>JANAVB010004797.1:2210050-2945050 GCA_029216955.1 Iris pallida | reverse complement strand
AGGACCACAGCAAAGTGTGGTCGAAAGGCACGACCAAAATTGACACGCATTTTGCCAAAATTGTCAAATGGTCTCCGGATTTTAACCCAAAGATCGATTCGACCATCATCACCTCCTGGATCATCCTCCCCAATCTCCCCCTTGTGTGCTTCCCTGCTGCGGCCCTCAAGAGGATCGCCAGCTCTTTCGGGGTCCTTGTCGCCATCGCAGAAGAAACGAGAAACCTCTCTAAATGTAATTACGTAAAAATTTGCGTAGAGCTGGACCTTGCTATCGAGCCACCCTCAGAGATAGAGATAGAACTCGGCGATAAATCATTCAGGCAAGCGCTGGTTTACGACAACAGCATTATTTTCTGTCAATACTGCCAGATGAGCGGACACTCTCTTCAGCACTGCTTTCGCGCTCACCTTGAACTCAATAAACCTGCCCCAAGGAAAGTGGGTAGCACTGTTGCGGCTCCATCATCCCGCCAAACAATGCGGATCCATCCCAACCCCGCTCCTCCCGCTCAGAGTTCCCAAACGCATTCCGCTGATATCTCCGCACCTACTTCCTCTCTCACCATCGCCATACTCAATTCCTGCGGAACATTGGCCTCAGACTCTGCTGTTGTCACTACTGAGCTGCAGGACTCTGATCGTCCCTCTAACCCCCAATCCCCCTCACTTGCCATCACTCTTCACAACTCCTTCGAAGCTCTCGACTTCGATCCGGATGACTGTTCTCCGGAGTCGCCTATCCCCGCTGGCCTCCCTAACAATCCACCTGACACCGTTCCCCTTCAAAACACCCCAGCACCCCTCTCTCCATCGCTGCCCCCCCCCCAAGCCTCCTTCTCCGATATTACCGGAGTCCATTCGGCTGATCTCAGATCGCACTCCGTCGGTACGGTAGTCGGGGCCCCGTCCTCAGCCATTCCAGCTTCCCCCCTGCGATCGGCCAACGTTCCTCCTCGCCTGCACTCCCCACTCTCAGGAAGATTTTGGCAGGCTCAGCAAGCGGGGTTCCTCTATCGAGACAACCCTCTTTGCGCCCTGGCGGAAGGTGAAGACCCTGAAATCTCCCCCTCGGCAGGCGGTAGCGTTCACCCGAGCTCAGATAGGTATCTTGCTCCCGTCTGCAACAGCCCAGGAAACAACCCTCTCAAGAAAAAAAAGAAATCCAAGAAACATAGACAGCATACGGCGATGACCACGAGATCCGCCGCAAAGCTGCAAACCTCCACTACCACCTCCCTTAATGCCTAACATTCTTTCTTGGAATGTTCGAGGCATTGGGAACAAACAGACTATGAATCGAACAAGCAGCCTCACCAAAGCTCATCGGATTGATCTGTTTGTCATTATCGAACCCAAAATTAAACACAAAAGAATGAAAGAGATTCAACTCAAGCTGGGTTTCCCTAACGCGATCGCCGGATGTCACGACATTTGGATCTTCTTCGCAGCTGACTTTCGCTTCGGCATTATAAACGACTCCTCCCAAGCCCTCTCCTGTTGGGTCGAACACCCTACCTTCAAGTCCCGCATCCTTCTTTCGGCCATTCATGGTAGATACAGCATACCGGAGCACAAAGTTCTTTGCGAACTTTTGCGGGCCCCTCCCTTCCTTACGACGATTTGCCATGGCTGTGCATCGGTGATTTTAACACGGTTTCTTACAGAGAGAAGAAATCGGGAGGGCGTGACCCCCCTATTCGGCCATGGAGGACTTCAATAATTTTGCCTTTACCGCTCACCTTTCCGCCATCCCCTTCCAAGGCAATCAGTTCACTTGGTGCAACATGCAAGAAGGTTTGCGTAGGCAATACTCTCGTCTCGATCGCGCCATGGTTAACGACAGTTGGTCGGATTTGGGTTTGAATTGTAATCTGTCACATCTGAACTCCACTGAATCCGACCATTCCCCCCTCCTTCTCGAGATTAGCATCTCTCATAACCACATCAAAAAATCCTTCCGCTTCCTGGACTTCTGGCGCCACCACCCCCAGTTCATGCACATCGTGGAAGAGGCTTGGGCTTCGGTCAATCACCCAGAACCGCTGGTCAGAATGGCTTCCAAACTTAAAGCTACTAGAAGAGCACTCACGGCCTGGAGCAAAATTGCGTTCGATGACATTTTTCAGGCTATTAAAGATGCTGAAGACGATGTCACCCGCACGGAGATCGACTTCGCTCTAGTCGGGTCCCAGGAGAATCGTGCTTCTCTCAACCTAGCCAGGGCCATTCTTAAGTCTAGAATCAGGGTTGAAACTGAATTCTGGAAACAAAAGGCTAGATTAACCTGGGACCTGGAAGGGGACAAGAATTTTGGCTTCTTCCACAAATGCGTTAAAGGACGCAGAAGCGCTCTGAAGATTCATCGCATCCGCGATGACAATGGCCAACTGCTGGACGATCAGGAGAACATTCGGAGGGCAGCCACGAACTATTTCTCCAACATATTTGCTAAAGAGGACGTGGTCAAAGATGACGATTTCCTGGCCGAGATCCCCTCCCTGATTAGCGACAGAGACAATATTCGCCTTTGCGCTCCCTCCTCTGTCGACGAGATTAAGACCGTGGTTTGGTCCATTAATGCTAACAGCGCCCCGGGTCCGGATGGATTCAACGGGATGTTCTTTCGCACATGCTGGGATATTATTAAGTCCGACCATGGAGATGCCACTTCCGTATTTTTCCAAGGAGCCACTTATCCAAAATCTATATCCTCCGCTCGCATCATCCTTATTCCCAAGAAAGACAACCCGGACACCTTCAAAGACTTCAGACCGATAAGCCTCTGCAACTTCACCAACAAAATTATCTCTAAAATCATCGCTTCCAGAATGTCGGACATCCTCCCCAGAATCATATCCGAAGAGCAAAGCGGCTTCGTCAAAGGTCGCAACATCACAGATAATATCCTCCTGGCCCAAGAGATGATCACATGTATGAAATTTTCGTCCAGGGGGGAATGTTGCCATCAAGCTGGACATGGAAAAAGCTTACGACCGTCTTGACTGGCAGTTCATGATCTGGGTGTTCAGAGCCTTTGGTTTTTCGGAACCAGTTATCGACATCTTCTTTAGATCCATCAACAACTCCTGGTTCTCCACCGTCATCAACGGTCAACCTCACGGTTTCTTCAGAGCTACCCGTGGGGTCAGACAGGGAGACCCTCTCTCCGCCACCATTTTCATCATCACGGCGGAAGCTCTGAGCAGAAACCTCAAAAGTATGCCGAGATCTCCGGGGTTCCAGCACTTTCACACAACGACCGGGTGTCCTCTCATAACTCATCTCGCGTACGCGGACGACATCCTCATTTTCTCTACCGGCACTATTAGAGCCATTGAGGTGGTGATCAGGACTCTTGCCAATTATACTCGCTGCTCTGGCCAGAAAATCAACAACAGCAAGAGCGTGATCTATACTCATCACAAAGCTGATAGAACTCACTCGGCTGTGCTGTCCTCCATGACTTCCTTCTCCACAGCATATCCCCCTTTCCTCTAGTTAGGCTGTCCGTTGGTGTACGGCAGAGCCAACTCAGGGATCTTCGATCACATGGTGGGCAAGATTCGTCAGAAAATTACGGAATGGCACAACGCCACCCTTTCCCCAGGGGAGAAGCTTATGCTCATTAAGCACGTCCTTTCCTCCATCACCATTTACACCCTTGTGGTGTGCTCCCCCCTACCAAAGTGCTCCATGCTATTGAATCCATCCTTGCTAAGTTCTTTTGGGGTCATCTCGACGGGAAGAACAAGTATCACTGGGCCAGTTAGGCTACGATGGCTAAACCTACCGAAGAGGGAGGTTTGGGATTCTGCAGGCTGGCCCACATGGTCGACGCTCTATCGGCTAAGTTGTGGTAGAAAATCTGCTCTGATAACTCGATCTGGACCAGGTTCATACGAGCGAGGTACTCCAGATTCTGCCACTTAACTGAGGCATCTGCCAACAACAGATCCTCCGCGTCGTGGTGGCGCATCATCCGGGGCCGAAACCTTGCGGAACCTCACTTTCGTTTGACCCTGGGCAATGGGCGTTCGCAGGCCTACAAGGAACGCTGGTTGGGAGACGATATCCTCAGGCCCAACGCTCTCACACCATCGCTGTGCGAGATCCGTGACTTATGGGATGAGGTCGCATCTGGGTGGGATTGGAACAAGGTTTATGATTGGCTTGGCCCGGCGGCATTGGCGAGCCTGGCTACCTCTCATTTGTCGATCAATGACGCGGAGGATGTGCTCAGTTGGTCACCCAACCCGGGTGGCGTCTTCACCATGGCTTCTGCCAGAGCAATCATCAGAGGCCTCGAAGTCACGAACTCCCCTTCCGCCAAGTTTTGGCACACGTGCATTCCAGTAAAATGGTCCATTCTTATCTGGCGTGCCGCGTATCGAAAACTCCCTACGGACGATGCCATCAAATCCTTCGGCTGCTGTCTGGCGTCCAAATGCCACTGCTGTTTGGTTCCTCATCAGGAATCTGCCGATCACATCCTACTCTATGGAGATTCTGCCTCTAACATTTGGACCCAACTGCAACACAGGTTCAAAATGGTGCCCACGACCGGGGGCATCAACGATCTGCTGGCCAGCTGGAACACTTCTCACGGGCATCAGATCGTCGCTGCCGCCGCTTTTTGGGTATTATGGAAAAACATAAACAAATTCATATTCGAAGGTCGCCAATTCCCACTCCAGCAATTGTACAGAGAAGTGGTTCGACAAATATTCAAGAGGAGGAGGTGTTGCACCCACACCTCGAACCAGTTTTGGGCCGTCCTAGACTTCTGACAGGGGCCGGGCCGCGGGTCCTTTGGGGACTGGGTTCTCCCGCCTCACTTTCTGATGCTCGGTCTCGTACCGTTTTGTGAGCAACCCCCTTTATTTCTCTCTTTGTTTTTGGTCGGCTTTCGCGCGAGGCGCGCTTACTTGTATAGGCTAAGGCATTTTGCGCCTATCTTTCAATAAAGGTTTTCTTTCCACAAAAAAAAAAAATATATATATATATATATATATATATATATATATATATATATATATATATATATATATATATATATATATATGTGTGTGTGTGAGTGTATATAGATATATAATATATATATATATATATATATATATATATATATATATATATATATATATATATATATATATATATATATAGAGAGAGTTATATATAAATAATAAGAAAAGAGGAATAAAATGAATTAACAACCAACTAATAATAACAACCCAATCCCAGCCGGCCCACAGCAGAGGGATTCCAGCCCGACAGGCCGAGCCCCTGCAACCGACCTCACAAATATATACATAGTATATATGTATCCGACGAACAGAAAAGAGGAAAAACCCTAACAAAATTCCATGATACACCGACCCCCTTCCCTGGCGCACACTCCCAGCCATATGGGCGGCCATCCCATGGCCGTGTGTCGTCGCACGCCTGCCGGACGGCCACCAGCGAGAAGGAACGGCGGCCACAACCCGCAGAAACAGAGGAGCAGCAGCCTGTGCAAGGCCGACTTCGCGGGAAGGAAACGACCTCCACGCTCTATCAATCTTCGAATCGATCGCGCAGGTAGAAACCTAACCTATACACCTTTATTTTGATAGGATAGTTTCAGTTTCAATCAAAACAAAATCGAATTAAAAATCGATGCCAATTTGACAAAAATTTGTCTCGAATTAGACAGTAAACACTATCCCAATGCTCAGTTTGGAAGGCCGATCTTGGTTAATCCAACAAGAAAACTAGAAAACTAATTAAAGGCAGTCCTAGACAACCTATAGAGCTCTGTAACCCAATTTACAGAACCCAATTACATCGACTACCCGTCGAGAAATCGGATCCCAAACTTTGACAAAAACCTATTTTCAAAACTTAAAAAATTTGCCGATACGACGTGCGTCCCGCCAAACCGGGCGACGTGATCGCGAACCAAAGGCATCGAAAGGTGCGTAATGGCTTCGTTGTCGTGTGGGCTTTGACAGAATTCAAATTGGTCGCGTGTACGCGACAAATTTGATGTGTATCCGTCAAAATTCACCATATCGACCTCTGTTCAAGTTTCCCAATTATATTGTGTACGTTCGCCAGATCGAGACAAAACTTGTGCCAACAGGACTGTACCATTTTTTTGGTCCTGCATGCCAAGTTTGGTCAGATTCTGAGACAGTTGATTGGATCGCCGTTTCCTGGGTCCCACGATCCGATTCAACAGGCGAATTTGTGCACGGCCCACCGGAATCCAAAACTGGACATACCGTTGGGTTCGTATCATCAAAAGAAATTCGTAAACATATAGTTTGACGACTTTAGAGACCTTTAACTCTGGCATATTTTTCGATGCAATGTGGGTCCAACGGCTGACACCGTTTTTGTCCAAAATTACCGTTTTACCCCTGTATCCAGAATTGGACTTAAGGATGGGCAATCCTAGCTAATTTAACTATTCTAAAAATGTTGGCGATGTCTGTTTCAGCTCTCGGAGACATTTGTGGATTTTAGACTTTATGGCGTACTAGTTGATGGTATCTTATTGGTTCTTCGCGCTACCACAAGGCAAGTATACCTTGCCTCCCTCTACAGTTTATTTTCATACTTATAGTACACCTTGTTGGCCCAATGATTGTATCATATTTTTGAATATGGTTAATATGTTAAGTTTAGCATTTCATTATCACTAATCTTTATACTATCGCTATAGCATTTCTACTTATACTTATACCTTTGGTGATATGTGCCTATTGGTTTACATATTAGTGATATGAGCTTTCTATCTTAAATTTAATCGGGTTGCCAAAATCAAAACTATGTTTTTGATTGTGGTTATTCAATTAAGTTTAATCATTATGATATCACTAACATTTATGCTATCACCTTAGCACTTATACTTAAACTCAGCGTTGTCCTAATGTACATTAAACTTATCATACTTGCTACTATGTATATTGCTTTGTTCGTCTAACATGTACATACAGAAAAGCAATAAGCAAGATCAATATGGACATGTGCAATAAAGAAATCATGGTGGGCCAAAGACGACGGATCCCACAAGATTTCTCTGAACCACCCGACGACATCTCTGGAGCCACGCACTCGGGAGTTCCGCTGCCCGGTCAGCGGACGGGGGTCGAGGGGGCAGCGCCTCTCATCGGGGGTTCGGGGGCGAAGCCCCCGAAAGGTATTCAGTTTTCACAAACTGGATATCTTTGGACAGCTGCCGCCAAAGAAAAAAGCCAGCACCTATCAAAGGAAGAAGCCAAGCCATGCCATCATCATTTCACGACTCTGAAGAAGCCTGCACATGCCTAAGTATATCTGGAATCTGTAATAAGTCTTAGAAATAATTGTAAACACAAGAAATGGATGGCAAAATCGAAAGCTAGGGCAGAAATAAGCCCAGGATCATTTTTGGTGGAAAACGGCATACCGACGGTATACCGACGTATACCGACGGTATACCGGTTTTTGTTCACAGAAAGTTTCTGTTTACAAAACTGGCATACCGGTCCATACCGACGGCATACCGCTTCTGAAACGTTGAAATTCCAACGGTCGGATTTCCAGCCATTAATGATCCCAATGGCTATATTTCTAGCCGTTGCAATCCCAGACCGGTATACCGCCGGTATGCCGGATCATACCGGCGGTATGCCGGTTCGTGACTGAAAAGTTGCCTTTGGCTTCTTTTCAAGCTTTGGTTATAAATAGCCTTGAACCCCTTCATTCAAGGTTGATGCTTTGAGCCTAAAAATTTCTAAACCACCAAAGCCTATCCACATACAACTCTACAAAGCTTTCATTTGCCATCCACAAATTGTGTTAGAGTTATTGAGTTGAAAAGTGAGATCTTTATCTTATTGTATAAGGAGATCAAAATCTATTGTGAAAGGTTGAAGTTGGAGAGTCTTCGTATCCAAACTCTCGGTTGAAGTTGGAGAGTCTTCGTATCCAAACTCTCGTTTGAAGTTGGCGAGTTCTTCGGATCCAAACTCGTGTTGAAGTTGGCAAGTTCTTCGGATCCAAACTCGTGTGTAACTATTTACTCAAATAGTGGATTAAAGTCGGAGAGAGTTCCGGGACTGGAGTGCCTCTTGGGAGGATACCAGGATATATCGTGTGTCGGTATTGTTATTGCTTCTTCTCTTGCACTTATATTTTTAAATTGTACATTAGCTTGTGCTAAGTGCTTGATTAGTTAGCTTGACCCTATTCACCCCCCCTCTAGGATTCCTACACACCTGTCTTAGTATGTTATCTTTAGTTACCTTAGTTGCTATAGATTTATGTGATACCATGTTTACTAGTTTATTGTCTTGCTTCTATATCAGTATTACCTGACTTGATAGCGTAATTACACCAGGCTTGTCTATATTATGGTGCATGCTAGAGTTGTCCTTACCTGTGTCATGACTGAGTTGTACCGTGTCTTCACCTGTATCTTGACTGAGTCGTGTCTGTAAGTATGTGTGAGTGAACTGCTATTCTTTTGTCTTTTCCACAACCTGTGAGTCCACTCACGGGGCGAGGGTTGTCCGTTTGCACCTGCAAGTCCACACACACGGCGAGGCTGACTTGTCTTGAAACTGACCTGCGAGACCACATTCGGGGCGAGGGTTGGTATTCCATTGATCTTCCAGCAGTTCATTTATGCATAGTTGTTCCCGTATCCGTGTTCAAAGTTACCGGTCAGTAGCCACATGTCAGTCTCATGTCTAGTTCTTGTTTATACCCGGCTTATGTTTTTGCATGATTAAACTGTTAGATAGGCATATTTTATGTATCTTGCTAGTCCTCTGAGGACCTGATGATCTCTTCAGGTTTAGCGACTACATGGAGTTAGTTAGCAGAGCAGGATGGTAGAGGATTGCGATGTATGATACAGGTATTTGCTTGTGATATTCCTTTATTATCTTCTCATGCTTTATATTCCATACCATGATATACTCTGCTTATTTATAGACTCACATCATTCTTGGAGTCTAATTGAACAATATGCTAATGGACTGCAGACCATGACCCATAATTGTTTATTCTTGTTTTATTTGATTCTGGTGGATTGATATATAGTTTAGATTAGACATGATACTATGACCTTGACAGCTTATACGTACTCGAGTCGGGCTGGAGTCCGCTCGATACGTAGCTGGCTTGCTCAAGAGCTCATGCCCGAAAAGTGGGTGTGGGTCGTGACAAGTTTTTTGGTGGCCCATGCAGGTCAGAGTATATCGTATCGGTTACATAATTGTATCGGTACGAGACTGCATAACTGACTAAACCCTTAAGAAATCTCAATCCACACTGCCTTGAAGATTCTCCTAGAAATTCTCTACGTCTTTGAAAACTCCATATTTGCTCCCGATTATACTTTCTTGCTTTTCGTACCATTGATTCTCGTCGCTTCCTATTCCGGGGTTACGAATGATCGTGCTGTCTAGAATTCATCAGAAATTCTTAAATTATAGTATAATATTGCATGATTATTGAGTTTTGGTTGTTTATAGATATTAGGGAGTATAGATGCCACAAGACCTAGATATCTGTTGGTAGAATTATTAGCAACTAGTTAGAAGATCATAAGACTTTAGTGACCGTGTTTTGAGGAGTAGTGTGACCAAAGGTGGGTAGAAGTTCTCAAGTATTCGGAGTGATGAAATGACTAAAGAATGTTACAAAATATTTTGAGAGATTAAATTTGAGGATATCAAGGTAATAGTAGACTTTGATTTTTAAGGAATAGTTATGAACTAGAATTTCGAGGACAAAATTATTTTTAAGGTGGGTAGATTTGTAGCTCCCCTTTCCGAAAATTTTGAATTATTTTTTATTTATTTATTTGATTTAAATGATGTTTTTGAATTTTTATAAATAATTATTTTAGTTAATTGTTGCGGTATATGCCTTTAGCCACGGTGGAGTTTTGGAGTACAAGACGACTAGAAATCATGGCACGGGTAGTGCAGTAGCATACTTTGACTAGTGTTTAGCCATGGTAGGGGAGTGCCAAGCCATCGGTGTGTCCTAACTAGGAAAACCAGGCCAAGCTATAGCATGACCATTAGAAATAGTTTAATTAATTATTATTAGATTTATTGACTTTGCAGGAACCCGGTTGAACCAAACTAGTCTAGACTAGACCCGAACTAAGCTCAAGCCCAAGCAGGCATATAGTGAGACCAAAAACGTCCATGTAGGTAGGCAGATGTGTATATATACGTATCAGTCCATTTTATAGCCTAGTGATAATTTCTATAGCAGAATATTTAATATTGCATATTAAGTATTTTATTTATGTTATTATTATTTTTGTTATTAATCGTATATATAAATATATAGTTATTACTAGCTGTTTTCCCATCTTCTAGCAAATAAATATAGAAAGAGAATTAGGAATTTAAAGTATATATATATATATATATATATATATATATATATATATATATATATATATATATATATAGTAGATAAATAAATATATAAATGTATGTGAATGTATATATAAATATATATGCTATATATGTGAGTATGTGTACATATATATAAATATTTATTATATGTGTGTGTATGTGTATATATATATAAATAGATTTTATGTAGGCGTATATGTGTACGTATATATATATATATATATATATATATATATATATATATATATAGAGTTATATATATAGAGTTATATATATATATATATATATATATATATATATATATATATATATATATATATATATATATATATATATATATATATATATTTTATATATATATATATATATATATATATATATATATATATATATATATATATTTGTGTGAGTGTATATAGATATATATATAGAGTTATATATATATATATATATATATATATAGAGTTATATATAAATAATAAGAAAAGAGGAATAACACGAATCAACAACCAACTAATAATTGCAACCCAATTCCAGCCGGCCCAAAGCAGAGGGATTCCAGCCCGACAGGCCGAGCCCCTGCAACCGACCTCACAAATATATACATAGTATATATGTATCCGACGAACAGAAGAGAGGAAAAACCCTAACGAAATTCCATGATACGCCGACCCCCATCCCTGGCACACACTTTCAGCCATCTGGACGGCCATCCCATGGCCGTGTGTCTTCGCATGCCTGCCAGACGGCCACCAGCGCGAAGGAACGGCGACCACAACCCGCAGAAACAGAGCAGCAGCAGCAGCCTGTGCGAGGCCAACTTCGTGGGAAGGAAATGACCTCCACGCTCTATCAATCTTCAAATCGATCGTGCAGGTAGAAACCTAACCTATACCCCTTTATTCCGATATGATAGTTTTGGTTTAAATCAAAACGAAATTGAGTTAAAAATCGATGCCAATTTGACGAAAATATGTCTCGAATTAGACAGTAAACACTGTCCCAATGCTCGGTTTGGAAGGCCGATCTTGGTCAAACCAGCAAGAAAAGTAGGAAACTAATTAAAGGCAGTCCTAGACAACCTATAAAGCTCTACAACCCAACTTACAGAACTCGATTACATCGACTACCCGCTGAAAAGTTGGATCCCAAACTTTGACAAAAACCTGTTTTCAAAACTTAGAAAATTCGCCGATACGACGTATGTCCCGCCAAACCGGGCGACATGGTCACGAACCGAAGGCATCGAAAGGTGTGTAATGGCTTCATGGTCATGTGGGCTTTGACGAAATTCAAATTGGTCGCGTGTACGCGATGAATTTGATGCGTATCCGTCGAAATTCACCGTATCGGCCTCTGTGCAAGTTTCCCAATTATATTGTGCACGTTCGCCAGATCGAGACCAAAATTATGCCAACAGGACTGTATCGTTTTTCTGGTCCTGTATGCCAAGTTTGGTTAGATTCTGAGACAGTTGATTGGATCGCCGTTTCGTGGGTCCCACGATCCGATTCAACGGATGAATTTGTGCACGGCCCACCGAAATCCAAAACTGGACATACCGTTGGGTTCGTATCATCAAAATGAATTTGTAGACATATAGTTTGATGACTTTAGAGGCCTTTGACTCTGGCACATTTTTTGGTGCAAAGCGGGTCTAACGGCGGACACCATTTTTGCCCGAAATTACCGTTTTGCCCCTATGTCCAGAAATAGACTTAAGGACAGGAAATCCTAGCTAATTTGACTATTCTAAAAATGTTGGCGATGTAGATTTTGGACTTTATGGCGTACCAGTTGACGGTATCTTATTGGTTCTTCGCGCTACCACCAGGCAAGTATACCTTGCCTCCCTCTACAGTTTATTTTCATGCTTATAGTACACCTGTCTTAGTATGTTATCTTTAGTTACCTTAGTTGCTATAGATTTATGTGATACCATGTTTACTAGTTTATTGTCTTGCTTGTATATCCGTATTACCTGACTTGATAGCGTAGTTACACCAGGCTTGTCTATATTATGGTTCATGCTAGAGTTGTCCTTACCTGTGTCATGACTAAGTTGTACCGTGTCTTCACCTGTATCTTGACTGAGTCATGTCTGCAAGTATGTGTGAGTGAACTGCTATTCCTTTGTCTTTCCTACAACGTGCGAGTCCACACACGGGGCGAGGGTTGTCCGTTTGCACCTGCGAGTCCACACACGAGGCGAGGGTGACTTGTCTTAAAACTGACCTGCGAGTCCACATTCGGGGCGAGGGTTGGTATTCTATTGATCTTCCAGCAGTTCATTTATGCATAGTTGTTCCCGTATCTGTATTCATAGTTACCAGTCAGTAGCCACATGTCAGTCTCATGTCTAGCTTCTGTTTATACCCGGTTTATGTTTTTGCATGATTAAACTGTTAGATAGACATGTTTTATGTATCTTGCTAGTCTTCTGAGGACCTGATGATCTCTTCAGGTTTAGCGACTACATGGAGTTAGTTAGCAGAGCAGGATGGTAGAGGATTGCGATGTATGATACAGGTATTTGCTTGTGATATTCCTTTATTATCTTCTCGTGCTTTATATTCCATACCATGATATACAGGAGTCTAATCGAATAATATTCTAATGGGTTGCAGACCATGACCCATAATTGTTCATTCTTGTTTTATTTGATTCTGGTAGATTGAGATATAGTTTAGATTAGACATGATACCATGAACTTGACAGCTTATACGTACTCGAGTCGGGCTGGAGTCCGTTCGATACGTAGCTGGCTTGCTCACGAGCTCGCGCCCGAAAAGCGGGTGCGGGTCGTGACAGAAGATGCTTAAAGTATCATCTTCATCAAAAGAATACTCTTCTTTTGGTCGAGGTGTCTTCTGTGGTGGTACACCAGGAGTGGGTGCTGTCTGAGCAACATTGACAGCCAATGACTCCTTGCCCTTGAGATTGATGGCCAATGTTTCTTTATCCTTACGGTTATTCTGGCGATTATTACCACCGGGTGTAGAATGTTCATCTTGGTTAGAATGAGTCTTTTGAACTCCTAACTGCTTAAATTTTTCAGCACTGACCTCTGTCGCCTTGGCATTCACAATAAAAGAAGGTTAATCTTAAAATTGTGTAGATCCCATCCACATGCTGATAATAGGCAACAAGTTTAATTTGCAGGTGTCTATTGTTATAGCAGATGGAGTTCCTAAAGGCATTTTAAGTGCCTCTCGGTGGAATCTTTCAATGAAACTCTCTGTAGATTTATTATGTCTTTGTTTGATCTTAATAAGGGCAGACATCGTCATGTCGTTGACTCCCTCATAAAACCGTTCCAAGAACATTTGCTTGAAACCAGCAAAAGAAGTTCTGCAGCTATCAGGCAAGCTACGATACCAGTCGTATGCTGTGCCGGCTAAACAACCGATGAACACTCTGGTAAGGAGAGCATTATTTGGCTGTAACTGGTCAGTCATCACTTCAAAATGATTGATGTACTGACTTGAAGAAGTGCTGCCATCAAACAGCATAATGGTTGGAAGTTTGTATTTAGGAGGGAATAGGACTTCCTTCTATTCTGTAGGATAAGGTTGTTTTATGCCAAGTCTTTGTAGGCCATCTTTTTGCTTAAAGGCCTCAAATTGAGTGCGTAAGAGTTTTACAGCCTCATTAGCATCTCCTGATGTTTGTGAATTGGTGGGGTAGTTTGAATTGTTAGGAGGAGGAACAGCATGGTAATTACCACCCCCAGCACCAAACTGACTGGGATCAGCTTGAATTGGTACAGAAGCAACGTGAGGAGATGGTACCCCCAGACTGACATTAACAGGTACAGAAGAAGCTATAAGCTCTGGATTTGTAGCAGGGTAACCGGTGGTATTGTATGTTGAGCCACGATTATAGTATGCATACTTGCGACCATTTCAGCCATGGTCTTCAGCTTGTCCTCTAGTGCAACAATTCGTTGTTCTTGATTGGTTGAACTAGAAGCGTCTTAATCTTCTGTAATGGCATATGCCGTCACTTCTCTTGCTGCTATTGACGAGATAGTTTGTTCAAAACTTTCACTGTCTGCATCAAACTCAGATAAAGAGTCCTCTCCTAGATGAGTGATGGGGAGGTCTTCTTGATTAAAGATACCTTGGTTCAAATTTTGATTTCTTGATCTGGTGTATAGAAAGACCCCTTCACTGGGTGCATGAATTCGATCTAAATATTGCTGACTGGGATTACGGGACGTATTACGTCTTGGACGTTTCCCACCCCCAGTACCTTAGAAAGTCATATTGACATAAGCATATAACGGCTCATCTTCTATTACAGGTTCAGGAGTTAAAACATAGTTCAGACGATCGAAGATAGATCGTTTAGCTGATTGGCAACAACACTTGATGACCACTTCATGAAGGCAGTGGCGATTTGAAGAGTGATTTAGAGGTGAAGGAGACATCCATGTGATCTTCCGTCATTGTGTAAGAGTTCTCGAAGATCAATTATCACTACAGGACGAGAAGAAGTCGGAGGAACATATTCCATAATTATGTTAAGAACATCTTCTATTCTTCAGATGTTTAGTTCCCTGAGTGTACAAAGAGGTACTTAACTCATTAGAATAAATGATTGGGTCCTTCTTTTCAAACTTTAGTTTCTGGTACAGAGTGGCCTTTGGCATAGAATTCTTGCGTTTTATCAAAGTTGATATTGATGGATGCCTGTTGAGATAAGCACGTATATCAGAGAATTCTGCTCCGGGTGTCTCTGTTTGAGATACCATCAACTTTCCTTGCTTAGATCTTGAAATTTACAAGAGGTTGGAAGATCTTGACAGTCCCCATAGGGGTGGGCAAGATGCCTCTTTGATCAGTATTCCTTCCCATAGCAGAGATCTGAAAACCTCTGTTTAAAGGAATGGAATCTGATATATCTTCCTCTGAGTCATAGACTAGGGAAGTTTGAGAAAAGACCCAAGGGTGCTTTCCTTTATTTTGTAGAGGGTTAGCTAAGAAGTGTTTCCCTCTATTTTGTTGTGGAACCATCTTAGGTACAGGTTGCGCCAATTGAGGGAGTGTAACAGGAACTTTCCCTTTGTTCTGTCTAGTTTTAGCACTAGAACATTGTTTCTCCAAGTTCAGAACTAGAGAATTGGAGGAAGGAATAGCCAAAAGACTAGATTCCTTGGGTTGTGCCAGAGCAGCAGACTGCGCCTGAACAACTGTTTGCTTGGGTTGCGCCACAGCATTAGGGGCTACTGGTTGTACCCTAGAAATATAGGCTACTGGTTGCGCCTTGGCAGCAACATGAGTAAAATGCACTTTAGCAACAGCATGAACAGACTGTGCCTTGGCATCAAAGAGAGTGGTGGACTGCGCACGGACAGCAGTGAGAGTATACTGCGCACGGGCAGCAGTAGGAGTGAGTTGCGTACAGGCAACAGGAACATAAAGAGTGGGCTGCGCGCATGCAGTAGAAGCAGGCTGCGCCTAAGCCACATAGGCAGATTGCGCCTTGGCAACAGAAACAGGTTACGCCAGGGCAACAGCAATTGTAGAAGACTTAGGAGTCCACACAGTTTTGTTCTTGGTGATAGCCATAGTGCGCTTGTTGCTTTTCTTGTTGATCATATCTTCATAGGCTGTCTGGTTGACTTGAACAACCAGAGTCTTCTACGTCTTGTCGATCGACGCAGCGTCACATTGAATTGTCACCTTCTCATCGGAGGAGAAAGTCGTCCCCAGCAGAGTTGCCATTTTGTTTGCAAAAATAAAAAGTTTTATTACAAACTTTAGAAAAGAGTACAAGAGTACAATTTAAATTCTGAAAAAGTACAACTATAGAAATCTGATCAGAAGACGATCACTTTATCGCTTGGACTATGTGAACTTGAAGACTAGAGCCTCTGGAGAATGCAGCAACAATTTTGCAAGAGTACTTGATCTCTGCTGAGTGGTAAATACATGGCACAACTTGATTTTTAGGCCCTATACATGTTATATTCATTTTGGACAAGTCATATTTATTCATGATATGTATTTATTGACATTAGACTCTATTTGTACTTGACTTATGCTATTATACTTCTATTCCCACCATTTCATATTTTATATCTCTTCGTACTATTATCTTCCTTTATATATTTGTGATTAAGTATATGTTTTGAGATGATATATTATTCCTCCGTGTGGAGTTGAGATTACTTTCGACAGGTTTTGATTATGTACTTGTTAGACTGTTTAGATAGATATTGTTGACCTATATAATGTTCTACCATCGATATTGTGGCGTAGGCTGGACGTACCCAAGTACTCATGCCCCTATACCGGGTGCGGGTGATGACATATGTTTGTGGTGGCTCATGCAGGTCCAGCTTTGCAATAGAGCAATTTCGTGGTAGTACAACGGCTTAGTTGTACTCCTGCGAGCCTGCGATAGGATATATGAGATAAGGTATTAGGATAAAAGAGTACTCAATCACAATTAGGACTTCTTGAGAGATTCCTGGGATGCCCCTGGGAATCTCATTATAAACTCACCCTGAAATTCATTTTCACTTGTTTCCATCTACTCTTCCTTGGAGTTGTATTAAGAATAAGTTTATGGACTATATCAAGGGTATATTCTGGTAGTATGTACAGTCACGCCCCGACCCGGAATCATCCGAATCATCGTCCTCGCAGGGGGTATGATGCCGTACGAGCCTGGAGTTGCGCTCGTGCAAGGCAAGATGACAAATTCTCAAATGGTTATCTTTGAGTTGATATTAACAACGAAAGGAAAACAGAGTATACGAAACAATTCTCTTTATTGATATTCGAACTGAGATTACAAAGGCTTTCGATAGTCCAACAATATACGCCAAATTGGCTACAACACTCAGGTTCTCTCTTGCCTACAAAGGATTTTATTGTTCCATACATCATGCCTTCTATATCTCGGCTGCATCAATCCTGTTGCAAGTCCGAGCGTCAATGCGATCGCACGATTCAAACGCTACGGCATTTCATGCCTCTGCGTGAAAGCGAAGCTTCGCCGCGAGCAATCTATTCCCTTCGCCCTGCATGAAAGCTGGTGGGGGATCAGTACGTTCATCCTCGCATGTACTGACAAAAAGACCAACTTTCTAAACCGACATTTTAGTATTTATGTTCAATCATGCAACTTAGCTTATGATCTTCCTATATTCTCCTTAGGGTCGATTTCATGGCATATTCGAAAGCGGTAAAGCATGTTATCATGGCAAGCATGTTTTCGAATTGAATAGGCAAACAGATAAGCAATCTCGTATTTGTTTCATGGCGCAACTTCTTACCAAGTCAACGCATTCGCCTTGGCACTGACGCAAGGTGAATACGCCACATTCTTTTTCTGTCATGTTATAAGTGCTCTTTATGCAGGATCTATGTATGCAGGACACATACGTGCCTGCACTTTCAATCCATCGTTCCTTAACTATATGAAGGTCGTTGGCGTATCCGCGCCGAAATGGACTAAAGGCGTTTCTTTTCTTTTTTTCTTTTCTCTCTTTCTTTTCTTCCTCGAATTGGGTAGCCTAGTGCCTCTCGTAGTGGGTTGATGTCCCAATTATGGAGATATACCGCTGTATACCATCATTTGCGACTTTTCACATCTCGCTAAGCGGTCGCTAATCGTCTTACGGATGTGCGCCTATCAAAGATCAACGTCCCTCCTAGGCCAAACGGTTCCAGTACTCTAGAACTTAACCGTTCGAGGGAACACCCATGCACGGGCTATTATCTCAATTATCTCAAGTCCATTCCATTCGACCATGCAACGCACTATTATTCAAACAACCAAGCATAGTCTTGAGTCCGAGAGTCAGACTTTATCATCTCGTATTTCTTCCATTTACTTTCTATGTTCTTACATTTCATACTTCGTTTCAATATTCGATGGCATCATGCCTCAACTCAATGTTCGTCAATCGAACGACCCGAAGGTCCCGAACACCTTTCGAGGCATCATGCCACATCTGACAGTTCCTTCACATTCATGCCACAACTGTATTCTTTTACGACGAAGCCATCTTTTATGATCTTGTGCACGTAGGCACGTTTTGACACAATTATCATCTTTCCTTCGCATCGTGCACTTGTTGCACGCATCGAAGCCTTATTTCCATGTTCTATGCCTTAATGTTCAATGTTCGTGGCTTGCACGCTAGGGCGCTCGCCTATTGTCTTTCAATGTGCTAGCCTTTCTAACTCGTGAACGAAGGCACAGAATAGCTCGTGCACTAAGGAACTCGTCGAATACAGTTATACCATGTTCTTGTGGCTTGCACATTGAGGCACTCACCTTTGCGATATCCAATGTTAATAGCGACTCGAGCATTTGATGCACATTTTATTTCAATTGTTCTAACTAGTGTTCGACTCACACTACGATTTATCTTTCGATCGGACCACGCCCGTGGCATCGATAGGTTAACTTAGCATACAATGATATATTCTGACTTAGGCATGAAGGAGTAAAAAGAAGAGTCAATCCTCCCACCTTGAGCCGATACGCCTTATCATTCTGCCGAGCCGATGTGGCTCAATTTTATAACTTTGTTGCACGGCCAACTCTCCTGACTTAGCCATTCGAGCACTTCGTATTTCATTGAATTATACGTCCGATTTGGCTTACCGTGCCCTCGCCTTAGTCCGTCGCAAGGCGACGATTGGTTTCGCGGACCCTTTTCTGAATAAGGCAAAATGTTGACCTCTAATATTTTAGCATAAACGTATAGCCTGCACATGAAACCAACTAAAATCAATACTTGCATCGATTCGGACTTGCACCTTGGACGATTCGATTTCCTAGAATCTTTGAGCCGATTCAACGTACTTATCCTTCGGGGTAATGCGACTCTTCGCATCAATTCAATTCGATACATTTGTTTGGGACAATGCAACTCTTTGCATCGACTTAGTTCGATGCATTGCTCGGGACAACGTAACTCTCGTATCGATTCGCATCGATACATTTCATTCAGTCAACGTGACTCATCGAGTCAACGTCTCAGCATAATGCGCCGTGCGGAGCGGGGCATTA
Organism: Iris pallida; assembly: GCA_029216955.1. Taxonomy (NCBI): domain Eukaryota; kingdom Viridiplantae; phylum Streptophyta; class Magnoliopsida; order Asparagales; family Iridaceae; genus Iris; species Iris pallida. The sequence continues at coordinate 2,925,603 of JANAVB010004797.1, read as the reverse complement.
CAGAATATACCACTCAAAATAAGGTTCGTCCTCGAACCAAAACCAACACTCCGATTAAGTATTTTATAGATCGTTCACGATCTCGTCCCACCAATGTTGTTCAGTTTCATACTATCCTGCAAGCTTTTCATTAACATTCCAAAGTCCTTCTTGCAGATCGATTTGAATTTGTATACAACTTGATTTGGATCCGTACCTATATTCAAGGCGTCCCAAAGATATATGTATTTTGACCAAGTCCAGTGGTCGCAAATTGGAACAAAGCTAACAGAAAATTTCAATCCTATGCTTGTCATTTCGTACTCTCGATCGGACTTATCTTTAGCAATTGTTCTCAAAATTTTATCGCATACGTGTATTCGATACATATGTGATTCATTCAATAAAGTCACTGTACACGATGCGATTCAAAATTGCATTTCTCATTTCGTATGTTTTGCATGGACTATCAATTCTATACGTTGCGTCGAGCCGTCGCACATTTGATCGCAACGATCCTCCACAACGCCTTACGTCGAATTCGCTACCCAACTATTTTCGAAGTCTGGCTATGCAACTTATCTCAATACGATTTCCTTTGTTGACTTACAAATACATCAACATTCAGGACTACGCCCGCTAGGTTACTTACTTAGACACCATGCTTAAATTCTCCCAACGCAACTTTAAATTGATATTGCACAAAGGCTACAATCTATCCGACACAACAGTTTACATCAAGTCAACGGTGCTCAAGATAACAATCGCTTTGACTCAAAGCACTTTACGATGCGCCTTACGTTCGATTCCTAACGAGTAAAAATTCACTAGCCAAATTCCCAACTTATCCGTCTCGCAACATCAAATATAAGTTCGATTCACGTAAGCTCAATTGCAAGGTGAATCTAAATCTAATGACATAACTCGTAAGTCATTGCCTTATCGTTCTCTTTCGTGTATAGCACGATTCTCACAATCGCCTATTCGAATCACCAAGTTCGTTGGTAAATTTCTCGTTCAATCGTCAACCAACATAACTATTCAAGCACTCATCCGACAAATACTCAAAATCTAGCTACATCATTCTCAATAGAAAGTTGTTCCAACAATTTTCGATCGCCTAGACTTATCGTCAACATGTACCATATTTTTTTTCTTGATGCAATTTTATATGCGATATTGCATAGGTCATCTTACGGTCTGCAACATTCAATTTGATTTGGCGGTCAAGTCTTCTAGGGTCAGCTGCCCCAAAGCTATGCTCGATAATTGTGGATCATTAACGAAGGGTAGTTTACTACGAACCATGCTATATCTCATTTCGGAGCCAAATCACCTTCCGACAATTTCTATGCGACTACCCAATTTCGGATAAAACTATTTCTATCGACACAACTGATGCGCAAACATCCTCTGAGTAAAGTCATGCACTACGTCGATGATTCTGCTATTCACGACGCATCTACTCACATTGAGTTCGAGTCCATCTTATTTACGGTCGACACACGAGATGCTATAGGCATCGAGCAATTATCAATGACGTATAGTCTCGTCTTGATCAATCACAAAGTTCATGATAAGCCAGTTTGTTCATTCTCGTATTTTTATTTACAAAATTTTGATAGCGCAAGGCACACACCATTTTGTATTCTCACATCGTGCTTACTTTCCTTACGTATCGATCTCGATACGTCGTATCAATTTTGATAGCGTAAGGGTCAACTTTGATTCTGTTTCAACGTTGACAACTTGCATTGCATACGTCCAAGTTCTCCATAAACATTTTCGTACGTCTTGAATCGTTTCTCGATTCGTTGCATACCGTTATGCTTTGATCGCGTAACCGAGTTACCGATTATCCAACATCGAACCCTCGATTTATACGATCATGCCCTCTAAATTTATGCGTGTTTCATTCGTACTCAAATGAGTTTCGCCGTAACGTAACCAACTATCTCTTGGGCACTATTTATCCGCATCAACCAACTCTTCACCGTAGTCGCACATCATACGATCCGATTATATTTCACCTCGCCCAACATTTCTATCGAGATCGTAAGTCGTGCGATTCGATTTGCCTTGCCCAATATTTCTATCGAGATCGCAAGTCGTGCGACTCATTTGTAAGTTCGAGTTTTCCTTTTCCGTCGATCCGATTATTGCTTCAAGGCATAATCGTTCCGCTAGTCTCGGTCGTCCGACCGACTTAAAATTTTTGTCCGACGTATCATTCATTGATACAAGTCTCGCCTTATCGTCCCAACCAATTTTTGAAGAACACTTGCATTAACATACCGTCATACAAATTTCCAATCGAGTCTCGGTACTCTTCCGTCCGTTGCGGACAAACCTTCCGCAATTCTCATAACGCGTCGATGCAATTCATCGCACAAGTGGTATATCATATACCACTCTGAATCGAGTCATTCATCGCATACGTGGTATAGCATATACCACTCGAAAATCAAGTCATTTTTCTCGTATTATACTCACTATGAACCAACAATCTCTTCCGACTCACGATTTCCGTAGTGATCGTGCTTGATCACAACCGTAACTTTGATTAAATCAAATTCGACACAACTCAGCCAATGTTTTCATTTGCCAACACAAGTTCGGTGTGCAACCGAATGATTCATTCAATCGATTTATGATTTCAGTTCCATCCGTTGCATCTCGTGCAATAATTCATTCTCGATATCCGTTGCACTCCGTGCAGCGATTTTACTTTGACAAGCAATGCACCACATACAACAATTTACTTTCGATACGCATTGCACATCTTACAACGACTTATTTTTGACATTCATTGCACCTTGTTCAACGATTTATTTTCAACGTCTATTGTACCTCGTACAATAATTTATTCCCGACTTTCAAAATCAATGCTCAAATCCGTTCAACATATTCGATATTGACTTATCACTTTCATTACAACGTATTATTTAAGTTTCCGCATTGGTGCAACCAATATTCATAACCCGTTGCACTTCGTGCATCGTTTCATTTCTCATTCAACATGTTACATTACAACAACATCTCAAATCGTATTTCGCAATTTATTGCACTTGCAGCAACTAACAATTTGCGGCTCGTTGTATTCAATGCAACGAAACGTTTCACGACTTTCTCCGCAACATCAAGTAAATTCAAAGTACTTACGGCAACGTTACCCGACTTTATATTACATTTATTATATGGAACATCCAGTACAGCATCGAGTAGAGTCAAGAGTGATTTCGATTGGTGGTGGGCAACTCTTTGGAATTGAAACAAGCAAACGTCCGAAGGAAATTGAGCCTAGAGCTCTGATACCAATTTGTCACGCCCCGACCCGGAATCACCCGAATCATCATCCTCGCAGGGGGCGTGATGCCGTACGAGCCTGGAGTTGCGCTCGTGCAAGACAAGATGACAAGTTCTCAAATGGTTATCCTTGAGTTGATATTAACAACGAAAGAAAAACAGAGTATACGAAACAATTCTCTTTGTTGATATTCGAACTGAGATTACAAAGGCTTTAGATAGCCCAACAATATAAGCCAGATTGGCTACAACACTCAGGTTCTCTCTTGCCCACAAAGGATTTTACTGTTCCATACATCATGCCTTCTATATCTCGGCTGCATCAATCCTGTTGCAAGTCCGAACGTCAATGCGATCGCACGCTTCAAACGCTACGATATTCCATGCCTCTGTGCGATCAAACGAAGCTTCACTGCGGTCAATCCATTTCCTTCGCCCTGCATGAAAGCTGGTGGAGGATCAGTACGTTCGTCCTCGCATGTACTGACGAAAAGACCAACTTTCTAAACCGATATTTTAGTATTTATGTTCAATCATGCAACTTAGATTATGATCTTGCTATTTTCTCCTTAGGGTTGATTTCTTGGCATATTCGAAAGCGGTAAAGCATGTTATCTTGGCATGCATGTTATTCGAATTGAATAGACAAGAAGAATAGCAATCTCGTGTTTGTATTGTGGTGCGACTTCTTACCAAGTCGACGCACTCGCCCTTGTACTAACGCAAGGTGAAAACACCCCATTCCTTTCCTGTCATGTTATAAGTGCTCTTTATGCAGGATCTATGTGTGCAATACACATATGTGCCTGAACTTTCAACCTATCATTCCTTAACTATATGAAGGTCGTTGGTGTATCCACGCCGGAATAGACTAAAGGCGTTTCTTTTCTTTCTTTCTTTATTTTCTCTCTTTATTTTCTTTCTCGAATTGGGTAGCTCGACGCCTCTAGTAGTGGGTTGCTGTCCCAATTACGGAGATCTACAGCGGCATACCATCATTTGCGGCTTTCCACATCTCGCTAAGCAGTCGCTAATCATCTTACGGATGTGAGCCTATCAAAGATCAACGTCCCTCCTAGGCCAAACGATTTCGGCGTCCCGGCACTTAACCATTCTAGGGAACACCCATGCACGAGCTATTATCTCAATTATCTCAAGTCCATTCCATTCGACCATGCAACGTACTATTATTCAAACAACCAAGCATAGTCTTGAGTCTGAGACTCAGACTTTATCATCTCGTATTTCTTTCATTTACTTTCTATGTTCTTACATTTTGTACTTGTCATAACCATATTCCATCAATACGATATTGAATTTCCAATCCTTGTTTGTTTTAAATATTTTATACTAACAAAATTTCCTCAAACAAATTATTTTGATTCAAAAAAAATCATTTATAATAATTACATAAAGTGTTATTTTACTTTTTCATTTGAAACCTTAGACAATTTATGCAATTTCAAAATTAACATGGACACCTCATGAACCTATGTGTTACCATGCATGTATAAAAAGGACATATTTGGTATTTCACATTAAATTTCTAATGATGATGTTGGGGATAAATTTTTAAAAAAATTAGAGAAAGAAAAGAAAAAGAAAGCTTATAAATAAAGAGGAGGGTGAGAAGCAACACCTCTCTCACTCTCTCTCTCTCTCTCTCTCTCTCTCTCTCTCTCTCTCTCGTTCTCTCCCTCTCCCTCTCCCTCTCCCTCTCTCTCTCTCTCTCTCTCTCTCTCTCTCTCTCGTTCTCTCCCTCTCCCTCTCCCTCTCCCTCTCCCTCTCAACCGAACCCCTCTCCATCTCTCTCACTCTCTTTTCATTTTCTTGTTCATCTCTTTCTTCTCCCTCGGTCTCTTCCCGGACCTGGACTCGCGCCCTCCGGCCGCCTGCGGCGGCTGCCACCTCCGACGGGCCGGCCGACCGGCCCCCTCACCGTCGGCGGGTTCCCCTCCGGCCAGCCAACCTCCACGCGCCACCCTCCACCACCATCTCCAGCATCTTCTCCTCCTCTCCTACAACCCAAAAACCCTAGGTAATTCCCTTATTTCCTTCCTTTCCTTTCAATTTCAAAATTAGGTCAAGGAATTGGGTTTATATGTATATATATATATATATATATATATATATATATATATATATATATATATGTGAATGCATATATACTTGACACAAATTTTGATTTGGGTATTATGCTAAGAAAAAGTTGGGAAGACCAAATCTAAATCATCATCAACCCAAGGCAAGTCCTCCCTCTCTTTATTTTTTTTGTTGTACAAAGAAAATTCTTAAAATTGTTTTTATCAAATTCATATGTTTATTTTCACTTCTGGAATTTAGATAAATATATGACAAATTCAAGTTTTGTGAGAACCAAGTTTGGAAATAAGTAGTAGAATAATTATAGATTTCGATTACGGATAAATAAGCTATATGTACATAATTGAACAAATAGACACTTGAACGAATGTTTAGGACACAATGTAACGGACACTTGAATAAATGTGTAGAACACCATACAACTTGGACACAACATGGTATGAATGCAAATATATAAAATGAACACAATACATATATATATTGGACACAATACAATTTGATATCTTGGATACAATACATATATATATATATATATATATATATATATATATATATATATATATATATATATATAAAATACATATAAAATATATATATATATATATATATATATATATATATATATATAAAGTACATATATCTCTCTTATATATGTATTAGACACAATACAAATATATGTATATTGGACATAACACAAATAGATATTGGACATAACACAAATAGGTGCTTGGACACAACATAGTGTATATATACATGCATAAGTTGGACACAAGTGTTGCACTCAACACAAATAGATATTTTGATTGAATATGTAACTTGGACACAACAAGTGGACACCACACAAAAGATGCTTTAAATATAATTGGACACAACATGTAAACACAACATGGACACCTTGCTTAGAGTTTATGTATAAATATACAAACAAATAGTTATGTGTGTAGAGCGGGGGACAACTTACATGGGTACATGCACATAATCTACTAGATTTTATATTAAGAAGGGTGGAAGATCATGATTCATTATATATATAAAAATGTATATATATTTTACCACTTTATATGTCCACAAGTAGAAATTTTTATCATTTAAGGGTCTTATCAACTATGAATATGAATATAAATATATTAAGAAATATTATAAATTTGACCTTGTAAATAGTTATGATTGGCAAATTATTAGTTTAATATAATATTCAAATCTGTCCAGAATTTAAATCAAGTTTAAAAGGACCATTTTATCATGAACATGTGGTTAGAAAAGACATTTATGAATACCGGATTAACCGGGTAACATAATTGTTAATTTTGCTAGTTTACACTTCAAGGGGTTAAGTATATGTAGTATAAATTGAAGTTGAGAATATTTGATTTTAATTTTGGAACCTATTTACAACATGTAGTATTTTAATAGCATTGTGCAATAGCTATGTGTTTACTTGGATTGTGTAGCACCAAGGAACATTACAATTAAATAAAATGCTAGCATGCTCAGGTATGAAGGAAATTCTACATTTCGAACATTTATTTTTTCTTATTCATTAAACTGTGTGAGTATCCGGTGTTGAGAGTTGCTCCACCGAAGGGGTCGGCGAACCCGAAATATTATCTACATGGTTCCGGTGTTGAGAGTTGCTCCACCGATGGGGTCGGCGAACCCGAGATTTAAATTTTTATGTTATATATTGTCTCTTGTAAATTTTCGGAGTCTCTAAATACAAAGGAGACTCTGCCAAAATTTTTGAAAATTTCAAGAGAGACAAATTCTTAGAATTATAAAAAAATCGGTTTATTTTCATAAACCTAGAAGTTCTCGGAGAAATCCTCAAAAAAATTATTTAAAGCATTGGGAGGAGGAGAACAACCCGAATATTCCAAAAAAGTCCCGCAACATAACATAACCAAAAAGCTGATCAGTATTTTTATTTACTCATTCGTAGGGCCATACGAGTCGAGTTTGTGAGGCTTAGCTCATGTATTTCCGTTTGCTCAAGGGAGGCAAACTAAGCCCAAGGGAGGCTTTTATTTCGTTAGCTCAAAGGAGACAAACTAAGCCCAAGGGAGGCTCCAGATTATTACATCTATTTCGACAGTAACATCGAATAGGTGATTGTTAAGCCCAAGGGAGGCTCCAGGCCGGATACTAAGCACAGTGCCGCCAAATTCACAGCCTAATACTAGGTTAACATGATTGTTGATGGGAAATTATTTAGATGAATATTCAGGGATTGTTCTCCAAATTGCATTGCATTCTAGGTTTAGTCCTTTAATTTCATCTCATTCTAGAAGGAAATTACTCCATTTTAAATAAAGCCAAAAAGGACGTTTATACTACTTAAATGAATAAAAACTATAACAATGTAAAATTGCATATTCCTATTCTCTTAATAGAAAATCTTTATGTTTCACTCCTTGTTATAATTTCCTTAAGCGTTTTTGGCTGAGGACTTGCTTGCCATTTCTAAACGACCTAGTATTGTTCACTAGATTTTATAGTAGTGTACCAAGTGAAGCCGCTATTAGGTACTGAAGGACAACCGGAGATCAAGGACGTGATAATACCATTGAAGACGTTCAAGTTGGAACAAAAAAAAAATTTCTACCTGTTTAAGGTATAATTGTATTATATATAGTTGGACTCAAAATTGTACTTGGTAGAAATAGTTAAGTTCATGTTCAATTAGTTAGAATGTCTTAGCTTTAGATTATTACTGACTTAAATTTATGTAAGTTATGACCTACTTTTACCTATGCACGAACCTTACGGGCGACAATCGCGAATATGGGTACTGGAGTATTCATATGTCGCTTAGCCTGGGGATGATGTTACGTACCCGACTCGCCATAATTCTGGGAGCGGGGCGTGACAATACTTCATTTCAATGTTCAATGGCATCATGCCTTAACTCAATGTTTGTCAACCGAACGACCCGAAGGTCCCGAACACCTTTCGAGGCATCATGCCATATCTGACAGTTCCGTCACATTCAAGCCATAATTATATTCTTTTGCAACGAAGCCATCTTTTATGATCTTGTACACGTAGGCACGTTTCGACACATTTATCATCTTTCCTTCGCGTCGTGCACTTGCTGCACACATCGAAGCCGTTTTCCATGTTCTATGCCTTAGTGTTCAATGTTCGTGGCTTGCACGCTAGGGCGCTCGCCTATTGTCTCTCAATGTGCTAGCCTTTCTAACTCGTGCACGAAGGCATGGAATGGCTCGTTCACTAAGGCACTCGCCGAATACAGTTATCCCATGTTCTTGCGGCTTGCGCACCGAGGCGCTCGCTTTTACGATATCCAATGTTCCATAGCGACTCGTGCATTTGGTGCACATTTCATTTCAATTATTCTAACTAGTGTTCGACTCATACTACGATTTATGTTCCGATCGGACCATGTCAGTGGCATCGATAGATTAACTTAGCATACAATGATATATTCTGACTTAGGCATAAAAGAGTAAAAAGAAGAGTCAATCCTCCCACCTTGAGCCGATAAGCCTTGTCGTTTCGCCGAGCCGATACGGCTCGATTTCATAACTTCATTGCACAGCCAACTCCCCTGACTTAGCAACTCGAGCACTTTGTGCTTCATTGAATCATATGTCCGATTTGGCTTACCGTGCCATCGTCTCAGTCCGTCGTAAGGCGACGATTGGTTTCGCGGACCCCTTTCTGAATAAGGCAAAATGTTGACCTCGAATATTTCAGCAAAACGTATAGCCTGCACATGAAACCAACTAAAATCAATACTTGCATCGATTAGGAATTGTGCCTTGGTCGATTCGATTTCTTAGAATCTTCGAGCCGATTCAACGCACTTATCCTTCAGGGCAATGCGGCGCGTCGTATCGATTCAACTCGATGCATTTATTTGGGACAATATAACTCTTCTCATCAACTTAGCTCGATGCATTGTTCGGGACAACGTAACTCTCGTATCGATTCACATCGATACATTTCATTCGGTCAATGTGACTCGTCGAGTCAACGTCTCAGCGTAATGTACAGTGCGGAGCGGGGCATTACGCGTACTAGGCGAGGCAGTGAGGATTGCAGCCGTCCATCTTGGTTGTGGAGTCTAGAGTTTAATGTGACCATATTTGCTTGTGAGGCAGAATTTCTGACAAATGTCTTTGGATATACGTATCTTAGTTACGGAGTTTGGGATTTCTCGCAACCATGCTAGCTGGTAAGGCAGTTATCCAGAATAACATAATTTTAGATCTATATACCATAAATATGGGAATTGGGGTTAACGCAGCTATGTTGATTGACGAGGCGAGAATTCTGGATAACAAATTTTGTCTGATTATCAAATTCTATTCTAGATTGGTTATCGGCTTATCACCTCTAATATCCTAGAATGTTTGATTGTTTGCATTTAGCAAAGGACAGGCTAGGCTCTTAGGAATTTGAATTGCAATCTTCTATTACATTTGTTGATTCCTATTTTTTCTTAATTACTATCCTTCCTTGATAATATCTTATCTTGTGCCATGTTGACTTTCTTGTTTGATCTATCTTCAGGATACCACTGAAAATGAGGACTCAGCGCTCTGGACCCGCAGGGCCTACAGCATCCTCTGAGAGGTATGCAACTTCACGACCTTCTACTCCAGTTGGGGGAGCTCCAGCTACGGGAGTCGCTCCCACTGTTTCTTCCGTCCATGTGGGAGTATCATCTGCTTTCGGAAGCACTCATATACATGTTCAGAGGACTGTTTCTATAGAGCCAAAGGTGATTCCTCTGCCACCTCCACCACCAGCTGATGCAGTACAGATGTTCGTGCTGTTCCAACAGATGATGGAGGCACATAGAGCATAGTTGAGGTTCAACAGAGGTCGGCCGAGGTGATGTATCAGAGCATCGAGAATTCCCACCAGTTGGCACTAGTTGCAATAGAGAGGGTGGCTACCGCTGAACCTCAGGGTGCTTCAAACCAGCAACAACAGACGAGGTTTGGTATATCGTAGACTTTGAGAGGATGTCTCCTCGAGAGTTCAAGGGTACTGAGGGGATCCTTTATGCTGATGATTGGCTAGAGGACATAGAACAGATCTTGCGACTGGCACAGATATCGAAGAGCTTGCAAGCGGAGGTAGTCGCGAGTTAGTTGTTCAATATTGCACTCACTTGGTATTGCACAGAGCCCAGGCTCATCGTGATGGGACTGACTTGGGATTCCTTTAAGAAGATCTTCAAGGAAAATTTCTTCCCTGATGTGGCTTTGAGTGCCTGAAGAGCCATTTTTTTCGGGTTGGTTTAGGGAAACTTGCTAGCCGATGAGTATGCTGCCGAGTATGGTTCAGTAGCCAGCGGATCGGGCCAGGAAGTTTAGGAGGGGCCTGAACCGTAAGGGCAGATTACACACATCTGGGCGTCGTACAACGACTTTTGAGGATATCCTGATAGATGCCTAGATCGTGGAGGAGGACTTGGGCCTCAGGCCCAAGAGAAGCGGTGATGCCATGGGTGCTGGAACCAGTGCAGGACCGGCTAAGCATTCCCATATTCAGAAGGGAGCCTTCCAGCCCCAACAAGAGTATCACCTACCAGCTGGAGTTCTGAGTCAACAACATCCTCGAAAACAGTTTCAATTAGCTCCTACTGGTACCTATTTCCAGAGGTTAGGCCATACTTGGGAGGTGCGCAGGAAGAGACTTGGAGCATGCTTACATTATGGATCAACGGAGCATCCAGTAAAGGATTGTCTCTTAACCTTTCATCGTCCTGGCCAGTGTGCAGATCGGGGGCAGAGAGGTGGAGTTAGGCTACCTGTGGCATAGCATCATGCCCCTCCAATCAGCAGAGGGAGACACCCCAGCAAGGCAGGGCTTTTACATTGATGGTTGAGGAGGCCGATGCTATATATGATGGGTTAGCATGTTTTGTCTTGTTTTGTTCTGTTCCTTTCTTTTTTTTTCAATTGGTTGCCTTAATTGCTTCATTGGTACCTTGTAGATTGCTCGTGCTATAGTATAGTTAGCGTTGTTAGTAGTAACCCATATTCGAGACTGCAATGTCAAGACTATAACCATGCATGCTTGCTTTCCTTCAATAGAATTGTGTGAATTCAGGTTGGACTTTCTTGGTCCATAATTGGTGGGGGCTTGACCTAGAGAAGAGTACAACCAACTTAAATTTCGAGAATAAAATTTTTCTAAGAGGGGTAGGATGGTTACTACCACATTTCCAGATAGGGTTTTTTTTGTCATTTTATAATATTAATATATTATGTGTATTTATTTAACTAATTATATATGGTGGTCACATTATTAGTAGACTAGCCTATTTATTGGACCCTTGGTTAGTGAACCTACTTGGACTTGTCATGACAGTTGGACCTATATTTTAGGTTAGTCACAATTAGACTCATTTAAGTCATAATAAGTCATAAAAGGGATTAGAACTAATTACCAATTTAGGCTAAAAGCTTCCATAGGTTAACCAAACCTTCATGACAACTTGAGAGGGCATAGTGGACATTTCAAGTAGGCAAATTAGGGCTCATATGACCAGCCATGATAGGAGAGAGGTTTCATTCTTCTACTTCTTCATTTTGGAGCTCAAAACCCTAGTTTTGGTGCTCTTCCAAAAGCCCATTCATTCCTCCATCAAAACCACTCGAAATCACCCTCAATCTTCTCTTATTCTTCATCCAATGAGCCTAGAAGTTTGGGATCCAAGGTGTGAAACCCCACTACCAAAAATATGAAATTGAGCCACGTGGCAAGGCCAGCGAGTACCACTCCAATGATTATCCCAATTTAATGGAACCACTAGAGTAATACTTAAGCTGTATAGTACAATATTATAAAGTAAATGTATGATCATGGAAATACATAGAGATAACAGAGATCATAAATGTGCTGGAATAAAATAGTCTGAATGTAAACATAATACCGTACTGAATGAAACGAGTCCTGCAAAAACAATCCTGCTGATACAATACTGAATGAAATGAAGTACAAGAAGATAACTATATCTTACGACAGGCTAACTAGATAATGAAATCGGATCAAGAAGAGCTCTACCACTGAATCAAGCTACTCTGCTGGGTAAACTTCATCCTCTAAAACTGGAACCGCTACTATGTTAATACCGGATCCGTAGACCTCCGAGTAATCGACCTCGTCTATATCTAGAGAGAACCAGGTCCTCAGCAGGACGCAATAACGTACATAATATACAAACCAAGTGTACGACAGTAATGAATGAATGAATAAAGTATAGTAAACTGATAAAGTGTGTGAATCTAACATAACCAACTAGTATAAAAATGTAATTTAAGAAACATTACTCGATCACGTGGGCTATCACGGTGTACTCTGGAGATCTGGTACAGAACTCCGGTAACTATGATGAATCCGCACTTCCGATAAGGAACTATGGTAACTGTGAATATCCGAAGCTCTGGGTAAGAGGCAACGGTAATAATGTGAAAAAGTAGCCCAAGTGTACGGTGTATGTTCTCCCCGTCCATGTGACTTCATGAATCGTATCCACGAGACGTTCGGCCAGAACCTCTAGCTCGGACATCGAGTCATAACAGAAAAAAAAGAAATAGTGCATGCATATCAATGTCATCGTCCTAGAATCAGACATGGACTTTCGTATATCAGGTTGTAATCAAGTATGAGAATCCGTCAGTAAAGTAGTGTCACATGAACATGTCCTAGGGTCAGAGTGTACCCCGCAACGAATTATCGTGGTAATACAAACGTGAATATCTAGTATCGATACCCAATGACGCTAAAGTTCATCGACACACGAATGTGATTCTGACGCGAAGTACCAAAAACGGCCCTAGGAGTTGCAATAACATAATCAAGCAGATATATAAAGCTAAATACTTTAAACTGAAGTACAAGATTGGAAAGGTACACTTGCCTGGCTCCGGTCGTTGATGAGAATGATCTGGTCCCACGTCCAAGTCTGAAGTATCCAAAGTGTTAAGAGGACCTAGAGGAAAATTATTTAGGGATCAACTAATTATCTAACTAGGATCCTAAGAGTAGAAGATAATTAAAAAAAAAGTTAACTTGCTTAACTAAAATTACAAATAGTAAGTTTTGTGATAATACCAGGATTCTTTCATATCTTGTGATCTAGCCTATATGAAATTGACCCACTCTAACTATGATAGTTAAACATTACTCATTCTTTTCCTATGCACCTGCTTGTACTGGAGTAAAAATGTGTTTCACCTAGCATTTAAGCACACATTCAACAGTTCATACATCAGTATTTGTTTTAAACCCATAATTCTATACTATTATCTTCACTCATTCTCCTTATGCAGAGCATTTATAAACCTCATTTATATTATAACATAGAAGTAGAACTATAGGCTTATCATTATTGGAATTATTATTTGGACACAAAATTTTTGAACATAATCTAGGAACTGAAAACTTCAACATGGCCTTTCTAATTCCTTACTACTATAGCTAGTATAGCATTCTCCCTTCACAAACCACTATATACCACTTAGCAGTATATCTTCCCTTATATAACAGTTTCTTAGCTATGAATATGAATATGGCCACAATGTTATTTTCTATAACAGTATCTTCCCTTATATTTACTCATCTCTCTATCCCTGCTCTTCTGTTATCAGTGTTACATACTTGCATATCTTCATGTGTGGTCTCTCTCCGTCTATACATGCTCACCATGACATGGGTACACAACCCTACTAGTTCCCAAGCCATATGTGAACTTCACACTTACAAACAGAATTGGCTAAAGATCAAATGGGAAGAGCACAACAGTGTGTATACATGCACTTTCATTCCTTTTAGACCACCACTACATGCCTCTTATGGATTAACCCAACCCCTAGCCATTTCTAAATCCCTACTAAAATAGGGTTTGGAGAAAAAACAACATAGATTAGCTACTGTTAACATAGGCATTCCAGGAAGTGAATCTATTGCGGCCCTATCTACATGTAACAGCATATAGGTGTTAGAAATTTATTGTACCTTGTCGATTCATGAGATGAATAACATAAATTAAAGTGCGGAAGCGTACCTGAATCTATTGCTAGGCTTGATGGATCTTGAAGCGGTCATCCTTTTATGGGGTTCGATCTTCCAACTTGCTACGACCCTTAATGACAAAGAAGAATCTGAATCCTTTGTCCCTCTCTTTCTGTTGATGGGGATGCAGAAGAGAAAACCTCTATTTGGTGGCCGTATAAGTTGGGGACGATAATCCTAATAAATACATATATTTATATATTTTGATATTTCTAATTTGGCCCCTCATCAAATTAAAATTATCTCCGGTATCTACACATTAATTCCATGACAATTATACCCTTAAGCCAATTTTCCAAATAGACCACTTTAATTTGGCTTAATTATTTAGATAGCCCAACACAATTAATTTTACATGTGTGGCCCATATTATTGAATAATTCTAACAATCTCCCACTGGGCCTCATATGTAACCTTATAATTGTGTTAACCTTAGCGAGCTCATAAATTGCTATCTTAATCCTTAGGATATATCGGGACAATCTCGTCCATTAACCATATGAACATAGGATCAAAGCGGCATTCGTCACATATATCGTAACTAAACCATCAATGGTCACATATACCAATATAGCTAAACGACATAGATCAATCATGGATGCGTAGCATGAAAATTACACGCAATATGATCAATACATGTCTATTTCCAACTGGTCCTCCTTAACTTTAGTGAGATCAATACTTTAACATAATGAAAATAGAATAAACTAAATTTTCATATATCTGATCAGATAAATATCCAAAATACTTTAATACATAAATGTGTCCAAAACCAAATAGCACCCAAATACATAAAATACAAACTCTCACTGTATTGTCATATTCTTAATTAAGATAACACCCATATAAGCAGTATGCTCATGAAAGACCCTGGGTGATCATACTTTTGTGAGCGGATCCGCTAACATGAAGTTTGTCCTAACGTGCTATATGGACACTTTAACTATTCTGAATTCTTTCTTTCACAACTAGAATTTTTATGTCAATATCCTTTGACTTATACAAGTTCTTGTTGTTATTGGAATACAGTATTGTTGATTCATTGTCACACCATAATTTGAGTGGTCTTTCAACACCCTCTTGTAGGTGCAGTCTTGTGACAAAATTTCACAACTATATTCCCTGATAGATGTCTCACAGCATGTTATAAACCTTCCTGCCATGGTGGAAGAAATTATGAGTGCCTATTTGTCACTCATCCAAAATATATCTCCACTAGTCAACATAACCTGATGTGGATCTCCTGCTGTGTTGGCATCTAACAAAATCGGAGTCAAAATACCTTATGATCTCCAAAATTATCCAATCTCCTACAAAGAGCATATAATTCCTTATTCTCTATTAATTACTTAAGTAGTTTGGCTGCTACCCAATGATCCATCTCATATTTGCTTAAATATCTGCCTAACATCCTAACTACGTACGCAATATCTGGACGCGTACATACTTGAGCATACATTAGACTTCCTACAACTGGTCATGAACGGGAAATCTATTGCATTTTCTTAATTTTAAGGCCAATTTTAGGGCCCTTGATTGAGACTGAACTTGTCTCCTTTAACGAAAGGTGTCACCTGGTTTGCATTGAATACTTTAATCAATATACAAAACCAGAAAATTATTCCTACTCCCACTGAACATGTGATACACACAATCTTCTACAGTGTTTATCTCAAAACCAAACGAGATAGTCACATGAAGTACCTTTGACGAGAAGCTTGCTTGAGTTCATAAATAGATTTTGTCAATTTGCAAACCATATTCTTTGGGTCTTTTGACACAAAGTTTTTTGGTTGCACCATATAAACTGTTTCATCAATGTTACCATTGAGAAATGTCGTTTTGACATCTATTTAATGTAATTCAAGATCAAAATGTGCAACATGTGCTATGATTGTTTTAAAGGAGTTTTTCAAAGATACCGAAGAGAAAAAACTCTTTAAAATCAATCCCAACATTTTGAGTAAAGTCACTAGCTATAGGACGTACTTTATACCTCTCCAAATGACCCTTCGAATCCTTCTTGGTTCTAAATGTCCATTTGCAACCAATGGACTTCATACCTTTTGGTAATGGGACACTACTAAAATATGCTCTATTAGCGACGTTGTTTAGCGACGGAATAAAATTCCGTCGCTAACTATATAATATAGCGACTCCTTTCTATTAACGTCGCAAAACGTCGCTGAATAGCGACGTTCAGCGACACTAGATACAGTATGTCGCGAAATAGCGACGTTCAGCGACATATTATTAAAATATGCTTCTTATATTAAAATACTTGCGACGGTTAGCGACGTCGACTGTTGATGTCGCTAACTTTTTTACTTAGGGCACAGGACCCCTTTTTTTCCCTCACTCGAAAACTCGAAAACTCCTTTTTTCTCCCTCCCCCCCAGTGACTCCCCCCCCCCCCCGGCGACTCCCTCCCCCTCCCCCTCCCCAGCGAGCTCCTCCTCCCCCAATCTGAGCTACTCCTTCTCTCCGGTAAACCCTAACCTAATTCCTCTTCCTCCTTCTCTCCCACACACACACACACACACACACACACACACACACACACACACACACACACACACACACACAGACACACACACACACACGGAGGGTGATACACCAAGTATTTGTGGAAATGCCCAATAGGTCATTTAGAATCCTAATTTCAATTTTGTGCATAAATGAGGGTAGGTTAGTCATGGTTAAGGTATCCCAATTGGTTTTCATATGGATTCCTATATATATCTATGTATTTTTGACCCACAAGTCATGTCTATATGTAAATATATATAAATTGGTATATATTTATGTATGTGGACTATTTTAGATAAAAGTTTATAAATATATAGTGTGTGTGGTTGTGTCTTATGTGAGAGAGAGAGAGAGGGAGAAGCATGGCAAGTTATTGGCTATCCATTTGGCCTTTGGTTTGTGTGTTTGTGGCTTGGATTGGTGGTTGGTTGTTTGTGGTTATGTGTGTTTGTTTGAAGAAAGGGATTAGATGTTTTAATAGTGTGTTTGTGCTTGTGATGAGATGTGAGAGTGTGTGAGTGTATGATTATATTTTTTTAGTGTGTGTTTGAGGAAGGGGAGGTTAGATGTGGTAGTGTGGTAGTATGGTAGTGTGAGTATGAGTGAAGAGGGATATTGAGATAAGTGTTAGAGTGTGTGTGTGTGTGTGTGTGTGTGTGTGTGTGTGTGTGTGTGTGTGTGTGTGTGTTTGAGAGTGAGAAAGGTGAGAGGGATTTAGATGTGGTAGTGAGTATTGTGTGTGTGTTAGAGAGGGTATGATAGAGTAGCAAGAGGGGGGAACAAGTGGCTGCAAAGGCAGCAGTAGCTGCAATGCCAGCAGCAGCTGCTAACAGCAGTAGCAAGAGCAGTGAGGGCAGCAGCTGCAATAGTGACTAGAAGTTAGTGTCTCTTATTATGTTGGGGGGGTGTGGTTTTGTTTTAGGATGAGTATGTTAGTGTCTACACATAAGTTAGTATCCTAAGTTAGATATTTAGGATAGTATCCTAGGCACTAATTTAATATCTTGTTTAGGATGTTAGTATCCTAGAGTTAGATAGGTGAGTTAATATCTTAGAGTACTAGAAGTTAGTATCCTAGATAGGTTAGTTAGTGTCTTGGATAGGTTAGTTAGTATCCTATTTATCCTAGATAAGTTAGTATCCTAAGTTAGATATCTTAGGGTAGTTAGATTATGCTAGTATCTTGAGGGTATCAAGATAATAGGATATAGGCTAGAAGTTAGTACCCTAAGTTAGTATCTTGGCTAGAATTTGGTATCCTAGGATAGTTAGATATCCTAGTATCTTAAGAGTGTCCTAGATTAGTCTATGGTAATAGGATACCCTATAGGGTATATCTCTATGTAAATATTAGAGTATCTTAGGAGTGTTGGTATATTGTTAGAACGGTAGAGTTAGTATCCTAAGGTATCTAAGGTATTAGAAAAGTAATGAGAATTACCTATAGCCTAAGGATAAGGTATTAGCTAAGGTAATGGGTATGATGTTAAGGCAGGTGGATAGATACTAGCCTAAGGTAGATGGTAATATCTATTAGCCTAAGGTATTGAGTTATCTACTAGCCTAAGGGTAGGATATTACTAGGATATGGTATTATCTAGTATCTAAGGTAAAGTGGATGTTAAGGTATTAGTTACCTAGACTAAGGTATTGAGATTCCAACTTAAGGTATTGGTATTGGGATACCAATAGCGATAAGGTAAAGGGTACCTTGGTAGGTAATGACTAGAAATAGGATATTTGACTTAGATTTGACCTTGTTTGACCAAGGTTGACTATTTTGACTGAAAGTCAAAGTAGAGTCAACATCTGACCTAGATTGGACTAAGAGTTGACAAAGTCAACTATAGGTCAACCCTTGACCTAGTTTGACCATGTTTGACTTTGTTTGACTTAGCTTGACCTAGTTTGACTTTGTTTGACTTAGTACAACCTAGTTTGACCTAGATTACATATCATGCACTAGAAATTATGCCTAACATTATTATTAGTAACTGTCCGCTACTAATGTGTGTCCCATAATAAGACATAATATACGAATTTGTGCCTATTGGATAATGTGTGTCCATCTTTGCAGAATTATTTCCAAATGTATATGAATTACTACTTGTGGAATCGTTCATGGATATACAATCATCGTCCTGATGATATGTGTGGTGTGCGGGATGAAAACATAGCGGGAGTAGAGCAGTTCCTGCTGTTTGCTAAGGCGTTCCCTCAGTACGTGGACGGCACCAAAATTAAGTGTCCGTATGTGAAATGTCATAACGTGAAATATTATCCAGAAGTGAAAGTGACATATCATTTGTACTCGAGGGGTTTCACGCCTAATTACTATCAGTGGACCGCACACGGAGAACTTGTGTCTTTAGCATCAGAGACGGAGCCTTATGTTGAGCCGTATATGCATGCGGGACCTAATTTTGTTTCAGATAATCATGCATACGACGACGGGTGCGTGAACATAGTTTTCGACGCTGCGGGGCCTAGTTTCGTTCATGATGCAGCTGAGGAGGCACCTAATATCGATGCTGCAAAGTTCATAGAGTTATTGGAGAATACAAGGACTCCATTGTATCCTGGTTGTGAGGATCATTCACCGTTGGAGGTGGTTACAAGACTGTTGAGCATTAAGTCAGATTTTAACATATCGCAAGAATGCTACAACCGAGTGTTGGAGTTGATTATAGAGATCTTGCCGGCGGGTGCTAAGTTACCTAAAGACTTCTATCGGTCTAAGAGGATGGTGAGATCGCTCTGGATGGGATACGAGAAAATCGATTCTTGTCGCAATGGGTGCATGCTGTACTACAAAGACGACAAGGACGCAGATGTGTGCAGATTTTGTGGTGCTAATCGCTATAAGACAACTAGTACAGGAAGGTCTACCGGTGCAAGAAGACTGACCGATTCAATGTACTACTTGCCTCTAATGCCGCAGTTGCAAAGATTATTTATGGTGAAAGAGACGGCCGAAAATATGAGTTGGCACATGCGAGAACAGATTGAAGGAGTGTTGGATCACCCATCCGATGGAGAAGCGTGGAAGCACTTTGATCGAGTGTATCCTGATTTTGCTTCAGATCCGCGTAATGTCAGGTTGGGGCTATCTTCTGATGGTTTTACTCCTTTTGGTCTTTCGGGATCCCACTATTCGTGCTGGCATGTGATTGTCACTCTGTATAA
Source organism: Iris pallida (assembly GCA_029216955.1). Lineage (NCBI taxonomy): Eukaryota > Viridiplantae > Streptophyta > Magnoliopsida > Asparagales > Iridaceae > Iris > Iris pallida. The sequence goes on along the minus strand of JANAVB010004797.1, from coordinate 2,905,446 downwards.
CCTACCGCCTTGGATGTGCATGAAGAGTCAGTACATGTTTCAAACCGTTATAATTCCTGGTCCAAACAATCCCAAGAGGAACATTGATGTGTACTTACAGCCTTTGATAGATAAGTTGAATCAGTTATGGGAAGTAGGCGCTAACACGTACGATATTTTCAGGAAGCAGAATTTTCAGATGAAGGCAACCCTTATGTGGACCATCAACGACTTTCCGACCTATGGAATGTTATCTGGATGGAGCACTCATGGCCGTCTCTCATGTCCGTATTGCGTGGACCATACTAAGGCTTTTCGCTTGAAACACGGAGGAAAACCGTGCTTCTTTGATTGTCATCGACGATTTTTGCCAAAAGATCATCCGTTCAGAAGGAACAGGAATGCATTCCGTGCCGACGTTGTAGAGAAGGGTGATCCACCGCCAAGGTGGTGCAGAGCCGCGATATGGAAGGAGGTTAGAGATTTTCCAAGTGCTTTCGAAGATCCTACAACTGGGTACAAGTGCGATGGATTTGGTAGAGATCATAACTGGACAAAGAAGAGCATATTCTGGGATCTGCCATACTGGAGTACCAATCTGATCAGACATAATCTTGATGTCATGCATATTGAGAAAAATGTGTTTGATAACATAATTAATACTGTGATGGACATAAAGGAAAAAACGGAAGACAATCCCAAGGCCAGGTTGGACTTAGAAAAAATATGCAAACGCCCTGCGTTCCATTTGATAAAGCAGAATAGAAAACAGTTCCTACCGAAGTCAATTTTTTTGCTAGACAAGGAGGATAAAGTGAGACTTTGTCGGTGGATCCAAGGCCTAAAATTTCTAGATGGATATGTGTCAAATCTGAGAAGATGTGTCGATCCGAAGGAAAACAAATTAACGGGTATGAAGAGCCACGACTGTCACGTATTCATGGAGAGGTTAATTCTGATTACATTTCGAGAATTCTTACCGCAGGCAGTTTGGGATCCATTGACGGAGCTTAGCATATTCTTCAGGGATCTTTGTTCTAAGAAATTGCTCGTTGATCGTCTAGAAAAGCAAGAGAAGGATATTTCGGTAACAATGTGCAAGCTAGAGAGGGTGTTTCCTCCTGGATTTTTCGACTCTATGGAGCATTTGCTGATTCATCTATCCTATGAGACACGTGTTGGTGGACCCGTCGAATATCGATGGATGTATCCGTTCGAGCAATATTTGAATCACCTAAAAAGAAAGGTGAAAAATAAGGCACGGGTCGAGGGTTCTATTTGTGAAGCCTATATTCTCGAGGAGATTATAAACTTTTGTTCGATGTATTTCAAGCCTCATGTTGTAACTAATAGAACGAGAGCTTCCAGAAACAACGACGGAGATCATGAATGTAATGATACAATACTGAAGATATTCAATGCTCCAGAAAAGTCATCGGGTAAAATGAAGAAGAGATATCTGAACGATGATGAGCTAAGGGCTGCTCAGGTGTATGTATTACTCAACTACGACGAGGAGGAAGTAAAGAAACTGGAGGGGTAAGTAATTAATACGTCTACATTATTTTAATAGTGTTGATTATTATACTATTACATTAATTGAACGATGTTGTTTTCAGCATATTTAATGATGATGTGAGGTCAGGTAGGCCACACATAACAGAAGAAGAACTAGAACAAGAAATGAGGCATTATTTTTCATCATGGTTGAGTGCATATGTAAGACTTGAGAACTCTATAATTACCTTTCTGTATATGCACTTGATTGAGAATGAGCTTAATTTCTTTTTTCGTGGTATTTAGGTCGATCGTCCATACGCAAGACTTGAGAATGAGTCTATTAGAACGCTAGCCAAGGGACCAATTTATGCTACAAAAATATGACCAAGCTACTGTGTTAATGGGTTTAGGTTCAAGTCAACAACATACCCGATCAGAGACAACTTTGTGGATCTCGACTCCACCAAAAATAGCTGTTTGTGTATCAGCTCTTCGAACTACAAAGATGTTGATGCGGGCAACGATTTCTATGGCATGCTACGGGAGATCGTGGAGCTGACATATAGTTATGGAATAGAGCCTGCTAAGATTGTGTTATTCAGGTGTGATTGGTTCGATCTGATTGAAGGTGAAGGTTGGAAAGTAGACAAGCACGGTCTTGTGGATATAAACTATCGACGTCGATATCAAGCCTACGAACCATTTGTCCTATCAAGTCAGGCTCAGCTCGTGTACTTCACAAGTTATCCTAAACGGGGAACAAAAAGGTCGGACTGGTGGGTAGTATGCAAGACCAAAGCTAGAAATACCTTTGAGGTTGACGATATAGCTTATCAAGAGGATGAACTACCTCTTGTAACAAATATTATAGAAGTGGACACGACGGAAGTTCCTCATTACACATCTAATTGTGTAGAAGAAGTAGAATTATCTGAAAAGGAAGATGCAGATGAAAGTGAAGATGTAGAGGAGGAAGAAGAAGAAGAAGAACAAGAAGAAGAAGAAGATGAGCTAAACGAACTAGATGAATTTTCAGAAGAGGATTAAATCTGTACGTTTGTTTTATCATCATATTTGACAATTTAGTGGCACTTTTACCATATAAATCTGTGACACTTTAGTGACACTTTTATATGTGACTATGATATTTTTTAAAAATCTGTGATGTCTATCATATAAATATGTATTTTTGTTTTATTGTCATATGTTATTATCAGGTATGACTAGACCATCTGGACGACGCGAAGGATTTTATATTAGGCAGTCTTGTCTGCCTCGGGCTGGGGATGGAGGTTTCGTACCCTCATCCTCATCTCCGAGTATGCCATTGTACCGTTCTGTTCCCGGTCCATTACCAGGACAGGGCAGTTCCAACAGGTTGGCGACTCCTCCATCGTCGTGCAGCGTTCTTGATCCCGCGTCCAGTATTCCTCCTACCGACGGCTCCATAGGGGGAGCCGACGCCGAGCATATGGAGGACGGCGATCAGACTGATCCTGCCCAGGTAGGAGGTAAGAGCGACCCTCCATGCGCTCCCCCGGGCGAGACGCGTATGGAGATTTGGACGGACGGGCCTACGAAGTAAGTTAATTAGTTAATATTGTAGGTCCAAAAAATCAAACCGCGCCTAAGTTAAATTCAACAGATTAATCAGAACGACCCTACAAACAAATGGCGCCTACGTCATCAACAAACACAGAACGCGCCTATTTCTGCATCATAGAGGCGCATTTCACAAACCGCGCTTAGCTGACGTGGAGTCATCATTACCCAACAAACACGAAGATCGAGACGGCGCTATCATTCCTATGATGGCGCGGCGCTCGAGGAAGATATGACAGCTGTCTAAACAGATTGCGCCTACATCAAAGAACTAGGCGCTATCAACAGACTGCGCCTACTTTTTACTATATCAAGCACACTTCGCAGATTGCGCCTACTTCTATCCAAACTCAGCACACTTTGCAGATTGCGCCTACGAAGAAGGCGCAGTTCAAAACAACATCAATTCAGAGCTTACCACGTGTCCCTGAAACAGGCGCACTTTGACTAATTCAACGTCTAACTACCACTCTACATGTCCAACACGTGTCCCACTAACTGTTCATGACCAAGCGCATTTCAATCAAATAATGCCACGTGTCTAAAGCAGTTGGTGCACGTTCGTGATAACGGAGTGAAAACAGGCGCAGTTTGTCATACGTGCTCAAAACAGGCACACTTCAATCAGGCGCTCTCCAGAATAACTGCCCAAAACAGTTATTTCAGAACTCTATAAATAGAGTTTCGTTTCCATTCAGCAGGGATTTCTACACAATCAAGAGAAATCAGAGTTTTTGTCCAAGTGCTGCTGCGTTCTTCAGAAATTCAAGTCTTCAAAGTTCACATCGTCCAAGGGATAAAGCGATCGTCATCCAGATCGGATTCCTATAGTTGTACTTTCCCAGAATTCTTATAATATTCTTTACAAAGTTTGTGAAATAAAGATTATACTTTTGTTTTTGTAAACAAAATGGCGACTCTGCTGGGGACGACCTTTTCCTCCGATGAAGAGGTGACAACTCAATGTGACACAGCGTCTATCGGCTCGACGCAGAAGACTTTGGTCGTGAAAGTCGACCAAACGGCCTACGAAGCACTGATTAATGCACAAAGCACTCCTCGCCGCACTACGACTTTCGTCAAGAGCAAGACTCGCTCAGTGTGGGCTCCCAAGAACTCTGCTACTTCTCTAATGAAGAACGCTGCCACTTCCTCGGCACAACCTGCTGTTTCTAAGACACCAGTGTCTATCTCTGGTAATCAGGCGCAGTCTGTTCTCTCCTTAGAGAAACAGGCGCAGTCTGCTGTCAAACCATCTTTTGGCACAGTTCATGCCAAAACAACACAATCTCTGCCTCACAATCAGGCGCAGTCTATTCTCTCCTTAGGGAAACAGGCGCAGTCTGCCACCAAACCTTCTTCTGGCACAGTTTGTGCCAAATTGGCACAAGTCAAATCTTCTGCTGCTGCCAAGGCTCAATCCAATACATCTGCTGCCCTGACTAAACAGGCGCAGTCTACTCAGGCGCAGTCTGCTCAGGCGCAGTCTACTCCGAATCACTACAGAATCCAGAAACCCCAAACTGCTCAGGCGCAGTTTGCTGAGGACAGTCCTTTGGCTGTTCCTTCTTCCATTCCATCAAAAGGAAAAGGCCCCTTGGTCTTCTCCCAATCTTCCCAAGCTCAAAACTTGAAAGATAACAGAGGGAAATGCTCTTTAGCTATCCCTTCATCTCAAAACAATGGGAAAGGTCCTCTGGCCTTTTCCAAGTCTTCTTCGATTCTTATCGAGGAGGATCCAACTGATAGTGCCTCTGCACCTATTAGTACGAAAACTTCTTTTAACAAAGATTCTCGTACTAATCAGAGAGGTATTCTACCTACTCCCAAGGCAAATATTCAGGAATTGCCTAATTTGCGGATTTCACGATCCGAACAAGACAAATTACAAGTTTCACAAACTGAGATTCCCAGGGGCGGTTTAAATGATTTACGGGCATATCTCAATAGAAAACCCCAATCAAAACCTACCTCTGTGAAACGCAAACATGCTAAGATCAACTTGTCTCAATATCAACCTTTTGGGGCAAGGAATCCTGACAATTACGCCAATCAGATGAGTACCTCTCTTTATACTCATGGAATCGAATGTTTACGAAATCGGAATCATGTTCCAAATGTCATCTATGAGTATATCCCTGCTACTTCTTCTCGTCCCATTGTCTCTGATCTTCGGGATCATCTCAGGCAGAAACGGAATATCACCCCCAGTTCTCCCAAACAATCACAAATTCATCATTGCAATCATCCTCACGAAGTGGTTATCAAATGTTGTTGCCAAACAACCAAACGTTCTGTCTTCGAGCGTCTGACTTTCCCTTCTGTTGATCAAAAGAGTGATGATGAAGAAGAGGTAATGTTTGCCTCCGTCAACATGACTTCCAGAGACTCTGGGGGTAGAAAATGCAAGCACGGAAAGACCCGGAGACCTAGCCAGCACTATCTTGACCGACTTAGAGAATCAGATGATGGTGTTTACCAGCATACTCGATCTCGAAACCGAGAAACAATCGGTCAAAGGAATCTTCCTTACAGTGATCGGTCTACTTCTCATGATGGAGGTAATTCGGACTTTGCTGTCGATAGTGATGGCTCTGAATAAACTGTGTCATCTGTCATGGCACGAGAAGTGACAGCATACGTCGTTGAAGAACAAGATGCTTCTGGTTCTAACAATCAGAATCAAAGGATTGTTGCACTAGAAGAACAACTGAAGACTATGGCCGAAATGATGACTAAAATGCATGATGTTATTATGGCTCAGCATACTCCACCAGTTATAACTCCTGAACCATTGATTTCTTCCACTCCTCAGAACCCTGGTCTGGGGGTACCACCTCCTCCAGTCACCACAGTACCAGTTCAGGTTACTCTTAGCCAAACGGATGCTGGGGGTGATGCTTACCATGCGGTTCCTCCTCCGGCTATTACTAATCAATCTAGCAATCCTCAATCTTCAGGGAATGCTAATGATGCTGTTGAACAATTGCGGAATCAATTTGAAGCCTATACACAAAGGGAAGGCTTACAACGGTTGGGCATTAAACAACCCTATCCCGCCGAATGGAAGAAAATGCAGTTTCCGCCAAAATACAAATTCCCCACCATTATGCAGTTCGATGGTACTTCATCTCCCAATCAGTATATTAATCATTTTGAATTGATGACTGATCCTCTTCAGCCTAATGATGCCCTTCTTACTCGGGTATTCGTCAGTTGCTTAACTGGCGCTGCTTATGACTGGTACCGAAGTCTACCAGACGGATGTATCACTTCTTTTGCTGATTTCAAATAGATGTTCCTTGAACGATTTTATGAAGGCGTCAATGACATGACTATGTCAGCCCTCATTAAAATTCAACAAAGAAATAATGAGCCTGCTGAGCAATTTATCGAGAGGTTCCGTCGCGAAGCTCTCAAAATGCCAATGGGAACCCCATCTGCTGTTACAATTGATACTTGCAAGAATAATCTCTTGCCAATTATCAGTATGTGGACAGGGGCAACTCAATTCCAAGACTGGCCTTCTTTCATTATCAATGCTAAGGCAGCAGAACTCAGCGCTGAAAAATTCAAGACATTGGGGGTTCACATGAATCCTGACCAAGGCGATCATAGCTCAAACTCTAACAACAATCGCCAGAATAATAATAGAAAAGGCAAAGATACATCTGTTCCTAAAGAAACTTTGGCCATTGACTTGAGAAGCAAAGAAGCACTGGCTGTAAATGTTGCTCAATCTGCACCTATTCCATCACAACAACTTCAAAGAGCACCACGTCCTAAAGAAGAATACTCTTTCGATGAAGATGACATCATGGGTATCTTTGAATGTCTTACAAAAAGCAACAAACTGCAATTACCCGACCCTAAAAGGCCGGAAGAGGTTGGTAAGACTGATCATCCTAAGTATTGTGTTTACCACAGATTTATCGGACATCCTACTCGAGCATGTTATGTGCTTAAAGGAAAAATACAAGAGATGATCAAATCCGGAGCAGTGACTCTCGAACAGGATGAAAAGACGGTGACGGCTAATGTCGTCTCTGTTCAGTTCGACGAATTTCCACCAATGCAGATAGAAGATGGTGTAGTTCCCATTCCTCGAACCACTCTCGAGCTTGTAAACCTTCCACCTTTTCGAAATGAAGGACTAGTCCCTTTATCTACTTCTAAAGGGGAAATCATGTGGATTCATCCAGATCTGGTCTCAGATTTTGAATCCTCCGCCTCTTCTTCATCTAAACAAAAGAAAAATTCCAAAGGCAAGTTTAAAAGTTGTAATATGGTTTCTCTTGAACCATTAAATGAAGAAGAGATCTTATTGGATACCAGGTCTGGTAAGCCCTATTTACGGGAATACTCAGAGAATCAGGAAGCTCCAACCTCATCTTCCACTCCTGACACACCTCCTGAAATTCAACCCTCTTCATCTTCAACTAACCCAACTCCTCCTCCTGTTAAACCAGCAGTTACTGATAAAGGGAAACAACCGGTTCGTTTCGATAAAGCTCTCAAAAAGTCCACTTCTCTCGGACTCGAGAAGCCGTATAACTTTGACATACTGGCTCAACTGGCCAATACTCCTGCCAGATTGTCAATATTCGAGCTCTTGCGCCTCTCTAAGGAAACTCGAGAGACGTTAAGTGAAGCTTTGTTGCAGGCAGAAAATTGTCTTGAAATTCTGAAGAAGCCGGAGAAAGAGCCTCTCTCTTGTCTCCATTGTCATAGCGTGTTGGAATTAATTCCAAATATTACCTTCACGCAAGATGACATGCTCCTGGAAGATAACCGACATGATCGCCCTTTGTATTTCACAGGGTACGTTGATACCATGAAGGTCGATCGTATCCTGATAGATCCAGGCTCTGTACTCAGAATTATGCCTAAAACAATGTTGGATGCTTTGAAAATTCCCGTACGCAGTCTTACTGGCACAATCACTACTATTCTGGGGTTCAATCAAGGAAGAAGTGAACCTCTGGGCAAGATTCGCCTAAAATTCCAAATAGGCAATCTTCGTACAAAGGTTACCTTTTACATCATTGATAACCATGGTTGTTCCTATAATGCTCTTCTGGGAAGACCATTCCTTCATGAGCATAATATTGTGCCATCAACTCTTCATCAATGTTTCAAGTATGTTGATGACAAAGGAGAAGTCCAAAAAGAAGTTGCTGATCTCTATCCTTTCAAGGGCGTCGAAGCGTACTGCAACGATGCTCGCATGTACAAAGACGAGTTCATGAAAGTTGTCTTGGCTTTAGACATTGAAGAAGAGCAGGGAACTGAATCTCAAGACACTCTTGTAATTCCTGTTAAAGGGCGCGTCTCTCAACCCTCTTCTTTTGAACCACTAACCATCTATCTTCCTCCTAGCAAAAAGGAACAAGAACCAAAGTCACAGGATACTCTTGTGATTCCTGTCAAAGGGCGCATCTCTAAGCCTTCACATGCTGAACCACTGGTCATTCGACTTCCTGCCAAGAAGACAATTTCTATGACTGACCAAGGAAAAAGGGAGCTCACCTCTTCTGAGCCACTTGTTATCGACCTTCGTCGTAACAAGCCTTCTCTTCCTCCTCGTTCTTCTTCTCCCCCTCTTGTTATCAATTTGACTAAGCCTGCTAAGGCTAAAGGTCCTACTGTAAACACTGTTGTAAATATCAATAAAGATGCATCTCCTTTACAGTATACTGATGTGTTATATCATGCTGAGTGTTACTTAAATATGTTAGATAGGTTGAAGCCACTCACAATTGAAGTTGTGCAATCTTACCAAACAGATGTATCATTGGAATCAACGGATAGTTCATACTTTATAGTTCCTGCTCGAAAAGCTGACGAAAGTCCAATAATCTTTATTAGAGGACCAGAACAAAAGTTTTCTTATACCGAAGACTGCAAACACGATGACACAGGACATTTACAACTCCGTCGTTACAGTACTCAGTCTAAAGAGATCATTCGTAAAATGGGATATGATTTCAAGAGTGGACTCAACTATGGAAGAGGGAGACGAACCCCTATTCATGTTACTAGCAAGAAGAATAAACTCGGCCTTGGTTATGTATTTACATTTCCTGCTATGGCTACAGCTCCTAAGATAATTGAATCCGATGACGATGAACGCACTGTTTCTTCTGATACAGTTTCATGGGATTCTGACACTAGCATTGGTCACGTACATCGTATTGCCATATCCTCCAATATGGTCTCAGTTGAATTTCCAGATATCAACAACGATGCTATTGATGATGACTTCGAAGAAAGCCCTGAAACTGATCCTTGGGTACAAAAGATGGACAATCAGTGGAAGCTCCGGTTTGAAAAACGAGAACCACCTACTGAAGATCAGCTAATCCAGATTGATGTAGGAGAAAACGGTATATCCCGTCCTATATTCATTAGTAAGAATCTTCCCGAAGATGATAAGCAGGAGTTGATTCTTCTCATTCGCGAATATATTGATGTCTTTGCTTGGAGCTATGAAGACATGCCAGGTTTAGATCCCAAAATTGCTACGCACAAGCTGAATATATTACCTAATGCGAAACCTGTTAAACAACAACAACGGCGCTTCAAACCTGAAATGATGGATGCAATTGATGAAGAAGTTTGAAAGCTTATCGCTTGTGGCTTTATTCGTGAAGAGCAACATCCAGACTGGGTTGCTAATGTTGTTCCAGTTTTGAAGAAGACTGGGAAAATCAGAGTCTGCATTGATTTTTGGGATCTGAACGACGCTTGTCCAAAGGATGAGTTTCCCCTTCCAATCACTAATGTCATGATTGACAATACCTGTGGGTTCGAGAGGTTATCTTTTATGGATGGATTCTCTGGATATAATCAAATCAAGATGAATCCTGACGATGAAAAGCATACTTCTTTTCGTAATCCTCGAGGAGTTTATTGCTATACTGTGATGCCATTTGGTCTCAAGAACGCCGGTGCAACTTATCAACGAGCCATGAGCACTATCTTTCGAGATCATTTGAGAAAGACTGTTGAATGCTATGTTGATGATATTGCTGTCAAAAGTCGTCTGAAGGAAGATCACATTCAAGACCTGAGAACTATCTTCAATCTCATGCGCCAACATCAACTCAAAATGAATCCCACCAAGTCATTCTTGGGTGTCTCTAGTGGTAAATTTCTCGGCTTCGTTATTACCTCTAAAGGTATACACGTAGATCCTGAGAAGATCAAAGCCATTCACGAGATGCGTCCTCCACGCAACCTAAAAGAGCTACGAGGATTTCAAGGTCGACTTGCGTACATCAGGAGATTCATTTCAAATTTATCTGGACGATGCAGACCGTTTACACAACTCATGAAGAAAGGTGTATCTTTCGTTTGGACCGAAGAATGTCAACAAGCATTTGATGACATAAAACAATATCTTATGAGCCCACCAGTCTTGGTGCCACCAATCTCCGGCATACCTTTCTTAATGTATGTCAGAGCAATGGATCACTCATTGGGTGCTTTACTTGCCCAAAAGAACAAAGAAGGACATGAACAGGCTATCTACTATCTCAGTCGTACTATGATCGGTGCCGAACATCGATATAGCATGGTTGAGAAAGAATATTTAGCCTTAATGTTCGCTGTACAAAAGACAAGACATTATATAATTGGTCAAACAATCCATGTCATTTCCCGAATTAACCCTCTACGGGTACTCATGAAGAAGCCCAGTACTCTCAATTCAAGGCTGGCTACATGGGCTATCTTACTTGCCCAATACGACATGATTTACGTCCCTCAAAAGTCAGTTAAAGGACAAGCCCTTGCTGACTTCTTAGCTGCTCATCCTGTTTCTGAGACTTCTAAACTCTACGACGAGATTCCTGATGAGACGCTTGAAACAAATCTGATCTCGGAAGAATTTCCCACATGGCGTCTATTCTTTGACGGAGCTTCCAGAATTGGACCAAATGGGATTATTATAGCAGGAGTAGGGATTGTGCTCGTTTCGCCAGAAGGACTAACTATTCAACGGGCTTATTCTTTGGATGAACCTTGTTCCAACAATGTTACAGAGTATAATGCTTTGCTTATCGGCCTTCAACTGGCTAAACAATTAGACATCCAATATCTTGAAGTATACGGTGACTCTAAACTGGTTGTTAACCAGGTTAGAGGAATATATGAAGTTCGTCATCAAGATTTGATTCTGTATCATGAAGCAGCCATGGCTATGGCCATTTCCTTCAAAGCTTTCTATATTGAATACGTTCGTCGGGCTTACAATACCGAAGCAGATGCTCTAGCAAACCTTGCAGCAGTCTTGGCGATTCCTGTCCAAAGACAGCAGTTGGTTGTTATTTCCAACAGAGAGTTATTTTGTATTGAAAATAATCACAATATTGAGTTTAGTAATTCTGCTGAGGTCAATATCATCAATGAAGATTGGAGAACTCCTTTCATTGATTTTGCAGTCTATGGAATATTGCCTGAAGATTCCAAAGAAGCCACCAGCATTCGAAGACGATCTCTCCGTTTCTATTATAATCATACAACAAAAACTCTCTACCGACGAACTTATGATGGTCTACTATTACGTTGTCTTGCTGGTAATGAAGCAAAACAAATACTACGTGAAGCTCATGATGGTGTTTGTGGAGCGCATCAACCTGGTCCTAAATTGCAAGATCGTATTCGTCGTATGGGCTATTACTGGCCTTCTATGGTATCCGATGCTATTGAATACGCAAAGAAATGCAGAGCATGTCAGATTCATGCAGATTTCATTCATCAACCATCAGAATTTCTACATCCTATGGCTGCTTCTTCGCCTTTTGAAGCTTGGGGCATGGATATCATAGGCCTAATCAACCCTCCTTCTTCTAAAGGGCATCGGTTTATCCTGGCCATCACAGACTACTTCTCTAAGTGGGCTGAGGCTATACCTCTGGCTGAAGTCAAAACCAGCAGTGTCATCAACTTCATCAAACACCATGTGATATACAGGTTTGGTGTACCGCAGCGAATCATTCATGACAATGGACCTCAGTTCATTAGTCAAAAGTTCACCCGGTTCTGTGACGATCATCGCATCGACAATGTTGCTTCGACAGCCTATAACCCTGCAGCAAATGGTTTAGCTGAAGCTTTCAACAAAACCATCATTAAACTCCTTAAGAAGTTTGTATCCACAAACAAACGGAATTGGAGTGAGAAGCTTGGCGAATGTTTATGGGCTTATCGCACTACAGTTCGCAATCCTACCGGCTGTACACCTTTCTCCTTGGTGTATGGTTGTGAAGCAGTTCTGCCACTGGAAATTCAAATCCCGTCTCTGCGGATAGCCATTGCCAATGAACTTACAACGGAGAACAACGATCTACTTCGATTGCAAGAATTGGAGGCACTTGATGAAAAGAGGCTTTTGGCTCAACAGCACATTGAGTTATACCAGGCCCGTATCTCAAAAGCCTTTAATCGTAAAGTTAAAGTACGAACATTTCAAAAAGGTGACTTGGTCCTTACAGTCAGGCGTCCTATGACTATGACTCACATGAGTAAGGGCAAGTTCGATGCCAAGTGGGAAGGTCCTTTTGTTGTAAACAAAGTGTTTTCCAATGGTGCTTACCAGTTAACAGAGATGGATGGCAGAATAGCTATGATGCCTATCATTGGCAAATTTCTTAAGAAATACTACGTATAAATGTGTAAAGATTTCTTGACAGACAATGTAAATAAAATTTCTTTTTTTTATTTTCAAAGAAGATATTACATTACATTAAGGGAGATCACTATCATCCCTATCAAACTTAGGACGAGGGCCAAGCCCCTCCTTCTCACAAGCAAAATCAGCAAAGGAGTCGAAGACATCTTTGTCGGAACTCAGCAAGAATTTGAGGAAAGCTATCCTCTTTGCCTCTTCTTCCGCCGTCTTCCCCGGCTCTATCAGAAAGTCGAGGATATCCTGTGAAGGCTTTGGTGCAGAGGAGCCTTCGCCCACCTCCTTTTGATCCGGTAAGACTGAGTTGACGAGAGGCCTGGGTGCAGACGACCCTTCGCCCTTCTCTGTCCCAGCAGAAGGTTCCCCGGTGACGCTCTCGGCTTTCGGCACGATTTCAGTCTCCTTAGACATGTTGTTGGAAGACATCTTTCCTGTTGAAGGCAGTGATAAAATTCTTCATGAGTCCTGTACTATTTATACTAACCTACTGACTCTTCATGAATCGAGGTGACTGTTCACCCCTTTCTATGAATCTAAAGGTTCATTCATTAAAATCCCCAGCAGAGTCCCCAGCAGAGTCCTGTACTATTTATACTAGTTTTGTTACTAGGCGCGATCGAACAAACAGAGTCTAATTTTCTAGGCGCTATTTGGTGGAATGTTTAAACTTCATAAACATGAAGTTTAGAGAATCACCAAACCCTAAAAAGAGTTGGCGAATACAACTGAGCCCTAAGAAGAGCCAGTGTACGTTCCTATAACCCACCATTAATGGCCGGATGTGCAGTTTCATGTCGAGAGACACGAATTTGTCCAGGCTCTCGGATTTGAAGAGAACCGTGCGATTCAACCATGGGATGCGGCGTGGTCTTCTTGGATTTCTTTGAAGATTCAATTGGAGCGGGTTCTTTCCCCTTATCCGAACGTCGAGGCGCCATCGGAGTTGATTTGAAAAGCTCGTCGGAGAAGAAAGAAAATCAGAAAAGAAAACTCGAAAAATTTCACTCTTGAAGACAATAAAGGGTTTACGAAGGATTTTGTGGGCTATTTATAGTTTTCGAACAGCCGCAACGAAACGCGCCTAAACAGATTGCGCCTATTCAGCCTGAAGATCCATTCTCGCCTTAAACTGTGCAACTTATTCAAATATCAAGCGCGGTTTGACTTGGTCATATGGAAAATTCAAAGTATTTCGAACTTTTGAAAATTTAAAATTCGAAAACTTTAAAGGGGGTCTTGTAGGTCCAAAAAATCAAACCGCGCCTAAGTTAAATTCAACAGATTAATCAGAACGACCCTACAAACAAATGGCGCCTACGTCATCAACAAACACAGAACGCGCCTATTTCTGCATCATAGAGGCGCATTTCACAAACCGCGCTTAGCTGACGTGGAGTCATCATTACCCGACAAACACGAAGATCGAGACGGCGCTATCATTCCTATGATGGCGCGGCGCTCGAGGAAGATATGACAGCTGTCTAAACAGATTGCGCCTACATCAAAGAACTAGGCGCTATCAACAGACTGCGCCTACTTTTTACTATATCAAGCACACTTCGCAGATTGCGCCTACTTCTATCCAAACTCAGCACACTTTGCAGATTGCGCCTACGAAGAAGGCGCAGTTCAAAACAACATCAATTCAGAGCTTACCACGTGTCCCTGAAACAGGCGCACTTTGACTAATTCAACGTCTAACTACCACTCTACATGTCCAACACGTGTCCCACTAACTGTACACGACCAAGCGCATTTCAATCAAATAATGCCACGTGTCTAAAGCAGTTGGTGCACGTTCGTGATAACGGAGTGAAAACAGGCGCAGTTTGTCATACGTGCTCAAAACAGGCACACTTCAATCAGGCGCTCTCCAGAATAACTGCCCAAAACAGTTATTTCAGAACTCTATAAATAGAGTTTCGTTTCCATTCAGCAGGGATTTCTACACAATCAAGAGAAATCAGAGTTTTTGTCCAAGTGCTGCTGCGTTCTTCAGAAATTCAAGTCTTCAAAGTTCACATCGTCCAAGGGATAAAGCGATCGTCATCCAGATCGGATTCCTATAGTTGTACTTTCTCAGAATTCTTGTAATATTCTTTACAAAGTTTGTGAAATAAAGATTATACTTTTGTTTTTGCAAACAAATATATATTTCTCAAATGATTATATGTACATATATATTCATGAGAATTATTATTGTATAGATATCGGCGTCCTGCAGTACAGAGACAGCTGGGGGTATTTCTGAGGCAGAACTATGGTGGGCCTTGGATTAACTACTCAGATGCTCCCGCAAATAAGAAGGCCTTTTGGTTCGCCCACTTCAAGGTAAAAAATTTGTTTATTTTTAAATTTTAATAATCATTTGTGTATATTATACAACTTTTCTATTTTATTTCTTGTAGAGGACCTATTTCTATCCACCACACCGGGCGGCAAAGATCGAGGGCCAATTTTCTGTCGTCGCAGGCAAGCTCATCCGTGATGCGATCCACGACCAGAAGTCTCATGATCGCTCCGGAAAGCTGATCCATGGTTGGATCACGCCAGAGCAGTGGACTGCGATGAAGGCTAGATTTGGCGAGGCCAGGTACCAGGAGCGGTCTGACAAGGCCAAGGTGGCACGGTCGAGCGCCGGTAAGTGGTGTGGTGGCTCCATTCCGATGACGGAGCATTTTCGTCGTATGGTACATTTTCTATGACGGACATCACTTTATATATAGTTGGATAGAATGTTTAATACTAATAATAGATAATATATTTTAACAGGTAAAAAAGGGTGAGGACCCCAACATGGTGACCGTCTTCCTGGTCACCCATCGGAGGGCTGGAGAGTTCATTGACGAGAGGGCGACGTAGGCATATGTACGTTCTATTCTTTATATTAATTTACTATAATTTAGAAAATAAGAAAATAGATATCAATATAGACTTTAGCAAACACTTATACGTTAGCAAACATTGTTCTAGGCTGAGTTTGTTCGGCTACAAGAGGAGGCGGCTGCTGCTGCTAGTGCGCCAGCAGAGGGAGGGGTTAGTACTTCCTCCCAGCCGCCTACAGCTCTATCGTCGGACGAGCTCTGGATGACCGTCGTTGGCGGTCTTCAGAAGGGTACGTACTACGGTACGGGATCCTATGACGCCTATTTGGCTTCAGAGTCATCCCGGGCCCCCTCTGTCAGTGCACAGTCTCCAGCTTCGCAGGCGTCATCACGAGCGCAGGATGTGTACAGACAGCTCCATGAGCTGCGTCGCGAGTTACAGCAGCAGATTTCTGAGGTAGCTGGGGCAGAGCGACGATCCGACGATTCGATGATCACCGGACGATTTGATACGGTCGAGCGCAGTATACAGGAGTTGATGAGTCTGCAGCAGGCTACAGCTGCCAGCTTGTACACGCTCATCGAGTCTACGCAACGCACAGAGCATAGTCAGGTCGAGCTGGAGGGATCGCAGAGGACCGTGGCTGCCTCACTCACCCAGCTGCATACTTCTCTTGAGGAGAGTACTCAGAGGATGGTGAGTACCCTTGCTGCGCATGGTGACCGACTGCGAGAGCTGGAACAGATACGTCCTCCTGGTCCATCGACGGTGCCGACTCCAGACATTGTACTGCCTCCTACTGCCCCTACGGTGCAGCTCACATAGGAGCAGTATGAGTACATGTTATCCCAGATGCGCGGCGGGGATCCACAGTGATGCAGTAGATTTTTTTATCATTTTTGTATGTATTGGCCCTATGGGCCCATTGACCGTTCTGTACACTGATTTTCATTCTTATTTGCCCTCCATTGTGGACATGTATGTTTGTTGGATATTTACTTTGTGATATTTACTTTGTTGGTATTTTTGTTACGATATTTACTTTGTGATATCTGCGACGGGGATGACAAATATACCTACGCTGGATTATAAGCGATGATCTGATATACAAAGGAGGTGCTGCCCAAATTTTAAAAAAATATAATGTGTATTTTTGTGATGATGTGTGTCTGTGTTTACAGTGTATGTGAAATACAGTGTTCGAAACCATCGATAGTTTCGATTACTGTTGTATGTTTTATCTTGGACAGAAAGAGCAACTGTTCAGGGTGTACTTCTGAGAGCTTCATTTTTACATCCTTCACTCTCTCGGGACGTCGTACAGGATCCCGAGAAGGTGAAGGACGTGAAGAGAAAGCTCTAAGAAGTGCACCCTGAACTGTTGCTCTTTTTATCCAAGATAAAATATAGAACAGTAAGCGAAACTGTCGATGGTTCGAACACTGCACTTCACACACACTATAAACATAGACACACAGAATAACAAAAATACATATTTTATTTTTTTAAATATTTTTTTATTATTCTGCGACGTGTAGCGACGGACAGCGACGGGTAGTGGACGTCGCTATACGTCGCTGATTAGCGACGTTACGTCGCTGTATGTCGCCACATTGCTGACGTGGCAGGCATGCCACATCATCATGTAAATAGAACAGGACGTCGCTACGTAGTCGCCCGACGTCGCTAAGTTTGTAACGTAACACTTTCGTCGCTCTACGTCGCTACGTTGTGACGACTCAGCGACACGACCTTGACGTCGCAAATAGCGACGTAGGACGACGCATGTGCCATCTACGACTTGCTTAAAAGCGACCTTCATTTTACGTCGCTAAAGTCGTCGCTAATTACGATTAGCGACGTATTTTCCATTATTAGCGACGTACCATTACGTCGCTAATTTGCCTTATTTTAGTAGTGGGACAAGTTCTTAAACTTTATTGTCTTGCATGGACTTATACTCCTTATTCATTACCTCAATCCACTTTTGAGAATTGGAACTTTCCATGGCCTGATGGAAGTTGATTAGATCATCTTCCAGTATCCACAATCTTCCTCACATTCCTGGAGAAATATGACAATATCATCCGAAATTATATTTCTCTTTTCTCTGGTGGACCATCTTAACATTACCGGTTCTTGAGGTTGTTGAGTTTGTTCCTTAGGAATAATTACCTTATCTTGAATGGGGGTGCCGCTACGTTGTCTTGTTAAGGTATCTCAATAATGACTTGTAGAGGTAATTCGACATTGTCTTGTTGAGGCTCCGAATTCACTTCTTGATCATGACAGGTATAGAATCCTGCACATCGTCAAAAGTGATAGTAGAAATCGTAATTAATTCCTTCTCAAAGACAATGATCATGACTTTATTTCTCCCCCAAACTCAACATCCTAAAAATTATATTTCTCATTTTAAAATTTTCTTTTGTGTGGGATCGTATAATTATTAACCCCTTGATCTGTCAACATAGCCAATAATGTAGTTGCTTACAATTGAACTTTGGTCTGTATTTCCTTTACACATTAATATAGACATTAAAGTCTATAAAGTCAATGAAATCTAAATCTCATCAGACACAAGTCATTCAACTACATTTCTAGAGATGTGACCTAATTGCTTATGTCATAATGAGATTGAAAATATTTATTGTTAATTTTGCGTTTAGTACCGCATGACTCTACTTGCAAGGTTTCATTGTAAGGTGCAATAGTTTCAACTGAATATAGGCGATCATAAAACTTAAAGGAACTGTTACCAATAATATTTGGATTTAAAGATAGACTAAACTTATTATTTCTAAATGAACAATGATAACCAGATTTGTCTATTAAGGAAACTGAAACTGAATTTCGTCTAAAAGACGGTACAATAAAAGTGCCTATCAAATCCAAATAATAATTTATTCCTAAAAAAAACTAAAATGTCCTATTGCATCCACTTCTACCGATTTGTCGTCACCCACATAGATGTATCTTTCACCATCAATTGGCTTTCGGTAGCTCAGACAACCTTGTCTATAAACACTAATATGGGTAGTAGCACCAGAATCTAACCACCATGTGTTTCTAGGTACTAAATCTAAATTAACCTCAGAACAGAACAAATTTAGAAATGTACTTTTCTTTATACCCCATACGTGGTACTTTGTATATTTCTTCCTTATGGGTCCTACCTTATCATAAAAGAACAACCCTTAGTTTTATATTGTTGTTTCTTTTAAGCTGAACCCTTCGCAGCTATTGTATTCTTTTTCTTTCTTTTTTTTGCCCTTAAAGTTTATCCCATTAAACATGAAAATTAAAAACTTATTGGCAGATATTTTAACAACATTAACTGTAAAAAGAACAAAGCAACAAAAGCAGACATGCTCTTATTAATAACCAAAGAGAAATATAGTCAAACAAATTCAAATAATGGTGAACCCCATCTCAAGATACCTGGTACATCATTAATATCAAGTCTTTGGACAGTGATATTAACTGCAAGTGGTACTCTTGGTGTAATGATCAAACGTTGACAATAAGTCATGTCAAATAATAAGCATATCTTTGGATCGGGTTATTATTCACATGTAAACCTTACAATTGTCACATATTTATCACTACAAGTACGTGTGCAATTCGGCCAAATATTAACCTTCCTTTGGGTCGGCTAATACCCGCATGAATATACACACACAAACATCCGACATCCCTTATAGACTATCTACGCAAGAGAGGTCACTTTGGTGACATCTTGTTTCAATGAGTCTACTTAGAATATTAGACAACTATTGCTAATCACAAAAGGCACCAAAAATTTGAATGTTGACTAAATTTTACAAAATCGAATCATGTCCAAACTTTATGTACATGTATATTTAAATTTAAATAATCAATAATCAACAGATTAGATTCCACTAAATATATACATCAAAAGATTTTATCAAATAATCCATAAAGATTATACCAAAATTTATCTACTACATGATAAACATGTAAATCTTATGCATGATTTAAAACATGAATTTTAATTTGACCAAATTTTGTATTATCAACTTAACAAAATTCATGTAATAATCTACCGAAGACAAAATTCTAACTTTTTCTGTAAACTGGATCATGTAAATATGCCAAAAGGTTACACCGACAAAAAAAATATATAAGCATGTGAATCCTTTTGCATAACCAAAAAGTTTTGACATAAACATGTCATTAAATATTTTAAATCTAATCGAATCAATTAGATCGCCACTGCAAACACAAAAACTACTCCAAAATTCGCATTCATGTAAACCCACAATTATTGAAATTGTATCACCAACTGCAAATTTCTCAATCAAATAATTATGCAATCAGGATTCTTAGATGATTATTATATAAACCATAATAATCTAACAAACAGTCCATCATCCTCAATTTTAATAATAAATAAACTAAGAGATTAATCCAGAGTGGCATAGCTTTAGTATTCTTACTGAAAATATCAAGGACAAGAAAGCTCTGTCCTAGTTGCCAAGAAAAAAACTCATGATCAAAAATGATTTATAAACTTTAGCATAACACCTTAAATAAGAAGTTGTGAGCTTCTCCAAACTACAAGCCAAAGGACATTAAAATGCTTTGCATGCAACGAGAGTATGGACTCTTCCTGGATTACTCACAAACATGGCGTGTTGATTATTTTGTTTGCATGATTCATGGTAAGCTAGAGTGCATAATGTTTTAAAATAATGACCTTATCTCCTACCTACTTATATAATCAACAAATACCGAAGCAACATAATATGAAAGCCAAGCAATGA
Organism: Iris pallida; assembly: GCA_029216955.1. Lineage (NCBI taxonomy): Eukaryota > Viridiplantae > Streptophyta > Magnoliopsida > Asparagales > Iridaceae > Iris > Iris pallida. The sequence goes on along the minus strand of JANAVB010004797.1, from coordinate 2,885,061 downwards.
TCCCAACAGAAAAAAAAATTATAACAAGGAGAAGACAAAACTTATTGGTTGTGGTGGATCCTATATAGTTTTTATTACTGGTTATAGGACCACAAAGGAGTTAATGCCTTCAAAGTCAAAGAGTGTATAAGAATACGCAATATCCTGATCCAGAGTCGAAAAAAAGAAAACGAGCATCATATCCTAATCCAGAGTCATCAGATGCAGGGCCGGCCCATAGGCAAGCCAAACAAGCCCGTTGGCTTGGACAACCCCCCATTCTTTAGGCAACCCCCCCACAGGGCCGGCCTAGGAGCAGCCATCCATGGTCCGAAAAAAAAAAGAAGCTAGAATACTAGCAACAGCCAACACATTAGCAACAAATAGCTTAGCCCATTAGATTTGGGAGCCACATGGCCCATTAGATATAGGCAGCCAACAGGGAATTGGAATGAAAAAAATTATTTGTTTCTCTCTCTCTTTTGCTGTAGATCGTCCGCTCCTCTCAGAGAGTCGTCCGCTCCTCTCAGAGAGTCTGCCAAAAAAGTCAGGTACTCTCTCTCTCTCTCTCTCTCCCTCTTCCCTCTCTCTCTCTCTTTCCCCACCTATTTATCGTTCTCTATGGCTCCTTATGCTCCCTTCCCTTCTTCTTCGTTTTCGACAGAGTTACTGCGTTCAGAAAGAGAAATTAAAAAACGAACAAGATTGGGAAGTTTCCTTTACAGAACCCCTTAAACCCTAATAAAGATCGAAGCTTTAACCATTTTTGGGTCGTACCGGCTTTGTTGCGTTTGGATTTCGGCATGGTTGAGAGAGGGGGAGATTGAGCTCTGCTCTGAGAGGTGCTGGCAACGCCGCCTCTGCTCTTCTTCGTTTTATAACTAGGGTTCCAGTCTTCCAGATCTCTTAATATTTGAAATTTTGTTTTTTTTTCTTATCCTAGATTTTTTTGGAACTGCAAATCTGCAATTATTAGCCATTTTTATATGAAAATGAAAAGATATAAATTCTACTGAAAGATCGAAGGGCCGACCGACAGAACTTTGGAATTGTTTGTCTAAAACTTTTTTATGTTGATATGTGTTTCAATGTTTGTCTAGCATTTTATTATTTAAATTAGGAAACAAGATCCTATAGAATAATAGAACTATGGACCACAGCTACAGATGACGATTTAGATCACCCAACTTTTATCATTGTTTAATTTTGTCATAGTTATTGTTTTCTGAGTAAGTTGGACCACAGTAACGAACTTACAAATTAATAATAGAAGAATTTTATTTGAGGTCTATAATAGATGGGTTGAGTGTTATTAAAAGAACTTTTACAATTGTCTAGGATTCAGGAAACATAAATCATGAATGATGTTATTAATGGTTGAGTATTATTATTAGAAGAGATCTATGAGACTATGAATGATATGAACTGTGTCACTTTGCCTGATCTAAATTCATATTATACTTGATTTGTATAGGTACTATGACTAAAAATGAAAATGATAGGGATCGAGTGAGATTTCGACAACAAAATTCCAGAGCTTATAATAGAAGGGTCAAGCAACGTAAAGATGCAATGGCAAAATCATTAGAGGGTTCAATTTCCAAATTGTTTAATGCAAGAGCTCAAAATTCTCAACCTTTGAGTCAAGTTGAAGAAGCTAATAATGAAAGTGCGGATGAGGTCCTTGAAGAGCATATCAATGAAGGTGATGATGTTGCAAATAATGAATCTAGGGAGGAGCATAATGAAGAAGATCATAATCCTATGTCTATGAATGATAATAACGTGGATGGAGATGTTAATGAAGAAGCTAGTGGTGAAGATCATATGGAGCCTATGAATGAAAGTGTGCTTGACCTTGAGAAAGATGTTGATGTGAATTACGATCCGGGTTTGTGGGGAAAGATTAATGATGCCAAGAGGACAATGTTAGTTCAACGAGGTCCTATTAAGATTTTGAAAGAAAATGATGAGTTTCCAAGAGACAAAAGCAATGGGAGATCATTTTCTTCTAAACATTACATTAGTCATCAACCAAATGGAGAGAAGCAAGAAAGAAAGTGGCTTGTCTATTCAAATGAGTTGAATAAAGTCTTTTGTTTTTGTTGCAAGCTATTCAAGCATAGAACAATGACATCTAATTTGGCCGAAAATGGAATTAATGATTGGCACAACCTACCTACAAAGCTTCGAGATCATGAAGGCAATCCGGAACACAATACAAATATTGTGAAATGGGTTGACTTACAAAAGGGACTAAAACTAAAGGCAACGATTGACAAAGAAATGCAAGCACAAATTGACAAGGAGAAAGTTCGTTGGAAGATGATACTAGTTCGAATCATTGGGGTTGTGAAGACACTTTCGCGAAATGGTTTGCCATTTCGTGGAACTAATGAGAAGATTTATGAGAAGAACAATGGTCTTTTTTGTCAAATTATAGAATTTGTTGCGGAATTTGATCCAATTATGCAAGAGCATCTTCGTCGTGTGGTCGATAATGAAATTCAAAACCATTATCTTAGCCACAAAATTCAAAATGAGTTGATAATCTTGTTGGCAAACGAGATCAAAGAAAAAATACTTCAAAAGATTTTGAAGGCAAAGTACTTCTCCGTTATTCTTGATTGCACTCCGGATCTAAGTCATGAAGAACAAATGTCAATTATCATAAGATGTGTAGATGTTGAAGATGGAAGTAAAGTGAAGATAGAAGAGTTCTTTCTTGGGTTTATAAATGTTGATGACACTTCGGGCCTTGGACTTTTCAAGCGACTTGAAGATACTTTGATTGACCTTAAGCTCAACATTGATGATATAAGAGGTCAAGGTTATGATAATGGATCAAATATGAAAGAAAAAAATCAAGGTGTACAAAAGAGACTACTTGACATAAATCCTAGAGCTCTTTATGTACCATGTGGATGCCATAGCTTAAACCTTGCACTATGTGATATGGCAAAATCTTGTGTGAAAGCAAGAAACTTTTTTGCATATGTGCAAAAGGGTTATACTTTGTTTTCGGGTTCAATGCAACGATGGGATGTTCTTAGAAGATATATGAAGGGGTCGACACCAAAGCCGTTGTCGGTAACTCGTTGGGAAAGTTATATTGAGAGTGTTAGAGCTATACGAAATCAAGCACCGGAATTGAGAGATGCTTTGATTGAAATTGCAAATAGTTCTAAAGAGGATGTTGTGATGGCCGAAGCTAAAGGTTTGTGCAAAAATGCTTTAGAAGATTTTGAGTTCTTGATTAGCTTATGCATTTGGTACAAAATTTTGGATAAAATTAATCGGGTTAGCAAAGTACTTCAACAAGAGGAGATGGATTTGGATGATGCAATTACAAGAATAAAGGAGCTCATCATATTCTTTCAAAAGTTTAGAGATGATGGTTTTGAAGACTTGATGAATGAAGCCAAAGAACTTGCTAATGAAGTTGGTATCGATCCGACTTTTCCAAAAAAAAGAGTTGTTCGTAGAAACAAGCATTTCGATGAGGATATGGAGACGGGTGCCGAAGGAAGCCAAACGCCGGAGGATAATTTTAGAATCACCTACTTTATCCATATTATAGATCAAGCTCTTACATCACTCAAGGATAGATTTCAACAATTTGGACTTTATGAAGAAATCTTTGGGTTCTTGTTTAATGCAAAGTTGAGAAGCGCTAGTGATGAAAACTTGATGGAGCATTGCATCAAACTTGAAAGTTTTTTGGAACACAATCAACTTTGTGATATCAATGGGAAAGAGTTATTTGGTGATCTTAGAGAATTGAAAGCAATATTGCCCAAAGAAGTAACAAAATCAATTGACATCCTTGACTTCCTAAGATCTTATTGGGAAGATGGTGGCTTTCGGAATGCTTGGGTTGCTTATCGAATTTTGTTGACTATACCGGTCACGGTTGCTTCGGCGGAAAGGAGCTTTTCTAAGTTGAAGTTGATAAAGAATTACCTTCGGACCACCATGTCACAAGAGAGATTAAATGGATTAGCTATGATCTCAATTGAAAATGAACTATTAGAGAAGCTCAAGTATGATCACTTAATTGAAGAATTTGCTTCCAAAAATGCAAGTAGAAGCATTTTTCTTTGAATCGTATTGTACTAGTTTATACTGTATCATGATCAGACTTACTTTTTGTTGTTATTTTTGTAATCAAGATTTTATGGAATAGTTCAAGCTAGAAGCACAATGTAATCTTGATTTTATCAAAACAATATTATCTATATGTTTTTATTGTAATTATTTTTTCAATAAGGATCAAGGGGCAACCTAAATTAGCTCCGGCTAGGGCAACCCAAGGCCTCGGGCCGGCCCTGATCAGATGCCTATGGCCGACTCGGCAATAATTAAAGATTGAAACAAAATATATTTTTTTTCGATCCCATTGTTGTCATAAACCCTAAATTAAATTAGATCGAGCGATCTAGGGTTTTCGTAGAACAACAAAAAAATTGATTCTGAAACTTCGATCTCATAAATCAAACAGGGAGGCTCTGATACCACTTATTAGAAATTTATTGTACCATGTCGATTCATGAGATGAATAACATAAATTAAATTGTGGAAGCGTACCTAAATCCATTGATAGGCTTGATGGATCTTGAAGCGGTCGTCCTTTTATGGGGTTCGATCTTCCAACTTGCTACGTCCCTTAATGACAAAGAAGAATCTGAATCCTTTGTCCCTCTCTTTCTATTGATGGGGATGCAGAAGAGAAAACCTCTCTTTGGTGGCCGTATAAGTTGGAGACCATAACCCTAATGAATACATATATTTATATGTTTTGATATTTCTAATTTGGCCCCTCATCAAATTTGAATTATCTCCGATATCTACACATTAATTCCATGACAATTATACCCTTAAGCCAATTTTCCAAATAGACCACTTTAATTTGGCTTAATTATTTAGATAGCCCAACACAATTAATTTTACATGTGTGGCCCATATTATTGAATAATTCCAACAATAGGAACTCATATTAAACGAAAGGAAGGAACTATGGAAGATGTACCAAAGGAAATGCCCCCAGAAGGTGGTCGTCGACTGGAACATCGACTCCTGCAGCGGGGGTTCACAATGGTCAACGACGGTGAGGGGCGGCTGACTGATGTTGCAATCCTCGTGCGTCAACGAGAACTGCTCGAGGAGGCATCACCGTTGAGCGGTCGACACCGACAGTTTCAAGGTGCAGCGGCGAGGTTGGTGAGTACACGTTGTAGCTGCCACAATGACAAGAAGGAGGTTGGACAGTGCCTCCTCTTCGGTGTTGTCCGGGTGTGTCGTCGACGACGACAGACGAAAAAATGGAGAAAAATATGAGGTGATCTCAAGAAGGCAGCTAGGGTTTCGTAAGGGTGGAGAATGGAAGGAAGGAGACTTATATAGAGGGGCTACGGTTTTCAATGGCCTGTCTTGCCGTACATGGCGTGGGTTGTCCGCATGTGTCATCTGCGACGGTTCTGCAGAGCAGTATGCGGGTTGGTTGAGGGATATATACAGTGGTTTTTAACATATAGTGGCGGGTCGGGTGTATTCTGGTCGGGTTGGATCCCCCGCCAACCAACACTAGAATGATAAGGTTTTTAGGGTTTTGTGGGTTTGGGTTTTGTTGAGCCTGCCACCCGGATCCGATTGGATATAGTCGTTAGAAATTTCTTCTGAATGGGGGGGTGGAATTGGGTTAGGTCATGGCTTCTAATGGAAATAGGCCAGGCTGCTTAAAGAGAGAAGAAAAGGAAAAAAGAAAAGGAAAACTTTGGGTTTTTAAAAAAAGAATAAGGAAAGAAGAAAGGTTTTACACAACAGCCCATAGTCTTTAGGGGTAAGGGTTGGGTTTAACTTAATGTTCAAGTTACATAAGGTTCCCAATACAAAAAAAAGATCAAAATTTCTAAATTTTTTATTACCAGTATCCTATGCCTTATGTACAATATATGTAATAAATTTCCGTTTCCTCTCTAGGAATCCTAACTTAACATGATGCTATAATTACTTCAACAACCATGTATCATCATATACTCAGATAATAAGAATAAATAAATTACATGTTCATATTATTAATAAAATGCTAAGATTTAACTATATTCTGGTATCAACCTAAATCAAGTTAATAAAATAGATTTTGCTTAATAATAATCTGATAAAATTAGTGATGATTTTAACCACCTATAATTATAACATAACAAATGGGATTTTATTTGAAATCAATTAAATTGGTCAACAAAATAATTAGTTAAAATATAGATAACAATAATAACTTGAAAATGGGTGGCTCACACAAGGAGCACAAGAAGAGAAGGCTATTAGCTTGAGGGATTGTGTCCAACTTTGTTTTTGTGTCCACTTGTGGTACAATATAGGGAATCCATCTCCCAATAGGTATACTACTAGTCTTTTCTCCATGTTTAGACACTATTTCATGCATGACATAATTAGTAAATCCACCCATGGACCATAGGAGGAAGAACTAGGTCTTAATGACCATGTTGGTAGAAGTTACACAGGATTTTGTCCCATTTTTGGGAAAATCCGAGAATTGTACACCAAGTTTTTGTCATTAGGTTTGATAGGATAAATAGACATGTGAATAATGTGTGTGGCTAGATATGTGTCTATAAATGGATACAAATATGTTGTGTCATATTACACTAGGACACGGAGACAATTTGGGAGTTTTACTCCTCCTACACTTGTCACAACAAGACACATTGCACTAGCTAGACACCACTCTAATTAACTTCTAATTGTCATTTTAGGCATGCTCATGCGATTTGATAGGATTCGAACAAGGTTTGGCAGAGGATCTTGGACGTTTCACAAGCTTGCACACCAAGTGTTCGATACATATCCACGCAGAGATTTTCGTGTCCATTTTGAGTTGAGATTTGGTGTATGTGTTCTAAATAGGATACGTGGTGTTGTGTCATGGTATTTCATGATATGCACGGTTAGATTTGGGTATACATATATCTACCTATGAGTGTACATATATATATATATATATATATATATATATATATATATATATATATATATATATATATATATACGTGTACATGGATGTGTGTAGTGTGTGTGTGTCTACTTGTGGTGTGAGGAGTAGACTTGGTGCATGCAATTGTATGTATGTGAATGCATATGTATATGGGTTGTGTCATATAGTGCATGAGAGTGTATGTGTACAATAGTGTATAGGGGTGTGTGTATGTGTGTGTTAAATAGAAAGGGAATAAGAGCATGTGAGATACAATAGTGTGGTGTGTGTGCATACGTATTAGTGAGTGTTGCACATGTGTTAGGGAGTATTGGAATGAATGTGTGTGTGCCTATGTGTAGTGGGTGTGTGGTGTGCAATAGTATTTGTGTGTACATATGAGTGTAGCAGGGATGTTGTTGAATGCCTTTGCATATATGTGCAAGGTGAGAGTATCCATGTGCCATGTGATTGTGTGCATAGAGTGTCAAAGAGAGGGAGAGAGAGAGAGAGGAAGTGACAGGCAGCAAGAGTGTGGGAAATGTGGTACACATATTGCACAGGCAGTGTGCACCTATGCACACACAGGTGTACAGGAACTTAGAAGTTCCTGTCCTGCACACAAGCAGGAAGGCAGGGGGAGGCCTATGCTGGACCTGTGCATAAGTGAGTGAAAGGAGGGAAGGATCTTCCTACCATCAGCAGCAGCATGCCCTGTTGTTTGCAACAATAGTAAAGCCAGAGGAAGAGGGCTCAGGTCCAAGGAGAAACAGCAGGGGATGTGGGGGTTCCTACAAAAGAGGGAAAAAGCCTGTGCAACAATAGAAGACGTGTGTGTTAGTATACCAGTTAGAGTGTAGTACAGGTGTAGGAAACCTGTGTGCAAGGGGGAAAACTGAAACCTGTGCAAGAGTCAATGTGTGCATGTGTGTTGGTGTAGAGGAGGGAAGGTATGGTATGTCCCTAATACATCTGTATGAGAGTGTGTGTTGTCCATCAGTTGTGAGTAGTGTGGTGTAGTCTATGTTGGTAAGGGCATAACCTTGTGCGTGTATTTTTTATTACATAGATGATATGCATATGTGTGGGTGCCTATATATTGATAAAGGTTTGTGTGTGTATAGGGACTAAACATCAGTAGGTAACTGCCAAATGGTTAAATGTGTGAGTGTGTGTTAGTAAAGAGGGTTCCCTAAAACTTGTGCAAGTCTACAGGTGTAAGACATTATCCCTGTTTTGCACAGGTCCTGTGCAAACTTATGCACAAGAAGTGCACAGGCAGCAGCTAATATTAGGACAGTAGTGCAGGGGGTTCCTGCATCCCTCTGTGTCCAGGCTTGTACAGAGCAAGCCTATAGGCAGACAGCAGGCCTTGTACCCAATGCACAAGCAGTGCACAACAGTGCACTTGTGCACTTGCACAGGCTTTGGCAGCCTTTTGTGAATGTGGTGAGACATACCTGAGAGTGCATGTGTGTGTGTTACTTGTGTGATAGGGTGAGTGTGGGTGAATGTGTGTCTTGGTGTGTTAATGCACATGAGTGAAGTGTGAAGTCTTGTATGACTGAGAGTGTCACACATGTGTGTGTGTAATAGTGTGATATTGTGTTGTGTTTGTGTAGGTAATAGGAAATTACCTATGTGAGAGGATAAAGGAGTAGGGTATTAAGTTACCTACGTGTAGGTAACATTAGTTAACACATGAGTTAGTTACCTATATACTAGGTAACATGTATAATAGTGTATGAAGCTAGGTAACATATGTATAGGGGTAGGGTATTAGAATCACCCTAAGAGTATCAATGTGATACATGGATACTAGGATAGGATTTTACCTACGGGTATAGTTTAGGTAATGTGCTTAGTGTATAGGATAAATAGGGTAAGGATAACAAAATACCCTATAGGTATCATAAATAGGTAGATACCTAGGTACGCCATGAATAGCCTAGTATAGGTTAGTTTAGCTTGGTATGACAAGATATTGACCTAGAAACTTAGGTTTGACCTAATTTAACCAAAGTTGACTAGTTTAACCCTAAAAGTAAACCTTTGGTTCAAATTGATCTAGTTTGACTTTCAAAACCTAGATTTGACCTAGAAATCATTTTTTTATCTTAGATATCAAAGTTTGACACACCGAAACACCAATTAACATTGACATTTCATAATTAGGTCTTTGTGACTCCACTCTGGACCTCGATTCATACTTGTTGCTCAGGACCATAGACGAGTACATTCTCTGATAGTTTTCCATTGGAGGAAGAACTAGGTCCTAAGACCATATTTGTAGAAGTTACATAGGATTTTTGTGTCATTTTTTTAGAAAATTCGAGAATGGTACACCAAGTCTTTATCATTAGGTTTAATAGGCTAAATAGGCATGTGAATGATGTGTGTGGCTAGATATGTGTCCATAAACGGATACAAATAAGTTGTGTCATGTTACACTAGGACACAAAGACAATTTGGGAGTTTTACTCCTCTTATACTTGTCATAACATGTCATATTTTATATGACACATTGCACTAGCTAGACACTACTCTAATTAGCTTATAATTGTCATTTCAGACATGCTCATGCATTTTGGTAGGATTCAGACAAGATTTGGTAGAGTATCTTGGGCGTGTCACAAGTTGGTGTACCAAGTGTTCGATACGTGTCCATATAGGGATTTTCGTGTCCTTTTTGAGTTAAGATTTGGTGTGTGTCCTAAATAGGATACGTGGTATTGTGTCATGGTATCTCATAATATGCACAATTAATTTGGGTATGCATATATCTACCTATGTGTGTACCTATATATATCTATGTGCACATTGATGTGTGTATAGTGTGTGTGTATGTCTATTTGTGGTGTGAGGGGTAAACTTGGTGTATGCAATTGTATGTATGTGAATGCATATGTAGGGGTTGTGTTATAGAGTGCATAAGAGTCTATGTGTACACTAGTGTATAGGAGGGTGTGTGTATATACATGTATAGGGGGTGGGAGTGTGTGTGTTAAATAGAAAGGGAATGAGAGCATATGAGATACACTAGTGTGGTGTGTGCATACACATTAATGAGTGTTGCACATTTGTTAGGGAGTATTGCAATGAATGTGCCTGTGCCTATGTGTAATGGGTTTGTGTTATGCAATAGTGTTTGTGTGTGCATATGAGTGTAGTAGGGAAGTTGTTGAGTGCCTTTTTATATATGTGCAAGGTGAGAGAGTGTCCCTGTGCTATGTAAGTATGTGTGCATAGAGTGTCAAAGAGAGGGAGAGGGAGAGAGGGAGTGGCTGGCAATAAGAGTGTGAGCAGTATGGTGCACACATTACACAGGCAGTGTGCACCTGTGGACACACAGGTGTGCAGTAACTTAGTTTCTGTCCTGCACACAGGCAGGAAGGCAGGGGAGGCCTATGCTGGACCTGTGCACTAGTGTACAGGTGAAAGAAAGGTAGGGAAGAGGATCTCCCTACCCCCAGCAACAGCATGCCCTATTGTTTGCAATAGCAGTAAAGCCAGGGGAAGAGGGCTCCTGTCCAAGGAGCAACAACAGGAGATGTGGGGGTTCCTGCAGAAGAGGGAAAATGCATGTGTAACAGTGGGGGACATGTGTGTTAGTATACCAGTTAGAGAGTGTAGTGCAGGTGTAGGAAACCTGTGTGCAAGGGGGAAACTGAAACCTATGCAGGTATCAATGTGTGCATGTGTGTTGGTGTAGATGAGGGAAGGTGTGGTATGTCCCTAATACATCTGTGTGAGAGTGTGTGTTGTCCAACAGTTGTGAGGAGTGTGGTGTAGGCCGTATAGGTAAGGGCATAACCTTGTGTGTATTGTAGAGAACATAGATGATATGTATATGTGTGGGTACCTATATATTGATAAAGGCTTGTGTGTGTGTATAGGGACTAAACATCAGAAGGTAACTGCCAAATGGTTAAGTGTATGAGTGTGTGTTGGTAAAGAGGGTTCCCTACAACTTGTGCAAGTCTGCAGGAGTAGGATATTTGCCATGTTTTGCACAGGTCCTGTGCAAACCTGTGCACAATAAGTACATAGGCAGCAGCTAATATTAGGACAGCAGTGTAGGGGGTTCCTGCATCCCTTTGTGCCTAGGCTTGCACAGAGCAGCATATGGACAGGCAGCAGGCCTTGTGCCCAATACAGAAGCAGTGCACAACAGTGCACATGTGCACTTGTATAGTCTTTGGGCAGCCTTGTGTGAGTGTGGTGAGAAACACATGAGAGTGCATGTGTGTGTGTGTCACTTGAGTGATAGGGTGAGTGTGAATGAATGTGTCTTGGTGAGTTAGTGCACATGAGTGAAGTGTGAAGTCTTGTATGTGTGAGAGTGTCACACGTGTGTGTGATAGCATGATAGTGTGTTTTGTGTGTGTAGGTAATAGAAAATTACCTATGTGAGAGGGTAAAAGAGTTAGGGTATTAAGTTACCTATGTGTAGGTAATGTTAGTTTACACATGAATTAGTTACCTATATGCTAGGAAATATGTATAATAGTGTTTGAAGCTAGGTAACATTGGTATAGGGGTAGGGTATTAGAGTTACGCTAAGGGTATCCATGTGATGCATCGATACTAGGATAGGATTTTACCTACGGGTATAGTTTAGGTAATGTGCATAGTATATAAGGTAAATAGGGTAAGGATAGCAAGATACCCTATAGGTATCCTAAATAGGTAGATACCTAGGTAAGCCAAGAATAGCCTAGTATAGGTTAGTTTACCTTGGTATGACAAGGTATTGACCTAGAAACTTATGTTTGACCTAATTTGACCAAAGTTGACTAGTTTGACCCTTAAAATCAACCTTTGGGTCAAATTAACCTAGTTTGACCATAGAGACCTAGTATTGACCTAGTTTGACTTCCATGGCCTAGATTTGACCTAGAAATCATATTTCATCTTAGAAATCAAAGTTTCATACATCGAAATACCAATTAACATTGACATTTCATAATTAGGTCTTTGTGACTCTACTTTGGACCTCGATTCACACTTGTTGCTCTGGACCACAGGCGAGTACATACTCTGATAGGTTCCATTATTTGATTACTACTATAATTCAAGTATTTAGAAATGTTACTTATGATTCTTGACACGATGGTACATGGGTTGGTATTGATATTGGATCTTCAATCATGAGATGTTACCTTGACTCGTCGTAATGGTATCAAATATTGTTCCTCGTTGGCATTGGATAACATTGGATAATATTGGTTAACATTGGACACATCGGACAGTAATGTGTCATGGTTGGATCTATTGTATCAGTCGGGATGGGAGAAATACTAGTTAGGTATGTGATTAAGAACTATCGACAAGTAGTATAAATCATCACCTACTAGCTAATCATACAATTTATGTATAGTTGTGTTAGCTTTTCTTAGTGTAAATCATTGAATCTTCCAAGCTGATCACATATCTATATCGTATTTCAAAACACATTGCATATTGTAGTTCTCATATTCATTTTTATCGGTTGCATTGCTCTATTCCTGATATTGTAATTCCTCTTCTATTTCTTGTTCGCACTAATTACATTCTATTGATTATATTGTATGTCTTCCTTCATTACTTTTATTGCATAAGTTTTATTTCTCATCGTATATAGCATCTTATTTATCACTGCTTTATATTTTTTTTGTCAATTAATTGAAACTGCTATTAGTGTTTGTACTTTCCTTGGAGCCTGTGCCCGCTGAGGTTGCACCACCAGTAATGCCTTAGCTGGTAGCTAGGATACTGGATTTGTCTCCAGTTTTGATATATTTGGGACATGTTATATTCATTTTGGACATGTCATATTTATTCAGGATTTGTATTTATTGACAATAGACTGTTAGACTCTATTTGTACTTGACTTATGCTATTAGACTTATATTTCCATCATTTCATATCTGATATCTCTTCGTGCTACTATCTTCCTTTAGATATCTGTAAATGAGTATATGTTTCTAGATGATATATTATTCCTCCGTACGGAGTTGAGATTACTGTCAACAGGTTTTGATTATGTATTTGTTAGACTGTTTAGATAGTTATTATTGACCTATACAGCGTTCTACTGTAGGTACTGCGGCATAGGCTGGACGTATCCATGTACTCATGCCCCTCTACTGGTATGGGTCATGACACTTGCACTCCAAGATATTTGTCCGACAGGGTCGGTAATGCACGATCTCGAGATTCTGTTCCCACACAATCCTTCTACCAGTTCACATTGCTTAGAACGATATGTTTGTTTGGAATCACATGTCGTGGTAACATGAGCATCCTTCTAAATGTCGTACCTTAGTACGAGTATGCTAAGTATGAGTCCATCAGCTCACAGAGCCCCAAATCTGGATCTATTCTTAGTATAATGTAACAAGTAATCAATTAATCCTAACCACACTAAGGCTACTGACCAACTTCCATATCCATGTTGGAAGATGAAATATACTACCATATAACATGTAGGATCATAGCACCTCAGTGCGTACGTAAAATAGCACCTCAGTGCACACATAAGATAGTACCAGCTCTCAATGGTAACTTGATGGACAATTATAGGGGTGAGGCTCTAAATATTGTTTCTTATGTTATTAATATATCTTATAATGCTCCTCTATAGGGTGATGTCCTGCCAAAGTATGGTATGAAAAGAAGCCATCATACAATCATCTATGAGCATTTGGGTGTAAGATTTTTGTGCATGTATCGAAGGACGAGAGGTCCAAACTTGAGACGAAGACGAAGCATTGCATCGTCTGCTGTGGTCGAGATAAGTTCGGGTATAGACTCTACATCCCAGTTTAAAGAAAGCTTTATCGAAGCAAGAATGTGGTATTTATCGAGGATCAGACCATAACCAAAAGTCAGGATTTCAATATGCCCCTAAGGCTGAGAATTTTCTTGAGTTTGAGCCATCTCACTTCAAGCCATTTACAAAGAATATTGTGAAGGTTCTAGATATGGGGCAGCCAGTACATGGAATTACTCCCAACCTTCGTCCTTTGCCCTATGAGAGTGATTTGGGTTTTCCTCATAAGGATGAGCAAGCAAAAGGAGTAGTTCCTGAATAAGATGAGGTTGTCGATACATAGTCAGCACTAGAGGCTCCATTGAGGAGAAGTATAAGAGCGCATTGTCCATGTACGAGGTACTCGTCATATGGGTATATGTTATTTATTGATGGGTAGGAGCATGAAAGTTTCGCAGAGGTTGTAACTCCTCTTCCCGGTATTTTAAGAATATTTATTTTATTTTATTTATTTGAATCAAATGGAGATTTTTGGAATTTTATAAATATTTAGTCATTACGATAGAGAGCTTTAGTCATAGTTAAGTTTTGGAGTGCAAGATGACTCAGGATCATGGCACGGATAGTGCAGTGGAGTGCTTTGACTAGTGTATTAGCCATGGTAGGGAAGACTGAGCCATAGGTGTGTTCTAACTAGGAAAACCAGGCCAAGTTGCGATTTAACCTCTATAGAAAAGTTAATTATATATTAATTAAGATTATAATTTTAGGAGGCCCGGTTGTGCCAATTTAGTCCAAATTGGACCCGAACCAAATTCAAGCCCATGTAGGCATGTAGTGAGACCAAAGACAGCCATGTAGACATACTTTTAGGTGCGTACAAATACTTCCTAATTATTTTGAGGACTTAACAAATATTTTTAAAATATTTGGTTATTCGTACAAAATGGGTATTATTAATATTTAAATGGTGTTTAAGAATATTTGTACAATTTTCTAGGGCCGGATAAAAATAGGGAGTGATATGTTCACCAAGACTCTTTTTGGTTATTTTAGTGGGTTATTGGTATTATTATTATATTGCTATTATTATATTGTTCTTAAATAATATCAATAGTATTCATTTATTTGATTATTCATTATCAAATGAATTGTATATGTTATATGTGCATATTTTTGTAAACCACAAACAAGCTTATTATGATTTTTGGTTTATAGAGTATTTATTCATATATAAAGATTTGTATAGCTGTATGGTTATATATATATATATATATATATATATATATATATATATATATATATATATATATATATATATATATATATATATATATATATATATATATATATATATAAAGCTATAATAGATATAAAAAGGAAATTAGAAAACAAAGAGAAATAAAAAAGAAAATAAAAATAAAAAAACCAACCACAGAAGCCCATGCCCAGCAGAACCTTTCACCCAGCATAGTACCAAGGCAAACCCGACCTTTCCCAAGTTTTGAAAACGGAAAAAAATAGGTATATGTATATACATTGAGAAAGAAAGGAAGGGAGAGATCTAAACTAAACCCTAGCTGCACATTCTCTCCACCCTATACGACTCCCACCTGGACGCACCACCACCCTACCCCCCGCGTGCAGCACCAGAGCCGCCACACAACCGTGGCAGTGCTTGTAGACGTGTGCCGTGCACGCACAGTACGCCAGGCCGAGAGCAGCAGCAGCAACAGTACCGCGGGGAGCAGTTTTCGTAGAGACATTTTGCTGCACTCGATCGATCATTGATCGATTCGTTTTCTCCGGTACATTGACTACATATACGATTTCATGTTCCTTCAAATATATTTAAACGTATTGCGCTAGATTTCCCAAAAAATTGACCAAAAGTCGACCAAAAATCTATCCCAAATAGAACAGAATATCAGTGCAAAACCCTAAATTGGAGGGCAGTTTGTGGCCAAATCTTCGACAGTTTTGAAAATCCACTTAAACAGATTCATAGACAATATATACATGATTACAACCCCTTTGATAGACTCTGGTTTCATAATGTATGTAGAATGTTATTCATTTCCTAAAATGAGGAAAAATGTTTGAAAACTGTTTTTAAAAACCTTAGAAACCTCCGATACGACGTGCGTCCCGCCAAACCGGGCGACATGGTCACGAACTGAAAGCATCGAAAGGTGCATATCGACTTCGTGCACGTGTGGGCTTTGACGAAATTTGAATTGGTTGCGTGTGCGCGACGAATTTGATACCTATCCGTCAAAATTTACCGTATCGACCTTTTGTAAATTAGCCAATTATTTTATGCATATTCGTTGTCTCGAGACAAAACTTGCGCCAACAGGACCGTATCATTTTTCTGTTCCTGTACGCCATGTTTGGTCTGATTCTGAGACAGTTGATCGGATCACCATTTTGCGGGCCCCACGATTCGATCCACCGGATGAATTTGTGTACGACCCACCAGAATCTAACGTAGGACGTACCTTTGGGTTCATCTCGTCAAACCGGACCCGTAAAGATATAGTTTGATGACTTTAGAGACCATAGATACTGGCACACTTTTCGGTGCAAAGCGGGTCCAACGGCAGATATCGTTTTGACCCGAAATGAACGTTTTGCCTTTGTGTCCAAAATTAGAGTTATGGGTAGGCTATCCTAGATAATTTGACTAATCTGAACACGCTGGTAATATTTGTTTCAGCATCCGGAGTCGTTTGCAGGAGTTGGAGTTTTGAAGTTCATTGGTTGACGAGTTGCTTATTTAGACGTGGTCGATTCTATACCAGGCAAGTATACTTTGCCCACAATACAGTATTTTCATGCATTTTATATTATTGTTCTTTTCAGTCATGCCATTGTTATTTTTGATTTGCGTGCACGTACGACATTTTCTTCACTTTATAAATCACTGCTATCACATATATAGATCCTGATAGTATTACTTTGTCCTGAGTCTCATTCACTTGACATGCCTTGACCTGTTACTCGTATTTGACTTGAGTCGACTTGATTGGACACCTATATAGTTCATTGAGACAGAGAGGACATTTACTAGGCATGCGGGCTATATGATATTATTCTGTTGGCCGGTAGTTCGGATGAGCTTCTGTTGTATTGATGATTCTGTTGGCCATTAGTTTCGTGCTACGGTTGTGATACTCTGTTGGTCGTTAATCTCGGATGAGATGCGATTGTGCATATCTGTTGGTCGTTAGTATCGGATGAGCTGCGGTTGTCGTAGTACCCCTCCTGTATATTAGCCCAAGTGTTGAACATTGTCCTTGATGTTACGTTGTCATGTATTTCGTGTAGAAGTACAGTGTTCTATTTTTTTTCATTTTTCTTATGCATGTTATAATGTAGTTGGGCATGTTTTTATGTATCTTGCTAGTCCCCTGAGGACCTGATGATCTCTTCAGGTAGTTGATTGCACGGAGTTAGTTAGCTGAGCATGATGGTAGTTGATTACGTCTGTAGGACTCAGGTATTTGCTAGCGATATTACTTTGATCCTCTTATGCTTTACATTCCTTATCATGATTTATTCTGCTTGTTAGCCTAGTTTATAGACTCATGTTATTTCTTTAGAGTCTAATCGGGCATATATGCTAGTGGGCTGCAGACCATGAACCATAATTATTCATTCTTGTTTTATATGATTCTTGTGGATTGAGATATAGTTTAGATAAGACATGATACCCTATTCTGGACAGCTTATACGTATTCGAGTCGGGCTGTAGTCCGTTTTATACGTAGCTGGCTTGCTCACGCACTCGTATCCCGGAAAGTGGGTGCGGGTCGTGACAGAGGTAATATAAGATGAACACATGCAAGAGTGGATGTAGACTATATATGTTGGAGGAGATGAGTTTCTTATATGCCAACTCCACTTATGAGCTGGTATGATTGCCAAAGGAAAAAAAGTCTTTGAAAAATCGATGGATGTTCAGAGTAAAGAAGACAGAAGATGCTACTCACCCTCGATACGATGTAAGATTGGTAGTCAAGGGCTACAGTCAGCAAAATGTTATGGATTTTAATAAGATATTATTGTCGGTCATAATGTTATTATCTATCTTGATGGTTGGGCTTAGCAACATGTTTCAATTTTGATATTGAACGAATAGGTGTCAAGACGACGTTACTCCATGGTGATTTAGAGGAGAAATTATACATGGAGCAGTCTGAGGAATTCTGTGAGATTTTAAGTCATATTTACTATGTTGATTGAATAAGAGTATATATAGTCTGAAGAAAGCTTCATGATAGTGGTATAATTTTTTTGAGTCATTTATGAAAGAGCATGGTTATGCACGTACGACGTCAGATCACTGTGTATTTGTGATATATTTTGTCGATGATGATTTTATCATTTGTTGCTCTATATGGATGAAATGTTATTGATGGGTCGAAAAGCCACAAGGACAGCGGAGGTGAAGCACCAGCAGAACATCTATGAAGGATTTGGGCATAGTGAAAACTATTCTTGGGATAGAGATCAATTAAGAAAAATAGAGTCCAAGTTGCTTTTCTTGTCCGAATAAAAGTACATTCACCGAGTACTTCAGCATTTCATGATGGACGGGCAAAAGAAAGTAATTGCCCCCTTACAGCTCATTTTAGGCTCACTAAAGAGCAATGTCCATCAATCGAGGACGAAAAGAAGATATATAGAGAGTTTCGTATTCTTCGGCAGTGGAGAGTCTCATGTATGATATGGTTTGTACGAATATATATTATATATATATATATATATATATATAGAGAGAGAGAGAGAGAGAGAGAGAGAGGAAGGATAGGCATCCCTGCACTTTTTGCATCCCCATGCATCCCCATGTTCACATCCGTTAGATGTGCTTTAAGTCATCTAATCTTAACCATTGGTAAGTCAACGGTTAAGATTAGATGACTTAAAGCACCATCCAACAGTGTAAATAGGGGGGATGCTTGGGGATGCAAAAAGTGCGGGGATGCCTATCCTTCCTCATATATATATATATATATATATATATATATATATATATATATATATATATATATTGCTCACGCAGTAGGTATGGTTAGCAAGTATCTTTCCAATCAGGGAAGGATATTTTGGAGGGCGGTCAAATGTATACTTTGCTTTCTTCATGGCACTAGTGATTGGAAGCTTTCTTTCGGGAGTAACGAGTTGAAGCTGGTTGGGTATACTAACACTGATATGGCTGGGGATGTGGATACCATAAGATCGACTCGGTCTATGTTATGATATTTGATGGTGGGACAATTTTGTGGCAGTCGTGGTTGTAGAAGTGCATTGCATTATCAATGACATAGGCATAATCATTGTGGTGATAAATGCTTGCAAGGAGTTATTATGGATAAAGAAATTCATGAGGAAGATGGAGCTAAAGCAATAGCAGTATGTTTTGCTTTGTGATATAGCCAAAGTATTATTCTCCTTAGGAAGAACCCGACGTTTCGTAGTCGGTCCAAGCACACTGCAACTTGATAGCACCGGATACAAAATGTGTTAGAAGTGAAGGACGCAGTTCTTGAGAAGGTCCATACAGAGGACAATAAAGCGGACATGCTCACGAAGGTTCTATCGAAAGAGAAATTCACTACCAAAATATGACATATTAGCGACGCCAACAAAAAATGTCGCCAATTTTTTGCATATTAGCGACGTCCTAGAAATTCGTCGCTATACGACGGAATTAGCGACGCTTAGCGACATATTATTAAATATGTCGCCATATATTAAAAATTGGCGACGGTTAGCGACGTCTCCTCCATACGTCGCTAACTATTTTACTTAGGGCACGCTGTGTTCTTTTTTCCCCCCACTCGAAATTTTTTCCTCCCACTCGAAATTTTCTCTCCCTCCTCGAGCTCCTCCGGCGACTCCCTCCCCCCCGGCGACCCCTACTCCCCCCCCCCCCCCCCCCGTCGAGCTCCTCCTCCTCTTCCTCAGGTAAACCCTAACCTAACTCCTCCTCCTTCTCCTCCTCCTCCTCCTCCTCCTCTCCCACGGACACACACACATACACGGACACACACACACACACACACACACGCACACACACACAGAGACACACACACACATACACGGACACACACACAGACAGACACACACACACTTGGACACACTGTGTCATGTTGTGGTGGACACGAGACACTATGTTGGACATGTACACATAGCCTAGATCCTTTACCAACCATTTATTTTCCATTTTAACATGTTTTTATATATCAATTTCTAAATACCCTATGTTGACTGATACCTTGTTAATTTACTGTATTTTCCAGTTTTGAAAATCCAGTTTAGACAACCATTTTAACCTAGTTTAATGCTTTAATTTACATGTTTAAAACCCTAGTGTAGTGTATCTATATGTGTGCTGACTGATTTTTAAGTTTGGGGTGATTTGGTTAGAGTTTGGGTTCTCGATTTGGGTTTGAGGTGAATGGGTCTGAAATATGTTATAGGAATAGGTAATGTTGTGTGAAATGAACTGATTTCCTTTCATTTCCTATTTGACTGAACACAGTAAATCCCTTCACTGTCCAGATTGGATTGACCCATAGTTCATATCACTCACTCACTCACTCACTCACTCTTGCCTAGGTACACACACATATATAGCCTAATACAAGCATGTTAGCCTCCCTCATATACACATACATGTGACTGTCACATGTAACAGTCAACCCACTCACCCCCCATTCACATGTGCATATACACACACCACCCACTCTCTACTTCTCTCTATATATATAAGTTTGATAGATGGTATTGTATACATATATACATAACTATATCATGTAACTCATATGTGATATAGGCATATAGCCTATGTTAGAGTGTCTAAATATATGAATGCATGAAAGTTGCCTTGTCTTGTAATATAGGCATATAGTATATGCATGCCTATATATATATTGTATGTATATATCTATATAGATATTACTTGTGTGTATGAGATAGCTTGAGTTGACTTTGGTCATTATTGGTACTTGAATTATAGGTTAGGCTTGTATAGCCTTGAATGGTGTGTGCTAGCTAGTATGGGCTAGTTAGGGCCTAGAATGGTGGCATTGACTAGTTTGACCATAGTTGACCTAGTTTGACTATCAGAGTTGACCAAGAGTTGACTTTGGCCTAGTTTGACCAAGGAGTCCAAGATATTGACTTAGTCAACTCAACTTCACCCAGTTTGACTAGTTACTGCGCTGAACATGTGTGTCCATCCTTGCAGAATTATTTCTAAATGGATATGAATTACTACTTGCGGAATCGTTCATGGATGTACAATCGTCGTCCTGATGATATGTGTGGTGTGCGGGATGAGTACATAGCGGGAGTAGAGCAGTTTCTGCAGTTTGCTAAGGCGTTCCCTCAGTACATGGACGGTACCAAAATTAAGTGTCCGTGTGTGAAATGTCATAACGTGAAATATTATACAGAAGTGGAAGTGACATATCATTTGTACTCGAAAGGTTTCACGCCTAATTACTATCAGTGGACCGCACACGGAGAACTTGTGTCTTTAGCATCAGAGCCTGAGCGTTATGTTGAGCCGTATATGCATGTGGGACCTAATTTTGTTTCAGATAATCATGCATACGACGACGGGTGCGTGAACATGATTTTCGACGCTGCGGGGCCTAGTTTCGTTCATGATGCAGCTGAGGAGGCACCGAATGTCGATTCTGCAAAGTTCATGGAGTTGTTGGAGAATACAAGGACTCTATTGTATCTTGGTTGTGAGGATCATTCACCGTTGGAGGTGGTTACAAGACTGTTGAGCATTAAGTCAGATTTTAACATGTCGCAAGAATGCTACAACCGAGTGTTGGAGTTGATTATAGAGATCTTGTCGGCGGGTGCTAAGTTACCTAAAGACTTCTATCGGCCTAAGAGGATGGTGAGATCGCTCTGGATGGGATACGAGAAAATCGATTCTTGTCGCAATGGGTGCATGTTGTACTACAAAGACGACAAGGACGCAGATGTGTGCAGATTTTGTGGTGCTAATCGCTATAAGACAACTAGTACAGGAAGGTCTACCAGTGCAAGAAGACCGACCGATTCAACGCACTACTTGCCTTTAACGCCGCGGTTACAAAGATTGTTTATGGTAAAAGAGACGGCCGAAATATGAGTTGGCACATGCGAGAACTGATTGAAAGAGTGTTGGATCTCCCATCCGATGGAGAAGCGTGGAAGCACTTTGATCTAGTGTATCCTGATTTTGCTTCAGATCCGCGTAATGTCAGGTTGGGGCTATATTCTGACGGTTTTACTCCTTTTGGTCTTTCGGGATCCCAGTATTCGTGCTGGCCTGTGATTGTCACTCCGTATAACCTACCGCCTTGGATGTGCATGAAGACTCAGTACATATTTCTAACCGTTATAATTCCTGCTCCGAACAATCCTAAGAGGAACATTGATGTGTACTTATAGCCTTTGATAGATGAGTTGAATCAGTTATGGGAAGTAGGCGCTAACACGTACGATGTTTCCAGGAAGCAGAATTTTCAGATGAAGGCAACCCTTATGTAGACCATCAACGACTTTCTGGCCTATGGAATGTTATCTGGATGAAGCACTCATGGCCGTCTCTTATGTCCGTATTGCATGGACCGTACTAAGGCTTTCCGCTTGAAACACGGAGGAAAATCGTGCTTCTTTGATTGTCAACGGTAATTTCTGCCAAAAGATCATCCGTTCAGAAGGAAGAGGAATGTATTCCGTGCCGGCGTTGTAGAGAAGGGGGATCCACTGCCAAGGTGGTGCGGAGCCACGATATGGGAGGAGGTTAGAGATTTTCCAAGTGCTATCGAAGATCCTACAACTGGGTACAAGTACGATGGATTTGGTAGAGATCACAACTGGACAAAGAGGAGCATATTCTGGGATCTGCCATATTGGAGTACCAATCTGATCAGACATAATCTTGATGTCATGCATATTAAAAAGAATGTGTTTGATAACATAATTAATACTGTGATGGACGTGATAGGAAAAACGAAAGACAATCCCAAGGCCAGGTTGGACTTAGAAGAAATATGCAAACGCCCTGCGTTGCATTTGATAGAGGAGAATGGAAAACAGTTCCTGCCGAAGTCAATTTTTTTACTGGACAAGGAGGATAAAGTGAGACTTTGTCGGTGGATCCAGGGCCTAAAATTTCCAGACGGATATGTGTCAAATCTGAGAAGATGTGTCGATCCGAAGGAAAATAAATTGACGGGTATGAAGAGCCACGATTGTCACATATTCATGGAAAGGTTAATTCCAATTGCATTTCAAAAATTCTTACCGCAGAAAGTTTGGGATCCATTGACGGAGCTTAGCATATTCTTCAGGGATCTTTGTTCTAAGAAATTGCTCGTTGATCGTCTAGAAAAGCAAGAGAAGGACATTGCGGTAACACTGTGCAAGCTAGAGAGGGTGTTTCCTCCTGGATTCTTCGACACTATGGAGCATTTGCCGATTCATCTATCCTATGAGGCATGTGTTGGTGGACCCATCGAATATCGATGGATGTACCTGTTCGAGCGACATTTGAATCACCTAAAAAGAAAGCTAAAAAATAAGGCACGAGTCGAGGGTTCTATTTGTGAAGTCTATGTTCTCGAGGAGAACTTTTGTTTGATGTATTTCAAGCCTCATGTTGCAACTAATAGAATAAGAGCTTTCAGAAACGACGACGAAGATCATGAATATAATGATACAATACTGAAGGTATTCAATGCCCCAGGAAAGCCATCGGGTAAAATGAAGAAGAGATATCTGAACGATGATGAGCTAAGGGCTGCTCAGGTGTATGTATTACTCAACTGCGACGATGATGAAGTAGAGAAGCTGGAGGGGTAAGTAATTAATACGTCTACATTATTTTAATAGTGTTGATTATTATACTATTACATTGATTGAACGATGTTGTTTTTAGCATATTTAATGATGATGTGAGGTCAGGTAGGCCACACATAACAGAAGAACTAGAACAAGAAATAAGGCATTATTTTCCATCATGGTTGAGTGCATATGTAAGACTTGAGAACTCTGTAATTATCTTTCTGTATATGCACTTGAGAATGAGCTTAATTTATTTTTTCGTGGTATTTAGGTCGATCGTCCATACGCAAGACTTGAGAATGAGTCTATTAGAACGCTAGCCAAGGCACCAATTTATGCTGCAAAAATATGGCCAAGCTACTGTGTTAATGGATTTAGGTTAAAGTCAACAACTTGCCCGATCAGAGACAACTTTGTAGATCTCGATTCCACCAAAAATAGCTATTTGTGTATCAGATCTTCGAACTACAAAGATGTTGATACGGGCAACAATTTCTATGGCATCATACGGGAGATTGTGGAGCTGACATATAGTTATGGAATAGAGCCTGCTAAGATTTTATTATTCAAGTGTGATTGGTTCGATCCGATTGAAGGTCAAGGTTGGAAAGTAGACAAGCACGGTCTTGTGGGTATAAACTATCGGCGTCGATATCAAGCCTATGAACCATTTGTCCTATCAAGTCAGGCTCAGCTCATGTACTTCACAAGTTATCCTAAACGGGAAACAACAAGGTCGGACTGGTGGGCAGTATGCAAGACCAAAGCTAGAAATACCTTTGAGGTTGACGATATAGCTTATCAAGAGGATGAACTACCTCTTGTAACATATATTATAGAAGTGGACACGACGGAAATTCCTCATTACACATCTAATTGTGTAGAAGAAGTAGAATTATCTGAAGAGGAAGATGCAGATGAAAGTGAAGATGTGGAGGAGAAAGAAGAAGATGAGCTAAACGAACTAGATGAATTTTCAGAAGAGGATTAAAACTGTACGTTTGTTTTATCATCATATTTGACACTTTAGTGACACTTTTATCATATAAATCTGTGATACTTTAGTGACACTTTTATCTGTGACTATGAGATTTTTTAAAAATCTGTGATGTCTATCATATAAATATGTATATTTGTTTTATTGTCATATGTTATTATCAGGTATGACTAGACCAGGAGGAGGACGACGCGGAGGATATTATACTAGGCAGTCCCGTCTGCCTCAGGCTGGGGATGCAGATTTCGTACCCTCATCCTCATCTCCGAGTATGCCAGTGTACCATTCTGTTCCCGGTCCATTACCGGGACAGAGCATTTCCAGCAGGTTGGCGACTCCTCCCTCGCCGTCCAGCATTCCTGATCCCGCGTCCAGTATTCCTCCTGCCGACGGCTCCATGGAGAGAGCCGACGCCGAGCATATGGAGGATGATGATCAGACTGATCCTGCCCAGGCAGGAGGTGAGAGCGACCCTCCATGCGCTCCCCCGGACGAGACGCATATGGAGATTTGGACGGACGGGCCTACGAAGTAAGTTAATTAGTTAATATATATTTCTCAAATGATTATATGTACATATATATTCATGAAATTTATTATTGTATAGATATCGGCCTCGCAGGCATCAGTGCGCAGTCTCCAGCTTCGCAGGCATCATCACGAGCTCAGGATATTGGTCGTCAGATCGACGAGCTGCATCGCGAGTTGCAGCAGCAGATTTCTGATCACTATACCGCAGAGCGACGATCCGACGATCCGATGATCACCGGACGATTTGATGCGGTCGAGCGCAGTATACAGGAGCTGATGAGTCTGTAGCAGGCTACAGCTGCCAGCTGGCACACGCTCACCGAGTCTACGCAGCGCACAGAGCATAGACAGGTCGAGCTGGAGGGATCGCAGGGGACCATGTATGCCTAACTCACTTAGGTACAAACTTCGATTGAGGAGAGTACTCAGAGGATGGTGAGTACCCTTGCTGTGCATGGTGAGCGACTGTGAGAGCTGGAGCAGATACGTCCTCCCGGTCCATCGACGGCGCCGACTCCAAACATTGCACTGCCTCCTACTGCTCCTACGGTGCATCTCACACAGGAGCAGTATGAGTACATGCTATCTTAGGTGCGCGACAGGGGTCCTCAGTGATCCAGTAGATTCTTTTTATCATCTTTGTATGTATTGGCCCTATGGGCCCATTGACCGTTCTGTACACTAATTTTTATTATTATTTGACTCTGTTGGACATGTATGTTTGTGATATTTAATTTGTTGGTATTATTATTGAGTACATGTATGATATTTAGTTGTAGACTGTTATGATGGAAGACCGTTATTCATCTATTAGTTGTAGACTGTTATGATGGAAGACTGTTAATTATGATGATATCTGCAATGGGGATGACAAATATACCTACGCTAGGTTATAAGCGATGATCTGATATACAAAGGAGGTGCTGCCCAAATTTTTAAAAAATATAATGTGTATTTTTGTGATGATGTGTGTCTGTGTTTACAGTGTATGTGAAATGTAGTGTTCGGAACCATCGATAGTTTTGATTACTGTTGTATGTTTTATCTTGGATAGAAAGAGCAACTGTTCAGGGTGTACTTCTGAGAGCTTCATTTTCACATCCTTCACTCTCTCGGGACGTCGTACAGGATCCCGAGAAGGTGAAGGACGTGAAGAGGAAGCTCTGAGAAGTGCACCCTGAACTGTTGTTCTTTCTATCCAAGATAAAACATAGAACAGTAAGCGAAACTGTCGATGGTTCGAACACTGCACTTCACACACACTGTAAACACAGACATACAGCATAACAAAAATACACATTATATTTTTCTAAATTTTTTCAGTATTCTGCGACGGATAGCGACAGATCTGCGACTTATAGCGGCGTTACGTCGCTAATTAGCGGCGTTACGTCGCTGTACGTCGCTACTCTGCTGACGTGGCAGGCATGCCATGTCATCACATAAATAGAAATAAACGTCGCTAAGTAGTTGTACTACATCGCTAATTTTGCGACGTAAAGTTTTCGTTGCTCTCCGTCGCTAACTTTGCGACGACCCAGCGACACGGCAGTGACGTCGCAAACAGCGACGTAGGGCGACAAATTTGTCATCTACGACTAGCTTTTTCGCGACCTTCATTTTCCGTCGCTAAAGTCGTCGCTAATTACGATTAGCGACGTATTTTCCATAATTAGCGACGTATCATGACGTCGCTAATTTGCCTTATTTTAGTAGTGATTTGAGTATTGCAAAAGGAACGTCAGAATGCCGAGCTCATCCATCTAGTTATAAAGGTGGAGATTTGTTGGTGTTTTCCAACCTATGTTGAGAACACCATGTTAAAAATAAATTAATGTGTAGTGGTATATCACCGGTATACCGCCAACTTTTTCGCTTTCGCCAAATTTCGGTAGAAAGACTACTGATCCAAAATTTCCTTTGCAGAAAACTGGAGATATACTGCCAATGTCCCGTTGTCTGGGCGGAAGGCCTGAATTGGGTGTCTTTTTACACCATTGGATCGTGATCAAAGGTCCCGATCTTTTAGAAATTTGTGTGGTTTAAATAGGAGTTTTCTAATCATAATATCCATGGTTATCAATGAAAAGAGAGTTTTCTCAAGGAGACGATTCTTCAACCAAGCAGAGGAAGAATGATTTGAAGTTTGGAGTTGATTTGGAGAAGGTGATCACTTTGAGGAGTTCCATACGGGTTCGTTCTCATTATCTTGTCTCTGGTAACTCTACTTTCACTATAGTCTATTTCAATTGTTGTTTGGAGAATTGTGGTGATTTGTATGGATTGTTGGAGAAGTTTGTAGAGGGTGTATCTCTTTAATTCATTAGTGAATGTTTTTCAGGTTAGACTATGATCGTACCATGGTTTTTTGTCAAGATTTTTATGTAAAGATTTTCTTGTTTACGTTGTGCTCTTTGTGTTTGGATTTTGGATTATCTGAGTTGTGCTTTTTTAGGTCCTTACAAGTTCTTTTTGCGTTCATTCCCAACACAATCCCATATACAGGACCCTAGTGCCAAGAAAGTAACAAGTAAACTTATGATTGAATCTTCGCTTGAGGTTTTGTTCAAATGCTGGTTGGGCAGGATTGTAAATCAATGTATACCTGGGCTTGAGATATGATTGGAAATCTCAAGCCCAGGTCTTTCTGTTTACCTTTTCTTTTGGGGACGAAAAGCCTAGGTCAATTTACATAGAGAGATGATTGTAAATCAAAGTATTAGAAAATAAAAGGAAAATAATAATATTACTGTTTGATATAGAATGACTTGTGGCTAAAAGTGTTCGTATCATCGCTAAAAAGTGTTCATGCCATCTATCAAATTCTCAATGCCTTCTTGGAGTGAAGATCCTTCATGCATGCTAATCGCAGTTACAGTTAGGTTCAAACTTGATTAGTGAGATGATTAGCATCAATATTTTTTTTTTGAAATCCTACGCACACACACAATTGGGGACTTGAACCTTGTCGGTTCCTCTGGGCGTCCGCTCTAATACCACTAGGCTAGAGAGCTCGGACAGCATCAATAAGTTATTATACATGGAAGCATATAATTTATAACATAACTGTTTGGTGCATCTTGTTATTGCCGGGAATGCCGGGGCACGCTATTCGATGGAAAATACAGAAACTGAAACAGTTGTAAAGATAACGTTTCAAATGCAATTCCTTAAAGAAGGTTTTGCAACAGAGATCCAGAAGGATTCTGCAAATTACGAGATCTAAAAAGATATCATAATATACGAATAATCTAAAGAGATTTTCGTGATCGTAGCAAACTGGCAGTAGTGTCTTCTAAAAAGAAGATACTGACAGAACTGCTAAAGGCAACAGAAGGATGACAGGCGAGAGATAGAAATACTGGGGTGAATTATCACCGTTGCTCAAAGCTTTATTCGCCCTCTGCGAACAGCTTCCAGGAACCAGCAAGGTTGACGGAAAACCTTGGAACACTCCTGCTCTTCTGACTCCTCGGAAGACGGCAAACTCGTCTGGCAATGGCTCTACTCTTCTCTCTCTGTTTGGAGTAACAGAACCCACGCGTACTAAAAAGTACTAGTGTTTGTGTTAAAGAACACGCTCACTACTCTGTTGTGTTAAAGAACACTTAGAGTTTTTCTCCCTGGAATTCTGATTATTACCACACTCAGAGAGAGGAGAGAACCTGCATATATAGCCCACGGGGCGGTTGCCAAGCAGTTGCCTGAACTTCAGGGTAGAGGCAGAACCACTCCTGAACGTGCCGCAACTGCTGCAACCGTTCCCGCTCTAATATGCAGCCAGCCATACACACACAGCCCCTTTTACGCACCCTACGCACACTACGCACTCTACGCACACTGCGTACGCTGCGCATACTGCGCACTCTACGCACGCTGCGTACGCTGCGCATACTGCGCGTACTAGGCGTAATGGGCTGCGTACTGGGCTGCGTAACTGGGCTCGCGCAACGGGCCGCGCAACATGGTCACGCAAGTGGCTCGCGCAACGAGCACAACTTAAGCACACTATGCGCCTAGCGACGATGCTGACGTGCTAAGTACAAAGTACGCCAACAAAATGCCACATTACGCCTCATGAGCCCTTGAGCCCGAGTCCGAGCCCGAGTCCGAGTCCGAGTCGCTAAGCTCCTACGGAGCTTAGCTCCATGGAAATAAATTTCCAAGAGCAAAAAGCTTACAGCTTCTTAATTGTTGATTAAGCCTTTATACCATCAATAATTAATCCCACATGGCACACACCCATGTGCACTACATGTGCATCTCCATAAAGAGAAAAGACTCATATATATGGAGATACACATTCCTTTCTAGCCGATGTGGGACTAAAAACCAAAACAAAAGGCTACAAACCCAACAATCCCCCACATATCTCTATATATATGAGTACGAGTGTTCCCCACAGTAACTATCCATTATGCTTTTAGGATAGATGCCACTTAAGACTTGAATCTTCCCACGTGAGTCAAAAATCAAACTATAATACAAGAATGGACTAAGCCTTGAATTCTACATCATAGCTGAAATTCTTTCCACTCACATAATGTAGTTACATGTGCTTCTGGCTACACATTAAAGGCCCTGTGCCAGCCTGGTTTCAGTGTATAATTTTGGGTGTCTACAAGTTTACTCTCAAGAGACGGCCTGATATCTCTGTCATACACTATAGGTGAGTTCATTATAAAGAGACATGGCATGAAGCGCTTTGCGCTTCCCTTGCGGTGCTACGCAGCTATGACATGGCTTAAAGCCGAGGCCTTACCCCGTACCTGGAACCTCATGGTAGTGTCATACTACAGTAGCATGAGGCGACCGCCTCTTCGTTGTGCCAAACTACCCAGCATGAAGCCTTAGGCTCCCTTGCGGTGTTACGCCGCAACGACATGGCTTGCAAGGCCGAGGCTTTATCCCTAACCGGGTACCTCATGGTGGTGTCGTGCCACTGTAACATGAGGAACTCCTCCTCTTTGTAATGCTGACTACACCCCTCTTTATATTTAATATACAGCATTAGGCTAACTGCCTATTTGCGGTGCTACGCCGCTGTGACTTGGCCTTCAAAGCCGAGGCTTTATCCTATTCCAGGGCAGCATCCCACATATAGGAACCTCATTGTGGAGTCACCCCACTGTAGCATGGAGTTTCACTCCTTGTAGTGTTGCTCTACCGTGCTTCCTGTAAAGCACTCCAGGCATTCACTCTGCCTGAGAACTCATTAAGGCAATTAAGCCAACCTTCCCACAGGAACCGTTTTCCGCAGAAAATAATAGTAGACAACAGTGGTTATAGGTCCATAACCTCTCCATGCCCAATAGAACATGTATCCACCGTTCCTGATATTCTTCCGATTAGTGGTCCTCCCTTGAACCAAAAGCTAGATGCCTAGTAGATAAATCTTTGAACTATTAGCATAAAACTTTATGGTAGGAATACAATAATCCAATATCAGAATGCCTTCAAGCCCATTTTACAAGCTGTGTCATTGACCAGCTGGCGCTTGAGGCCCTTGGTGAACGGATCTGCCAGGTTCTCCTGACTCCGAACATCAATCACTGCAATAACACCTCTCTTGATAAGATCGTATACTGCCCTGTGCTTCAACCACACAGTCCTCTTCTTTCCGTTGAAGAGGTCATTTGATGCCACCGCCGCAGTCGCCTGGTTGTCGCAGTATATCGGTATCGCCGATATTTGCGCTCCAACCAATGGAAGATCATACATGAGCTCCCGAAGCCATTCTGCTTCCTCGGCTGCGGTATCTAGTGCAAAGAACTCAGATTCCATGGATGACCGCGAGAGCATAGTCTGCTTCTTCGACTTCCACGATATAGCAGCTCCACCTATTGTGAAAATGTATCCACCTGTGGACCTCTCGCTCTCCACCTCTGAGCACCAACTGGCATCACTGAAGCCTTCCACTACCGACGGATCTCCGCTGTAGTACAGTGTATATGTCTGAGTCTTCTTGAGATATCTCATAACCCGTTTCACAGCTTTCCAGTGTACAGCACCTGGGTTGCTCGTGAAATGACTCAGCATTCCCACGGCGAAAGCTATGTCAGGCCTTGTGGCAGTAGTAACATACATCAAACTTTCTATTACGCTTGCATACTCCAGCTGCCTGATGCTTTCCCCTGAATTAGGCTTCAGCTTCAGATCACACCTGTACGGCGTATCGATCCCTGGAAGATCCCGATACCCATAACGAGTGATTATTTTCTCAATATAATGAGACTGTGACAGCACTAGTCCAGTGTCTGTCCGGATGATCTTGATCCCGAAGATTACATCAGCTTTCCCCAAGTCCTTAATACTGAACTTGCTTGAGATGAATTTCTTTGTCTCCGTGACACAGCTAATATCCGTACCCAGGATAAGCATGTCGTCCACGTACAGACAAACGATAACACCTCTTCCATCAGCGAACTTCGTGTAAACACACTTGTCCGTATCGCTGACCATGTAGCCATTTGACCTTAAATTTCTCATGCCACATCTTGGGAGCCTGTTTAAGACCGTACAAAGATTTCACCAACTTGCAGACTTTGTCTTCAAGACCCCTGATGACAAATCCCTCTGGCTGTTGCATGTAAATCTTTTCGGTCAGCTCGCCATTTAGGAAAGCCGTATTTACATCCATCTGATGTATCACCATCTTATGTATTGCTGCGAGAGCAATCAACATTCTGATGGTGGTCATCCGGGCTACTAGAGCATACGTGTCAAAATAGTCAATCCCCTGCTTCTGAGAAAATCCCTTGGCTACCAACCTAGCCTTGAACTTGTCAATAGTTTCGTCTGCTTTCATCTTCTTCTTGAAGATCCATTTACATCCGATGGGTTTCGCTCCATCAGGAAGATCAACCAACACCCAAGTGTTATTTGAGGTGATGGAATCAATTTCATTGTCAATCGCCTCCTTCCAGAAAACCGCGTCTCTGGTCTTCATCGCCTCATCATAGGTAAGCGGATCTGCTTCCACATGATAGGTGACAAAGTCACTTCCGAAGTCCTTCGGCCTCTTCACACACTTAGCTGACGGCTCAGCTTGTTCTGGTTCAACCGTTGTTTCAACAACAACATTTTCTTGGACCACATCTTCATTGAAGACTTCAGTTTCTTGTGCACCCTCATTATTCTCCGGAACATCCGGAAGAACAATATTCTTGTGCCTTGCAAACTTGTCTTCAAAATATTCTGCATCGCGAGATTCAATGATATGATTTGACTCGATATCAAGAAATCTCCGAGCATCACTCTTCTCGGCATACCCCAAGAAGATCGTCTTTGTAGTCCTTGTCCCAAGCTTCTGAATCTTTAGATCTAGAAGCTTGACATACGCCAGACACCCCCACACTCGAATGACATTCAAGTTAGGTCTGACCTTGAACCAGAGTTCATGAGGAGTAACGTCTGAAGTTGCATGAGGCACTCTATTTAGAATAAAAGTGGCCGTCAATGCAGCTTCTCCCTAGTAGCACTTAGGAAGGCCAGCAATCAACAACATTGAATTTATCATTTCTGTCAACGTCTTGTTCTTCCTCTCAGCTACTCCGTTTGATTGAGGAGAGTACGGAGCCGTAGTCTCATTGACAATTCCATGTTCCTTACAGAACGATGCAAATTCATGAGACCTGTACTCCCCACCTCGATCACTTCTTATCCTTTTGAGTTGTTGTCCAGTCTGCCGCTCAGCTTCGGCTCTGAACTCCTTAAAAATCTCGAATGCTTCGTCTTTAGCCTTCAGCAAGTAGACGAACGCATACTTTGAGAAGTCATCGATGAAGGTTATGAAATACTTCATCCCGGCCTTTGTAGAGAACTGTTTGAAGTCACAGATATCGGAGTGAACCAACTCCAGAAGATCTGTACTTCGATTAACCCGAGGAAAGGGTTTTCTTGTGATCTTCGTTTGAGCACAAACTTCACATTTCTCTACCTTATCCCCACATTTAGAGATAAGTCCTAGACTAGACATTCTGTTTATTCGTTTACAATGAACATGTCCTAGCCTATTATGCCACAACTCAAGAGTATAAGCAGAATGAGTGACTTCATTAATTACATTAATTACATTGGACTGATTTACAAGCTGAATCTTGAACATTCCTTCGGTATAAAAAGCTTTCCCGAAATATGTTCTCTTGATAGACATCACCATCTGGCCAGCATTGATGTCCATCCTGAGGCCTGCATTGCCGAGTAGGCCTCCCGAGACCAGGTTCTTGGCGATAGCAGGTACGTGCTTTACGTCTTGAAGCGTCAGAGACTTTTCCGAAGTCAGCTTCAACACCACCGTCCCGATCCCGAGCACTTCAGCTTGTGCTTGGTTCGCCATCATAACCACTTCAGAAGTAGGTGTATAGGTGGTGAACCACTCCTTACTGGAGCAGACATGGCAGGAGGCTCCAGTGTCTACCCACCAGTCAGAGTCAGTCCTTACTGCATCAACCTGTGCAATCATAGCAACTACGTCAGTGATCATAGATACCTTACTAGGCTCTCCTTGCTCTGATTGCTTGGTCTTTGCTTTACACTCATTCTTAAAGTGGCCCTTCTTGCCATACTTGAAGCAAGGCATTTCTGACTTTGGCTTCTTTTTCTTGATAGAAGTTCCCTTGACTTTTAGATTGTCAGGGTTCTTCTTCTTGTTGTGGAAAGCCGCCTGCTTTTCCTTTGGTTCCTTGGTCTGAACCAGATTGGCGTTAGCCAATTGCTTGGACAGTGTGTCCACTTTCAGTTGAGCCCGCATCTGGTCCTCAACATAGATTTCCTGTAGAAGATCTTCAAGGGTGATCTCCAACTTCTTCCTATGCATGTTTGCATAGAACTTGCTCCACCCAGCGGGGAGCTTTGAGACAATCCCTCCAACAACAAACTTGTCGGGGAGGGGCATCGCCTCGTCTTCCAGCTTCTGTCGCAGTTTCAGGAACTCCTTTACCTGCGGCAGCATAGACTTTTCGTCCTCAAAGAACCACTTGTGATATTTTTCAACCACAAATATTTTACTGCAGTTCTTGTCTTCTTCGTAGAGTTTTTCTAGAGACTCCCATATGTCTCTAGCGATATTCTTCTTAGAATAGGATTCTGCTAGGGACCATAGCATTCAGGATAAGCAACCTGCAAATGCTATTTTCCCTTCTCCACTTGGCCTAAAGTTTAGTAGCCGCAGAGATTGAGGCAGCAGACCCAGTATCTGGAACGGTAGGTTCCTCTTCAAGAAGCACGTGATCCACGTCTCTGAGTTGAAGAGTGAGATAAACCTTTCTCTTCCAGACTTGATATGCTCTCCATCAAACTTCTCTAACTTACAGAAGTCAGTGTTTAGGAGTGAAGCATTAATGTTTTCCATCATAGCAATAAAGCTTTGAGATTGTTATTGCCGGGAATGCCGGGGCACGCTATTCGATGGAAAATACAGAAACTGAAACAGTTGTAAAGACAACGTTTCAAATGCAATTCCTTAAAGAAGGTTTTGCAACAGAGATCCAGAAGGATTCTGCAAATTACGAGATCTAAAAAGATATCGTAATATACGAATAATCTAAAGAGATTTTCGTGATCGTAGCAAACTGGCAGTAGTGTCTTCTAAAAAGAAGATACTGACAGAACTGCTAAAGGCAACAGAAGGATGACAGGCGAGAGATGAAAATGCTGGGATGAATTATCACCGTTGCTCAAAGCTTTATTCGCCCTCTGCGAACAGCTTCCAGGAACCAGCAAGGTTGACGGAAAACCTTGGAACACTCCTGCTCTTCTGACTCCTCGGAAGACGGCGAACTCCTCTGGCAATGGCTCTACTCTTCTCTCTCTGTTTGGAGTAACAGAACCCACGCGTACTAAAAAGTACTAGTGTTTGTGTTAAAGAACACGCTCACTACTCTGTTGTGTTAAAGAACACTTAGAGTTTTTCTCCCTGGAATTCTGATTACTACCACACTCAGAGAGAGGAGAGAACCTGCATATATAGCCCACGGGACGGTTACCAAGCAGTTGCCTGAACTTCAGGATAGTGGCAGAACCACTCCTGAACGTGCCCACGGGGCGGTTGCTAAGTGCAAAATGCGCCAACAAAACGCCACATTACGCCTCATGAGCCCTTGAGCCCGAGTCCGAGTCCGAGTCCGAGTCCGAGTCGCTAAGCTCCTACGAAGCTTAGCTCCATGGAAATAAATTTCCAAGAGCAAAAAGCTTACAGCTTCTTAATTGTTGATTAAGCCTTTATACCATCAATAATTAATCCCACATGGCACACACCCATGTGCACTACATGTGCATCTCCATAAAGAGAAAAGACTCGTATATGTGGAGATACACATTCCTTTCTAGCCGATGTGGGACTAAAAACCAAAACAAAAGGCTACAAACCCAACACATCTAATAGTTAGATAATTTGTTCCCATTTTGCCTACAAAAACCACTCCACAATTGGACTGGTCAATGGGTGGATGGGGACAGTTCAGCTACAAAAACACTCTTTCCTACTTTTTTCCCCAACCTCTCTTAGCAGAACGTATGATATTGCACCACTCCACCATCTACATTGGCGTGTGGACAATCAAACTAAGCCCTTCTTCTTCTTCCCCTTCATTTCCTTGAAGCCACCCCTTCCATGCATGCACTTTGTTGCACCAACTCAACATCATAAAAACCTCATCATCATCATACTCATGCAGTATTCATCTTCCTTGAGCCAATGACTACGAAGATACCAATGACCGTAAAGAGTGGCGGTGGCGGTGGTAGCAAACGCAATGCCTTGTGTTTCTACAGGCCGATGGGCGCCGCGGTCTCGAAGTCGACCGCGGCGGTGTGTGTGGTTTATTATAGGGGGAAGGAAGGAGAGGCGAAGGGACTCACTGTGAGGAATGTTGCTGGGGGGAGCCATGTGAGTGTGGATAACAAGGCTAATGGGAAGAAGAAGAAGAAGAAGAAGGTGAATGGAGTGGCGAGTGGGAGTGATCATGCAATTGTTCCGAAGTTTGTGACTAGTAGTAGTGTTGATCATGATGAGTCCATGAAGAGTTTCAAGCTTGGGAAGTTTGTGGAGGAGAGGTTTGTCTACAGGCAGACCTTTGTGACGAGGTCCTATGAGATTGGGCCTGACAAGACTGCCACCATGGAGACCTTGATGAATCTCCTACAAGTAAGAAACTAGTGTTGTTGCATCTAATTTTGCTGATATCCTATAAAACTCAATGTCCTTGGTCTCTTTTCAATATGAGGGATTGACCATAGTTTTTCCTTATGTTGGTACCTCCGCGTTCAGGAGACTGCTCTGAACCATGTTACGGGCTCTGGCCTCGCCAGCGGCGGGTTCGGCACGACCCACGAGATGAGCCTGAGAAAGCTCATATGGGTCGTGACTCGCATCATCATCCAGGTTGACAAGTATAGCAGCTGGTATGCCTCTATAATGGTTTCTTTGTACAAAGAAGTTCCATTGAGATCAAGATTTCATAGATGTTGTCTTTTGCTATAGGCAACGGTATCGTTTGATTGATTGGTAATGACCTATGATCAGAATCATTATTCCCTGAAGAAAATTTGTCAGAACTACTGTAAGGAACAGAGCACAGAGCAACAAACAGAATCTTCACATGAATTTTGGTTTAGGAGCATGTACATGTCTATATGTATCTTTACACTTTCTCGAATGTTTTCCTCATCAGTATAAGAAATCAGCACACTAGCAAAACAGGATAGCAATCCATAACATTTATAGACTTTTAGGTTCAAATGCAACCTTTTTTTTTTTTGCCCCCATACTGTAGGCCTACCATGGAGGGTGCCAGCTTGGTGCAGCGATAAGGCTTGACGCCTGCATCCTGGAGGATGCAAGATGTGAGTCACATAAAAACCTCTATAAATATTGGGGGAAGGTTGCATGCATCTTAACCCTCGCCAGACCCTGCATTAGAGGGAACCTTGTAGCCAATGTTGGACGAACACAGACACGGATACGCACACTTAGGATAAAGGACATCTTCAGGTAGGTACAAACATAGCTACCTATGTTGCACGAATAAGGACAAAGGTACGGACATGATATGGAAACAGACACCCTTTTGCCGTAGTGGACATGGTTAGGGATATACACATCTCTATTACTTTCTTTTATTTAAGATTGTGTTCTTCCTTCTTACGATTCAGAAACTGATATAATTATGATGCCAATGAACGGCATAGGGGAGACGTGGTTGAGATCGATACATGGGTTGCGGCGTCAGTTAAGAACGGCATGCGGAGGGACTGGATCATTCGAGACTACAACACCCAGAAAATAATTACAAGAGCAACAAGGTAGATTGAGCCAGGACTAGTTTACCTTACTTTTTCCATCTTGAGGCTAAATAGCTCACAGGATTTATTTTTTCCCATGGATGCAGCACTTGGGTGATCATGAACAGAGAAACGAGGCGGCTATCGAAGATACCAGAACAGGTGAAGGGAGAAGTGAAGCCCTTCTTTCTCGACAGGACAATAATCCCTCAGATCGGTATCGACTACAAGATTAACAAGCTCAACGAGGAGACGGCACAGAACATAAGATCAGGTTTAGCAGTAAGTGATCATAACTGATGCAAACTGTATATATACCAAAACAATGCCTCTTATGAATGTTAAGTAATACATGATATATATAGAACTTGAGATATAATAGCAACACTGAACATTTGTTTCATGTAAAATTTAGCCAAGATGGAGCGACATGGACGTCAACCAGCACGTAAACAATGTCAGGTATATTGGCTGGATTCTGGAGGTAAGTTCCCGATAGAGTTACAGAACACATCAAAACTCATTCGATATCTTATTCTTACTGTTTGGTTGCAAGAAAATCAAGAAGAAGAAAAGAACTAGAATTGTTTTATTCAAAAAAAAAATTATAATAGAGGAGATTTTCGTGTAAACAGCTTTTGTAATTAGGATGCTAGTGAGATAAATAGGAAGTAACAATGTGTTTTTGTGCTCTGCAGAATAGTCTAAACAAGTGTCATTTGTTATGGACATCAGTAACTTGTACAAGCAACAATGGGAAGTAAAATAATATCGATTCTAACTGTTTTCGAAACCTAGTTCTGTAAAATCTCGCTAGTATTGTCTCCAAAAGTATAAAAGAAAAGTTATCAAGCTATGTCAAATCTACTAAATATTCAACATGTGAGCAACTGAGGATAACATATATTATATGACCTGCAGCTGCAAATACCAGACATGAGCATGAAAATATACCCAGTTCTTAAAAAGATGATAAGAACATCTGACAATTGAAGAAATTTAATTTGTGTCTTTTTCTGCAGAGTGTTCCTCTGAATGTGCTAGAGGATTACCATCTCTGTAGCATGACCCTAGAGTACCGCCGCGAGTGCAGGCAATCCAACCTGCTCGAGTCGCTCACGAGCATGGAGACGAGAGATGCAGAGGAGGAGCTGGCACTCGACAGTCCTCGCAGAGGAGAACTTGGAAGCACGCACCTGCTTCGCCTGCAGGAGGACAAGGCGGAGATAGTTAGGGCGCGAGCGGAGTGGCGAGCCAAGCAACGCATATAAGCTGCTGCAGCATATAGGGATAGATTTCATCCTTCACAAACAGCAATAATCTTCTTGTCCTTGCTCATTCTCTGACGGCCAAACTCTGCACATTTTGCCAGTGCAACTTCCAGATCATGTAGTTATTTGTTCACACCAATGCAACACACAACAATCTACCACAAATTTGAGCATCACTAAGACATTGCATTCGGTAGCACAATGCAAAATTAACAAAACAGCATAAATGATAAATCATTTACAAGCAATCACCTGGTTGGGGCATTTGTGACGAGGCAAGTGTTGTTGTTAATGGTGTTCTGGCAACAAACATTGCAAAAATTTGGGAGAGGTCTTGAAAATTGTGTTGCAACAATTGTCCTTGATGGGGGTACCCAGCTGGCTGGCCCATTAGAGAGGTTGGCCCAACCTAGAGAAAGACTAAGAAAACCATCTTGGACCACAGGTGTGTCGGTTTTGCACCAACTCCTGAACAAAGAAGGGGCATTTTGAACCATTCGTCCCCACCTAATTACCAGGCCCTGGCCACTACGGAAGCCGTCTGACCAAAACGAGCAGATATGTTGTTTCTAAAATATGTGTACCAAATATTTCTTTTCTCTCCTATAGAAAGATGGACCCTACTGATTGTGGGTGTTATTTTTTAAAATAATCAATAAGACCCACATTTTTATTTAAGATATATAAAACATGTTTGGTACAAAAATTTGAAGACACAGATTTGTCCTCCTAACCAAAGTGGTGGAGCATGGAAATGGACCATCTCACACGAGCCGAAACGTCAATTCTCCCAAGATCGACCTATCAAAAGTCTTGTCCCATATCACACAACGACCCAAGCGTCATACGAACATTTTCCTTGTCCATAGACCCTACTAAAGTTGCTTGATCAAAGGGGTGAAGAAGGGACGGACCACTTCACCTATGCACGGAGCCAAGGGGATCAAAATGGGATAATTGACACCCTAGCTAACGTGAAACAAGAGAAGTTCCAAAAAAAGGAAACTTGCCCCTTCGTATTTCCAAAGTTGTCCCCCCCCCCCCCCTCTCAATTTAGCTGACTGGGCAGTGCGACCCCGCTAAGGGCACTGTGATGGGAATGGGGTCTATTCCCATTACAAATTAATATGGATTTGATTCATGGAAATCGGTCACCCATGGTTGGATTCTGCCATGTACTTAGTTATTTTTCTGGGTGCAGCTTTTATGACAGAATTCTGTTTTGGGAGGCTGGTTTGAAACATTTGTCGTCATTCTTTGGATTGATCTTCAATACGAAAGTTGTAGAGAAAGGTTATCTTTAATCCAGGGTTTGAATTAAAGCACTTAAATGTGTATTGAAGAAGTTATGTCTATCTGAAGTGGCATACCTGTTCACATTATGCATGTATGCAACATTAATGTTTTGCCTTTCTCCATGAATGGGTGATGGAAGGGATGACCTCAGGAGATAGAAGGGCTGAACTTCGGACTTTTTCATGCATAGAAAGTGGTGTGCCCAAGAGGCATATCCTCCTTATAAATATTGGGAGATGATGAAAATTAACTCAACAAGAACATGTAGCAACAATATTCTTTGTAATCCTCTCACCAACATTGTTGTAATCCACCTCAAGTGAGTTGTGAGAGAGATAGTGATCCTCAAGCTAAGTTGTACCAGGTTGAGAGATGCACCCTTTGTAATCTAGCATTTCATTATAATGAAAAAGAAGTGCGGGAGGATATAGGCTCAAATTGGGCCAAACCCCGGTAAATCTTGTGTGTTCAATATTTTTCTTTCTTCTCTTTCATTTTTATTTTTCTTCTCATTCCATCACAAAGACTAAAAAGGTCTTATTTTCCTAATGCATTGCCCACTGACCCACGTAAACTGACCCAAAAAATTCCTAGGATATCATAATTCAGTAATGTTGTCAAGATTTTACTAAAAGCAAAATTTGACGGAGGCAAAGCCCCATCCTGACAGCCTTGCAATGGCTGAGCATATGACCTGAAGTTCACCTTGAATCTGAAGTTAATAAGTGAACACAAATTTCATATTGAACCATAAGGAATAAAAATCAAAATTCATCATCACATGTGATGAACTGGAAATTTCACATAACTAATACATTTTTTCTTAAAATTTAAAGTTCAAACATCTTTTCTTTTCCTCTAACATAGTGTCGAACTTGAACAAGCTCGAGTTTAACTCAGTGGAAGTCTCAGGAAGAAACTACCTAAATTGAGTATAAGATGTTAAACTCTTCTTACTGCCAAGAAGCTAAGAGAGACCATTGAGCCCAACAACAAAGCGAATGAAGCTTCTAAGGCAAACGATATGATATTCATCCGTAAGCATATGGCAGATGCATTTTAGATAGAATGCCTCATTAAAGAACATATATATACATACATTTAAACTTACTATTCTCTAAATAATAAATAAATAAATAAATATTATTAACAATTACTATTATATAAAACAGGGAGAGTTTAGAGCATAGAAAGTGAGATAGAGAACTCGAGAGAGAAGAAGAAGAAGACGAAGAGGGAGAGGGAAAGTGAAGAGAGATCGAGAGAGAGGGACACGGAGATGGAGAGGGGAGATCGAGAGGGGCGGTCAGCTAGGAAAGGGTTCTCACCGGAGGGCACATAAGGAGGTGGGCGCAGCGCGGCCGGCTAGATCTAGGTGGCACGACGGAGTAATCGACAGGCGGCACGACATCCCCGGAAGTCGGCGAGTGGGGGCTCGGTGTTGGATGCTGCTCGACGGAGGGCTAGAGGTATTGGCATTGGGTGGTAGATCTAAGCGATAGAGGCGGTGACTCGGCGAGGCTGAGGACTATGAGGCTTATGGTGGCAGAGGGAGGAGAACAGGGGCAGCGCTATGATGATGATGGTAAAGATAGTGGTTTATGATGGTGGTGGTTGTGTTGGTGACCAGCAGGGTGGTGGAGGTCGATGGGGTTTGGTTGTTGGAGAGGCATCAAGTGATGGTATCGTCGGCTATAGAAGGCGACGGTGGCAGGAGAAGGCTGGATGTGGTCGTGATGTGGATTTGCATCGAGGGCGACGTTGGAAGAAGCCGCCAGAGGCTGGGTTAGGATCAGAGTTTGTTTTGAGTTTGATGCAATGTCCGGTGATGTAATGTCCTGCTCCGCCGGTGCATTATACTGATTCGTTGAATCGAAGAGTTGCATTCATCCGATGAAGTATCGATGTGAATCGATACAAGAGTTACGTTGACCCGAGGAATGCATCGAGTAAGATCGATACAAGTGTTAAGTTGGCCCGAGAGAAAGCATTGAGTTGGTTCGAAAATTCTAAAAAATCGAATCGATGCAACACAGAAGTCTGATTCAAACGAAAATTGATTTTAATTGGTTCCTTGTACAGGCTATACGTTTACGCTGAAATATAAGAGGTCGACATTTTGTCTAGTTTGCAACAGAGTCCACAAAACCAAATTACTGACTCACAACGGACTGAGCATAGGCATGGTAAGCCAAATTGGTCGGATAATTCAATGAAGCATGAAGTGCTTGAATGGCTAAGTCAGAAGATTTGGTCGTGCAACAAAGTTATGAAATCGAGCCGCATCGGCTCGGCAAAACGATAAGGCGTATCGGCTTAAGTTGGAAGGACTTTGACCCTTCTTTTCTACTCCTTCATGCCTAAGTAA
The DNA here is from genome assembly GCA_029216955.1 of Iris pallida. Classification (NCBI taxonomy): domain Eukaryota; kingdom Viridiplantae; phylum Streptophyta; class Magnoliopsida; order Asparagales; family Iridaceae; genus Iris; species Iris pallida. Next base: position 2,842,728 of record JANAVB010004797.1, on the reverse strand, counting down.
AATAAACCATAGTATGCTAAGTTAACCTATCGGGACCACGAGCGTGGCTCGAAGGAAGGAAATCGTAGTGCGTGTCGAACACTAGAAAGAACAATTGAAATAAAATGTACATTAAATGTACGAGTCGCTATTGAATATTGAAATATCGCAAAGGCGAGCGCCTCGGTGCGTAAGCCATAAGAATATAGGATAATTGTATCAACGAGTGCCTTAATGCATAAGTCACTCGTGCTCCCGCGCACGAGTTAGAGAGCTAGCACATTGAAAGACTATATAGGCGCGAGTGCCTCAGTGCACGAGCTATAGAACGTTGAATGCCCTATCGAGGCGTATCTCAGTGCACGAGTTGGAGGGAAGGAACATATATCGTGAACACTAAGGCATAGAACATGGAAATATGGTATTGAGGTGTGCATCAAATGTACGACTCGAAGGAAAGAGAATAAATGTGTCAAAGCGTGCATACGTGCACGAGAATCATAAAGGATGGCTTTGTTGCGAAGAGAACAGTTATGGCATGAATATGATGGAACTGTCGAAGGTGGCATAGTGCCTCAAAATGTTTATGGCCTTCGAGGCGTTCGTTGATGAACGTTGAGTTGGGGCATTGTGCCAATGGAAATAGAGATAGGCGAATTGCTTGGTTGTATGAGTTTGACGCGTTACATGGTCACGGAAAAAACTAACAGGTGTAACATAAATCCTCGGATATGAGTCACTCTGTACTCTTGATTGGACAGATCCTAGCGTCTATTCCCAAATGTCACACCCCGCTCCAAAAATATGGCGAGCCGAGTACGTAACAACATCCCCAGGCTACGCGACATATGAATACTCAAGTACCCATATTCGCGATTATCGCCCGTAGGGTTCTAGGATAGGTTGATCACAGGTCACATGATGCATAAAATAATAAATGATAGGTTGATTAAAGGATATTCTAAACTATAAATAAAAATTTTATTATTCTACCCGATTACAACCATTAACCCAATACATATATTACATTACCCGCTACAAAATTTTACTAGCAGATACCAAGTCAACCTCCTCTTTGTCTCATTCATAAAGCTTCTCTTCAGTGTGCATTTGTATTCTCTCCTGATCTTCATCAAATCCTAGTGAACAAAACTAGGTCGTCAATACGACGAGCAAGTCCTCAGTCAAAGGGGTAAGGAAGATAAAGTAAGATGTTAAAAAATTTCAAAATCACGTTAGGGAGTCCCGATGTTCCTCGGGCTGCGCTCCCCACCCTCGGGCCCTGCGCCTCCCTCGGACAGCGTGTGTATTTTTCTTTTTGAATTTTGAACTTGGGTTTGCCGCCTGTGGGCCCCGTTCCCTGTACTGTTGCTTCATTCAATAATATTTTTTTTTCTAATATATATATATATATATATATATATATATATATATATATATATATATGATGGTTGTATTAAATTTAGATAATTTTCCAGAAATATTTATATTACTATTTCATAATTTAAAATGAATATTTTTATATTTTGAAGTATTATTTTTATGTTGGCATGATACTTTATGTAGAGGGCGTATATATGTAGTTGTAAACTAGTTAGCTAGTATATGTAATAGACTCTATAAATAATATGTATATTTATTGTAGATATGATATCTTAGAATTAGTATTTATTTTAGTTTATTTATATTTTAGGAGTTCGTGATCATTCGACTACAGTTTGAGCCGGACCGTGATTTACTTTACTTTCAAAGTTCCAGGCAAGATACATTGCCATCAATTATTCTGTTTAAATATTTATCTATGTTCTTCTTTTCTGTTAGTTGTAGTTAAAGTGATGTACGTCTGAGTATGACTTGGGTGATATCGATGATGGTATCGATATGATAGGGGGGTATGTGTGTGTGACTTAGTTGTGTAGAAGACGTTTCCCAAAGGTTGTGTAACTTTCATGCCATGACACGTAGCATTACATGACACTGTAAGTGAGGGTTCGTTGAGTTGGCATGAGCTTCCGTATTCTGCTAGCTACCGGTGCGAGCGGTTCGTGTGTCAGTGCATGTAGAATTAAGATTGTATCTAGTTTAGTGACTCACATTGAGATATGGGTTGTTTGAGTCATGGATATAACTTGTACCATTCATGGGTGGGAAAGACTACTAGTAGGCGTATGGAACAGCCCCTTTAGACTGCATAATCTTTGGAAGAGACTATGGAGTCATGAGCCTCATAGTTTCATAGTTACCTATTTGGCTTGTAGCTCATAGTTCATAGCATCGGCTCGTGATCCGACACCGGCCTGTGATTCGGTGCTATATACTTATCACCTACCCCATACGCCCAATATTGTTTCAACATGCATTCACATATTATGCTGAGATGCTATACTTATGACAAGACTATCACAGATTGGTGCAATACTAGTATGCCACATCTTGTCCTTGTTTGGTTGTGGGTATGGTTCATTGTTTCGACAGAAAGATAGTAGACCATGTGGTGGTTCGAGTTATTCATTCAGTTTGTATTATGGCATAGGATAGTGTTTTATCACAGAATAGTATGCTATCCCTTGTCCTTGTCTGGTTGTAGGGGTGGTTCACTACTTCTATGGCGGGATACTGGACCGTGTTGTGATCTGAGCTATTTATTTCATGTTTATATTTATTTAGTTCATATTATGGCATGTTCCTTCTATATCTTGTTACGTCCCTCTATGAACCTGGTGATCTTTCCAGGTTATTGCGGAGGACTTATAGATAGATAGATGAATGGTATTTTTGTATCTTCATGCTTCAGGTACTGCTTGTAGTATTATTTCATCATTCTTTCATATTTTAAATATTTCTTATCATAATATACTCTGCTTATTAGCCTAGATTTACAAACTTATTTGTGTTCTCAAGTTTGCTCGAACATGTGTATTATAGGACGACTGACTATATCACATATCATTTATTCTTGCTTTATTTACTTATATGTGGATTGCGATATAGTTGTGAAAGCATAGGTTTTGTACACTTCTTCAGCGTAGTACATCTAGCGTAAGTCCATTAAATTAAAAAATTATTCTAGATCGTATTAGTTAGCATGCTTGCGTGTAAGCCCCCTTGACTTTAGGATTTCTTTTTAAAAATTTTAAACGAATTATTTTCAATAAATAATTTTATTATAATTAGTTTTGATCATTAAATGTATCTTTTCGTGACTTTGATTTTTGGAGCACCAGGGATGTCAATCTCTCGAAGCTTCCTTCATGAGTTTTATAGTAGACAAGATTATCCTTATTTTGATACATCATGTCCTACTCAAACTTGTTCCCTTATATTCTATTTACATCGCACAACTTTCTGTGCAATTTAGACCATTTGACCATTTACCATAAAACTTGACCTAAATTCCAATTTAATTTTGGGACTCGACATCGATCCAGCCTAATCGACCCAATATATGATTTTGATATATTTTGAGTCTACTACACACATGTCACTTGTGTGCCATCCAATTGAGCTTCTGCATGCTATTATTTCATCAATGATCATAAATGACTTCAATTATAGTCATGATTGCTCTAAGCCCAAACCTAGCCCAATCGAACCCAAACACCAAACCCAAATTCATGTTGCCACTCTCATGACACATCCAAACACACAATACCTCTCATCCCCTACAAAATACCCAACACACAACCAAGACATCTCCTAAAACCTAGTGAAGAAAACCCTTTATCTATGAACACTAATAAGGGGTTAGTGCATGACACACTAAACATCCTACATTAATAACTAACCACTTTGGGCCAAGCCAAAGGTGGCTCAATTAATGCCACCCTTCATTCATTTTAAGTCATTTTTTTCAATGACCTATCATATGTCTACACACACATCACATCCTCTAAAACCCTAAAACCTCTCCTCTCTCCTCTTAAATACTCACATATCACCCCCTGGTACAGCTGACAAGCATAGCCCCCTCCATTTTTTTCTTCTTCTTCTTCTCCTTCCTCAACTTCTCCTTCTTCTCCTCTAAATCTTTACAAACCTAAGCCCTTTACCAAGTGAACAACTCCCCATCCTCCTCATATTTTCTTCTCCTTCTTTATCATCTTTCCTCTCCTCTTACCATTGCTGCTGCTAAGAGAAGCACCGGACATGGCAGCGTGACCCACAACCGTACTATTGTTCCCATGGTTCCACCCACACGTAGCCCGACGTGCCACCCGCGTGTAGCCCGACGTGCCACTCGCGTGCAGCCCATCGTGCCACTCGTGCCAGCCACCATTCGTCGCCCTGGCTGGCCACTGCTGCCGCACGTTGTCCTTCGTGTCGCCCGGCCAGCTCGCCTCGACCACAATAGCTGTGGCTGCTGCTCCCGCGCCAGTAGCCTCGTGCGGCCATGCCTCCGGCTGTCGCACCACCGGTGACCTCCCTGCGCCACCCGACGACCACCCGTGCTATACCCCGGGCAGTCCAGCAGCCATTTCGTGCGACTGGGAGTCGATTTTGGCATTTTCATCGAAATCCCGCTATGACGCGTAGTTTGAAAAGTCAGAATATACATATGGGGACAACAAATTTGTGCACATTTTTTGGGTGATCCAATAATTGGATCGTCAAACTCTTTCTTCCGTCGCGATCTTGATATATAGCTCTACCTCCACCTAAATTTGTAACATCCAGTTTTCCAGATGAGGGTAAATTTGAAATTTTGTAATTTTAATTATTAATTACTGATATTTGATTCACATTATGATTTTAGTGATTTTTAATAATTTTTAAACTATTTAAGAATTGATTTTAGTCATGACTTGTTATTTTGATGTGCTGCTAGTAAAACCTGAGAATGGTATAAGGCATTGTGAATGGGTTCGGACTGCTTGTTGATGAGTTAACTGTTAATGTTGAACTGTCATTCCTGAGAGATCATGAACTGTTCTGTTTTATCACTCACACACCCACAGTTTTATCCTCACCACATCACACACACACATAGTTGGGATTCACACTTGCATTGAACCTTTGATCAGTGATGTTTAATATTTCATATTGGTTGGTTTATGATTTATTCTCAGTTATCTTGGTTTTAGCTTGGTAATGTGGTCATCATTAGTGGCTCAGATCTCAGGTCATTGTTCTATGAGGTTATTTGGTTTTATGAGATTCTTAATTTCATTGACAGTTGCATTTTATATGGATTCAATTGATTTCAGTTGGCTTGGTTTGTTTTCAGATTTCCTTTTTTTTAATCTACTTTTATTTCCTTTACATTTAGTTGTGTTGATAAATAGGTTGTGATTTGGTTTTACTGTGGACTCATGTTTCAGTCCAGTTCATTGGCATTCGAATAGTTCCTTGGTTTTAGTCTTAACATTGAACATTATCTCATTCTAGTTTTTATTGATAGTCTTGTATTATCAGTTTGACACTGTTTGGGGGAAATTGGGATACATGGTTGTTCTCTGTTTTTTAGAATCCATATCCCTCTCATCTCATTTTGCCTTCTTTCCATTACCTCTAATTATCTTGCTTTCATGTATAGTTGGTATCCTGTACATATATGCTGGTATTGTGATTTAGTAGAGTGATATGTGGGTATACCTCTATAGATGTATTACTTGCTCTCTATATTGATTTCCTATTTTGGTTGTGAAATAGGTTTGATATGGTAGGACTGTGATATATTGTTTGGTATAGGCTTTTTGAGATTTTTTTATAGTGTTGGCTATGGTATAGTTCTATGAGTTAGTGATTAGCCTATAAGTTTGTTAGCCTAGTGTAATATGTTACTAGGCTTTGTGACTTGTTTGTTAGGCTAGAGTGTTGACCAAGTTTGACTCCTAGTTGTCCAATCTTGATTTGTTGACCTAGATTGGATTGGGGGTTGACTATAGTTGACCAGTTGACTAAAAGTCAACTGATGGTCAACCTTTGACTTAGTGTAACCTAGTTTGATCTTGTTTGACCTAGTTGACCTAGACGGTTGACCAAGGTTGACTTAGAGTTGACTTTGACCTAGATTGGCCTAGAAATCATGTAGATTGCATCATAACCATCATTACCTTGTTTTAAACACATTATAACCTGTACTGTTCTATTTAGGACACTGTGACTCCGGTGCAGACATCTGACATTACACTACTCTTTTCAGAGTATCAGACGAGTATATTCTCTGATAGTTCTCTCATTTATTTGTCAGTTACTATATTTTAGTTCTATTTAGTTTTATGTGATTCTCTGATACCACATGTATGGATATTTCTGGATATTTCAGATTTCCTTTTTTTTTAATCTACTTTTATTTCCTTTACATTTAGTTGTGTTGATAAATAGGTTGTGATTTGGTTTTACTGTGGACTCATGTTTCAGTCCAGTTCATTGGCATTCGAATAGTTCCTTGGTTTTAGTCTTAACATTGAACATCATCTCATTCTAGTTTTTATTGATAGTCGTGTATTATCAGTTTGACACTGTTTGGGGGAAATTGGGATACATGGTTGTTCTCTGTTTTTTAGAATCCATATCCCTCTCATCTCATTTTGCCTTCTTTCCATTACCTCTAATTATCTTGCTTTCATGTATAGTTGGTATCCTGTACATATATGCTGGTATTGTGATTTAGTAGAGTGATATGTGGGTATACCTCTATAGATGTATTACTTGCTCTCTATATTGATTTCCTATTTTGGTTGTGAAATAGGTTTGATATGGTAGGACTGTGATATATTGTTTGGTATAGGCTTTTTGAGATTTTTTTATAGTGTTGGCTATGGTATAGTTCTATGAGTTAGTGATTAGCCTATAAGTTTGTTAGCCTAGTGTAATATGTTACTAGGCTTTGTGACTTGTTTGTTAGGCTAGAGTGTTGACCAAGTTTGACTCCTAGTTGTCCAATCTTGATTTGTTGACCTAGATTGGATTGGGGGTTGACTATAGTTGACCAGTTGACTAAAAGTCAACTGATGGTCAACCTTTGACTTAGTGTAACCTAGTTTGATCTTGTTTGACCTAGTTGACCTAGACGGTTGACCAGGGTTGACTTAGAGTTGACTTTGACCTAGATTGGCCTAGAAATCATGTAGATTGCATCATAACCATCATTACCTTGTTTTAAACACATTATAACCTGTATTGTTCTATTTAGGACACTGTGACTCCGGTGCAGACATCTGACATTACACTACTCTTTTCAGAGTATCAGACGAGTATATTCTCTGATAGTTCTCTCATTTATTTGCCAGTTACTATATTTTAGTTCTATTTAGTTTTATGTGATTATCTGATACCACACGTATGGATATTTCTGGATTCATGTATGCGACACACTCACTATATTATCTGGCCTCTATTACAGGAATCACTGGAATCATTCTGGAATCTATTTCTGGAATCATTATATTTTGGCTGGACTCATCTCGATTCTCGTGTCGAATTCTGGATTGATTTGTTTACGGGGCGGGAAAATATTGAGTAAGACATGTAGACATATCCCAAATCTGGAATCTCCAACTGAAATCTATTGGAAGCATAGCCATCTCTCGCCTGATCAGTGAGAGGTGTGCCTGATTACCCACAGCCGTTTACATGTCCATCTCGGTATTTTAAAACACACTATTAGATTAGCTGGTCTCACCTGGATTCTTGATCACTACCTAGAATCATCTGGTACTGGATTCATCTTGTATTAGATTCATCCCGTACTGGATTTATAGCAGTTTACACTTGTTTTACATTTACTGCCTGGACTCATTATGATTACTTTAGTTCAGCTAGATTTATTTTACAGTCTTCATTGCTATCATTCTTCTCTTGTTTAGTTACCTTACTTTCCTTGTATCTTACTGTTTCTCTATACCATCACCTATATAAAAACTGCCATATTCATCAATAAAACTGTCTATAATTGCTTTATAGTTCCCTATCTTTTACTTGGGTTTTCTTGATGAGTTGTACTCGTTCCTGTCCTGACTGGACCTGTTGAAAATTTTACAGATGATTGTCCTGAGGACACGTGCCCTACATTTTACTGAGGAGATGGCTTAGCTACCTATGGCCCCGACACTCAGGAGTGATCGGGAGTTTAGTTAGTCTGTCTTGTTTTAGTTTTTCCTGTTTAGCTCTGGAGTTGTATATAGAGATTTGAGACTCGAGATGTATTTGAGATTGTTGAGTTTGTTGTTATTCTTATTAGTAGTTTTGTTGTCTTCAATTTCTTAGTTATATTCGATGTTATCTTATCGTGCTTAGACTGTGATTGAGTTACACCATATCTTATACTTGTCCTCCGTTCGGAGTTGATCATGATGAGTACACTATATACTGCATGAGTTGATGGTTAGTTAGAGACTTAGAACAGCGTTCTACCACCGACACTGCGGCGTAGGCTGGGCGTTGTTACGTACTCGTACCCTCACAATGGGTGCGGGTCGTGACAAAATTGTTAGCCGTTAATTTGATCGTTTGCTATGTCAAAATTGGCCGCAAAGTTGGGTGAATAATTGCATTTATTTTTTATAGTCTTGTGGAGCCAACTTAGTGGATTTATTTTTTCGTCATTACAGCTCCATTTGATGAGCCACTAGTTCCTGTGCATAGCTGGTATAACCCTCTTCTTGTGATTAAAATTTTGTTCTATTGTGAGGTTGTTTGATAGGTTGAATTCGACGCCAAAGTTGTCCATCCGAATTCATAATTTTCAACTTGTAAAATTTAAATTTTGGGTCCAGGACTCCATATTCCAATTATGACACCACCAGTGGACTCATGGCATCGTTCTACCTAGAAATCATATATAATTTACTGAATTTGCAGCAACATAGCCCCGACATGTATTTCAGTACAAATTGGGTCATACAGTCCAGGTCAACGGGTCATTTTGAGATCGGCTCATCGGAATCCAATTCTGGATATACCGTTGGGTTCATATCTTTATTTTGGACACATGGACATATAGTTTGCTAGGCTTAGATAACTTTTATTCTAGCACATTTTTCGGTGCAAAGTGGGTTCAACGGTGGACCGCATTTTGATCCGAAATTACCGTTTTGCTCATGTGTCCAGAATTAGACTTTTAGGTAGTCTATCCTAGCTATTTTCCTTATTTCAAAAATGTTGGTGATATTTGTTTCAACATCAGGGACCATCTGCGGAAGTCCCACTATTGTTGCTTTCTTTGGCTTGACGATTTTGCCTGCAGGGCCTCATAAGATCTTTGCATTACCTCCAGGCAAGTATAACTTGCCAATTTGATTTACAGTATTTACATGCTTTTTTTCTTATCAGTCGTTCACATTGGATAAACTGTTACATAATTTCACCTGCTCTCTGTTCAGTCTGTTACATGATTATACCTGCTGATACACTAGACATGTTACACGAATTTGTATTGCATGGCATATAGGCAATGCGTACATGATCATTGATATTACTTATAAATTGATTTACCTGTATACGTGATAGCCTGGTGTTACCTGTTAGAGTCGGATTGGACGTATCGTGGATGCGACACGAACAATAGCATTGGATGGAGAGGACAATTACTAGGCGTACGTGTGGGCTACTACGCACTTACCACTATTTATATTTTACTATATATTTATCGGGAGATTCTGTATCTGGAGTTACGAGCCCCTCATATTTATCGGGTGACTCTGTCTTCGGAGCTACGACTTTATTTATCGTGTGACTCTGTCTTTGGAGCTACGACTATAATTACCGTGTGACTCTGTTAATGGAGCTACGAGTATGTACCCCGGGAGTCTCTGTTTTCGGAGCTACAAATTTTACATTTAGAAAGTCCTTGCGTCGAAAGTTGTCCTCATTTGCATATCACACAAACTAGATAGTCTGCCTAGTAGTATAGTTACTTGATCACCTGTTTACTACCCGGATCATAGGTCTGTCACCTTGATCACATGTCTATCACCTTGATCACATGTCTATTACCTGGATCACATCTCACTACCTATATATGATGTTTACTGTACTTCATATCGACATGTATATTATGTATCTTGCTACGTCCCACTGAGGACCTGATTCCCGTCCAAGTTGAATAAGTAGGTTGTAGAGCTCCTTGTTGGATTGTTGCTGGTACACATCTCATTATAGGTATATACTCTTTTGTAGTTTATATGTTTCATCTTCCGCTATTTCATATCTACTTGATTGCATAGTATTTATAGACTCTTTTTTCCTCCGAGTCTACTCGGGCAAGTATATATAATTATTGGCTGCAGACTCGTATTCATATTTTTCTTTCTTATGCTTTTGTTTTATGGATTGAGATATAGAGTTGATATAGTGATAGTTATAGTATTTCGAACAGCTTACAACTTATATATATTCGAGTTGGACTAGAGTCTAGTTGAATACGTAGCTGTCCATACTACGTGGCTTGGTCCCATGTAATTTGGGACTGGGGCGTGACATATTTTTGTGGTAGCCCATACAAGTCGGGATAAATCATTTCGGTTACGTCACTGTACCGAACAAGCCTGCACTAGGATAGTATATTAGAATCTCAATCAACTGCTGTTATTGGAAATTCCTTGACTTCTACTATCGCCTTTGAATTCCGTATTTGTGTTCAAATCATAGCTTCCTTAAATTTCTATTTATGAACCCTTGTCCTTCTCTATCTCAAAAGGGCGAACCTTTGTGATTGATCTTCGTTTTGATTGTATCATATTATAGATTGTGACTAAGACAGATAAAATATTTCATAGGTGATTATTTAAGGTATATAGGGGTTTGGACAGACGTCACTACTAGATGGACTGATAGAAAATTTATGGCATTTTTATGAAGATTTAGCTTCTATAGGAAAATCCCTTGTGAAGAAGAGACCACTTGTCTAAGACACAAAGAATTGAATTGGAGATTTTATATATTTGTTTGGTAGAAAAGATACAATTTTCAATGATGGCCGAGGTGGCTACAAATATAATTAGAAAATTATATAAAATAACGTGGGACTAGACAAAGATAAGAATAGTGGTACATGTACAATAGAATTACCAAACGATATGACTTGATGAAAGGATAATTCAACAAGTCATGAATTGGTGATTTGACTTCAGCCTATAAATTATCTAGAAGGTTTTACTTAGGGGATATAGGAACATATGCTTGGCAGGACTAGGTGATTACCTAAGGTCGGTAGGCTTTTATAGACACTCCACCAAGACAGGATAGGGAATATTGTACGGTACCAGGCTTAGCCCTAAAGAGAAGACTCTAAGACCATGACACCCTCTGCTTGAGTTAGGTAGAGTTCTGGAGAGAAATTATCATAAACCCGTTCAGGTTGAGTAAGGAAAATATGGAAGTTCCTTGATCATAAAGGTTGAGATAAGTGGGAATGCAATTTGGAGGAAGACAACTTGGAATAAAGTGCCAACCTAAGGGATAACAGTAATTAAAGTCCGAGGATCTTGTCAGGAAAAAACAAACTGGTAAAGTAAGATGATCATGACTAAAAATAAACTTTTGGAGTTATATCGTACTGAAATTCGAGAAATTTCCACGTGGAGGATGTGGAGATCAGGAACATGATATAAAAAAAAATGTAAACTTACTTGGATGATGAGGACCTGTCCCAGGAAGGTTATAGTGATGATACCAAGAGAGAAATATGATCTAGAAATATGTAAGACTAAGTTAGGCTAGTCAACCATCACTATATTGGTTGAGTCAACCTTGAAGCGATCTGTTAGAAATCGGGACTAGAAGAATGACCAATAGATTTAAAGAGAGGTATTAGATATAAGTATTTATTTGACCCTGCCCTAAACCTTCCCTAGTAAATAGGAATAAGATAGGCATGCTTGTAAGAAATATATAGGTGCTTGTGGTTAGAAGGGGTAGAACATTGGTTATGTTTCTAAGATGTTTGACCTTATGCTTGTAAGATTATGGTATAGAATTTAGGGGATTGATTGAGTGGGGGATTGAATATACCTTTCTATCTTCGATGGTTAGTCATAGCCAAGGACCTGGAAATAGAGTTAGAAAAGTCGTACCTCATGAGGCAGATTAGTAAACCCTTCATCGATGCAAGTTAGATGGAAATCCTTGAGGTATTGTAACTGGAACAATTTTGTTTGGTTTAAGTTTACGTAGTGAATATACAGGAAAAAAGAATTATAGGAGGAGTAACGGGATTAGGTTGAACTATTGAAAAGGAACAAGGGTGGAATTGTAGGAAAAAGTTCATAAAGAAAATTAAGAAGTATCAGTTGAGACGAGGGTTACGACCGTGATTATCTACGATAACTTACGAGAACTATAGCGAGAATTATATCTTAAGCAAGCCCCTTGAAGTTGATATTCGAATAAGAAAGAGAAGATTAATTTGAAGAAATAAATTATACAAATTTTAAAACAAATCAAAATGAGGTTAGAAAAAATGATTATTTTATACCAATATGTTAGGAAACCAGCACCATAGGTTGTAGAGAGACATATGGTCAAGATTAAGGCGTTCAGAAAACAAGGACAAGAAATTAAATAGCATGAAATGAGAAAAAATAAGAATTTCAAGATAGAAAAGTAGAGTATCCTAAAATAGATTGATGGATAGAAGCTAGAGTTGAGTAGTACATAGGGATGATAAATTTCTAAAGATGAAGATGTTCCATAGATGGAGAAAAACTTAAGAATTTAATGTTGTGTTGAATTTCGAGAATCTAGGATACTTGAAGACGTTGACATATTACATTATGAGGAGCTTGATATTGTGTTAGTGGAAGTTACAATTGAGAAGGCCAGACCATGGAAAGTACTAGTGGAGAAGAGATGAGGCAGAAGAACTTCAATACTATTAGTTAGATTCTAGATTAAGATTAGGCTAGCCGCGTTCAAGGAATCATGTGGTATCCTAGCAACCTTATAGATAGACTAAACCATAGAATGAACTGGTGTACAATTTCCTCAGCTTGTTTGATTAATAAGTGACCAGAAGTTGTAACTTCAGACCGTATCACTATCCTTTCATCCCTTAACCCCCTATCCTAATGTCACGACCCACACCCAGAGTAAGGGCACAAGTATGAAACAACGTCCCTGCCTACGCCGCAGAAATGGCGTAGAACGCTATCTAGGTCTACTATCTATCAATAGTTATAATATCAAAACCTGTCGAGAATGGTCAATTCCGAACGGAGGACAAGCAATGATAATATAATATACTCAATCACAACCTCTAAGAATGATAGTTGATACCGAAAAATAAAGACAACAAGATTTATAAATATCATCCTGAAAATCCAATACAGAATAATACAAGTCCAAAATCTCTGAGTCAACAATCTCAAAACAAATAACTAACAATAATAATAAGCCAAAGTAATCTGGAGACAGAGTCCAGTACTATACTAAAACCAGCTAAACTATACCAAGGCCTCATCTGCTAGAGCTAGCCCCTGCTGCACTAGGGTCTACAACTCTATACCAACCACGTCATGAGGAGAGTAATAGGTAGGGCACTCCTCCTCATCATCTGTAATATTTTCAACAGGTCCAATCAGGACGGGAACAAGTACAAAATCTCAAACAACAGTTCTAGTTAGACAATATTGAAAATGTAGCAGTAGATAGATAGAATATACTAGGTAAAGTAGAGCGTACATGCATCCTGGCAGGGTATATCAAAATTGTAAATGAGAAGGGTAAGAGAACAGTGTATATCATGTACGAAAATCTAGAACTGCTATCTATGTGAGTTTAGCACTAGTTTCAACATATGATCGGCTTAGAACTTGATACAATGTTTGGCCTGGCTAATCATACGTGAGTGTATGATTAACACTATACAATGATGATACAATAGTGATACAATAATGATACAATGCTGGTACTGTGGGGTATTGATCACATATCTACGCTAACACCCCCATCCCTGACTAATATAGTGGATCCAGTCATGACACATCATGACACGTATGCTTTGTGAAGCAGCTCTCCTTCACAAAAATCGTGTCTATACAATGAACAAAGAACAAGGAAGACTTGCACAAGGCATACCATATATAAGAGGAATAACATCTTATGACGGGATCCAGACAAATACCAATTTGTGTGAACAATGTGTCAAGATAACAAGGATATCTACACTAAATACTAGAAACAAAGACGATATCATAAAACAAAAATATTATCAGAGAATGTACTCGCCTGGTACCCTGAATGACTGATAAAAACAGATGTCTGAACTGGAGTCTCAAAATCCTAGTTAAAGCAATTACAGGTTATGATGTATTCAAATATAAGGTAAATGAAATATACGATGCAGTCTACATAATTTCTAAGTCAATCTAGGCCAAAGTCAACTCTAAGTCAAAACTGGTCAACTTGGTCAACATCTATGGGTTGGTCAACTATAGTCAACAAGTCAATTCTAGTCATTAAAGTCAAACCTTAGATAGCTAGCCTATATATAACATATATCCTAAGGTATGTGTATTAGAGTAAACTCTAGGATTTCTAACCTATATATATATGTATCCACACATCATTTATCCAAACCCACCCTATTTCCTTACCTATATATATTACACTTAGGACTAGTATGGAAATGTAAATATGTACCCAAGACATATGGGTGAAACCCCCATACCAAGCCATATCACTAAACATTTCCTTAATATCTACATATAGGATACTCTACTCATCTCTCAAACTTCACTCTCATAATCCCATACTCTCTAAACTCTAAACTAAAATCAAGATACTCAAACCAAGGGGAAAAGAGATTCGGGGCTGCCTAGTGCAGCCCCCACTGCTGTACTATTGGATAACAAACATGCCAAGCCAGGCAAAGAAAGGCCAAGGATGAGCCAGAGAAGGCAGTGGCCTTGCTCACTGCCTACAGCTGCTGCTGCTGTAGCAACTGTCCTGCAGCAACTGCTGCTGCAAAGTCTGCTCAGGAGGCAGCACACTGCTGTTGTTGGCCCCTCCTCTCTCTAAAACTTGAGAAACTCTAAACCCCCTGTTATTTCAGAACTCAAAACTATCTCTAACAATTCTCAGGTATCAGGAATACCTCTACTCACTGAGAATCAACTCATAAACCTCAAACTCATTTCTAAATCCTATACTCCAACTAACACTAACTCACAGCTCTCTCATCATCAACCAACATACATCTATACTTATATATCTTCCCCTCCTAACATCATATATATGTACATATATCCCTCTCTCAAAATCACAATCTCTCAATCTCACAAGCCCCTGAGAACTACTCACAATCATCTACTATCATATATAGACATGATGTACCTATATACCAAATACAATAGATACATATCTGTATATATACATATAACTTACATATATCATATACCCTGAGACATACGTAAATATATATATGTATATATATATATATATATATATATATATATATATATATATACATACATATGTAGATTTGAAACCAAATCCTAATATCTAATCATACATACACATTCAAACTTCTTAACTGAAACTAAAAGAAACTTACCTACATATATACATTCAGATTTTAAGATAACTCCTAATACCCCAAAATCGAAGTACTGAACATACATATATATAACTTATAAACTGAACATATATTGAAATCTAATGAAACATGAAAATAGAATTTTATTTTGAAACCAATCACTGAATTCGAACCCAATACAAATCATGAAAACCAATTTTGAAACAAACTGAACTCAGATGATCATACAAAGACTCATTTAAAAAGACCTTAGGATTCGAATTAAACATTTAAACCCATTTTCGAAATGCCAAATACCTGTATCAGCAAAATCCCACATTTGAAAATAAAACATAACAGTATCAGCCTTTCCAAAATCGAACCAAAACCATTCGAAATCCTAATCAAATCATTCAAAACAAAGGGGAAAAAATATATACCAACATAGGGGGGGTCATTCATGTCCTCCTGTGTCAACAAAACGTGTCCAACAGTGTCACAATCGTGTCCAATTCGTGTCCTAGTGCTGGTCGAACTGGTGTCAGAGACAGTGCAGTGCACTGTCTCGTACACGCGTGTCGACTCGTCCAGGGACACGTGTGTCTACTAAGACACCAAGTGGTGGTATCGAATGGGTAGCCTAGGCCTAGGTCTAGGATTAGGGTAGCCTGACACAAGTCCAAGTGTCCTCGTGTCCCTGTACGAAGTGCGTATTAAAGGCACTTGTGCACGCACATGTGCAGTATGGTCGAGACAGTGCAGGTCGGATATCTCTCAAACCACTCGACGAAATCCAATAAAACTTTGGGGGCATGTTGTCAGACATTGCCCCCACGTGTCCATTAAATTTTGTGTCAAACAAAGCTGTGTCGTGCTGACTCCCCGTGTCCAATAACAGCATCCAAAACACCCTAAAATCAACTCAGTCATAATGATATGTAATCTACACCTAATTAGCTACAAATCTATGTAATTAGTTTTGAAAATTACTAAAATAAATTCCTATGTGGCATTTCACCAAACACTTATTTAAAAACACCGATACGTGTCCGATACACATATCAAACGGACACGAAATCCTACCAAACTTGTGCTACACCTAGGGGAACCCTCAATGAATGCATCTATGAAGATAAATCAGGATTTCAATGGGTGTAGATAGGTTTACCTATTGAGAGTTGGAATCTCAATGTAAAGAGCCTAGTATCGATGTTTCCCTAAATTTGCAACGGTCCCAAAGCTTCCAACCCTTGCTAGCTATCCACCAATGGCTTCTACTACTGTCGGGGAGTCCAATGCAAAAGACTAGGCTCAATTTGGAGTTGAGTTGATGAAATAGAGTGATTTGGGGAAGAACACTAAACTAGGATTTCTATTTGAAATGAAAAGAGGCAAGGGCTATTAAATGTGATACTTATAGGAGGGGGATACTATGTTGTGGCTGGACAAATAGAAATTAGGGTTAGGTTTAGATGTAGATGGGTGGCTAAGGCTTCTCCACGTAGATTCAAGTCCATTTATTGGTCCAATTTAGTCCTAAGGCTTTCTTTCTACAAATATCTTAAGAAAAATATCGTACTACAATAATATCTAGATATTACTAACCTTGTCATTAAGCCCCTAACCTTCTAATTAAACCTCCATGAACATCATTAGCATCTAGGTTAAGTCAAAACTAGGTTAGTCTCTAATAAATAATTAGCACCATAATAATCAATCAAAATTCATTTTCACCAATAAATCAAAAATGACCAAAATACCCTTAGGCTAAAAAGTAGTAGTATGACATTCTAATCACATGACTAGGCTCCCTTGGTCATGGTTAGTCTCTAGGCTAAATAGTTTCTAGGGTTGTACTAACAAAACAACAAAATCACAATACACCAATTTAAATGGTATTAAGTAAATTAAAATTCACCAAAATTATGAAAAACTGAGAAATGACAAAATTACCCTTGGTTTTGAAAATAGACAGTTACACCTAAGTTTAGCGATCACAACTTCGTGATCATTCCAACTATGAGACCGAAAATGATCTTATCCCTTCCCTAATCATGTCATAATCTCAAAATCAAGTCCTTGATTTATATACCTCTTTGTGTCTAATATTCGTATTACCATAGGCACCATTTCTTCTAAATTTCTTGACTAAATGCCTTCCTAGGTGTGCCTTATTCTCGCAGAAATTACTTCATGAACTTATTAAAAAAAAATTTACTGCAACTTTTCTGTTCACGATTCTCTCTAACTTGTCCCCTTATGATGCAATTATAAATCCCTCTATGCTACCTCGCTCTAGTTATGTCCGACCGAGCTAATTTCTTCTAACCTATTGAAACCTTGATATATGAGTAGCACTGAATTGATAATAATTTCCTTATAGAGATATTGACCAATAGTACTGCGATAGTACCCAGGTTTTCTTAGATTGTTGCAGTTTGTAGTAATTAAATTCTCGTATCCCTTCTTAAGAAATATGCTATCCCAAAAACCTTACAAGCAGAATTGCGACCACAGTTGGTTGTTGCATATATAAATTGAGGGTTTAGTATTATCTAGTACCAAGATACTAGTGGTATCAACGTCCTACATGAACCATGTACGACTAATCGTACTTGACTCCTTTAGACATAAATCTTCTATCCTTTTTACTCTATGCCTAAGTGTAGTTTTGATGACAAAATTCTTTAAGGTGGGTAGGATGTAAGCCCCTTGGATTTTAGGGTTCATTTTTAAAAATTTTAAACAAATTATTTTTAATAAATAATTTGTTTATAATTAGTTTTGATCATTAAATGTACCTTTCTGTGACTTTAATTTTCGGAGCGTCAGGGATGTCAATCTCTCAAAACTTCCATCATGAGTTTTACAGTAGACAAGATTATCTTTATTTTGATATATCATGCCCTACTCAAACTTGTTCCCTTGCATCCTATTTATATTGCACAATTTTTTGGTCAATTTAGGCCGTTTGACCATATACCGTAAAACTTGACCTAACTTCCAATTTAATTTGGGACTCGACATCGATCCAGCCTATCAACCCAATATATGGTTTTGACATATTTTGAGTCTATTATACACATGCCACTTGTGTGCTATTTAATTGAGCTTTTGCATGTTATTATTTCATCAATGATCATAAATGACGTAAATTATAGTCATGATCGCTCCAAGCCTAAACCTAGCCCAATCGAACCCAAACATCCAACCCAAATTCATGTGACAACTCTTATGACATACCCCAACACACAACACCACTCATCCCCAACAAAATACCCAACACACAACCAAGACATCTCCAAAAACCTAGTGAACAAAACCCCTTATCCATGAACACTAATAAGGGGTTACTGCATGACACACTCAACCATCTTACGTTAATACTTAACCACTTTGGGTCAAGCCAAAGGTGGCTCAATTAATGCCATCCTTTATTCATTTCAAGTCATTTTTTCAATGACCTATCATATGTGTACACACACACATCACATCCTCTAAAATCCTAAAACCTCTTATCTTTCCTCTTAAATACTCACACACACCCCCAACCCCTGGTATAGCCCCCTCCATTTTTTTCTTCTTCTTCTTCTTCTCCTTATTTAACTTCTTCTTCTTCTCCTCTTCCTTCTCAAAACCTCAGCCTTCAACAAGTGAACAACTCCTACTCCTCCTCATATTTTTTTCCTCATTCATTATCTTCCCTCTCCTCTCCCATTGCTGTTGCTAAGAGCAACAACAACTACACCGACCATGGTAGTGCGACCTACCACCGTGTTGTCGTTCCCACGGTACCACCTACGCGCAGTCTGGCATGCCACCCACGTGCAGACCGGTGCGCCACCCGTGCCAACCCCCGTTCGTCGCCCTGGATGCTCGCTACTGTAGTACACCGATCTACGCGCCACCCAGCCTGCCCGCCCCGACCATAGCAGCTGTGGCTGCTGCTCCCATGTCAACAACCCCGTACGACTACGCCTCCGACCACCACACCACCGGCGACCTCCCTTCATCACCTGTCGAACACCCATGCTCTATTCCGGGCAGTCCATCAGCCACCCTGTGTGACTGGGAGTCAATTTTGAAATTTTTGTCGAAATCCTGCCATGGTGTGCAGTTTGAAAAGTCAGAATGCACATCTCGGGACAACGACTTTGTGCTTATTTTTCGGACAATCCGACCGTTGGATCGTCGAACTCTTTCTTTCGTCATGATCTTGGTATAGATATCTACCTCCAACTAAATTTTTAGCCGTTAATTTGATTGTTTGCTATGCCAAAATTGGCCACAAAGTTGGGTTAATAATTGTTTTTATTTTTGACAGTTTGTGGAGCCAACTTTGTGGACTTGTTTCTTCGCTGCCGTAGCTCCATTTGATGAGCCACCAGTTCTTGTACACAGCTGGTATAATCCTCTTCTTGTGATTAAAATTTTATTCCATTGTGAGGCCGTTTGATTGGTTAAAGTCGATGCCAAAGTTGGTCTTTCGAATTCGTAATTCCATCTTATAAAATTTAAATTTTGGACCCGGGTCTCCGAATTCCAATTCTGATACCACCAGTGGACTTGTGGCATCATTCTGCCTAGAAATGATATATAATTTGCTAAATTTGGAGCAACGTGGTCCCAGCACACATTTTGGTGCAAATCGAGTCCCACGGTCCGGGTCAACGGGTCATTTTGAGATCGGCTCATCGGAATCTAATTCTGGATAAACCGTTGGATTTGTATCGTCATTCTAGACTCGTGGACATATAGTTTGCTATGCTTAGAGGACTTTTATCCTGGCACATTTTTTGGTGAAAAGTGGGTCCAATGGTGGACCGTATTTTGACCCAAAATTACCGTTTTGCTCCTGTGTCCAGAATTGGACTTTAGGGTAGTCTAACCTATCTATTTTTCTTATTCTGAAAACATTGTTGATATTTGTTTCAGCATCCGGGGTCGTCTGCGGAAGTCCTATTGTTGTTGCTTTCTTTGGCTTGACGATTTCGTCTGCAGGACCTCATCAGATCTTTGCATTACCTCCAGGCAAGTATACATTGCCAATTTGATTTACAGTATTTAAATACTTATTTTCTTATCAGGCATTCATATTGGATAAGCTGTTACATGATTTCACCTGCAACTTGTTCAGTCTGTTACATGATTATACCTGCTGACATACTAGACATGTTACACGAATTCGTATTGCATGGCATATGGGCGACGTGTACATGATCATTGATATTACTTATAAATAGATTTACCTTTATATGTGATAGCCTGGTGTTACCTGTTAGAGTCAGATTGGACGTGTCGTGGATGCGACATGGACAGTAGAATTGGGTGAGAGGGACAGTTACTAGGCATGAAGGCTACTACGCACATACCACAATTTATATTTTAATATATATTTATCGGAAGATTATGTATCTGGAGCTACGAGCCTCTCATATTTATCATGTGACTCTGTCTTCGGAGCTACGACTATATTTATCGTGTGACTCTGTCTTCGGAGCTACGACTATAATTATCGTGTGACTCTGTTAACGGAGCTACGAGTATGTACTCCGGGAGACTCTGTGTTCGGAGCTACGGATTTTATATTTAGAAAGCCCTTACGTCGAAAGTTGTCCTCATTTGTATATCACACAAACTAGATAGTCTGCCTAGTAATAAAGTTACTTGATCAACCGTTTACTACCCGGATCACAAGTCTATCACCTTGATCACATGTCACTACCTATACACATGATATTTATTGTACTTTATATCGGCATGTATATTATATATCTTGCTATGTCCCACTGAGGACCTGGTTCCCTTACAGGTTGACTGAGTAGGTTGTAGAGCTCCTTATTGGATTGTCGGTGATACACATCTCATTATAGGTATACTCTTTCGTAGTTTATATGTTTCATCTTCTGCTATTTCATATCTTCTTAATTGCGTAGTATTTATAGACTCTTTTCCCTCTCGAGTCTACTCGGGTAAGTATGATTATTGGGCTGCAGGCTAGTATTCATATTTCCATTTTTTATGCTTCTGTTATATGGATTGAGATATAGAGTTGATATAGTGATAGTTATACCATTTCGAACAGCTTATACATATTCGAGTCGGACTAGAGTCTGGTTGAATACGTAGCTGGCCATACTACATGGCTTGGTCCCACATAATTTGGGACTGGGGCATGACATGGCATTCCTAGTCCTATGTATTTTGGGACTGGGCGTGACACAAATCCAATAGCAAGCGAATGTAAAGAATAGATTAGAATACATGAAATAAAGTAATAATAATAAAATAAGTCCAATGTCTAAAGAAAGATCATATGGTCCGCAAATGAAGAGTTTAGTCCGAAGTCTATACCTGAAGGGATCATCAGGTCCTCAACGGGACGTAACAAGATACATAATATCATGACATATAAACAGAATATAACTGTTCAATAATAATCTAGATCACAACACAGTCCAATATTTTATCATCAAAGTAGTGAACCACACCTATAACCAAACATGGATAAGGGATAGCACATTATTTTACAATAAATATTATTCCATTCCTTGATCAATTATAAGTACATGAATCATACAGAAAAGTACATATACCAGAATGGATAAAGGTCACCTAACCGTACTATGTGAATCATGCACTTTTAAGAACAAACCTGCAATGCTTGTGCTCTATGACTAAAATAAGATTGTCATAGTCCCCATTCGGGTACTAGGGGCCTAAGTGCATAATGTTCATCAACGTCAGAGGTCATCAGCAAGTAAATTCATGGTTGTCAACGCACATCTCCGACGGAGCGTATGGTCACAAGGGAAAGTGTATAGTAGCACATACGCTAAAAAAATGTCCTCCCCACCCATGCCTACATATGTTGTATCCACAACACATATGTACCTCTACTAACTGCTAAGTCTGTTAGTCATGCAAATTCTGTAAGCTCTATGATTTTTGGGAATTTTTTTTTATTTTGTATAATATTTTTATTTATTAAACTATATTTTATTTTCAATTTTGACTATGTATGCACTTTGTCGTAGCTTTAATTTTGAAACGTAACATTAGCCAATTCCTCGAAACATATTCCATATTCGTGTTCTAGATGAGTCCAAATTTACTTTGGCGTATCATGTCTCATTCAAACAAGTTCCCTTACACTACATTTTTCTTGCACAACTTTAGTGTCAAAATGGTCATTTTAGCCTTCACCGTAAAATTCAACGTACTTTCCAATTCCAATTTGATACCCAATTTCAATCCAAATGTTTCGACCTAATATATGATTTTGACCTATTTTGAGCCTACTATAGTGGTGTCCAACTCAATTGAGTACCCATGTGCTATCTATTTTTAATTGGCACACAAGACCCAATTATTAGACTTTTAGAGCCTATTTCGGTTCAATAAATCATACCGGCCCAAAACTAGTCCAACTAGCCTTGGTAGAATATATACAAGGTTGCCATAACCTATTAGAATTAATTTAGATATATTTTATGTGATTTTGTACAGCCATATTGGATTAAACACAACCAAAGATTTGATTTCCAAATTAGGAAACCCATTTAAATCTATTAGGGTGTATCTTTGAATATCTGGAAGGTTTGACCACCAAACTCAACCAAACTTTCCTAAACCTTCTCTACCTAAGCCCTAACATACCTAACATTAAATCCTTATAAATAGGATCATATATGGCCGGCCAATTTCCCCACAAAGAGGTCAAACCCGACCACCCCTTCTATATAAACCCGACAGTACCAAATAAATCCTAGCCGCCAAAACCTCCCTTTTCGACCTCCGTTTGTCGTGTCATCACCTCCACGACAACTCTAGGAGACCCATCTTCAATCCTATCAAGCCCTGGAGGAGTCTTGTCTACTCGTTTGTTCGTTTGAGAGCCGAACATAAAGGTTATTCCCATTCATAATAAAAATTATGAACCTATGTTTGTTCACTTTGACGCTGTGTTTCATCTACTTTTATTTGTTCATTTGCCACAAAACCAAATTTTTTTTTAACTCTACGTGTCTAATTTGATCTCCAATTGACCATCTATGTGGTTTCATGCGGTTTGTCCGTGGAGCCCGTACACGAATATGTGTTCAGGCTAAACCTATTTTATTGCGTGCGAGTTTTCGACGTCTTGCGAAGACCTTCGACCTCAAACGAAAAATTGGTAATGATCCTAACATCCCTCTCTGTCATCCGCAATGCTCTTTATTGATATTTGTGAGTCTTTCATATATTTGTTCAATCATATTCATCGTGTAAATTATGAACCTAGAAATCCATTTATCTCCATAGTTTGTTGTCTCCGCTATTGTGCAACCAATTGTCATATAAATTTCAATGTTTAAAAATCATGAAAACTTATAATTTGATTTCTGGAAATTATTATTTTAAATATATTATTTTAGAATATTAAATTAATATTTGTGTATAAATATATCTTTCCAAATCACCCGAGAAATTGCAATTTTGTGCGGCTAGTTGTACTTGACAACTAGTTATGGCCTTTTATTGTAAATATTAGATATAAATTATATTCTAAATTATTTTTTTATTTCCAGAATTAATAAATATTTTTTATTATATAAAATAGTATTTTATTGGAGTAGCCTGTTATCTATAGAGTTGTGACTAAATAACTAGTATTATTTTTTGTTTTAAATTTTGTAGTGCTATTCTATAATGCCTGTCATGCAATTTTTGATATAAAATTATATTTTTGCAATATTTTAATAATTTATTTTATAATTAAAAATATATATTTTCTAATTTACTTTTGGGCCCAATCGAATTGACAAATTGGTGATAATGTGTTACTAGTTTGATATAATAATTGGTGACTTGTTTTCTTGAACATGTTATAGTTAAAATTTGTTTTAAAATATTTTTTAGTAGATATTCAGGAATTAAATACCGTATTTTTATTTTATAAAAATTATTTTTTTATGGTGACTTGATACTATGTATATTAGATGTAGCTACATATGGTTTTGTACTAGTATAGTTAGAATATGCCGAGTCGAGGCTATATATAGTATGATTGTATTTATAGTGTATGTATGACATAGATATGTCATTTATTGGTAGTTACATATTTATTCTAGTAGTACGTGATGGTGTGACCGATGATACCGGAGTTGGACCGTTGTATGCACACTTGGGGGATACATGCAACTATACCTTGCCAACTTTATGGAGTATATTGTATATGCATGTTCTCAATTTTTTTGTTATTTTTTTATTGTATTTGTCATCTTCTTGTTGCTTAATTTCTTTTCTCGTCTTACGTGCACGTAGAATATTTTCCATTGCTTATTATATCGGTCTTCTTCGTGTTCACGTGTGTTATGTGATAGAATTGTGTATTCCTATGCCACATTCTCTTGGCATGATTGACCTAGACTTGACTTGACTTGGTCTTGAGTTGAGTTGTCATGATTTGGCCCTTGTGTTTGCTTAGGAGAGGAGATTGATACTAGGATTGGCTAAATTGACCATTCTCAATTGGGAGTTACTTGCATTGAACTACAATTGAAATATAGTCTAGATTGGGAGTCTCTTGCATTGGACTACACTCTATAGGATTTATTTTGTTTATTTGTTAGCCACGTCTAGTATTACACTTCTTTATGACATGCCACTGTCTTAGTTATTCTTTCGTTTCCATTTTCCTATTTTTCTATGCATATTATTTATTGTTACATTTGGTATATATATTATGTATCTTGCTATGTCTCATGAGGACCTTGTGATCTCTCCAGGTAGTTGGTTATACAGAGATAGATCATTGACCACAGAGCTATTGCTATTTTCGATTCAGGTATTTATTATGATTTTATATTTTATCCAATACTTGCATTCTGTTCTTTGGCCTAGTTTTATAGACCCTTATTGTTCTTCGGGTCTAATCAAACATTTATGTTATTGGACCGCAAACCATGGCACATATTGTTCATTCTTGTTATTTCTTATTCTGTGGATATATATATATATATATATATATATATATATATATATATATATATATATATAATATATATATATATATAAAATATATATATATATATATATAAAGTCAAGACAGCTTCTATATATATATATATATATATATATATATATATATATATATATATATATATATATATATACATATATATATATATATATATATATATATATATATATATATATATATATATATATATATATAAGCTGTCTTGACTTTATATATATATATATATATATATATATATATATATATATATATATATATATATATATATATGTTAGTTGAATTAATAGATAGATTTATAAAGTCAAGACAGCTTCTACATATTCGAGCTGGACTGGAGTGTTTGCCATGAATTATAAAAGAACAGAACAATTATATCGGAGGACTGGACTTTTACTTCACAATACAAACTCGCTTGTACAAAGAAAGCCTAGGGACGAAAACCTAGGTACAGCAATCTAAGTACAATTGTTTATTTTAGATTCTGGGGGGTGACGGTAGAGGCTCGGGAAAGCGACGGTAACTTTGCCTTAATCCTTGGACGATCGGGTGCAGCCTTGGCTCCGGGGAAGAAATGCTCTTAGGATGCCCTCTGTGTGTGCCTTTGTCTCTCTGCGCTCTCTTTTCAAGTCTCTCCAGGTGCTCTAGTGCTCTCCAAAATCCTCTCTCTTGCAAGGGAATGGCACCTTGCTATTTATAGGAGTGGGATGCGATCATTAGGGTTTGCAATGATTGCCTCCTTGAGAAGTCGGCGGTTAAAGATCAATTAATCTGGGACATTAATTCTGATTGTAGCAAATCTAGGCAATTAATATGGATTACATCAAATCTCTGTGGGCAATTAATGATGATTGCCATAAATTCTCATGATTTGTTATGCCAAGCTCGGATCTCCCGTCACGTGTTCAATTTGTATGATTGTAAATGATCTGATTTGATCCCAATAATTATGAGGATGGCACTAAACCTGGTTGTTGGGATTTGTTGATGAATCTTGATCGATTTGATGCCACGTGTCTCACTATAATTATGCTGTTAGCTGTAGGGACGCGAGAAAAACTAATCATCTGCCACGTGTCTTAATCGCGAGCCACTTAGGAAATCCGAACCGCATGAGGATTGTTCCCTACTGAGCCGCATAAGACTGACCACGTGACAAGGCTGCTTGGGCATGGCCTCTGAATATTTAAACCGTATGGAGATGATCTGAGCCGCATGAGCGTAGGTGACCGCATGATGGGTGGCTTCTCAGTGAGCCGCATGAAGATAGTCCTCGTGGGCCGCATAGGGTAGACTCTGCCTCAGCCGCATAAGGTGGCCTCTACCTGAGCCGTATGGGGTGGCCTCTGCCTGAGCCGTATATGACTGTCCACGTGTCAAGGCCGCATGAAGGATTTTGGGGTCTGATGGATTGTGTCAGAGATTTCCTTCGTTTCCCTAGGAGTCTACCATTATGACATAGTCATTATTGCAGCTTTATGTCAGAGCCGTCAGTTCTCCTTTATGTCAGAGCATTAAATAGGGCCTTTGCTTAATGGCCAATGGTAGAAGCGAACCGTAGAAGGCCACGTGGTGTTGCTTGAGCCGCATGTCCAAGTTGGTGACTTTTGAACCGCATGATGCTCTTGAGCCGCATGAAGCTCGTCTGTTTTTGAACAGCATGGGTTTTCCTGCTCTGAGCCGCATGGGCGATTATGTTCTTTTTCATGCTTCTACAAGACCCCCTTCAAAGTTTTCAATTTGTAAAATTGAAATACTTTGAATAAGAAGCATGGCTATGTGAGCTCCGCTGGCCGCATAGGATGCTCTGGCCGCATGAACCTCTTTGCCGCATGGCCTGTCTAGCCGCATACATTTTTTAGCCGCATGGGCTCCCTGCCACGTGTGCGTGTCATTAATTGCCTTTGATTCATTTTAGAGCCGTCTTTTGGGGGAATCCCAAGGGTCGGTTCATTAAATCTTTGGATTTTATGTCCTGGGTGAATCTCTTTTATGAGAGAGGGGGCAAAATTTGAGGAGTCGGTTTTGTTTTGCCTGCAGCACACGACCCGAAGCGGTTATTGGTCTACGTGCCCCCCCTCTTTTGTCCTCCTATAAATAAGTGGATTTAAGAGGAGAAACTTCTTTACTCTCTCCTTCAATTCAAAACCTTTCCTGTCCCGATTGTCATCATCTTCTTCGATCACCGATGGCTCCCAAGAAGACTGTTACGGCGAAGGGTAAGAAGGCGGCGTCTTCTTCGGCTGCGGTGGCGAAGGGCAAAAAAACTGCTTCTACTTCGACTGTGGCGACGAATGATAATGTGGCAGCTCCTCCGCTAGCCGACGTGCCCGCAGTTCACCCCGACGTCCACCCCCCTATTGCTGGTAAGGACGCTGTGTGAGCTTAAAACCCTAACTGCTGTGGCTACGTCGCATGCTTTATGCGCGAGCCTTCATCTTCATGTGTGCCGCATGTACGTCTCATGTTCGAGCCGCATGGGGTATGCTTCATGTCCGAGCCGCATGAGAATTGTTACTGTGGCCGCATAAGCACTTCGCCAACGGGGCCGCATAAGCTGCGCTGAGCCGCATAGGCTCGCACAAATTTGTTTATCGCGTGAGCCGCATGAACTTATCCAAACTCTGTCGCATGAGAATTTGTTTAAATAGATCCGCATGAACCTTCGCTGGGCGGAGCTACATAAGTGTTTTCTGAGTTGGGCCGCATGAGACTCCATTAAATTGGAGCCGCATAAGCTCGAAAACACCCATCAGTTCTCTTTGTCTATCTTTTTTATTTTTTTGTCCTCTTTTTTCAGTGAATTTCCCAGTTAATGCTGCGGGGGAACCTCTGGTGGGTCAGACCTAATTTGCTATAGGAGACCGACTTGACCAAATAGTTCGGGAGGTGGTAGAACAACTGCCCAAGAACGAGCCTGAGGAGAGGCTGACTCTTATCAAGAACCAACCCTTTTGCTTTCTCTGTGCTATGCTGAACTCAGGGCGATTAGAGGGAAAGTACCTGAAGCCGGCGTTCTTCTTCGGGGACGCCCTGACTGTGAAAAACTCTCGGGTATTGGATATATCCGAGAACTAGAATTTTATTTCTGCTGGGAGGGCGATCCACATCCCCCCAGATGGAGCGTCATTTCCCATTGGTGTGGTTCAATATGTTGCCGGTGGACAGGAGGATGCAGGAATCCTTGACGCCGAGCCGGTCGGGAATGATTGTGGGTAACATCCACTATAATAAGCATGTTAAATCAGCGTACGTGGGCAGGGAATCAGTCAGCTGCTCCGTAATGGGGCTAGCCCCGGGTACCTTCTTAAATGCACAAGGTCCCAATTTCTTATTCTCTCAAGCCGACACTTTCCTGAATCGACTTGCTCGGAAAGGGTCTTATCCCATTGGCTGGCTCTCACTTTTGAACTGGATACGCCCCATCCCTTCGTGGGCCAATTTGACCGGGTGGATTTTACGAGAATATGGGACTTTCCTGCATGAGGTTGGTCTCTACCACGCCATCCGGGGTACATGTCACGGACTGCCCATCAATAAGGAGTTGTTCATGGCTCTCTTAGAGATATACAACCAGCGGACGGGGACCTTCTTCGCGCCAGGAGGGGAGATGGGTCTCGCTCTTCATGAGATGCACACCGTCTCTAGGCTACCTTGGGGCAACGAAGTGTTTGAAGTATATACTCCGACGAACGAAGAGTTCGAAGATTTGGAGCAACGACATCCGGGTTTCGTTGCTGTCTATCAGGAGTTACTGTGTCATCACAGTTAATGTCAGCAGATGACCAAGAAGGATAGTAACTCGGAAGGAAACCTTCTGCATACTAGGGCTTGGCTCTCCCACCTTTTTCAGCAAGGTGCCTCAGGCCGGGTTACTCCCCGGAATCCCCTGACTCGAGAGCAAATATATGATCTGGTGTTAACCGCCAAGAAGTCGAAGGCCTTGAGTGACACGTTTGGGAGTCAAACTGATTCCTTTGACTATTTTTATCAGGATATCCAGCCGCTGTTGGAGAAGGCAATCCTGGCGGGGTTCTTGATGGTATGGCTATGAAATTGCATGGTCTCAGGCGGAGCTGGTTCTATTGAGAGGATCAGCCGAAATTTTATCCTTTCTGCCGTGAAGATGGCCTTCGGGGTCAGGCTGGCTTTCCTTCCGGCCATGGTGTGCAGCATACACCGTGGCCTCCATACTTTTTCATCTAAAGTTATTGCACGTGACACAGCGATGAACTTTGAGCGAATCGAGTTGCCTTATCACTATCTGCTGGGGTGGCTATTAATGTACTGTCGGTCTTTGATGAGACCTGGTCCAGAAGATGGCATAACTGACGATGATGCTTTTATCTTCCAATACCGCCGGATGTCCTGGGAGTACAACACAATGCCCGTCTGTCGGAGGGCGCTGACGAGGGTGGATGGGTATAACTTCTTCGTGTCTGTTCCACATTTTTCTGCTGAGGAGGTGGAGAGTGTACATGTTGATGGTACCGGGCCTCCTCTCCTCTTACCTGAAAGGATGCTTCTTTGGTTGCGTAACATCCGTCCCTCGCACTTAGTGTATCGCAACCGTAATACCGTCTACCTGGAACCTTACATACCCAGCCAGTTTTCCAGCTAGTTTGGGTACAGCCAGCTGTTCCTAGAGAGTCCCAGCTCTTGCCTGGGCTTTGAAGGCAGTGTTCTGGATGGCATCAGAGCCTAGCTCTATTATAATATTTCTCATACCCGCGCAAGTTTCTCGATCCCTGACGCTAAGACGTAAGGGGAGATTTTGTATTTAGCGGCTCTCTACCACACCACTGCGAGCAAGTTTCTGATTAACTTTGACCCTCGTACTAGTTTTATTGTTGGTACCGGCTTGGCGGAGAAGCCCCAGGGGTCGAAGAAGAGGAAGCAGAGGGCGAACACGGTTCCTGTGTCGGACTCGGAGTCCACCACTACGGATGAAGAAGATGGCGAGCAGGATGCGGATGATTCTCTTCCTCCTCTAGACGAGGTGGCGGCGGAACAACCGTCTATTGCGTTTGATGAAATGGTGGCGGATCAGCCACTTGATGTGCCTAGCCCTTTGCGTAAGCAGAGCAGGAGTGAGACTGCTGTTATCGACATGACTTATTCCATGAAACGAGCTACTGTCAGATCCCGTCGGCTACTTATCGAGGATGCTGACATTGATTCTGAGGTAACTCGAATTATAGTCATCTTCTCCTTCATTTTCCTGTACTATGGTCTAATCATTTTCCTTTATTCTTGTAGGCGTCAGCAGAGTCGGTTTTTCGAGAACATGCCGCTGAGGTCGATCCGGCCTTGACCACGTTGGTCGATGACATGTGCACCGCTATCATTTCTGCTGGGGTTCTTCCGGAGACGGCCGAGGAGTCCCACCTTACTGAGGACTCAACCCATGGGGACGGGGGCTCTACTGCACCTATCCCTAAGACAGTTGAATTTCAACGGGGTGACGCTGAACTGGCTGGCTCCCTTTCCGGGGTGGCTAGGGCAGAAGAACCAGCTGAATTTAACTTAGAGGTCGCGGGTGAGGAGACCACGACAGCTATGAGCGAGCTACAGCCTCCATGCTCCTCCCCTGGTAAGATAAGCTAAATCTTAACTTATGAGGAGGCCTATCTGCTCTATCATCACATCCTTCGGGTTACGTCGATTGATTATTGCTCTGGACATACAGGTCCTGCCTCTCTAGTGCCGATGATGGACATTGTTGAGACAGGCTCTGCCGAAGGGGCACTGACGGAGAGGAGCGTACCCCTTCCCCTTTCGGCTCGTCTTGAGGGGCTTCCCGCTGTCTCGAGTTCGGAAAGTCAGGTGGCGGCACAGTCGGGGCAGGGGACAATGGTCCTTACATCCTCTTCTGCTAATATGGTTTCGGGGGTTGACCTTTCCGCCTTGCCGAGTATCCAAGCTCTTCGGGCGACGGAAGAGGAGTTAGCCGCTATTCATGCGTCTTTTTGCTCAAAATTTGTTTCCCTGGTGGCAGGGATGGCAAGTTCCGATGCTACTCCTTCGACACTGCCAGCCACACTTCCTTTGACGCCGTCCTCTACAGAAGTTTTGGATGAAGTGTCACAGGATGTGGTTGACAGCTTTTACCACCACCTGAAGAGAGGGGTCGAAGCTGCTGTGGAGAGGGGGACTCCCTTTGCTATGGCCCGTCAGTGCGCCGGTGGCCAAATCGACATCCTTAGAACACTCTCCGGTAGGGCGGGGCTAGTTGCGCTTCTGGAGCCCAAACCGCTAGAGGCTGATCAACTTGTGACCCAGTTTCACGTGCTGCGGCAAGCAGATCTGTCTACGCCAATAGATCAAGAGCGCACTTTCCTCATAACCGCGGTAAAGAAGGTGAGGCTTGCTTGAGATTCGATCAAGCCGACCATACTGAAGGACCGTCGTGATCTGTCTCAGTTATACGATCAATTGAGCCGTAGAAATAAAGATTGCACGGCTCGGGAAGCGACCGCCTCCCACAGGGTAATCGAAACCAGGAAGCAGATCCTCGAGCTCCAGAGAAAGCTGGCCTTTCTGGAGTCTAAGCTCGAAGCCGCCCGTACCGAAAAGGGACTTGTTATCCAGGAGGCTGACAGACTTAGTCGAGCTTCTGCCAATCTGGAGCTCGCCCTGAAGAAGATGGAGGATGGCTGGCGGGCACACGTGTATTTTGATGATGCGGACCGGTTGTCCCAGGAAGCGGAGCGCCGAGCTAAGCAGCGGCTTGAACGGGGGACCGCCTTGGTGAAGAACTGCCTCCTGGAATTATGTAATGCCGAACCATAGTCGGCCTTTTTTCTCCTTTTGTTTATGTTCTTTTTTTTTAGAGGGACATGGTCCCAGAACATGTAATTCTTTTTGACTTTCAAATAAAGAATATGTTTCATCTTACCCTTTATTTGTATTGTGTTTGTGGTTTTGAGGTGTTTGCCCCACTAGAGGACTGTTTGTGGACCTGTTACCCTTGGCATACCTGGGTTTTAGGTATGGATAACAAGTTTGATGGGATACCTAGAACAGTTCCACGGTAAGGTGGTCATGGACGTTCCTGGTAGCGGAAGAAAGAATGCCATAGAGCAGCTGGGCTCCCGGGGCATGATGAGAAATGATGGGCTTGTACTAAAAAACTTAGCAAAGGATATTTGTGGGCCTATTATCCTTGGCGTACCCTGGCTTAGGATATGGATAATAGGATGAAAGGGAACCAATATACTTACTCAGAGGTAATGAGGACATGGCAAGCATGAGGGTTTTTCCACCGCGGAATCTTCCTACTCAGAGGTAATGAGGACATGGCAGGAGTGGACGGAGGATATTTGTGGTCAACAGAGGACATTTGTGGACCTACTATCCTTGGCGTACTCCGGTTGTGGGTACGGATAATAAGTCGAAAGGGAACCAACATACTTACTCAGAGGTAATGAGGACATGGCAAGCATGAGGGTTTCTTTGACGAAGCCTTCCTACTCAGAGGTAATAAGGATATGGTAGGAGTGGGCTCCATGAAGGGGGGTACATAGAACGACTCAGAGGTAAGGAGGACATGGAAGTTCTATGTAGAGGGGTGATTTGTTTTTGGCAGAAATGAGATGACTCAGAGGTAACATCGACATGGTCATTTTGGAAATTTATGGATCTGTTACCCTTTTTGTGCACTGGAAGTGCGGGTAGTGGATCATGAGGAAGGAGCTCTTTCAGGAAGAAAGTTCAGAGGTATGGTTATACATGACTTTCTCCCTAAAAGAGTGATCGGGATGTAAGTTCAGGGGTACCAGCGGGTACATAACTCGACAATCCAGGAATTTTGGAATCAAAGTGTAAGTTCAGAGGTACCAGAGGGTACATAACTCAATAATCTGGGATTTTTTATGGAGGAAGAATGTGAGTTCAGTGGTACCGAAAGGTACATAACTCAATTATCTGGGATTTACAGAATGTGAGTTCAGCGGTACCGGAGGGTACATAACTTAGCAATTAGGATATTTTGTGGGGGCAGAATGTGAGTCCAGTGGTACCGGAGGGTACATAACTCGATAATCTGGGATATTAGTGGAAGAAGGATATGAGTTCAGCGATACCGGGGGGTACATAACTCGGTATTTGGGATTTGGAGAATGTCATTTAGACATAATACTTCTTCAGGAACTTGCCGTTGACGGACAACATGAGCAAGTCTCCATTTTGTTTTGCAAGGCGGTAAGCACCGTTGGAGAATACAGCCTCAATGATAAATGGTCCTTCCCACTATGGCTGGAATTTGCCGGCGGTTTTGTAAGTCATAACCATCGGCCTCCGAACAGCCAGAACGAGATCGTCCACTTGGAATGTTCTGATTTTAACCTTCTTGTTGAAGGCTCCGGAGATGCGTGCTTGGTATAGCTCGATTCGTTGCTGAGCCAAGAGGCGCTTTTCATCCAAGACCTCCAACTCTTATAATCGGCGACGGTAGTTATCGTCCGTCGTCAATTGGTAAGTGAGAGCGACGCGAAGCGAGGGTATTTGAGTCTCCAATGGGAGAACTGCCTCACTTCCGTACACCAGAGAAAATGGCATGTTCCCAGTGGCTGTTCGAACTGTAGTATGGTACGCCCATAAGTATTCACCAAGCTTCTCGTTCCAGTCGCGTTTGTTAGATGACACGAACTTTTTGAGCAACCTGATGATGGTTTTGTTGAATGCTTCTACCAACCCATTCGCTGCCAGATTGTATGGCGTTGAAGCAATATTCTGGATTCGGTGTTTGTCGTAAAACAGATAGAATGCGTAGCTTGCGAACTGCAGACCATTATCGTGGATGATCCTTCGGGGCAGTCCAAAGCGATAGATGACGTGATGTTTGAGGAAGCTGATCACGTTTGAAGTCTTCACTTCTGCAAGCAGAACAGCTTCCGCCTATTTGGAGAAGTAATCTGTAATTGCGAGTATGAAGCGATGTCTTCGGGACGAGGATGGAGTGATCGGACCAATGATATCCATTCCCCATGCTTCGAATGGCCAAGACGCCACTGTCGGATGTAGAAACTCGGATGGCTGGTGGATAAAGTCTGCGTGGACTTGACAGGCTTTGCACTTTCTTGCATAGTCTATCGCATCTGCTACCATCGTGGGCCAGTAGTAGCCCATTCGGCGAAGACGATCTTGCAATTTTGGGCCAGGCTGATGGGCCCCGCAGACACCATCATGAGCTTCGCGTACGGCTTCTTTGGCTTCTGCGTTTGACAGACACCGAAGCAATAACCCATCGTATGATCGCCGATACAGCATTTTCGTCTCTGTATCGTAGAAGAATTTGAGAGAATGCCTGCTGATGGAGGTGGCTTCCTTTGGGTTCTCGGGCAGGATGTCGTAGCCTACGAAGTCTATGAATGGTTGTCTCCAATCTGGTACTTCGTCGATCATCTGAGCGGAATAACTCGCCACGAATTGAATGTTGTTCTTGGGACAGACCAGTTCGTGGCCTATCACGTCAACCGAATAATTAGTATGGTTTGGCACTGCTAAGGAAGCGACAAGGCGAGCTAGGGCATTGGCCTCGATGTTTTGGAGTCTGGGAACGTGGTCAATGAAGAATCCCTCAAATGACGAAATAATGTTGATCGCTATTTGGTGATAGGGGATCATTTCTTCATGGCGGACTTCGTATGAACCCCGGATCTGATTGACGATTAACTGCGAATCGACGTATGCTTTAAGATATTCTACCCCTAGCCCTCTTGCAAGTTGGAGGCCAATGACCAAAGCGTTGTACTCGGCCACATAGTTAGAGCAGGGTTCCATGAGGGAGTAAGCGCGATTGATCACTAGTCCGGAAGGAGAAATCAGCACCACCCCGACTCCAACGACGATGTTGCCCTTGGGTCCAGTTCTCGAAGCGCCGTCGTAGAACATTCGCCACATATCATCATGGGAGGCCACATGTGAGTCGGCGACCTCATCTAGGATTCTTTCATATATTCTGGATGACTCCGAGCCTGGGTGGGCTGCTAAAAAGTCTGCCAGAGCTTGACCTTTAACAGCCTTTTGCGGGACGAAGATCATATGATAAGGAGACAGCAATATTGCCCATGTGGCGAGGCACGAGCTGAGTGCCCTAGTTTAGTCATGAGGACCCTGAGAGGGTTGACTCGTGAGATCACATGTATGGTTTATCCTGTGATATAGTGCCGCGTCTTTTGAATGGCGAACACCAGGGCGCATCATTCCTTCTCCACGGCGGTGTATCGGTGCTCTGGCCCAATCATCATTCGGCTGAGGTAATATATAGCTTGTTCATGGCTGTTTGCCATTGATTGTAAAAGTACAGAATAATTTACATAGGAGGACTGAACTTAGACTCATAATACAAACTCGCTCGTACAAAGAAAGCCTAGGGACGAAAACCTAGGTACAGCAATCTAAGTACAATTGTTTATTTTAGATTCTAGGGGGTGACGATAGAGGCTCGGGAAAGCGACGACAGCTCTGCCTTACTCCTTGGATGATCGAGTGCAGCCTTGGCTCTGGAGAAGAACTGCTTGGCGTTGATGAAAAAATGCTTTCCTTTTTCTGTCTGTATATACTCCTCTGTTCTTTCGATCTCTGTATATCCTCTCTCTGATTCTCTGGATCCTTTGGTGCTCTTCGAAAAAAAAGTCCTCTCTCGCAAGGGAATGGCACTTTACTATTTATAGGAGTAGGATGCAATCATTAGGGTTTGCAATGATTGCCTCCTTGATAAGTCGGCGGTTAAGGACCAATTAATCTGGGCCCTTCATTCTGATTGTAGCAAATCTAGGTAATTAATGTAGATTGCATCAAATCTCTATGGGCAATAAATGTTGATTGCCATAAATATTCGCGACTTGTAATGGCCTGTCACGTGTCCAATTTGCTTGATTTGGTCTGATCTGGGCAATTATGGTGATTGCAACAAATCTGATTTTGTTAGGATTCGTAATCAGCTATAGTTCCCAGGGGGGTAAGACTGCAACGTGTCTCGATTATCACGAAGAGTGCCACGTGTCCCAGCTGGGCTGTCTTGGCAAAGCCGCATATGAGCGGGCCGCATGAGGATGAGCGGCCGCATGGAGATGGGCAGCCGCATGAGGATGAACAGCCGCATAAAGATAGGCGGCCGCATAACGGATACAGCCGCATGAAGATGGGCGGCCGCATGAAGTGGGCGGCCGCATAAATGCAGCAGCCGCATGCCTCGGGATTCGGTAGATTCTGCCAGCTGTGAGAAGATTTTCTCCTCTTCTCTAGGAACATGCCATTATGTCAGTCATTATTGCACCTTTATGTCAGAGCTGTCATTTGTCAGAGCTGTCAGCCGTCAGGGCATTAAATGCAGCAAAAGACGAAGGAAAGAGCTGTTGAAGGCCACGTGGCTCCTCTCTGGGCCGCATAGAATTATTCGAGCCGCATAGACTCTTGAGCCGCATAGACCCCTGAGCCGCAAGGGCTCTCTGAGCCACATGGGGATCCTTGGCCGCATGGTCCTTTCTTTATTCTTTTCCATGCTTCTACAAGACCCCCTTCAAAGTTTTTAATTTGTAAAATTGAAATACTTTGAATAAGAAGCATGGCTATGTATAAATTCCTCTGGCCGTATGGGATGTTCTGGCCGTATGGATGTCCCAACCGTATGGCTTCCTCAGCCGCATGGCCATCTGAGCCGCATTGGCCAACCAGCCGTATGGACTTTCTGGCCGCATAGGATGTCTGGCTACATGAGCTCCTTGCCACGTCATCCTGCCACGTGTGCAAATCTTTTGCATTAATTGCCTTTGATTTGCTGTCAGATTTTGAAGCCGTTTTTCGGGACAGGATCCCAAGAGTTTGGCCTTTATTTAGTCGGTTCGTCTCGATAACCGAAGAGTCAATTTTCATGCTGCACGCGGATCGAAGCGCCCTCCTTTTGTCTATAAATAGGAACGTGTTCAGTCGGAGAGACTTCTTTACTCTCTTTCGTCTTCAACTCTTGCTGCCCTAATCTTCTTCCTTTGTCTTCCTTCTCCGACCGTTGGACGATAATGGCCCCCAAGTCTTCCAAGGCTGCCTCTGCTGCTGCGAAGGGCAAGAAAACGGCTTCCTCGTCGGCCACTACACCTGAAGTGCACCCTGACGTCCACCCTGCTTTTAAGGATAAGGATGGGATATTGAATGCTTTGAACCCTAAAAACCATGGCTCTGTTGCATATTTTATGCACAAGCCTTCGTCCTTCGTCTTTATTGAACTACCCAAGTTCAACATGATGAAGCCGCATATGTTGCATGGGCCGTATATACATCCTATATTCGAGCCGTATGGGAGTACATCCCATGTCCGAGCCGCATGGGAGTTGTCTAGACGCTTCATAAACTGAACCGCATGATGACCTTTCGAACAGAGCCGTATGAGACCCCCCATTTAAACGAGACCGCATAAGCTCGTCTGGATTGGGCCACATGAGGCTCCGACCCTCTCCTAACTTTGTTTCTTTGATTCTTGCAGAAACCCTCCTGAAGGCTGAGATCGTTGTGAAGGAAGAGCTGTCGCCCTCTTTAAAACAAGAGTCATCGCTTGTTAAGGAGGAGGTAATCCCAAAAACGGAGGAACAGAAAGGAGAGCTGGCGCTTATTGCTGTAAAGGAGGAACCCAGTCTGACGGCGGTAGTACTGGGAGTTCTGACCTTCCTACTTCGGACGAGGATTTTGCTCAACTACATCCTTCATATGCAAAATGGTTGAGGGATTGGTATATGCGCCCCCGTAACTAGGACTCATGGGCTCTCCCAAACGTCCGTCTTTTGTCTTGATATTCCTGTCTGTCCTTTAACTGTAGTTTGTGTTTTGCTTCTTTTTTGGACATCCATGTAATCTTTTTTTTCTTCTCGTCCGAATGAAATAATAGACAACTTTTCTGGCTTGCTCATGAGATGTAGTCATGTGATTGTAACTGATTTTGAACAGGAAGCATTCGCTCTGTTCTTTGCTTGTAGTAGTTGCCCCAATGGGAGACTTTTTGTGGACCTATCATCCTTGGCGTACCCTAGTTCTGGATACGGATAATAAGTTGGGAGAGAACCAACATACTTACTCAGAGGTAATGAGGACATGGCAAGCATGAGGGTTTCTTCGATGGAGCCTTCCCACTCAGAGGTAATGAGGACATGGCAGGAGTGGGCTCTATGAAGGGGTACACAGAACGACTCAGAGGTAATGAGGACATAGAAGTTCTATGTAGAGGGGTGATTTATTTTTGGCGGAAGAGAGACGACTCAGAGGTAACATCGACATGGTCGTTTTGGAAATTTGTGGATCTGTTACCCTTTTTGTGCACTGGGAGTGCGGGTAGTGGATCATGAGGAAGGAGCTCTTTCAGAAAGAAAGTTCAGAGGCATGGTTATACATGACTTTCTCCCTAAAAGAGTGACAGGGATGTAAGTTCAGGGGTACCAGCGGGTACATAACTCGACAATCCAGGAATTTTGGAATCAAAGTGTAAGTTCAGAGGTACAGAGGGTACATAACTCAATAATCTGGGATTTTTTTGTAGAGGAAGAATGTGAGTTCAGTGGTACTGGACGGTACATAACTCAATCATCTGGGATTTGGAGAATGTGAGTTCAGCGGTACCGAAGGGTACATAACTCAATCATCTAGGATTTGGAGAATGTTAGTTCAGCGGTACCGGAGGGTACATGACTCGATAATCTGGGATATTAGTGGAAGAAGGATGTGAGCTCAGCGGTACCGGAGGGTACATAACTCAATAATCTAGGATATTAGTGGAAGAAGGATGTGAGTTCAGCGGTACCGGAGGGTACATAACTCGATAATCTGGGATATTAGTGGAAGAAGGATATGAGTTCAGCGGTACCGGAGGGTATATAACTCGATAATCTGGGATATTAGTGGAAGAAGGATGTGAGTTCAGCGGTACCGGAGGGTACATAACTCAATCATCTGGGATTTCAAGAATGTCATTTAGACATAACACTTCTTCAAGAACTTGCCGTTGACGGGCAACATGAGCAAGTCTCCGTTTTGTTTTGCGAGGCGGTAAGCACCGTTGGAGAATACAGCCTCAATGATAAATGGGCCTTTCCATTTTGGCTGGAACTTGTCGGCAGTTTTGTGAGTCATAACCATCGGCCTCCGAACTGCCAGAACAAGATCGCCCACTTGGAATGTTCTGATTTTAACCTTCTTGTTGAAGGCTCCGGAGATGCGTGCTTGGTATAGCTCGATCCGTTGCTGAGCCAGTAGGCGTTTTTTATCTAAGGCCTCCAACTCTTGTAGACGGCGATGGTAGTTATCGTCCATCGTCAATTGGTAAGTGAGAGCGACGCGGAGCGAGGAAATTTGAGTCTCCAATGGAAGGACTGCCTCACTCCCGTACACCAGGGAAAATGGCGTGTTCCCAGTGGCTGTTCGGACTGTAGTATGGTACGCCCATAAGCATTCACCAAGCTTCTCGTTCCAGTCGCGTTTGTTGGAAGATACGAACTTCTTGAGTAACTTGATGATGGTTTTGTTGAATGCTTCTGCCAATCCATTTGCTACCGGATTGTATGGCGTTGAAGCAACATTCTGAATTCGGTGTTTATCGTAGAACCGATAGAAGGCGTGGCTTGCAAACTGCGGACCATTATCGTGGATGATCCTTCGGGGCAGTCCAAAGTGATAGATGATGTGATGCTTAAAGAAGCTGATCACGTTTGAAGTCTTCACTTCTGCAAGTGGAGCATCTTCCACCCATTTAGAGAAATAATCTGTAATGGCGAGTATGAAACGATGTCCTCGGAAAGAAGGTGGAGTGATCGGACCGATGATATCCATCCCCCATACTTCGAATGGCCAGGACGCTACTGTCAGATGTAGAAATTTGGATGGCTGATGGATGAAGTCCATGTGGACTTGGCAGGCTTTGTACTTTCTTGCATAGTCTATCGCATCTGCTACCATCATGGGCCAGTAGTAGCCCATTCGGCGAAGACGGTCTTGCAATTTAGGGTCCGGCTGATGGGCCCCGCAGACACCGTCATGAGCTTCGCGTACGGCTTCTTTGGCTTCTGCGCTTGACAGACATCGAAGCAGTAATCCATCGTAGGATCGGTGGTACAACATTTTTGTCTCTGTATCGTAGAAGAATCTGAGAGAATGCCTTCTGATGGAAGTGGCTTCCTTTGGGTTCTCGGGCAGGATGTCGTAGACTACGAAGTCTATGAATGGTTGTCTCCAGTCTGGCGCTTCGTCGATCGTCTGAGCGGAATAACTCGCCACGAATTGAACGTTGTTCTTGGGACAGACCAGTTCGTGGCCTATCACGTCAACCGAATGATGAGTATGATTTAGCACTGCTAGGGAAGCGGCAAAGATTGCTAAGGCATCGGCTTCGATGTTTTAGAGTCTGGGAACATGTTCGATGAAGAATCCCTCAAATGACGAAATAATGTTGATCGCCATTTGGTGATAGGGGATCATGTCTTCATGGCGGACTTCGTATGAACCCCGGATCTGGTTGATGATTAACTGCGAATCGTCGTATGCTTCAAGATATTCTAGCCCCAGTTCTCTTGCAAGTTGGAGGCCAATGACCAAAGCGTTGTACTCGGCCACATTGTTAGAGCAGGGTTCTGTGAGAGAGTAAGCGCGATTGATTACCAACCCGGAAGGAAAAACCAGCACCACCCCGACTCCGACGACGATGTTGCCCTTAGGTCCGGTCCTTGAGGCACCGTCGAAGAACATTCGCCATATATCATCGTGAGAGGTTATATGCGAGTCGGCGACCTCATCTGGGATTCCTTCATATATTCTGGATGACTCCGAGCCTGGGTTGGATGCTAAAAAGTCTGCCAGAGCTTGACCTTTAACATCCTTTTGCGGAACGAAGA
Organism: Iris pallida; assembly: GCA_029216955.1. Lineage (NCBI taxonomy): Eukaryota > Viridiplantae > Streptophyta > Magnoliopsida > Asparagales > Iridaceae > Iris > Iris pallida. Next base: position 2,801,405 of record JANAVB010004797.1, on the reverse strand, counting down.
TCATATGATAAGGAGACAGCAATATTGCCCATGTGGCAAGGCGGGAGCTGAGTGCCCCTGGTTTAGTCATGAGGACCCTGAGAGGGTTGACTCGTGAGATCACATGTATGGTTTGTCCTGTGACATAGTGTCGCATCTTTTGAATGTCGAACACCAGGGCGAGGCATTCCTTTTCCACGGCGGTGTATCGGTGCTCTCGCCCAATCATCATTCGGCTGAGGTAATATATATCTTGTTCATGGCCCACATCGTTGTTTTGTGCCAGCAGAGCGCCGAGGAAATGCTCCATTGCTCGTACATATAGCAAGAATGGTTTCCCAGCAACAGGGGCAACCAAAACTGGAGGTTCGACAAGTATTCTTTGATGCTGTCGAAGGCAAGTTGGCATTCTTCATCGCATACGAACGAGACGCCTTTCTTCATGAGATGGATGAATGGCCGACATCGCCCGGAGAGGTTAGAAATGAACCTCCTGATGTAAGCTAGCCTCCCTTAAAGGCCTCTGAGTTCGCAGAGATTTCTCGGGGGACCCATCTCCATAATTGCCTTTGTTTTCTCTGGATCTACATGAATTCCCTGGGCAGTAATAATAAAACCCAGGAATTTTCTGCTGGATATGCCCAAGAAGGATTTTGTGGGATTCATCTTCAGGTTGTACGCTCACATCAGGTCGAATACCGTCCTCAGATCCTGTAGATGGTCTCCCTTATAGCGACTCTTGACGGCGATGTCATCGATGTAGCATTCCACAGTCTTGCACAAGTGGTCTCTGAAGATGATACTCATGGCTCTTTGATATATGGTGCCAGTATTCTTTAAACTGAAAGGCATGACTGTGTAGCAGTATGTGCCAATCGGTGTTCGGAATGATGTATGCTTTTCGTCGTCAAGAGACATTTTGATTTGGTTGTACCCCGAGAAGCCATCCATGAATGACATACGTTCGAAGCCGCATGTGTTGTCGATCATGATGTCTGTGATAGGGAGGGAGAATTCATCTTTGGGACATGCCTCGTTCAGATTGTAGAAGTCGATGCAGATTCGAATCTTCCCATTCTTCTTGAGGACCGGTACTATGTTGGCAACCCAGTCCGGATGTTGTTCCTTACGAATGAAGCCGCTGGCTATCAGTTTGTTGACTTCGGCTTCGATCGTATCCATGATGCCCGGGCGAAAGCGTCGCTGTTGCTGTTTGATCGGCTTTGTATCTGGCCGAATGTTGAGCCTGTGAAGGGCAACCTCGGGGTTTAGTCCTGGCATGTCTTCATAGCTCTAGGCGAACACATCAATGTATTCTTTGACGAGTTCCAGTAGCGATTCTCGCTCTTCGTCTGTCAGGTTTTTACTGACGAAGATTGGTTTTGGAGAAGATTTGTTGCCGAGGTCGACCTGTATAATCTCATCTTCAGTAGGAAGTTCTCTCTGTTCGAACCGCTTTTTCCATTGTGCATCTAGCTGTTGGGCCCACGGCTCTAACTAGAGGATTTCAGGAATGTCTTCATCTTCTTCGTAAGCGTCGGCGAATGCCATATTGACTGACAGGACTTGTCTGAATACGTCTCCGATGCTGGTATCCGAATCAGAAGTTGGTGACCCGGTTGAATGTGAATGCCAGTCGCATTTCTCATCTGAATTTTCAGGGGTCGTTGCGGGCGTAACATACCCTAATCCACATCGGGTCTTGCTGTAGTAGTCCCGTGGTTTACCAACCGGGACTGGCGGCTTTAAAAGTAATCGTCGACCAGTGCCGTAGTTCAAGCCTGGCATAGTCTCCAGATCATACCCCAGTTTTTGCATAAGATATTTGGATTGGGGGCTATACAGATAAAGTGGCAGTCTCCCGACATCTGATTCGAGATCGACCTTCTCTATGGTGAAGGGTTGTGGGTCGTCCTTCCGGCCGAAGATGATTGGATGGTCCCCTCCCTCGATTATGCGGTAAGCGTCTTCCACTGGAATAAGCTGGTTTACGGTGTAAACATTTGTCACCTGTGTGTGCAGGTGAGTGCCTATACCGTGTTCCATAGCATACATTGTACAAAGCTTATTAAGCTCGAGGTAGTTCAAAGATACCCCTTTATTGATGAAGTAAGGTATCTTTTTTAGCGGGATTACATCATCTGCGGAGGGAACATCAGTGTGGACAGCCATATACTTGGCTAGTTTCGGTTCTTCTTCGGCCACCCCCTGTATAAATGAAGACTGAGAGGATGACTTGGGTAGCTTGATCATCAGGGGTTCTGTTGGTGGAGCCGAACGTGGAGTTGTTGGCAAACTAGCGATCCCCAGTTTGGTACTCGATGTTGGGCGGAGAGTTGTTGGCTCGCTAGAAGCCCCACACTTTGCATCGAGGTGATGATTCTTCTTGGGAAGACGTATCGTCATTGTCTTATCAGAGGGATTGAGCTTCTCTATTTGTGGCTGGCCGGCTCTCGGTAGTCTGACTGTCAGTGGCTCCGTTGTGGGTCTCGACGCTTGGCCGGACCTTGGCAGTCGGATTATCATTTGTCCTTCTTGTGCCGAGAGGATAATTACGTCCTTACGCAGAGCGGCCGTAAGGGGCACGGACTTGCAGGTTTGCGAGCTTGGAGGTGGATCGTTAGAGGTTCTTCTGATCCTGTGGCCGCCTCAGTTCGAGCTTGCACATCTTCATCCAGGTGCCTCTTCGACTTCTCGTATAGACAGGAGTTCGAGTAGTAGGATTTGACCCCTTTGAAGGGATCGATGTCGGCCAATTCTGTCCTTACGAAGCCGTGCTTATCGACATACTTGAAGCATTGGTGCCGCATGGAAGGCACGATCATGTAGTCGTGTATCCAAGGGCACCCTAGGAGGATATTGTATGAAGTATCCGCATCTATGACGTAACAGGTCACTTCTGACTGAAGATCGCCAATTTGGCACTTCAAGCGAATCTTCCCAATTGGGTAGCTCCTGCTCGAATTAAAACCGCTGATGGCGGTGCTTGTCGGCGTCAGGCGATGCATGGGGATGCGGAGATGATGTAACAGACCCTTCGGGATGATGCTTATGGAAGAACCAGGATCAATGTGCATCCGATCCACCTTTATGTCACCGATGTATCCAGTGTAGTATAACGGACGATCGTGCTTGTTGGTCTTAATGAGCATATCTTACGGAGTGAAGACAATGTTGGGCATCGCTCCTGTGCAAGCGTATCTTGGAGATTTGCAGGCGGGCTCTCTCCTGTGAGGTTGACCTGAGCCAGATAGGCGTCGGTATTTTGGAGTGCATCGCTCAAAGCCGTGCGAACATCCTTTGAGAGTCTCAGGAGCTCGTATAATGACAATTTGGCCGGTGTATTGGCCAATTGTGCCAAGATGTCGAAGTTGTAGGGCCTCTCCAGCCCCTGAGGTGCCTCTTTTCGGAGGGATTTGTCAAAGCGAGTCTCCTTTTGCCTAGGCTTGTCGGTCGTCGGAGGCTGAGAAGGTCCTGGAGTGTCAGCGGTTGCTGGCTGATGATCTTCAGCCGAGTTATCAGCCACAGGTTGGGATTGTGCCCCAGACCGGGTAACGACAGCCGTGACTTCTTCGACATCTGCCGAGATTGTGCGACAGGATCTGACTTTTCTACTATTCTTCTTGCGAATGGAAGGTGGTGTGGACTGAGTCACTTCAGATACCAAGTCTGGATGGACCCACATGACCTCCCCTCGTGATGTGGTGAGGGGCACTAGGCCAGCAGTCTGATCTCGAGGAGGTGGACGATTAGCAATCTCCATTGTCGTCAGAGGGACGGGTACCATGCCGTCTTGAGTCTCCGTTGGAGGGAAGCTGCCGAACTGTACGGACACCATGTTGGCTGCCACGGTTACTTTCTCGAAATCGATGGCCAGAGCCTTCGAATCGATGAGATGTTGGATGTATCGCTTCAGTTGGTAGCAGTCGTGTGTAGCATGGTGGACGTAGCGGTGATAATGGCAGTACTTTGGGCTCTCCATTTTTGCCGGCCGAGGTTCCCGTCTTGGTGGAGGGAGTTAAATTCTGTCTCCATATATGAGCATGTCCAAGATGGGTTTGACATGGCCGTCTTCGAAGGAGTAGGTCATTTGCGGCCATTGCTTGTCTGCCGATTTTGACTCAGGTTGCTGGGCTGTGTCAGCCACCATAGCCTACTTGCCCTTGCTGTCCCGATTGTTGGAGGAGTTACCACCATTGTTGCTGTTGGTATTAGGGCGCTTGCCCTTGTCCTCTCCCTCTGAGATGTGCAATCCCAGTTGGCGAGCCTTCTTCAACCGTTCTTCGACGCTAGTGGCACTGATGATAAACGTTTTCCAGTCCTTAAATTGACTTTTGCCCATCCAGAGACTGATTGTTGGGAGTAGTCTCTTTTGGCAAATTTCAATTAAGGAGGAATCCGGATTACCAGACGGCAACTTTATTACGGTTTGGCGAAATCGCTCAATATAGTTCCTTGTCAGCTCCTTCTCCCCTTGGACAATGTCCATGAGGGTGGATATTGTGACGTCCTGTCCTACTTCGTAGAATCTCTCCAAGAACATGCGCTTGAAGCTGGCGAAGAAGTGGATGCAGTTGTCTGGCAGGTTGTGGTACCAGTCGAAGGCGACCCCTTCCAATGCCCCGATAAATAATCGCGTAAGGATGGCATCGTCATGGGACAGATGGTCGGTGGTGACCTCGAAGTAAGTGATGTACCGACTCGCGGAGGCCTTGCCATCATAGGGATTGATGTTGAACGGCTTATATCTTGGTGGGAAGGGGACATCCCTCCATGCAGCAGGGTATGGTTGCCGTATTCTGAGGTCTTGAGAGGTTTCTCGAGCGTGAAACATGGCTCGGAGCTCCTGGACCTCTCTTCTTGCTTCCCTGGCCTGGTCTGCAGCGGTGGGAGCCATAATTTCAGGAGGATTATTGCCCGGGTTCGGTGCTGCTGAGTTTGAGTCGGCATTGACAGCAGGACCCGCGCTTGTTTGGCCCAGCGTCCCTCCTTGCAGAGTTGGAAGAGCCGCTTTAATCTCGTCCACAGATTTGACCAAAGTGCACAGTATAGCCTCCAGAGTGTCGATGTGCTGGCGATTACTGGGGCCATCTTGATCATCGCTTGTCACGAACGCCATCCTAATACGAGTCGGGGTGGAAGGGACGGTGGATGACGTGCCCTCCGAATCATACCCTTGTACAGAGAAGTCATCGGGGTATGTGGGAATGTTCTCCTCTGGTTCAGACTCAGAAGGAATAATACCTCCAGCTTCAGAGCTTGCTTCATCTTGAGAGCCGTGGACGTCCTCGGGGACGTCGGTACCTGCTGTATCTGATGGGAGAGTTGTTTCCCCGGGCTCGTCTCCTTGGAACATCGGATTATCGTGGATGTTCTGAGGAGTGCTACCCCCAGTTTCAGTAACCCCCAATGGTGTGGATGATGAATCTCCTACTGTAGTAGATTTCGTCTTCGAACGGGTACCTTGGAAAACTTCGGTGGTGGACAACCGTTTAGACGACAGTTTCTTAGTCACAGTGGTTGAAATCTTCGGGATGGGGACGTTTATCTTCTTCCCTCTCCCATCGGCAGGGATTTTCTGTGTAGAGTTGCAAGAGACGACGGGAGGCGCTTCGTCCTCTGAGCTTGGTCGTTGTAGCCTTTGGAAAATAGACTGCCGGTCTTCTCTTCTTGTTGTGTTGTTGCAACAGCAGTTGATAATGACCTGGGTACAGTGACGTCCATGTAAGGACTTTTTGCATATCGAGGCCTCTTCTCTTTCCTTGCGCTTGTGGAGGATAGCCTCACGCAAGTCAGATGTGTTCGGAATGACCATGTTTGCTCCCTGGATTTTGGGAGACTTTTGGGAACCATTCGGTCTGTTTGTCGTCGGGGGCTGGACTCGAGTGGATCTGTACAACTTCCCAGCAGAGGCCCTCATAACCATATGTGGAACGCTCGGATGGTCAGAGGTCGGGACAGCGGACTGAGCTCGCCATGCTCGTACTGTCCTAGACTTCTTCACTCTAGTGCGTGAAGGCACATAGTAGGAAGAGTCTAAGTGGTGCTGGAGAGAGTCAGACATGTTTTCTCGGGAGCATGAGAGATCAGGACCATAGGAGAGGCGATCGAAGACTGAGCCGCGTGGAGTAGGCGGCATGCGGCTGGAATCAACAGGCTTTCGGCGGCTGGCAGTTGTGGCCGCATAGGCTTTCTTCATGCGGCTGGAAGTCTCAGCTGCATGAGTTTTCTCCATGCGGCTGGAAGTTCTGGCCGTATGGATATTCTTCATGCGGCTGGCAGTTTCGGTCGCATGAGCATCATGCATGCGGCTGGCAGTCTTGGCCGTATGAGTGTTTGGCTTCTTCCTGGAGCACATAGAATCACTCTTTGTCCCTGCAAGTCCAACATCATAGTGCTTTCCTCTGCCGGACTTGGGGACAGCAGAGTCCTCTATGGCTTGAAGTGGGGCCGCATAAGAGTCGCCTTCGCCGTCTTGGGCATGAGAGAGTATTCCGTCCAGGACCTGGGAAGGAGCAAATAATTTTGGCCTCCACTCCATGCGAGCCTTCTTTGTACGGGTTTGCTTCTGGACCGGGCCAGTACTCCCGTCGGAGAGCATTTCTTTAAACGCCTGTTGGTCGAAGTGGACGACCATCTTCTATTGCGTGGAGCCAAGTTTGGCTGCATCCGATTGCGTCACCAACTTCTCAGCCGTGGAGAAGTTTGTCTCCAGCAGAGTCGCCATCGTGTTTGCCATTGATTGTAAAAGTACAGAACAATTTATATAGGAGGACTGAACTTAGACTCACAATACAAACTCGCTCGTACAAAGAAAGCCTAGGGATGAAAACCTAGGTACAGCAATCTAAGTACAAATTTTTATTTTAGATTCTGGGGGTGACGATAGGGGCTCGGGAAAGCGACGGCAGCTCTGACTTACTACTTGGACGATCGAGTGCAGCCTTGGCTCTGGAGATGAACTGCTTGGCGTTGATGAAGAAATGCTCTCCTTGTTCTCTCTGTATATGCTCCTCTGTCCTTTCGATCTCTGTATATCCTCTCTCTGATTCTCTGGATCCTTTGGTGCTCTTCGGAAAAAAAGTCCTCTCTCGCAAGGGAATGGCACCTTGCTATTTATAGGAGTGGGATGCAATCATTAGGGTTTGCAATGATTGCCTCCTTGATAAGTCGGCGGTTAAGGACCAATTAATCATTCTGATTGTAGCAAATCTAGGTAATTAATGTAGATTACATCAAATCTCTGTGGACAATAAATGTTGATTACCATAAATATTCGCGACTTGTAATGGCCTGCCACGTGTCCAATTTTCTTGATTTGGTCTGATCTGGGCAATTATGGTGATTGCAACAAATCTGATTTTGTTAGGATTCGCAATCAGCCATAGTTCCCAGGGGGTAAGACTGCCACGTGTCTCGATTATCATGAAGAGCGCCACGTGTCCCGGCTAGGCTGTCTTGGCAGAGCCGCATATGAGCGGGCCGCATGAGGATGAGCGACCGCATGGAGATGGGCAGCCGCATGAGGATAGGCGGCCGCATAACGGATGCAGCCGCATGAAGATGGGCGGCCGCATGAAGTGGGCGGCCGCATAAATGCAGCAGCCGCATGCCTTGGGATTCGGTAGATTCTGCCAGCTGTGAGAAGATTTTCTCCTCTTCCCTAGGAACACGCCATTATGTCAGTCATTATTGCGCCTTTATGTCAGAGCTGTCATTTGTCAGAGCTATCAGCCGTCAGGGCATTAAATGCAGCAAAAGATGAAGGAAAGAGTTGTTGAAGGCCACGTGGCTCCTCTCTGGGCCGTATGGAATTATTCGAGCCGCATAGACTCTTGAGCCGCATGGACCCCTGAGCCGCATGGGGATCCATGGCCGCATGGTCCTTTCTTTATTCTTTTCCATGCTTCTACAATGGCCTGCATCGTTGTTTTGTGCCAGCAGAGCGCCGAAGGAATGCTCCATTGCTCGTACATATAGCAAGAATAGTTTTCCAGCAACCGGGGCCACCAGGACTGGAGGGTTCGACAAATATTCTTTGATGCTGTCGAAGGCACGTTGGCATTCTTCATCCCATACGAACGAGACGCCTTTTTTCATGAGATGGGTGAATGGTCGACATCGCCCAGAGAGGTTAGAAATAAACCTCCTGATGTAAGCTAGCCTTCCTTGAAGGCCTCTGAGTTTGCGGAGATTTCTCGGGGGACCCATCTCTATATTGCCTTCATCTTCTCTGGATCTACATAAATTCCCTGGGCAGTAATAATAGAACCCAGGAATTTTCCGCTGGATACACCCAAGAAGGATTTTGTGGGATTCATCTTCAGGTTGTGTGCTCGCATCAGGTCGAATACCGTCCTCAGATCCTGCAGATGGTCTCCCTTATAGTGACTCTTGACGGCGATGTCATCAACATAGCACTCCACATTCTTGCGCAAGTGGTCTCTGAAGATGATACTCACGGCTCTTTGATATGTGGCGCCAGCATTCTTTAAACCGAAAGGCATGACTGTGTAGCAGTATGTGCCAATTGGTGTTCGAAATAATGTATGCTTTTCGTCGTCAGGAGACATCTTGATTTGGTTGTACCCCGAGAAACCATCCATGAATGACATGTGTTCGAAGCCGCATGTGTTGTCGATCATGATGTCTGTGATAGGGAGGGGGAATTCGTCTTTGGGACATGCCTCGTTCAGATTGCGGAAGTCGATGCAGATTCGAATCTTCCTATTCTTCTTGAGGACCGGTACTATATTGGCGACCCAGTCCGGATGTTGTTCCTTACGAATGAAGCCGCTGGCTATTAGTTTGTTAACTTCAGCTTCGATCGCATCCATAATGCCTGGACGGAAGCGTCGTTGCTGTTGTTTGACTGGCTTTGCTTCTGGCCAAATGTTGAGCTTGTGAAGGACAACCTCAGGATTTAGTCCTGGCATGTCTTCATAGCTCCAGGCGAACACATCAATTTATTCTTTGACAAGTTCCAGTAGCGATTCTCGCTCTTCGTCTGTCAGGCTTTTACTGACGAAGATTGGTTTTGGAGAAGATTCGTTGCCGAGGCAGACCTGTATAACCTCATCTTCAGTAGGAGGTTCTCTCTGTTCGAACCGCTTTTTCCATTGTGCATCCAGCTGTTGGGCCCATGGCTCTAGCTCGAGGATTTCAGGAATGTCTTCATCTTCTTCGTAAGCGTCGACGAATGCCATATTGACTGATAGGACTTGTCTGAATACGTCTTCGATGCAGGTATCCGAATCAGAAGTTGGTGACCCGGTTGAATGTGAATGCCAGTCGCATTCCTCATCTGAACTTTCAGGGGTCATTGCGGGCGTAACATACCCTAATCTACATCGGGTCTTGCTGTAGTAGTCCCGTGGTTTGCCAGCCAGGACTGGCGGCTTTAAAGGTAATCGTCGACCAGTACCGTAGTTCAAGCCTGGCGTAGTCTCCAGATCATACCCCTATTTTTGTATGAGATATTTGGATTGGGGGCTATAAAGATACAAAGGCAGTCTCCCGGCATCTGATTCGAGATCGACCTTCTCTATGGTGAAGGGCTGTGGATCATCCTTTCGGCAGAAGATGATTGGATGGTCCCCTCCCTCGATTATGCAGTAAGCGTCTTCCACTGGAGTAAGCTAGTTTTTGGTGTAAACATTTGTCACCTGTGTGTGTAGGTGAGTGCCTATACCGTGTTCCATAGCATACATTGTACAAAGCTTATTAAGCTTGAGGTAGTTCAAAGATAGCCCTTTATTGATGAAGCAAGGTATCTTTTCTAGCGAGATTACATCATCTGCGGAGGGAACATCAGTGTGGACAGCCACATACTTGGCCAGTTCCGGTTCTTCTTCGGCCACCCCCTGTATAAATGAAGACTGAGAGGATGACCTGGGCAGCTTGATCATCAGGGGTTCTGTTGGTGGGGCCGAACGTGGAGTTGTTGGCAAACTAGTGACCCCCAGTTTGGTACTCGATGCTGGACGGGGAGTTGTTGGCTCGCTAGAAGCCCCAGACTTTGCATCGAGGTGACAATTCTTCTTGGGAAGGCGTATCGTCATTGGCTTGTCGGAGGGGTTGAGCTTCTCCGTTTGTGGCTGGCCGACTCTTGGTAGTCTGATTGTCAGTGGCTCCGTTGTGGGTCTCGACGCTTGGCCGTACCTTGGCAGCCGGATTATCATTTGTCCTTCTTGTGCCGAGAGACTGATTGCGTCCTTACGCAGAGCGGCCGTAAGGGGTACGAATTTGCCAGGTTTGCGAGCTTGAAAGTAGATCGTCAGAGGTTCTTCTGATCCTGAGGCCATCTCAGTTCAAGCTTGTACATCTTTATCCAGGTGCCTCTTCGACTTCTCGTATAGGCAGGAATCCGAGTAGTAGGATTCGACCCCTTTGAAGAGATCGATGTCGACGAATTCTGTCCTTACGAAGCCGTGCTTGTCGACATACTGAAGCACTGGTGTAACATGGAAGGCACGATCATATAATCGTGTATCCAAGGGCGTCCCAGGAGGATATTGTATGAAGTATCCGCATCTATGACGTAACAGGTTACTTCTGACTGAAGATCGCCAATTTGGCACTTCAAGCGAATCATTCCAATTGGGTAGCTCCTGCCCGAATTGAAACCGCTGATGGCGGTGCTTATTGGCGTTAGGCATGCATAGGAATACGAAGATGATGTAACAGACCCTTTGGGATGATGCTTATGGAAGAACGAAGATCAATGTGCATCCGGTCCACTTTTACGTCGTCGATGTATCCAGTGTAGTATAACGTACGATCGTGCAGATTAGTTTTGATGAGCATATCCTATGGAGTGAAGACAATATTGGGCATCGCTCCTGTGCAAGAGCTGTCTTGGAGATTTGCAGGCGGGCTCTCTCTTGTGAGGTTGACCTGAGCCAGATAGGCGTCGGCATTCTGGAGTGCATCGCTCAAAGCCGTGCGAACATCCTTCAAGAGTCTCAGGAGCTCGTATAATGACAATTTGGCCGGTGTGTTGGCCAATTGTGCCAATATGTCGAAGTTGTAGGGCCTCTCCAGCCCCTGAGGTACCTCTTTTCGAAAGGATTTGTCAAAGCGAGTCTCCTTCGGCCTAGGCTTGTCGGTCGTCGGAGGCTGAGAAGGTCCTGGAGCGTCAGCAGTAGCTGGCTGATGATCTTCAGCCGAGTTATCAGCCACAGGTTGGGATTGTGCCCCAGACCAGGTAACGACAGCCGTGACTTCTTTGACATCCGCCGAGATTGTGCGGCAGGATCTGACTTTTCTACTCTTCTTCTTGCGAATAGAAGGTAGTGTGGATTGAGTTACCTCAAGTACCAGGTCCGGATGGACCCACATGACCTCCCCCCATAATGTGGTAAGGGGCACTAGACCAGCAGCCTGATCCCGAGGAGGTAGAAGATTAGCAATCTCTATTATCGCCAGAGGGGCGGGTACCACACCGTCTTGAGTCGTTGTTGGAGGGAAGCTACCGAATTGTACGGACACCATGTTGGCCGCCACGGTTACCTCCTCGAAATCGATGGCCAGAGCCTTCGAGTCGATAAGATGTTGGATGTATCGCTTCAGTTGGTAGCAGTCATGTGTAGCATGGTGGACGTAGCGGTGGTAATGGCAGTACTTTGGGCTCTTTATTTCTGCCGGCTGAGGTTCCCGTCTTGGTGGAGGGAGCTGAATTCTGTCTCCTTGTATGAGCATGTCCAAGATAGGCTTGACGTGGCCGTCTTCGAAGGAGTAGGTCATTTGCGACTATTGTTTGTCTGCCGATTTTGACTCAGGTTGCTGGACTGTGTCGGCCACCATAGCCTGCTTGCCCTTGTTGTCCCGATTGTTGGAGGAGTTACCACCATTGTTGTTGTTGGTATTAGGGAGCTTGCCCTTGTCCTCTCCCTCCGAGATGTAAAATCCTAGTTGGCGAGCCTTCTTCAACCGTTCTTCGGCGCTAGTGGCACTGATGATAAACGTCTTCCAGTCCTTAAATTGACTTTCGCCCATCCAGAGACTGATTGTTGGAAGCAATCTCTTTTGGCAAATTTCAATCAAGGAGGAATCCGGGTTACCAGACGGCAACTTCATTGCAGTTTAGCGAAACCGCTCAATATAGTTTATTGTCTGCTCCTTCTCCCCTTGAACGACATCCATGAGGGTGGACATCGTTACATCTTGTCCTACTTCGTAGAATCTCTCCAAGAACATACGCTTGAAGCTGGCGAAGGACTGGATGCAGTTGTCTGGCAGGTTGCGATACCAGTCGAAGGCGACCCCTTCTAATGCCCCCAATGAATAATCGTGTAAGGATGGTATCGTCATGGGGCAGATGATCGGTGGTAACCTCGAAGTAAGTGATGTACCGACTTGCGGAGGTCTTGCCATCATAGGGATTGATGTTGAACGGCTTATATCTTGGTGGAAAGGGGACATCCCTCCATGCAGCAGGGTTTGGTTGCCGTATTCTAAGGTCTTGAGAGGTTTCTCGAGCGTAAAACATGGCTCGAAGCTCCTGGACCTCTCTTCTTGCTTCCCTAGCCTCATCCGCAGCGGTAGGAGCCGACATTTCAGGAGGATTATTGCCCGGGTTTGGTGCTGCTGAATTTGAGTTCGCTTTGACCGTGGGACCCGCACTTGTTTGGCCATGCGTCCCTTCTTGCAGAGTTAGAAGAGCCGCTTTGATCTCGTCCACAGATTTGACCAAGGTGCACAGTATAGCCTCCAGAGTGTCGATGCGCTGGCGATCACTGGGGCCATCTTGATCGTCTCTTGTCACGAATGTCGTCCTAATGCGAGTCGAGATGGAAGGGATGGTGGACGACGTGCCCTCCGAATCATACCCTTGTACAGAGAAGTCATCGGGGTATGTGGGAATGTTCTCCTCTGGTTCGGACTCAGAAGGAATAGTACCCCCAGCTTCAGAGCTTGCTTCATCTTGAGAGTCGTGGACGTCCTCGGGGACGTCGGCACCTGCTGTATCTGATGGGAGAGTTTTCCCAGGCTCGTCTCCTTGGAACATCGGATTATCGTGGATGTTCTGAGGAGTGCTACCCTCAGTTTCAGTAACCCCCAGGGGTGTGGATGATGAATCTCCTACTGTAGTAGATTTCGTCTTCGAACGGGTACCTTGGAAAACTCCGGTGGTGGACAACCGTTTAGATAACAGTTTCTTAGTCACAGTGGTTGAAATCTTCGGGCTGGGGACGTTTATCTTCTTCCCTCTCCCATCGACAGGGATTTTCTAAGTAGAGTTGCAAGAAACGACGGGAGGCGCCTCTTCTTCTGAGCTTGGTCGTTGCAGCCTTTGGAAAATAGACTGCCGGTCTTCTCTTGCTGTCGCGTTGTTACAACAGCAGTTGATAATAACCTGGGTGCAGTGACATCCATGTGAGGACTCTTTGCATACCGAGGCCTCTTCTCTTTCCTTGCGCTTGTGGAGGATAATCTCACGCAGGTCAGATGAGTCTCGAACAACCATGTTTGCTTCCTGGGTTTTGGAAGACTTTTTGGAACCACTCTGTCCGTTTGCCGCCGGGGGCGGGACTCGAGTGGTTTTGTACAACTTTCCATCAGAGGCCCGCATAACGGTATATGGAGCGCTCGGATGGTCAGAGGTTGGGACAGCCGACTGAGCTCGCCAAGCTCGCGTTGCCCTTAATTTCTTCACTCTAGCGCATAAAGACGCATAGTAGGAAGAGTCAAAGTGATGCTGCAGAGAGTCAGACATATTCTCTTGGGCACATGAGAGATCAGGACCATAGGAGAGACGATCGAAGACTGAGCCTGAGCTACGTGGAGTCGGCAGTATGCGACTGGAGTCAACAGTCTTCATGCGGCTGGTAGTTGTGGCCGCATAGGCTTTCTTCATGCGGCTGGAAGTCTCAGCCGCATGAGTTTTCTCCATGCGGCTTGAAGTTCTGGCCGTATAGATATTCTTCATACGGCTGCTAGTTTTGGCCGCATGAGCATCATGCATGCGGTTGGCAGTCTTGGCTGCATGAGTGTTCGACTTCTTCCTGGAGCACATAGAATCACTCTTTGTCCCTGCAAGTCCAGCATCGTAGTGCTTTCCTCTGCCGGACTTGGGGACAGCAGAGTCCTCTATGGCTTGAAGTAGGGACGCATGAGAGTCGCCTTCGCCGTCTTGGACAGCAGAGAGTACTCCGTCCAGGGCCTGGGGAGGAGCAAATGATTTTGTCCTCCACTCCCTGCGAGCCTTCTTTGTGCGGGTTTGCTTCTGGACCAGGCCAGCGCTCCCGTCGGAGAGCATTTCTTCAAACGCCTGTTGGTCGAAGAGGACGACCATCTTCTGTTGCATGGAGCCAAGTTTGACTGCATCCGATTGCGTCACCAACTTCTCAGCCGTGGAGAAGTTTGTCCCCGGCAGAGTCGCCATCGTATTTGCCATGAATTATAAAAGAACATAACAATTATATCGGAGGACTGGACTTTTACTTCACAATACAAACTCGTTTGTACAAAGAAAGCCTGGGACGAAAACCTAGGTACAATAATCTAAGTACAATTGTTTATTTTAGATTCTGGGGGGTGACGGTAGAGGCTCGGGAAAGCGACGGCAGCTTTGCCTTACTCCTTGGACGATCGGGTGCAACCTTGGCTCCGGGGAAGAAATGCTCTCAAGATGCCCTCTGTGTGTGCCTTTGTCTCTCTGCGCTCTCTTTTTAAGTCTCTCCAGGTGCTCTAGTGCTCTCCAAAATCTTCTCTCTTACAAGGGAATGGCACCTTGCTATTTATAGGAGTGGGATGCGATCATTAGGGTTTGCAATGATTGCCTCCTTGAGAAGTCGGCGGTTAAAGATCAATTAATCTGGGCCATTAATTCTGATTGTAGCAAATCTAGGCAATTAATACGGATTGCATCAAATCTCTGTGGGTAATTAATGATGATTGCCATAAATCCTCATGATTTTTTATGCCAAGCTCGGATCTCCTTCCACGTGTTCAATTTGTATGATTACAAATGATCGAATTTGATCCCAATAATTATGAGGATGGCACTAAACCTGGTTGTTTGGATTTGTTGATGAATCTTGATCGATTTGATGCCACGTGTCTCACTATTATTATGCTGCTAGCTGTAGGGACGCGGGAAAAACTAATCTTCTGCCACGTGTCTTAATCGCGAGCCACTTAGGAAATTCGAACCGCTTGAGGATTGTTCCCTACTGAGCCACATAAGACTGGCCACGTGACAAGGCTGCTTGGGCGTGGCCTCTGAACATTTGAACCGTATGGAGATGATCTGAGCCGCATGAGCGTAGGCGACCGCATGATGGGTTGCTTCTCAGTGAGCCGCATGAAGATAGTCCTCGTGGGCTGCATAGGGTAGACTTTGCCTGAGCCGCATGAGGTGGCCTCTACCTGAGCCGCATGGGGTTGCCTCTGCCTGAGCCGCATGTGACTGTCCACGTTTCAAGGCCGCATGAAGGATTTTGGGGTCTGATGGATTGTGTCAGAGGTTTCCTTCGTTTCCCTAGGAGTCTACCATTATGACATAGTCATTATTGCAGCTTTATGTCAGAGCCGTCAGTTCTTCTTTATGTCAGAGCATTAAATAGGGCCTTTGCTTAATGGCCAATGGTATAAGCGAACCGTAGAAGGCCACATGGTGTTGCTTGAGCCGCATGTCCAAGTTGGTGACTTTTGAACCGCATGATGCTCTTGAGCCGCATGAAGCTCGTCTGTTTTTGAACCGCATGGGTTTTCCTGTTCTGAGCCGCATGTGCGATTATGTTCTTTTTCATGCTTCTACATGGAGTCCACTTGCTACGTAGCTGACATATATTCGTATTCCTAGTCCTACGCATTTTGGGACTGGAGCGTTACATTTTTTGGTGCATATATACAGGTCGAGTTTGTTGGCCCAATTGCTAAATGGTCACACCTGATTTTGATAATTAACGACAACTTTGGTCGATACGAAAAACATACGAACTGCTACAGGTTGCAAGTATCAGATAAAGAAGAATATCTACGTCGTACTACGTCTACTTTCTACTGCTACATTGTACATCGCATCGTCATCCAGAAGTAATTGTATTGGAATCTAGATTGAGTCATGTTATATTTTCTTCTGTATTTTTAATTTTATTGAGTCTAGAAAATATATTTTGAGGTCATACGGGATTGATACTAGCTTAGGTTATTCTCAGTCCACATATCCAAATAAGCCTACCTATCTAAATCCAAAAGTCCACAATTCCTGAAAGCCAAAACCTAGGCAAATTTGGCCCATTCTTTTTGAGTTCTGACCTAACAGAACTCTGGGCGAACTCTGACTGAGTTCGGTCGAACTATTTTGAAAGTTAGTTTCCACCAAATCTGCATCCAACATTCGTTTGTGAGATTCGGTCCGAGTTCGACCCGAGTTCGGTCGAACTATTTTGGAAGTTAGTACCTACCAAATCTGCATCCAACGTTCGTTTGTGAGATTCATGCATCCGAATTCTGCCTGAACTCGGCCTTAGTTCGTTCAGGAAAATACTATAAATAGAGAAAGATTTTCACATTTCTAATCATTCATTCACTCTCTCTTCTCTATTTTTCTAAAGTGTTTTTCAACGTTCTAAAGCTTTCAAATTTAGCCTATACAACTCTTAGCCAAAGCTAGTACAGTTCTGTTCGATCTAGTATTTTGGTTAATAAGAGTTGTGTCAGAGGTTGTAATTCAGAAAACGTTCTAATTTTTAAAATCAGTTTGTTGGAGTCAGTCGTGCGCTCGTCACCAAGGTACGGTATTGTAAGAGACTACAAGCTCCCAATTAGCTTGTGAATAGTGGATTAGCATCGAGCAATAGTACTCGAGACTAGAGTAGTCCTCTCAGAGGAAGACCAGTATACATTGTTGTGTTCATGGAGTTTGATTCTCTGATCTCCTACTTTACTGTATTTATTTACTGTCTCTTATTTTCTATAGTTTATAGCTGCTTATTTTTAAGTGATGATTATTTCCTCTACACACGCACACACTCTATTCACCCCCTCTAGAGGTGCTCAACGGTCCTACAATTGGTATCATAGCAGGTTATACATATACATAACCACTCTAGAGATTATATATCTATGGCAGTCGTTAATTCTATATTCAACGATGAAGTGCAATCCATAAATAGACACCCACTATTTAATGGAACGAACTACACATATTGGAAAACATTTTCTTTCTTAAGTCATTCGATTTTGATCTTTGGTCGATAGTCATAGATGGTTAAGAAACCATCTAGAATACTGGTTGATGGTGAGTTAGTAGTCAAACTGTAGGAACGAAATCGTAAAGCACAATACTCTAAAGGGGGGGTGAATAGAGTAGGCAGCGGAAATATGCTAATTAAAAATTGTTAGCAGCAAGATCACAGAATAATAATCACAACTAAATAATGTAAAGGTAGATATAATAAAGCAAACGCAAAGACAGCGATGTATACTGGTTTTCCTCTGTTGAGGACTAATCCAGTCGGTAGAACTCTTGCTACCAGTTGAATCCACTATTGGCAAAACCGCAAGTTTTCTTACGAAGTCCTTGCAACTTCTACAACGCGAGCTATGATACGAAGAACTCGTCCAACTTCAATTGTGAAGTGGTATTCTTTAAATTAAGCCTTCTGATTACAATCTCTCAGAAACTTCTAGACCGTACCGCACTGGCAAATCGACTAGAGGATTGTAATTGGCTTGGGATCTGAAATTTAAAGCTCGAGAAACTCTTTGGAAGACTGACAGCTTTAGATGGAGAGAAGATTGAAAGTGAATGAGTGAGTTAAAAAGATCGAAATCCTTCTCTATTTATAGGAGTTCCAAAGACAGTATTCTGACAGAATTCGGGCAGAATTCGATGAGGAAATCTCGGTCAAATCCGCAACTGCAGGAGGACCAAGTTTCAGAGGATTCAAAAATCAAAACGGCCACTAACCAAACTCTGGCAGAACTCTGGCCGAGTTCTGTCAGGGTTAGGTTAGGTTTTAAAATTAGTTTTTGGGGATTTTTGAAAACCTTTTTGAAAAACTTTTTGAAAGCTTTTGTTAATAAGAATGTTTTTCAAAACTAAGGACATTTTGAAAGTATTTTGAAAACATTTTGGAATAGCCTATTTGTCAGTACGACTCGGTGTACAACATATTCCTAGACTCAATAAAATGAAAAATATATTGCTTAAAGAAATACAGACTCGAACAGGCAAACATCCCTTCGATCTTGAATTGAGTAGATAGCTATTCTTGATCATGTCCAAGAGTTCGATACATCCTGACTAGCTTCATATATCGAGACAGAGTTTGATCAATTATTAAAATCAGTTTGACCATATGACCAATGGGCCAACAATCTTCCCCATTTTGATAATTGACAAACTATGAATGATATAACATTAAAGCTTGAAATAAAATCAAAAATTGTTCATGTCCTGCATTTTCTCAAAAGAATGTTAGATCTTTATTTTTCTCCCCCGTTATCACTTAGCAAAATAATTGCAAAAGAGAAAAACTCCCCCGCAATCATTGCATAAATAACAAACAGTGAAGAAACACAAGAAAATAATCATGATAAATGATAGAAATATTAAAGAAAATATAACGACATCACAGGCATGTGTTAGTACTCAGGCAGTTTATAACAAAGAATTATTTCACAGGCAGTTCATAATATTAAAGCAGATAAAAATGCTATAAATAAGTAAATAAACTGATGTGAACTATAAACTACGCATCTCATAAAGATAAAAAGATGTTCAGAAGACATCAATAAAAGAAATCCAGTACAAGTCCTCAAAAAGAAATACTGATAATAAAGTCTAAAAAATAGAAAAACCTGGAATGTCGGAGCTTTTCCAAGTATACAGTAGATAATATCTAAGTCTCAAAAATCAGATAACATATCACAACTCCTCCTCCTCATCATCATCATCATCATGACGATCAGCATGTCCAGAAGGACCAGCTGCAGAGGTGCCAGCGACAGAAGGGTGAGGAGGGGCGCCAGTGTAAAACTCACCAACATAGTCACGAGGAGGAGCACGGTCAGAACGGTACCAATCACATGCGTTACCGGGATGAAAGTAGGCATGGACAGCCTCATCCTCACAGCGGTAACCAGAGAAAGTTGGATCTCTAGGAATGGAACCGGCAGAATGTCCAGTCTGGGCGAAACGAAGATCAGCTAAAGAATTTGCAGTCGTCTGATAACGGGTGACGTCGCGGAACTCACGTTCGCGGGCCATGTCCGTCATCGAGACGTGCAAATCTGAAAGGTGCTGGTGTATGCCCTCAAATGTCATGGCATACTGCTGAGGAGGTGGAGGAGGTGGAGCAGTAGCAGGGGCAGTAGGAGGAGCGGCTGCAGTCATACTGCGACGAGATAACTTGAGAAACTTGGGCTCAGGGTCTTGAGTACAAGTAGATAAATCAATGTCGAAACGCTGGAAGATGCGTGGGCGAATCATCGCATAAGAGAGATTTCTATCTCTTGTACGACAACGTCCCATCATCTGAATAATGGTCTTAGGGGCAAAAAATGGAATCCCCTTAAGAATGTGATACATAGCAGATAATTCAAGAGACGTAACATCATCCTTTGAAGTAGACTTCGGAAGGAGAGTGGAGTAAATGATACGGTACAATTCATAATTAAACAAGTTCAAGTTGTTTGCCTTGAACTTTCCAGAGCGAACTCTATCAGGTGCACAAAGTTTGGCTTTGAAACTAGTAAGTGTCGTGCCGTCGGGGAAATCAAACTCAGTGATATCAACAAACGGTTCACCTTCATTGGGAATACCAAGGATCTCCGCTAAGAGGACATCATTGAAATTGATATCTAATCCTCCAACACGAGTGCTTACATCAAACGTGTTTAATATGATATTACAGTAGAACAGTCTAATGGCATTAGTTGCTACGGAGAAACAGAGTTTAACAAAATATTGTAACCCTAATGCCTCAAAGAAATGGCGATGATCTGGAAATACAGTACACTTGATGGGAGCGCCTGTGCATATGGATCTCCTAGAAAAATCTCCATACCACAGTAGGGCTTGATCTAGGGTTTGAAAGTAAAATCCGTCGAACGTGCCATCGCTAGATTGGACTGGCGAAAAGAGAGAATCCGTAGGTGGATTCGAAGATGAACCTTCCTCACTTGGGTTGGTTGTCTTCTTCCTCTTGAAGGGGTTAAATCCCTTAGGTGCCATTTATATAATAAAAGGAAATATGCACGAAATTAAACGGAGGGAAAATAAGGAGTTATACCTCCCGAGATTTGAGTATGTTATAGAGAACGATGAACTCCGCACGAATCCAAAGTTTGGATTGATTTCACCACGTGGATTGGAAGAGAAGGAGTGGTGAAGAACTAGGGTTAGGGGGTTCTCTCGCGCGGCTGCTGTTGCTGTTTGATGTGGTTTAGAAGCAATAAAGAAGAAAGGCTCTCGGGTTCTGGTTATATAACCTGATACCTTCAACCGAACTCGGGCCGAATTCGGACCGAATGCTGGCCGAATTCGCCTGGGGTTGGTTTGGAACACTTTCTTTTTCATTGGCTCATTTCAAATATTTAATTCAAAGATTAGTAATTTTAACCTTCAATTAACATAATTAATATTATTTTATGGATTAAATATCGTTACACAGCGACTATTTCAGATTAGCTGTAGGAGTACTGTCCCAGCTGGCGGAGGTTTACCGGGGAACTCTTAAGTACTGCTTCGCTTCAACCGTAATTGTGGTGACGGACAGACTCTTTATTGGCTTGTCTCTAACACAGTTTTTGCGTATTAAAATATAATCATAAAACAAAATTAATTAATATTATTGACGTCCAAAATTTCTAATTCTCGACGTAAATAATTGAAACGATCTTCTGCTAGAGGTTTTATGAAAATATCAGCTAATTGATTCTCAGTATCTATGTACACAAGGTTAATATCTCCATTTTGATGATGATCTCTAAGAAAATGATGTCGGATCTCGATATGCTTAGTATAAGAGTGACATACTGGATTCTTAGTCAAATTAATAGTGTTCGTGTTATCACAAAAAATGGGAATATATGTGTAAAATAAATCATAGTCTTCTAAGGTTTGTTTCATCCACAAAATCTGAGCACAACAACGTCCTGCGACGATATACTCAGCCTCTGTTGTTGATAGGGCTACAGAATTTTGCTTTTTACTAAACCATGAGACTAAAGCCTTACCTAAGAAATGACATGTGCCACTGGTACTTTTTCTATCAACTTTGCATCCAGCAAAATCTGCATCCGAGTAACCAATAAGGTCAAAGGACTTAGTTTTGGGATACCATAAGCCAACAGAAGAAGTGCCCATAAGGTATCGAAAGATACGCTTAACTGCGCACAAATGTGATTCCTTTGGATTAGCTTGAAAACGTGCACACAGGCAAACACTAAACATAATATCAGGATGACTAGCAGTTAAATAAAGTAAACTACCGATCATACCTCGATACTTACGTGTGTCGACCGGCTTACCTTGTTCATCAATATCAACCTTTGTTGAAGTTGCCATCGGAGTGCCAATAGGTTTGACATTGTCCAGATCAAACTTCTTTAGCAAATCTTTTGTGTACTTGGCTTGATTTATGAATGTCCCATTGTCAGTTTGTTTGATTTGCAGTCCGAGAAAGAATTTTAGCTCTTCCATCATGCTCATCTCAAACTCATTCTGCATACACTTAGAAAATTCTTGACACAGAGATTCATCAGTAGATCCAAATATAATATCATCAACATAGACTTGTATTAAAAGAAGCTTACCATTAAAGGACTTAATAAAAAGTGTAGTGTCAACCTTGCCTTTTGAAAAACCGTTATCAAGTAGAAAAGAGCTTAGACGATCATACCAAGCACGAGGGGCTTGTTTCAAACCGTATAAAGCTTTCTTCAACTTGAAAATATGATCAGGGTTTTTAAAATCTGTGAAACCTGGAGGTTGTGCTACAAGAACTTCTTCTCTTATAAAACCGTTTAAAAATGCACTCTTGACATCCATTTGAAATAATTTGAAATTATGAAAACATGCAAATGCACATAACATGTGAATGGATTCTAATCTCGCAACTGGGGCATAAGTCTCATCGTAGTCGATACCTTCTTCCTGATTGTATCCTTGAGCTACGAGTCGAACCTTGTTACGAGTCACTAAACCATTCTCATTAAGTTTATTTCGAAATACCCAACGGGTGCCAATGACCGGATGATCAATAGGCTTGGGAACAAGTTTCCAAACTTGATTCCATTCAAATTGGTTTAATTCCTCTTGTATAGCATCTATCCAAAAATTATTACTACATGCTTCATCAATAGTTTTAGGTTCTAGCTGTGAAATGAATGTAACACTAGAAATAATATCTCTACTGGATGTACGAGTACTTACACCTTTGGTAATGTCACCAATTACCAAATCCTTTGGATGATCAGCCGTAAATTTTAATCTTTTCGGCAGACTCTGAAGATAGCTGGTTCCTGGATCTTCTCTAGGAGGTTCAGCTAGTGCTGAGCTTGGTTGAGAATCAGCTGGTGTTGAGCTTGGTACAGATGGATCTTCGTCATTGTCATCGATAGTCATTTGATTCAATTCATCAAAGGTGACATTGATTGATTCTTCGATGATCATGGTTCGTTTGTTGAAGACTCTGTATCCTTTGCTCTTGGCCGCATAACCTAAAAATATACCTTCATCGGCCTTTTTGTCAAACTTTTCCAAATTGTCTTTTGTATTAAGAATAAAGCACTTACAACCAAATATTCTAAAATATGAAACTGATGGAATTCTATCAAACCATAACTCAAATGGAGTCTTCTTCGATTTGGGTCGAATTAGAACTCTATTGAGAACAAAACAAGCTGTATTGACAGCTTCAGTCCAGAAATATTTGGGTAGACTAAACTGGTTTAACATTACTCTGGCCATTTCGGATAGAGTTCTGTTCTTACGTTCCACAACTCCATTTTGTTGTGGAGTCCTAGGGCAGGAGAACTCGTGTACAAAACCGTGTGTGTCACAAAATTGCTCAAACTCTGCATTCTCAAATTCGCCTCCATGATCGCTTCTAATACGAGTGATCATGTAACCTTTTTCATTCTGTACTTTCTTGTAAAAGGTGACAAATTTGGATAATACATCATTCTTGCGTGTCAAGAAGTATACCCACGTGTATCTAGAGAAATCATCTACAATTACAAAAGCATAAAGCTTACCTCCAAGGCTAGCAACTCTGCTAGGACCAAATAAGTCCATATGAAGCAATTGTAAAGGTCTAGTAGTACATACTGCGTTTACTGACTTGAATGTGGATCTGGTAGCTTTGTTCTTTTCACATTGACTGCATACCGAATCCTTCTTGAATGTAATGTCCGGTAAACTGCGTACTAGCTTCTTTGTGGATAATCTTGAGATTGTGTCCATATTTGCGTGACCGAGTCTCATATGCTACAGATGACTCTCATCACTTTTAGCCATTAAGCATCTACCTGAAATGTTAGTTTCTTCCAACAAATAGAAAACATATATGTTGTCTTCCCTGTTACCTTCAAAGATAGTACTACCAGTTGAGCTATCAACTATAGTACATTTGTCTTTGCCAAAGTTGATGCCATAACCATGATCAGCTAAATGACTTATGCTGAGTAGATTATGTTTCAACTCGGTAACCAGACAGACATCCTTAATCACAGGATAGGGAGACTTACCAACATCATCGATACCAATAATATACCCTTTCAAGTTATTACCGAAGGAAACATAACCTTCCTTCTTCTTCGACAGTATTGCAAATAATGTAGCGTCACCGGTCATATGCCGTGAACAACCGCTGTCGAGGATCCATTTACTTTTAGTATGTGAAGGGTGTTCCACCTACAAAACCATTTGCAGATAAAACTTTTGGTACCCATTTCTTATAGGGTCCTGAAATATTAGCTTTTGGTATCCAAGCATAAATATTTAAATCAACAAGCTTTCTGATTCTATATGAAGGTGAGATATGACCAATGAGGCCACAATAATGACATTGTGCATGTTGAGTGTTGAAAGCTGAGTGGTGTGCATGGTTGGTAGGTTTGGGTTTTCTAGTATAGAAGAACGCATACCTATAATCCTGTTTAGGCTTAACCTTTTGGGGTAAAGGTTTGATAGGGTTAGGTCTGACAGTGTTTGGCTTGGGAATGTTCCGATTTTTCGGTAAGTGACACGTGTTAGGGTAGGAAGCAGCAGTCTCAAGCTGTTTTTCTAACCTAATTTCCAATCTTTTGGAAGTGTCATACAACTTAGTATAATCAGAAGTGAGTATTTCTATTCTGATTTGTGCACATTGAAGACTTTTCTTCACTTTAGAAAGTTCTTCCTTGAGTTGGTCAATAACTTTGTTTTTCTCTTCAGATGACTTGGTAGTCTCGTGTAATAAGAGCTTGATAGAGAAAAGCTCACCAGACTTACTAACATTATTTCTAACCTCAGCTAGTAGGTCGGTAAGTCTTCCTATTTCTCCTTTGTACTCTTTGAGTACCTTCTTAGAGGTCTGATATTTGCTACGCAGTTTCCTGTAATCACTTATCAGTTCACTGAAGGCATCTCCTAATTGCTCAAAGGTGAAGTCATCATATGTATCAACTACAGGTTCAGTAGGTACCTTATCGGATGCCATAAAGCATACATTTCTAGCGTCTTCTGATTGTTCGTCTTCTGAGTCGCTGGCTTCACTCACATGCCATATGCTGGTATTGGCATACTTTCGTGATGTTGATCTCTTCAGGTTCCCTTTCTCATACCTGTTGCTCTTCTTGCTTGATGATGAGTTTGTAGGACAATCCTTCTTCATGTGTCCCTTCTTTTTGCAGCCATAGAAGACAGCATCATCTTGATACCAGTTGTTGCTGTTGTTGTTTTCTTTGGCTCTCTTCTCATATCTCATGAATCTCTTGAATTTTCTTGCTAGGAGTGCTTGATCTTCAGCATCAGATTTACTGTTGTCTGAGTCACCTTCAGCAGCTTTTCTGTGCTGAGCCTTGAAAGCTATCGTCTTCTCCTTTGGTGCAGGCTCTTCAAAATCTTGTAGCTCCAGTTCATGAGTGAGTAGCTTACCCATGAGTACTTCGAGGGACATAGTTGTGAGGTCGTTCCCTTCAATGATTGCAGTAGCCTTTGGAATCCAGTTCTTGGTGAGTGCTCGCAGGAGTTTGCAAATCTTTTCATGGTTACTGTACTCTTTGCCTAGGGAGGACAAAGGATTTACAATATCCAAGAATCTCTCGAACATCTGAGTAACTTTTTCGTTGGGCTTCATCTTGAACACCTCATACTCTTGAGTAAGTATGCTGACCTTTGATTCTTTGACTTGAGTCGTGCCTTTATGTGTGACTTCAAGAAGTTTCCATACTTCATTAGCCGTTGTGCAGATAGACACCCTGTTAAATTCAGTTCTGTCTAAAGCACAAAATAGAGCGTTAATAGCACGTGCGTCAAGACTGGCCTTTTTCTTTTCTTTCTCTGTATATCTGTTATGGGGTTTTTCAACTAAAACTCCATAAACTTTTATACGAGGTGGCTTTTGATAGCCATCAATAATAATGGACCATAAATCAAAGTCAAGTGATTTCAAGAAGAAACTCATCCGTGTTTTCCAATAGGTATAATTCGTACCATCAAACAGTGAAGGTATGTTTGTGGCCTGGCCTTCACTTGTGAATTTCACAGTTGCCATGTGTTGTGCTGTGATCTATATAATAATTAGTTAAATCAATAAATAATTGCAATGTTACCTTGCTTTACCTGTAATACCTGCTCTGATACCAATTGTAGGAACGAAATCGTAAAGCACAATACTCTAGAGGGGGGGGTGAATAGAGTAGGCAGCGGAAATATGCTAATTAAAAATTATTAGCAGCAAGATCACAGAATAATAATCACAACTAAATAATGTAAAGGCAGAGATAAGAAAGCAAACGCAAAGACAGCGATGTACATTGGTTTCCCTCTGTTGAGGACTAATCCAGTCGGTAGAACTCTTGCTACCAGTTGAATCCACTATTGGCAAAACTGCAAGTTTTCTTACGAAGTCCGTGCAACTTCTACAACGCGAGCTTTGATACGAAGAACTAGTCCAACTTCAATTGTGAAGAGGTATTCTTCAAATCAAGCCTTCTGATTACAATCTCTCAGAAACTTCTAGACTGTACCGCACTGGCAAATCGACTAGAGGATTGTAATTGGCTTGGGATCTGAAATTTAAAGCTCGAGAAAACTCTTTGGAAGACTGAAAGCTTTAGATAGAGGGAAGATTGAAAGTGAATGAGTGAGTTAAAAAGATCGAAATCCTTCTCCATTTATAGGAGTTCCAAAGACAGTATTCTGACAGAATTCGGGCAGAATTTGGGCAGAATTCGATGAGGAAATCTCGGTCAAATCCACAACTGCAGGAGGACCAAGTTCCAGAGGATTCAAAAATCAAAACGGCCACTAACCGAACTCTGGCCGAACTCTGGCCGAGTTCTGTCAGGGTTAGGTTAGGTTTTAAAATTAGTTTTTGGGGATTTTTGAAAACCTTTTTGAAAGCTTTTGTTAATAAGAATGTTTTTCAAAACTAAGGACATTTTGAAAGTATTTTGAAAATATTTTGGAATAGCCTATTTGCCAGTACGACTCAGTGTACAACGTATTCCTAGACTCAATAAAATGAAAAATACATTGCTTAAAGAAATATAGACTCGAACAGGCAAACATCCTTTCGATCTTGAATTGAGTAGATAGCTATTATTGATCATGTCCAAGAGTCCGATACATCCTGACTAGCTTCATATATCGAGACTGAGTTTGATCAATTATTAAAATCAGTTTGACCATATGACCAATGGGCCAACACAAACCACATGGTAAATAACATTACTATAGTCATAGATGGTTGATGGTGAGTTAGTAGTCAACCATCAATGATTCTCTACCATAGTAAAGTTATTTCTCTACATAGCAAATAACTTTACTATAGTCATAGATTCTCCACCATCTAGAATACTGGTTGATGGTGAGTTAGTAGTCAAAGTTATTGCATGAGATTCTTGTTAGTCTAGATGCTTGAGCCATCAATGCACTATTTTGTACAATTAACAAAATCGAGTTTAATCGTGTATCTATCTTTACCACGTCAAATGAAATTTGGAGACTTCTTAAGGCAACTCATGAAGGAACTTTCCAAGTAAATGAATCCAAAACCAGTAGACTGACACAGGAGTACGAATCTTTTAAGATAAAACCCGGTGAGTCAATTACACAGATTTTTACTCGTTTCCTCGATATTACTAATCCTTTACAGTCTCTTGGTAAGGATTAC
Source organism: Iris pallida (assembly GCA_029216955.1). NCBI lineage: Eukaryota > Viridiplantae > Streptophyta > Magnoliopsida > Asparagales > Iridaceae > Iris > Iris pallida. The sequence goes on along the minus strand of JANAVB010004797.1, from coordinate 2,774,088 downwards.
AGCAATCACGAGAATATCAAGAAGATTCTACGGGCTCTAACCATGAATTGGAACTCGAAGGCCACTGCGATCGTAGAAGAAAATGACCTCACCATGATGACTTTGGAGATACTAATGGGCAAGCTCATGACCTATAAGCTGGACTTACAAGAATTTGAAGAAGCTACTCCCAAGGAGAAATCTATAGCCTTCAAAGCACAAGCCCGAAGAATCTTATGCAATAACTTTGATGAAGAATCATCTGATGGTGGAGAACAGGACCTAATGGTCAAGAATTGCAGAAAATTACTGATGTTTGAGAGACCAAACCGAAGGAAGAAAGACATCCGAGAGAGCAACAAAGAAGAGACAATCTGCTTCGAATGTAAGAAGACAGGGCACATAAAGACTGTCCACTATCAAAGAAAAGCAGTCCATATGACTGATCAAGATCGAACAGAAAAGCTACAATAAGTCGAAAGTACGCTAATATAAGCATCTGGCATGAAAGTGAGGCCAGTGAGTTAATGGATAAGAATAGACCCAGCAGCACTGCAAATATCTGTCTGATGGCTTTCGATAAGGTATCTTCAAACCCTATGTACGATAACTTTACTTTTGATGAGCTTGAAACTACCCTTAGCGAACTACTTGAAGAACACAGAAATGTGTGAACAAGTACAAGCAATCTCGTAAAGAGATTAAGGCACACACAACCAAATTGCTAGACTGTCTAATCTCATTGAAGATATTAAAGAGACGTCTACTATCGGTAACAAGGAAGAGATAGCCATGCTTAAGGTAGACTATCATGAGGCTATCCTCACTATTGAAAAGAAAGAAAGAGACTATGTCAAAGTGCAAGAAATTTATGACATAAAAAAGAAGAGACACTTAGTCACTGAGCAAAGACTTATAGAGATGACTACCAAATATGAGAAGTCTTGTACGATCTCTAAAAAATTAGAGATCAAGTTAGGCAAATAGGACATCCCTGTTATACAGCCTAAGATTAGTCCTAATGCCAAGCATACATCTCAGAGGGCTAAACCAAAGAAAGCATGTAAGCAACACGTCATCATGCTTTCACTTACAGGTTTCCGAGGAAGATACAAAATAATGTCAACACATAAACAAAAAACATTTTTTTTAAAACTCACATGTACATATAATGGTACACATGGGCACATATCATAATATTGTAGAGTTAGAAAGCTTGTTGACACTAACATACTTGCTTGGATTCCTAAAACTAATCATAAAGGACCCTTGAAGAAACGGGTACCAAAGGATTCATCTACTCACTTTGTAGGTGTCACGACCCGCACCCTAATTAGGGGCACGAGCACGTAGGTACGTCCATCCTACGCCGCAGAATCGGCGGTAGAATACTGTATAGGTCGTCTACAATATACAATATCTAGACATAATATATAAACCTGTCATCTCCGTACGGAGGTATAAAAAGTCATAACTCAATCACAAGACATCTAAGAAAGATAGCACGAAATATGATAAGATATGATAGAAAGATAAACTGGAAATAGATGCAAGATCACAACACAAGTTTAGAGTTCAAAACATAACACAAGATCTCAAAATATAAAGTATACTACAAGTCTCAAGTACTAGCTGGATCGTAGTCCAGTCAAGCCTAACTAGTCTAAGTCTAAGCAGGCGATGCATCCTCGAGGGGCACCGGCTTCACAGGGATGTCCATGTAGTACTCACCGTCTATGCCAAACCTATAGAAGGTCGAGCAGTCAGCCTCTATATCATCTGTAAACATCAACAGGATTATTCTGTCAGGATATGAGCAAGTACAAATGCTAACAGAAATTTCATGTGAATTGATAAATTCTATAAGAGATAATTATAATAGAATACAAGATAAAATATTAAGACTGAAATATAAAAAGGATATGTAAAACTGGATATCATGTCAGGATATGAAATACTGGAATGTAGAACAGTACAAGAATATATGATGTATAATATAAACATAAACGGTGCCTTGAGATATTAGAGCGTTATATGATCAGCTTGGATCAGGATCAGGCTGTTCCATTTGACCGGCTATGCATAAGAATAAGCACAGGTAAACCTGGAGATCAGGCCGGCCAAAATGGAAAGCTATGCACAAGTAATATCAGGTCAGGCTATACCCTACGTATGGTGAGGGTGGAGCTATGCACAAGTAGTAACAAGAATATAGGAGGGATATTGATCACATAACCACTAATAACTCCACATCAACGATAGTATAATAGATCCGAACATGACATGTCATGACATAGGATTCAAAAGCAGGGGGCCAGCCTACTCCCAAATTGGTGTCTATACAAGTACAAAAAACAAGATCGAACAATGCACACATATACCAGGAAAGTTCAGAAATAACAATCTCATGACAGGATCCGACGTATACTAGTCCGTGTACCATCGTGTCAGAAATCAAGTAAAATACTATAACTGAATCGGATATAGCAGATATCAAGACAATAAAAACTATCAAAGAATATTCTCGCCTGTGGTCCTGAGCTGTCAATGAGAATCGATGGTCAGAGTGATGTCACAGACCTAAATATGAGATATACATGAGTTAATTAGGGTTTGACAGTGTATGGCATGATATTCTAGTGTATGTTATGCAAATCTAGGTCATACTAAGTCACACTAGGTCATACAAGTCATACTAAGTCATGGTAAGTAAAACAAAGTCAAACAAGGTCAAGGTAAGTCAAACAAAGTCAAACTAGGTCAAGGTAAGTCAAACTACGTCAAGGTAAGTCAAACTATGTCAAGGTAAGTCAAACAAAGTCAAACTAGGTCAATCTAGGTCAAAGGTTGACCTACAGTTGACTTTTGGTCAACTGGTCAACTCTGGTCAACTTCTAGTCCATTCTAGGTCAAACTGAATCAATGGTTGACTCACAGTTGACTTTTGGTCAACTGGTCAACTCTGATCAACTCCTAGTCCAATCTAGGTCTAATGTTGACTTACAGTTGACTTTGAATCAAAATAGTCAACCTTGGTCAAACATGGTCAAATCTAAGTCAAGCATCATATTTCCAACCATTACCAACTAAGATATCATATACCTTGGTCCTATTGGTATCCCAATACCAAACCTTGGTTGGAAGTCAAATACCTTAATCTAGGTAAACATACCTTAATACCCAATACCCATACTTAGATATCTAGTAGCTATCTATATACCCCCAAGCTACTAGTTAACCAATAACTTAGGTATCTAACCTTAGTTACCTAGGTAAATCCAATACCTTGCCTTGAAGGTAAACTATTACCTTAAAAAAAAAGGTAAATCTTATAAGATATCCCAAGATACTACTTGGATATCTCAAGATACCACTCTAACCATATCCTAATATCCTACTCTCTTGATACCCTCAAGATACTATCATACCCACTCTCTAACATCTACTAGCTATCCCAAGTCATCTAACCAAGATACCAACTTACATAGGATACTCACTCTAACATAGATACTAACTTCTAGTCTAGGATATATAGGGTGTCTAATTACCTATCCAAGATACTAACATATCTATCTAGGATACTATCTTAGATATCTTAGGAACTAGCTAACTCATCTAAAGATACTAATTATCCCAAGATACTCTAATATATACATATACATTATACCCTTCTCCCCCCAAAATGGTAGATAACCAACTCAACATATATATAGATATACTCTATACACTACCTATGGGATAATATCCCATAATCTAGGGTACCAACTCTAGCCTATATCCTAATATCCTATCCATCTATGTAATATTCCAATTCTAACCATTACCTACCAAGGTATTCCAATACCTTGGATACTAGGTAATACCCTTATCCTAGTAATATTTACCTTAGGCTAGTAGATAACCCACTAACCTAGGCTAATAGATTATAAATAAACCTTAGACTAGTCTCTAACCATCTATCCTAGTATCCTACCAATACCTTGCTATTACCTTACCCTTACATTAGGTAATTCCCATTACCTTGAAGGTAAACCCATTACCTTGAAGGTAACTCAATACCTTACCTTGTAATAGGGTAAACCCCATTACCTTGGTGAAGGTAAACCAATATCCTAAGATATCTCACATTACCTTAGTATCCTAAGATACTACTTTGTATCTCAAGATACCAAGTATCTTAACTCTAACATATCTAACTTAGATATCTATATACTAATATATCTAACTCTAACATAGATAGACATCTAACTATCCTATCAAACCTTCTATCTAACATATAACACTAACCACACTCTAGACACTAACTTAAGGTATTCTAGCATATATCTAACCACTCACACACACATGGACACAATCACCCTACTCTTAGCACTTGACATCTTGATATTATCTATTACCTAGTTCTAATACCCAATATCTTAGTATCTTGACCAAAACCTTATCATTCCATATACTTATCCAACTAAATCTAATACTAATATTTGATACCAAATAGGATACCTTACTCATGTCCCAATACTCACTTATCCTTACTCATGATACTTGAGTGTCACGATACCAATATTCTCATGGTACCCAAGTATTACACTAGTACCTTGCCCATAACTTTAATACCTTGACACATAACTTATCTATATTTGACTTACTTGTTAACCATTTGTATCAACATTAACACACACTAACTAACACATATTACCTAACAATATATATATATATATATATATATATATATATATATGTGTGTGTGTGTGTGTGTGTGTGTGTGTGTGTGTGTGTGTGTGTGTGTGTGTGTGTGTGTGTGTGTGTGTGTGTGTGTGTGTATATATTTTTTAAAAAAATATGTGTGTGTGTGTGTATATATATACATATATTTTTTTTAATATATATATATATATATATATATATATATATATATATATATATATATATATATATACACACACACATATATATATATGTATATATATGTACTATATCATACATATTCTTGACAACCTATGATACATACATTTACTTGATATCCATACTACATAGGCTCATAGGATACAAAATGCCTATGTCGTATAGTCAGTTTTCTACTTAAAATCAATACTGCACCTATTAGACCTATTCACTAAATTCTAGGATTAAAGTATGTCATAGCCCTTCGTATTAGCTTTTCGAAACTTCAAATGGATCGTATTTTCATGTCGGAAAACTCCCGGAATCGCGAAAACACCGAAACACATTCGTCTTTCAGACAGCTGACACTCAAACAGTTTTACAGAAAGTTCTAAAACGAATTTAGCTATCAATATATATATATTTGAAAATCTAACTTCGATATGGTTCTTTTAAAAAAAATAGAAGATTAATCAGAGTCTTGAGCTAGGAGTTATGACATTTCTAAGTTGCTATGTCTACTAAAAACGTGGATGAATATTATGACGAATTTGGATTGTTTTGGACAAAAGAAACACATGTATATACCCAAATCTAACCATGTATATCATAAAATACCATAACACAATACTACGTATCCTATTTAGGACACATACACCCAATCTCAACTCAAAAAGGACACGAAAGTTCCTTTGGGGACACGTATCGAACACTTGGTGGTCACAAATTTGATTTCCCCCAATTTGTATCAAAATAAAAGGGAAAAAAACCTTTACATAGGAAGATAGGAGCCTCAACTCCTCTCTAATGTCACCCTAATGCAAATGGGGTCCTAAATGAATGTAGTTACACCAATGAAATGGAATAGAAGGGTTTAGAGAGCTCATACCAAAAGATAGATGGATTCTCATTGTAAAATTTCTAGATCTAGATCTCCACCAAGCTTCAAGTTTCCAAATCCTTCCAATCCCTTCTTACTAGCCAATAGAGGCTTCTCCTCTCCAAGGGAAAGAGAATGAAATAAATTTTGCTCAATTTTGAGGAAATTTGGGTGTAGGAGAAATTTGGGGAAAAAGTTCCTAAATTCGGGCTTGAAATAAAAATAGAAAGAGGAAGAAGATGAAGTGGGACTTTAATAGGAAGGTAGGCTGCCATATGGGAGCCCTAAATGGGTTTGGAAAATGTCTAAGTTGCCCTCATCAAGACTCCCTTTGGTTAACTAGGAGTATGCAAAGGTTTGGGGTCAAAAGGGTCAAGTTTCTAATCTTTAAACGGCTAAACTTGTCATGTGGATTTAGTCTAAATGCACTAGCCTAATGAGATGAGTTTATGGGCCATGTCTATCTAATCTTTGGGTTCCGACTAGAGTCTAAACTATCCGGACCACTAACACAAGTCAAAACTAGACGAAACTTCAACCCGACTAAACAAATTCCCAAAATATAATAATAATAAATAAATATTTGCAAAAATATAGGAATATAAAAAATAACAAATTTAAGCTCATTTTTTGAAAATAGGCAGTTACAGTAGGTGGACCCTCAACCCTCTCATGCTAGAAACAAGTAGATTTTCGATAGCGGATGTTCGCGGCACATGACTGGTGATGCATCTTTATTCGCTACGCTATCGATGAAAAAAGAAGGATATGTCTCCTTCGACAATAATTTGAGAGGTGATATAATTGGTAATGGCACTGTTGGTATGTCTCCCTATCCAGTAATAAAAGACGTCTATCTAGTTAAAGAATTGAAACATAACGTATTGAGCATAAGTTATTTGGCAGATAATGGTTATGGTATCAATTTTGTAGAAGACAAATGTTCTATATATGATATGTCATCTGGTAATCTCGTATATGAAGGAATTAGGGAAGACAACATTTATGTTTTCTTTTTAGAAAGTACTAATAATGCAGGAAGAGAAAAGCTGACTATGGCACATGAGGCTAGGACATGCAAATATGGAAACTATCTCATAGCTATGCACCAAAAAGCTGGTAAAAGGACTCCCAGAGAATACATTCAAGAGAGATATGGTATATGCTGACTATGAAAAGAACAAAGCAACTAGGTCGTCATTTAAATCTATAAACGCTGTAAGTACTTCTAAACCTCTGCAATTAATACATATGGATTTATTTGGTCCTAGTAGAGTCGCTAGTCTTGGCGGTAAACTCTACGCTTTTGTGATTGTTGATGATTTCTCTTATTACACATGGGTTTTCTTTTTATCAAACAAAAGTGATGCCATTTTTAAATTTCAGATATTTTGCAAAAAGGTACAAAACGAAAAAGGCTTAATGATTACTCAAATCCGAAGTGATCATGGTGAAGAATTCGTAAATGCTAATTTCAGAAAGTTTTGTGATGATAATGAATATTACCACGAGTTTTCTTATCCTAGAACTCCCTAACAGAATGGTACTGTGGAGTGGAAGAATCTTACTCTAAGCGAGATGGCTAGAGTCATGTCGAATCAGCATAATCTTCCAAAATACTTTTGGGCAGAAGCTGTTAGTATAGCCTATCATATTTTAAATAGGGTGTTAACTCGGCCTATCTCAAAGAAAATACCCTATGAATTATGGTTTGGAAGGATTCCAAACATTTCATATTTTAAAGTTTTTGGATGTTGTTGTTTTATCTTGAACACCAAGGACAACTTAGGTAAGTTTGACTTTAAGGCAGACGAAGGGATATTTCTCGGATATGCTGCCAAGAATAAGGGATATATAATTTTTATTAAGAGATCTATGATTTTTGAAGAATCCATTAACGTTACTTTTGATGAGCTCAATAGTCACAGATCTAGCGACAGTGATGATGAAGATGTGCAGAACAAATCCAAGACACCTGAAGATACTGCTACCAACGAGGGCTATCTCGAAAGTCTACCTAAGATAATAAAATTCATGCCAGACCATCTAGAGACACTCGTAATAGGTGATGTATCTAAAGAAGTAGGTAAGCATTCTTCTACTAGAGATATTAATGTAGCAACAAATGTAGCTTTTATTTCTCAAGTAGAACCTAAGACAGTAGCAGATGCTTTTAATGATGAGTTTTCGATTGACGCCATACAAGAGAAACTTAATCAATTTGATTGAAACCAAGTTTGGAAACTTATTCCTGAACCTATTGGTCAATCAATAATTGATACCAAATGGGTGTTTCGAAATAAGTTGAGTGAGGATGGATAAGTTCTACGTAACAAAATATGTCTAGTGGCACAAGGTTATAATAAAAAAGAAGAAATTAATTATGACGAGACATATGCTCATGTTGCTATACTAGAAGCCATTCACATGCTTTGTACATTTGCATGTCTTCATAATTTCAAACTTTTTCAAATGGACGTAAAAAAGTGCATTTTTAAATAGATTTTTGAAAGAAAAAGTTTTTGTGAAACAGTCCCCTGGTCTTGAAGATTTTCAAAAACCTGATCACGTCTTCAACTTAGGAAAGCACTATATGGACTCAAACAAGCACCTCGTGCTTGGTATGAACGCCTAAGTGCTTTCTTAATTGAAAAAAGGAAGAGTTAATCAAACTTTATTTATCAAGTCTTCAGATGATAGTATCTTACTTGTGCAAATTTATGTAGATGACATCATTTTTTGTTCTACTAATGAAAAATTTTGTCAAGAATTTGCTAAGTATATACAAAGTGAGTTTGAGATGAGTATGATGAGAGAGCTAAACTACTTCCTAGGACTTCAGATCAAACAACACTCAGAGAAAACATTCATCAACCAAGCCAAGTACACGAAGGATTTACTGAAGAAGTATGACTTCGACAACGTAAAGCCTATCGGCTCACTAGTGGCTACATCAACACGGCTTGACATTGATGAAAGTGGCAAACCAGTCGACCAGCGTAAGTATTGAGGTATGATTGATAATTTATTATACTTAACTGCTAGTCGCCTAGATATTATGTTTAGTGTTTGCATTTGTGCACGATATCAAGCTAATCCTAAGGAATCACACTTATGTGCCTTTAAGCGTATCTTTCGATACATTAAGGGAACTTCTACAGCTGACTTGTGGTATCCCAAAACCATATCTTTTTGACCTTATCGGTTATTCAGATGCTGATTTTGTTGGATGCAAAGTAGACCGTAAAAGAACCAGTGATACGTGTCATTTCTTAGGAAAAGCTTTAGTCTCCTGGTTTAGCAAGAAGCAAAACTCTATTGCTTTATCAATAAATAAGGCTGAGTATATTGCCGCATGACGTTGTTGTGCACAGATTTTGCGGATAAAGCAAACCTTATAAGACTATAATTTGCACTATACGAAGATTTCCATATACTGTGATAACACTTGCACGATCAACTTGACTAAGAACCATGTTTGTCACTCGCGCACAAAGCACATAGAAATATGTCATCACTTTTTACGTGATCACCAATAACATGAGTACATTTACTTCGAGTTTATTGACACAAATCATCAATTAGCAGATATTTTTACAAAATTGCTAGCTGAAGACCGTTTCAACTATCTGCATCGCGAGTTAGGCATACTTGAATTTTCATATTCATAATGTGTTATGATTAATAAAATTACTCAAAACTCAAAAATCCTAGATTCATTAATTGAAGTTATTTTGAGAACAACCCGAAAGGGCCCTTTTGTCATACAGGCATAGACAGCCTAAAGCGACATAGTGTACTACTCTTCGGACTACCGCTAGCTGGGATCTGGCACCTACAGCTAACTCAAAGTAATGAATTATAATTAAATCGAAGGGTTAAAGAGTTATAAGTACGTTTATCATCCATTACACATAAATGAATAGGGAATTCTAGTGGCCGAACTCGGATAGAACTCGGACCGAGTTCTGACCAAGTTCTATCCGAGTTCTGACCAAGTTCGGGTCGAACTCGGTCGGCATCGTTTTATAAACCAGCAGCGTTTCAGTCGGCCCTAGCTCCTATAAAAACTTCATCTTCTTCATATTATCTTTCAACCGAACACTCCAAACTAAAACCCTAGTTTTGAAAATCCTATTCCAAAGCTTCAATCTCCATCTTCCTTGGATCTAGGGACTCAAAGAAGGTATTCTCCACTCTTTTCCATTGTCTCCTAGAGGTATATCTCTCCTTTTCTCTATTTCAATTTCTATGGCTCCCAAGCTCTTCAAGAGAAAGAAGAGAGACTCTGCGGCATCATCCTCTACTTTGGAGTATGAACCCGTTAATTTGTTTAGTTCCGCGCATCCCGGCGACGAATAGGATTTCGACAAAAACATGTTTCTAAATTCAAAAATATCGGAATCTTAGTTTAGATAATTTCCATACCGAGAAATTTGTCCCGAAAAATCGATAAATTTTATTGTCTTATCGGAATATGCATCCACCTTTGAAAATTTAGGACTCCAAGATTTTCTTGAAACTTCTAGTAACATTTATGAAAATGATGTCTACATGTTTTATTACAATCTATAAGAAGAAGGCGATAACATTTATTCTTGTGTTGTTGGAAAGGAACTTGGGTTTAACTCGGCTGACTTGAGTAAGTACTTCCATATGCCGAACAACGGCGAAGCTCTAGTCGAGATAAACAAAGTTCAATTTCCTAATGATATGACCCTTGATTCTCTTAAGGCTGCTATGTGTCATCCGGGTACAGTCCTTCGAGGAGGTCGGTTGTACGCAAAGCACCTTAACCAAAACTTTTATGAACTCCATTCATATTGTTTATTCTGTTTTGCTCCCTAAGACGGGATCTACTGATGAGATCACGTTCTTAGAGATGTCAGCCATGTATCATATTCACTTTGGAGTCACTTTCTCTGTTCCAAAGACTGTCATTTCAAACATTATTAGTTGTCGGAGGGCAGGCCACAACCTCCTATACCCCATGCATCTTTCGGTGATCTTCTAGAGATTTCAAATCAACTTAGACATCTGTCATGTTTCTGGGTCACCTTCTGAGTTGACTAGGTCTAGGAAGTACCCTCAGCCTCCACTTCCATACGGTACTGTTCCAGCCCCTGATCCAGCCGCAGCTTCAGCTGATGCTCCTGCTCCTGCCGCTCCAGGCCACTTCGATGGCCAGTTTTACCAGAGGTTCGATGTTTGTCACTCTTCATGGACAACGTCATCAGACCTATATCGATGCTGAGTATCGCCATACTTCTCAGGCCCACTTTTGAGAAATGGCATTACAGACATTCAGTCGTTGGCGCATCATCCTACTATACCTTTTCAGATCCTCGGTCATCCTGGATTCGACGGATCGCAATTTTAGGATCCGGACACTTTTGGATTCTTTGATCCGATGACAGTGTATGTCGATCCTCATCCACATGCTGATCCCGTCGATGATGCTGTTGATATTTGACTTTGTCTTTTAGTTTAATATTTTGTGGACTTAGCTGATGATGATGATGATGATCTACTGTATTTGTACTATTTTATTCAGTTTAGACTTTATGTAGTTTGCACTCTGTGTTATGCACTATTTTTCATACTATATATTTGTGTCTATTACTCTATCATTTTCTTTGTCTATTATTGTTGGCTTCACATATTGAGGGGGAGCCACATGTTTGAGTAAATGACAAAGGGAAAGAACGAGCCAATACCTAAGAACAAAAAAAAAGTGTCGATCAATGGAAATACTCAGAACGAGTCAGGTATACAATTTCAAAGTTATATATTTATATTTTGGTATAGACTCATAGTTTGCCAATTATCAAAATAGGGAAGATTGTTGGCCCAATTACTAAATGGTCACACCTGATTTTGATAATCAATGGCAACTTTGGTCGATACGCAAAACATACGAGCTACTACAGGTTGCAAGTATCAGATAATGAAGAACATCTACATCGTACTACATCTATTTTCCACTGCTATACAGTACATCATATCGTCATCCACAAGCAATTGCATTGGAATCAGATTGAGTCATTTTATATTTTCTTCTGTATTTTAAATTTTATTGAGTCTAGAAAATATATTGTGAGGTCGTATGGATTGATACTAGCATAGGTTATTCTCAGTCCACATATCCAAATAAGCCTACCTATCTAAATCCAAAAGTCCACAATTCATAAAAGCCCAAAACCTACGCAAATTTTGCCCATTCTTTTTTAGTTCTGACCTAACAAAACTCTGGGCGAACTCTGACCGAGTTTGGTCGAACTATTTTGAAAGTTAGTTCCCATCAATATGCATCCAACGTTCGTTTGCGAGATTCATGCATCCGAACTCTGCCTGAACTCTACCCGATTTCGGTCAGGAAAAATACTATAAATACAAAAGGATTTTCACATTTCTAATCATTCATTCACTCTCTCTTCTCTATCTTTCTAAAGTGTTTTTCAACGTTCTAAAGCTTTCAAATTTAGCCTATACCACTCTTAGCCAAAGCCAGTACAGTTATGTTCAATCTAGTATTTTTGTTCAGAAGAGTTGTATCAGAGGTTACAATTCAGAAAATGTTCTAGTTTTTAAAATCAGTTTGTTGGAGTCGGTCGTGCACTCGTCACCTAGGCACGGTGTTGTAAGAGACTGCAAGCTCTCAATTAGCTTATGAATAGTGGATTAGCATCGAGCAATAGTACTCAAGACTAGAGTAGTCCTCTCAGAGGGAGACCAGTATACATCGCTATGTTCACTGAGTTTGATTCTCTGATCTCCTACTTTACTATATTTATTTACTGTATCTTATTTGCCATAGTTTATAGCTGCTTATTTTTAAGTGGTGATTGTTTTTGCTGCACACGCACACACTCTATTCATCCCCCTCCCCCCTCTAGAGGTGCTCAACGGTCCTACAGAGTTAGCCGTTTCGGTTACATTAATGTACCAAATGGGCCTGCGATAGAATAGTATATTAAAATCTCAATCCATAACTGCTATTGAATTTTTTTATTTCTACTATCGCCCTTGAACCACGTGTTTGAAAACAAACATACTTCTCTTGACCTCCTTGTATCGAATTCTTGTCTTTTCCTGTTTCGAAAAGAAAAACATCTGTGTTGGATGAACTATTACAATTATATTGTGTGATAGAATTAAAAAGGATAGAATATTTTAGGAGAGTTGTTGTTTAAATACGAGAAGGATTGAGACAGACACATATATTTGATAGACCAAATAGGTAGGAGTGGCAATCTTCTGTTGTAGAATTTTTTTTATTTGGAGGATATTGTAATTGAATCCATACTTGATAGGACTAGTAAATAACTAAGGTGGTAGAATTTTATTGATATTCTCCTAAGATGGAAGTTAAAATAGAGTACATTGTAGGATTTAACCCTAACGAGAGACCCTATGATCACTAGACAAATCCATGCTACCCTTGCCTAAAAATAAAAACTTGAATATAAGTACTAGAGGGATTATTATCGAGTGATAATATCATAATGACATGTGACCTAGGAGCATTAGATAGAGTAGGAAGGTTTGTGTTAGACTAGATAATCATCTCTAAATAGTGAGACTAGCCTTGAAATGACCTATAAAAGACAAGGACTAGAAGATTGACCGATGGGTGTGTGTGTAACTGTTTAGCTTGGCCTTGACCTTTACTTGGCAGATAGGTGTAAATGGCTAAGTTTACTTGTAAGAATTGTATAGCTTGTTGATAGTTAGAAGGAGTAGAGTATTGATTTTCTTCTATTTTTTCTAAAGACCTGATCCATGTAATAATAGTGTTAAATTAGTAATAATTTTCTTTATAGAGTCATTGACCAATAGCATTATGATTGTATTTAGGACTCCTTAGAAGGCCTTTGATTGCAGTCCGTAATACATAAAGTTTTATATTCCATATAGGGAGTTGTATCGTTCCTTACCTTGATTTTGTTGTTGTCATCACATAAGTTATTATGGACCTAGAACCGATTGTACCTTAGTTCGTGGTAGTTATGTAAACTTAGAATCTCATTGGTATTAGTTTTCTCTAGAAATCATGTTTGAATAGTTTCCTTTATGCATGCCTTAAGGTAATTTTGAGGACAAAATGAGGATCGATCAGACGTCCAGGAGTACATCTTCAGCAGAGGGTCGTCCCGTACCAGACAAAGGAGCTCCCGACCTGTCACTTTTGCCGCAAGAAGGGACATGATCAGAAGGAATATAGGGAGAAGTTAGGACGATGCTTGAAGTGTGGATTGAACTAGCATCAGGTTACACAGTGTTCAAAGAATCAAGACGAAGCTCAGCAGAAGTTTCGAGGCCAGCACTGCCGGGACTGAGTATCATTGCCATTGATTATTTTATTATTATTATTATTATTATATGTCTAATTTTGAAGAAAAAATTCTTTTAAGGTAGGTAGATTGTAAGCCCTCTAATTTTTGAGAAATTTTTTATTTATTTTATGTTATTTTTTATTTATTAATCTATATTTTATTTTTATTTTTTACTATATATGCACTTTGTCATAGCTATGATTTTTGAAGCGTAACATTCCCCAATTCCTTGGAAAAAAAACTTTCATATTCATGTTCTAGACATGTCCACCTTTATTTTCGTATATCATGTCTCACTCAAATATGTTTTCTTGCACTACATTTCCTTTCACAACTTTAGGGTCAAAATGGTCATCTTAGCCTTCAACGTAAAATTTAATGTAGTTTCCAATTCCAATTTGAGACCCAATCTTGATCTAAATATTTTGACCCAATATATGATTTTGATCTATTTTGAGCCTACTACACACATGCCAATGGTATCCCACTCAATTGAGTTCCCATATACGATTTATTTTCAAACGGCACACAAGACCAAATTATTAGACTTTCGGAGCCTATTTTCGTTCAATAAATCATATCGGCCTAAAACTAATCCAACTAGCCTTGGTAGAGCATATACTTGCTTTCCATAACCTATTAGGATTAATTAGATAGATTTCATTTGATTTTGTACAGCCATATTGGATTAAACACAACCAAAGATTTGATTTCCAAATTAGGAAACCCATCTAAATCTATTAGGGTGTATCTTTGAATATCTTGAAGGTTTGACCACCAAACTTTCCTAAAACCTTCTCTACCCAAACCCTAATACCTAACATTAAATCCTTATAATTAAGATCATATATGGCCGGCCACTTTCCCTACTACGAGGCCAAACCCGACCACCACTCCTATATAAACCCGACAGTACCAAATAAACCCTAGGCACCAAAACCTCCCTTTTCAGCCTTTGTTTGTCGTTCCACCACCTTCATGATGACCCTAGGAGACCCTATACAACCCTATCAAGCCCCGGAGGAGTCTCGTCTACTCATTTGGTTGTTTGAGGGCCGAACATGAAGGTTATTCCCAATCGTAATAAAAATTCTGAACCAAGGTTTATTCACTTTGACGCTGTCTTTCATCTACTTGTATTTGTCTGTTTGCCACAAAATCAAAACTAACTTTTAGCCATACATGTCTACTTTGATCTCCAATTGGCCATCCATATGGTTCTATACGGTTTGTCTGTGGCACTTATTGTACGAATATGTGTCCAGGCTGAACCTATTTTGTTGCGTACGAGTTTTCGGCGACTTGCGAAGCCCTTCGACCTCGAACAGAATATTGGTAATGATCCTAAAATCACCCCCCTATATCATCCATAATACTTTTTATTAGATATTTGTGAGTTTGTCATATTTTTTCAACCATATTCATCGTGTGAAATTGTGAAATTAGAAATCCATTGATCTCTATAGTTTGTTGTGTCCGTGTTGTGTAACCAATTGTCATATAAATTTCAATGTTTAAAATCATGAAAACTCATGATTTAATTTCTGAAAATTATTATTTCAATTATATTATTTTAGAATATTAAATTATTATTTTTGTATAAATATATATTTCAGAATAATCCAAAAAATTACGACTTTGTGCGGCTAGTTGTACTTGACAACTAGTTATGGTCTTTTATTATAAATATTAGATATAAATTATATTCTAAATTATTTCTTTATAATTCCAAAATTAATAAATATATTTTTATTATATAAAAATGGTATTTTATTGGAGTAGCATATTATCTATAGAGTTGTGACTAAATAACTAGTATTTTTTGTGCTTTAAATTTTGTAGTATTTTTCTATAATGCATGTCATGCACTTTTTGATATAAAATTATATTTTCCAATATTATTATGGTTTATTTTAGAATTAAAAACGTATATTTTTCAATTTACTTTTGGGTCCAATCGGATCGAAATATTGGTGATAATGTGCTACTAGTTTGATATAATAATCAGAGACTTATTTTCTTGAACATATTATAGTTAAATTTTGTTTATTTAGTAAATATTCCAGAATTAAATATCATATTTTATTTTATAAAAATATTATTTTTATCATGATGAATTGATACTAAGTATATTAGATGTACCTTTATATGGTATGGTACTAGTATAGTTAGAATATGCCGAGTCGATATATGTAGTATGATTGTATTTATAGTGTGTGTATGACATATGTATGTCATTGATTGGTAGTTGCATATCTATTATAGGAGTACGTGATGGTGTGACTGAGGATACTGGAGTTGGACCGTTGTATGCATACTTGGGGGATACAGACAAGTATATCTTGCCAACTTTGTACAATGCATTCTATATGCATGTTCTCTATTATTTTTTTGTTATTTTTTTATTATATTTGCCATCTTCTTGTTGCTTACATTTTTTTCTTGTCTTACATGCACGTAGAATATTTTATATTGCTTGTTATATTGGTCTTATTCGTTTTCAGATGAGTTCTGTGATAGAATTGTTTATTCTTTTGCCACGTTCCCTTGACATAATTGAACTGCACTTGACTTGGACTTGACTTGAGTTGTCGTGATTTGACCCTTATATTTCCTTAGGAGAGGAGATTGATACTAGGATTGGCTAAATTGACCATTCTCAGTTGGGAGTTACATGTATTGAACTACATTTGAGATATACTATTGATTATGAGTGTCTTGCAGTGGACTACACTCTATAGGATTGATTTCATTTATTTGTTAGCCACGTTTAGTACTACGCTCCTCTATGGCATGCTACTGTCTTAGTATTCTTCTTAGTTATTCTTTCATGTCTATTTTTCTGTCTTTCCATGCATATTATTTATTGTTACATTTGGCTTGTATATTATGTATCTTGTTATGTCCCCTGAGGACCTGGTAATCTCTCCAGGTAGTTGGTTATGCAGAGATACATCGTTGACCATGGAGCTATTGTTATTTCCGATTTAGGTATTTATTATGATTTTATATTTTATCTATTACTTGTATTTTGCTCTTTAGCCTAGTTTTATATATCCATATTGTTCTTCGGGTCTAATCAAACATATATGTTATTGGGTTGCAGACCATGACACATATTGTTCATTCTTGTTATTTCTTATTTTGTGGATTGAGATAAATATATGTTAGTTGAATTGATAGATGGATTTAGAAAACTAAGACAGCTTATACGTATTCGAGTTGGGTTGTAGTCCACTTGATTTGTAGCTGGCATGTATTCGTATAGTCCTACGTATTTTGGGACTGGATGTTACAAATTCTATTGGCAGTTATAACCTATCGTACAGACTGTACGTACCGATGATCAGTCGATAAGTCTGAATCTATATACGACTCACAACTTCGTGGCACAAATGTGTCAAGACCAATGAATATTGTACAAACAAGGGATGGTCTCTTAATTCTAGGTCAAATGTGCATAGAATAAACAAAAGTAACGAAGTATGACTAAACAGTTATTTGCACCCAAATACGATTAGGAATCACAATTTTTATATTTCAGAAAACAAATAAATAATAAATAAATAAATAACATCTAAATACGACTAGGAATCATAATTTTTATATTTCTGAAAACAAATAAATAATAAATAAATAAATAACATGAATGCAATATGTTGACTAAAAGTAAAGAAACAGTAATATGGCAAGGTATCTTGTTTGGAGGTGGCACGACAATCTGGCAAGATCCAGATTAGTTCGAAAAGCCAGGGCCGATATGAAGAAGTCCGAACCCACAAGAAAACAGTAATATTTCATTAGTCACGATCAAGGATAACTAATCTAAAAGAGAATTTTGATTTAGAAAATTATTCCTTTAATAAAAAATATATATCTTAGAAAATATTTACATATTATATTTAGAAACTTTCTATATGTATGTCCATATATAAGGCATAATTTAAAATAATATTAGATTTTTTTGAAATATTATTATTTAATCAAACTCATTATAATCAACATAGATAAGCCCTTTTAGCAAGAAATACATTTTGAATATATATATATATATATATATATATATATATATATATATATATATATATATATATATATATATATATACACTATATATAATATCCCTTTTTAAGCCCAAAACCTCAACTGCGTTTAAAATCTAATATATATATATATATATGATATATAACAAGCTCAGAATATTAATAGTTTATTTTAAAGCCCAATATAATTTACTAATTATTTACATTGGCTTAGGCCCAAAACATAACTAATTATATAACCATCTTTAATATTATATTATATTATATTATATTATATTATATTATATTTTATATATATATATATATATATATATATATATATATATATATATATATATATAAAACCTCCACTTTATTCATATCAAGGTGCAAAATGCCGAAGCCTTTACAAGTAAGAGCAAAACGCAAGACAGAAAAGAACCAAAACGAAAGCGATCAGCAATCCACCCACAACCGTCAAAAGAGCAAGGATTTCCAGAAGTCATTAAGGCCGTGCTTGCAGTGCCTGCTGACTTTGTGAGTTTGTCGGAGAACTTTCCTAATAAGTTGGTTGGAGGAATGTTGGTGTCCCTCGTATCTGAATTTGTTATGGTTTTTTCAAATGACCCACGTGATGGCGGCTACAATGATCTGGTGACCGTGAGAGGTGGAACTCCAGGTGGTCAGAAGATCGTGAAGCTCCTACCTTCAAGGTCCTGTCTGCAACGTTGAAAAAGAGCGGTCCATACCCTCGCTGGTAAGTCTCCAGAGTACAGAATGTGGTCGACAGTTTTGGACTGTCTCGTTTTACAGCAATGACATGCAGATGCTAAACTGAATTCGATGGTACGGAGGGCGTCGTCAGTGGGAAGCTTCTTGTGAAACGCTCTCCACATCAGAAAGGACCATTTTTTGGGGATGCAAGATTTTCAGAAAGCCCTGTTGCTAGGGGAAGGCACCCCAATGCCCCTAGCTACGCTTCTGGCCAAAGCAGCCAAGAAGGATCTATTGGTTGTAGTCGACCACTGCAGAGCATCAGGTTCCGTACTGATCTTAAGCCCAGCGACGAGTAGCAAAGCAGCGGTCTCCTCTCCACCATTCGTGAACCCTATCCCAGTTCCAGTCGTCCGAGGGGTCCCATATATCACTAATGGTACAGTGGGAAGGAGCCGACGGTAACTAGGGCAGTAGATCGTTACCTGACCAACATTCTGAGAATAAGGATGATTTTTCTGATCCCAGCTTAAGACGGATCAGAGGTTCAACGAGGTTCCGTCCCTTAAGGATGCGCCGCCATGACGCGGAAGATCTGAAGTTGAAATTAGCTTCGGATGGATGATTTTGCTTAAAATATCTGGCCTTCATGAACCGTGCCCAAAGATGCTCACGTTGGCTCAACTGTACACCAACGGGCATCCCAGGTAGTAGAAAGGTGGATACGTATCAGAGAAGAAAGTTATGTTGGTGAGAGTAGAGGAGTGGCCTCTGTTGGTCTTGTGGTGAACGTAGATGACGCTCTTGCTGGGATTGACGCGTTTGCCAGAGCATTTGGTGTATCTCTGTAACGTTTTGTTAACCACCTCCATTGACCCGACGTCCCTGTAGGAACGAATTTGTAAAGCACAATACTCTAGAGGGGGTGAATAGAGTAGGTAGCGGAATATAGCTAATTTAAAAAGTTAGCAGCAAGATCACAGAGACAATATATATCACATATAAATAATGTAAAAGTAGAGATTAGAAAGAAAATGCATAGATGGCGATGTATACTGGTTTTCTTCTTGTGCGGACTAGTCCAGTCGGAAGAACTCTAGTTTTCAGTTGAATCCACTATTAGAATAAACCGCAAGTTTTCATACGAAGTCCTTGCAACTTCTACAAACGCAAGTTTTGATTCGAAGTACTCGACAAACTTCAATTGTAAAGAGTCTTTCTTCAATCAAGCCTCTGATTACAATCGCTCTTAAGCTTCTAGACCGTACTGCACTGGCAGATCGACTAGAGGATTGTAACAGGCTTGGGATTTGAAAAATAAAGCTTAGAACTCTTTGTAATAGAATAGTAGGCTTTAGAGAGAAGAGATGAAAGTAAATGAGTGAGTTGAAATGATCGAAATCCTTCTCTATTTATAATTTTTCCAAAGGCAGAACTCTAGCAGAATTCGGGCAGAATTCGGACAGAACTCTATGAGAAAATCTTGTAAAAATTCGTAACTACAGGGAGACCAAGTTTTCAAATGTTCGAAAATCAAACGGTTACTAACCGAACTCGGACCGAGTTCTGTCAGGGTTTAGTCAATGTTTTTGCAAATTGATTTTTGGTCTTTTTGAAATTCTTTTAAGCAGTTAGGAGCTTTTTGTAAATTGGGAGCTATTTTTCAAAATATGGGATATTTTAAAAATGTTTTTAGGGTAGCCTATTTGTCAGTACGACTCGGTGTACAATATATTCCTAGACTCAATAAAAGTAAAAATTACATTGCATAAAGGAAATACAGACTCGAGTGGCAAATACAGCTTCGATCTTGAACAGATCGGATATCTATTCTCTGGCAGTGTCCATGTCACGCCCCAGAACCAGAATACTAGCAAGTGGGGACGGACAAGACCAGCTACGTAATACGTGTACGCCAATACTCTGAAATCACGTATAAGCTGTCAAGACATGGGGGTTACTTCTACAAGACAACAGTCGATCCTAAGTCAAGCAATCCTAGGTAACTCAATCACAGGCAATTATACAAGGAGCAAGAAGTATGATCATCAGACATACAACAGTAAAGTGTTCCAAACCATTTATACATGGATGATCATGAAGCTAGTCATACAAAATAAAGAACTAGCAAGAGTAATAGTCATACATGATAAGCTCTAGCTATAGTCTAGAATACGCACATCATGTTTTGGCCCGTAGGCTAAATGTCAAGATCCAAAAATACGAGCTAAACACGTGCTCGGAGGGTAAACGCCACAAAAGAATAATGTACATATCAAGTGGAAGAATGAAACAAGAAACCCACTCAGGTACTCTGGTACTCTGGATGGTCACCGTCGAGTAGATGGTACGAAAGATCCCTTGGGCTCCTCTACCAGATCTGGCCAAACAAAACCAGTGGGGTCAGACCCCAAATAGCAAGTACCACAAAGGAAGCTAAACTTATGAACTAAAACTATCAATAACTAACATATCAACGGTTAGAGATATAAATAAGTAAAAGCAGATCGAGACTCGTGCACTACCAATACACTTATCCTGAACCTAGAAAGACAATAAGTAAAGCATTTTGGAGCATAAGGTAATTAGCATGTGACATAATGTACAGTGTAGTCATGTTTAAGTAAACGGAAGCTTGAGAGTAAAAATAAACTGAACATGTGAGCTTGTGAAATAGTCGGGTCATGAGCGCATGGTGACTCGACATAGGGATCACGTATAGCTTGTGAGATAACTGAACATGTGAGCATGTGGGATAACTAAAGCATGAGAGCATGTGAGAACTATATAGAACGACAATTATAGGATGACTTAGGAACTATTTCGGAGTCGAGTTACAACCCGTAAACCAAACAAGGACCGGGGTTGTAACCCTTCTCCCGAACAGAACTTAGTCTCTAATTTATTTACAACATAGGGGTCATATAGAACGTATGAGTACTGAATAGGACGGCAAATGATAAGTTGACTTGGGAGCCATTCCGGAAGCCAGGTTACAACCCGTAAACCAAACAAGGACCGGAGTTGTAACCCTTCTCCTGAACAGAACTTAGCCGTTAATCATTTATCGACAAAAGTAAAGCATAAACAACAATGTACTGAAATAAACATATGGACACTGCCTAGACAAAACTATACTGGACTAGACTGACTCCATCCATCAATCACGGCCAAACAATGAGTACGGCTTGATACGTTAGCTAACTATGGTTATCACAAGCCTAGTTACTAATAAGATGCAACGAGATATTCCTACAGTCACAAGCCTTGCAGCTATCCAGTTATCCTTCCGCAGTTTGAGAGTTGTATTAGGTGGATACATCGCCCAGGAGACAAATGTATCCCATGGTGACTTGGGGGTGCAACACATGACAGTGTACTGGAAATGCGCCCTACTCGATGGCAGGCTACAAGTCCAATTAAAGCGCCCAGACAATGGGATCGCCTGTGACTGGAAATCTCTCTATATGAACTACTAGATCAATCTAGTCATTAACCTAGTCAGATGCAGTATGAATCCCTGACCATGGTAACCAGGAATTCATGTCCTAGACATGATGCAGACGAGACATGTAGCTTGTTCACACATACACAATACATTCAACCACAGTGTCCAAAAGAGTTGTATTGTAAAGGAGAATAGTCATCACAACAGCATCTTGATTAAGCATATCGTGTTAGGTTTACTTGTCATATAAAGAGTACTTGTCAGTAGTGCGCCTCGATGGGCCACTATCATGTAAGCAAAGAAGGGACGTGTTCTAGAGTGCACCACGGCGGGTCACTATCATGTAAAGCAAAGAAAGACATGTTCAAGAGTTCACCACAACGGTCACTACCATATAAAGCAAAGAAAGACATGTTCAAGAGTGCACCACAATGGGTCACTATCATGTAAAGCAAAGAAAGACATGTTCAAGAGTGCACCACAATGGGTCACTATAAAGAAATTCTAAAAATGGCATAGATTGTAAATTACAATAAATCCGGAAAAGCATGGAAACACATATCATATCACATAAGAAATATTCGAAAGGAAAGACATATCCTGACATGTGAGAAGGGATAAGTAAAAGTAACTAATTGGCATAAACAATAATTGAATCTGTGCTAGTGTTAGGTGTACAAAGGGTGTACAATCATTTTCTAACTGTACAAAGTCATCTAATCATGATAAGAATTTATTACAGTCGAAGGAAACCTCAAAAAAGTCAAGTACAAAAAATATGCCAAAAGATTAAAACTATGATTGAAATCATCAATCGCATGTGAACTCCAATTAAAGTGAAACAAAAAGATTCTTGAAGCCAAGACAAAGATCTACAACTTTCATGTTTTGAGTTTTTCAAGATTTTAGCTACAAAATAGGTCAAAGAGGTAAAAACAGTCATGTGGAGTGACCTGCGCGCAAGTTGCGCGAGCAAAACTGCCCACGGCACACGTTGCGTGCAAGCACGGCGCACGTTGTGCGCGGACGCGCGGCGCGCAAGTTGCACTGTGCGCGAGGGCAAAAGTACCCATGGCGCACGTTGCGCGCAAGCACGGCGCGCAGGCGCGCGACAGCAAAAATACTGCGCGCGGCACTGATCATCGCCCCGATAGCACCAAACGGTGTGGGGAACCCATGAACAAAAAAATGGCATAACTTTCTCAAAATAAATCGAAATCAAGTGGTTTAAAAGCCAAAATTGGGTAGAATGAAATTTCCTACAACATGGAACCCTAACTTTTTGAAAATAACAAAGTTTAAGATATCAAAACCAAGAAAAATAAGAAAATCTTAAAACTTAGATCTACAAAATGTAACCATCAAAACCAAAAACTTCAAGTCCTAAAGAGGCTTAGAATCATGAAAGGAAGAGGATAGAACAAAATAAAAATAACATTGTTCAAGATTTGGCAAGATGTACTTGCCTAGGTTTTGGAGGAGTAAATGGAGAAGAAGATGATGAAAAGTAAATAAAGAATGGAGGAGAAAGAGAGAGAGAGAGAGAAGTTGGTTTTTATATAAAACCCTTCTCATCTCAAACCAAACTAAACTAAACCAATACAAACCAAGTTGAACCAAACCAAATTAAACCAAGTACAAGATTAAACCAAGTCAAGGCTAAGAAAGATAAGTCAAAACATGGGTCACCTGATAAATGTCAGAAATCCGTATACGTATACTAAAAATACGTATAGCGGAAAACGGGAGTGACAGGTATGCCGTCGGTATACACTGGTATACTGGCAGTATGCCGGTCAAGGAAAAAATCTATAAGTTGGAAAAATTTTAAAGCGTTCCAAAAATCAAAAAAATATAAAACACAGTACAAAATATGTATCCATATATAAATACCGATACAGTGAGACGAGTCTCTCGGTCCAAGAGTCCAAAACATCTTTAAGTAGCATATATCGACACAGAGTTTGATCAATTATTAAAATCAGGTTTGACCATAACCAATGGGCCAACAATCTCTCCCATTTTGATAATTGAGAAATCTTGACCGGTATAACATCTTTGATCGATAAGATTTGAACGATGATCAATTGCAAATTGTACTGTATCCTGAAAAAAATGTTCCTGTATCCTGCAATAGATGTTAGATCCTATTTCTTCCCCACTGTCACTTAGAAAAATAATTGCAAAGAGAGAAGCTCCCCCGCAATATATGTATAAGAAACAATCGTTAAAGAAATATAAACATAATAAACAGAAAAACAACATTTCACAGGCAAACAACATTTCACAGGCTGTTAATATTGAATCATAAAGAGATAGTGCTATGAGAAATATGGAATAATGCTAAACTGAATAAAAAAATATGCTAAAGAAAGCATAAAACATGTTCACAGAATATCATCTCAGACAAACACAATCTCAGTACAAAAATAAACTAAAAATGATAGAGTACTAATGATATCTTGGAATGTCGGAGCATTTCCAAGTAACAAAGATATAATCAAAGTCTCAAAAAGTTATCATCTAGATAAAATGCAGTACGTCTAGATCACAAATCCTTATCATCATCATTATCTGCAGTGCCAGCACGTCCACCATGTCTGGATGGACCAGCTCCAGAAGTGCCAGCTCTAGAAGTATGTGGAGTGGCACCCGAACCACGGTACCAATCATAAGCGTTATCGGGTTGGAAGAGAGTATGTACCGCCTCATCCTCATAGCGGTACCGAAGACAACTGGATCTCGGGGAAGAGAACTGGCAGAATGTCCAGTCTGAGCAAATTGGATATCAGCGAAGGAGTTGGCTAGTGCATGAAACCGAGTCACATCACGGAACTCGTGTTCCCTGGATGTGTCAGTGATGAATTTTTGGAGATCAGAAAGGTGCTGATGGATACCCTCAAAAGACATAGGGTATGCCTGAGGAGGTAGAGCAGGTACAGGAGGTGCAGCAGTGCTGCGACAGGACAGCTAGAGATACTTGGGTTCAGGGTCCAGAGCACAAGTGGACAGATCGATGTCAAATCGCTGAAAGATGCATGGAATGAACATCGCATAAGTGAGATTTCGGTCTCTTATGCGATATCGTCCCATCATCTAGATATCTTGGAAACCAAAATTAGAATTCCTTTGAAGATGTGGTAGAGGGCAGATAGTTCAAGATTTGTAACATCATCTTTTGAAGTGGATTTTGGAAGAATAGTGGAATAGATGATACGATGTAACTCATAGTTAAAGAAGTTCAAGTTTGCAGTCTTGAACTTTCTAGAACGAACATGTGCAGGTTCACAAAGATCGTTTTTGAAGCTGAAAAAAGTTGTCCCAACAAAAAAATTAAAATCAGTGATATCATCGAGCGGGACACCTTCTTTAGGAACACCAAGGATTTTTGCTAATAAGACATCATTGAACTCGATGTTAATACCTCTGACACGCGTCTTAACATCAAAAGTGTCTAACACAAAGTTGCAGTAAAACAATCTATTGGCATTAGTAGCTATAGGGAATTTTCAGTGACAAGTCGGTGTAACCCTAATGTTTCAAAGTAAGGACGGTGGTCAGAAAATACAGTCCACTTAATCGGGGCGCCAGTGCATATGTTGCGCATGATAAAATCACCATACCATAGCAATGATTGGTCATGAGTTACAAAGTAGAACTCATTGTATGCACCGTCGACCGATTGGACCGGAGAAAAGAGTGAATCCGCTGGTGGATTGGAAGACGATGCCTCTTCACTGGTATTGGTCTTCTTCCTCTTGGAAGGAGTGAATCCCTTAGGCATTTCTCCCAAAATTGAATTAAAACTAATGAAATTGAAGGAGATGAGAGGAGAGAATTATACCTTCCAAAAATTGAGTATGTTGTAGAGATAGGAATTCTCCGCACGAATCCAAAATTTGGATGGAAATCTCCAAGTGGATTGGGAGCAATGCATTGGAGAAATTCTAGGGTTTTGAGGAGCTTTCGGGCGACAACAGCAGTATGGATAGGATTTTGGAAGAGATGAACAGGAGGGGGCCTCGGGTTCTGACTTAAAAATATATACCACCAACAGAACTCGGGCCAAACTCGGACCGAATTCGCCTAGGGTTCTTTTGGTAAAAAAATTTAAAAAAAAAATTGTGGGCCATATCGTTTTCATCATCCCTTTTCAATTATTTAATTCTAAGTTTAGTAATTTTAAATTTTAATTAATAAAATTAATATTATTTTATAAATTAAATTTTGTTACACAGCGACTGTTTCAGATTAGCTGTAGGGGTACTGTCCCAGCTAACGGGAGTTCACCGGAAATATTTAAATACTGCTTTGCTTCGACCGTAGTCGTGATGACAAACAGACCCTTTGTAGGCTTGTCTCAAAAATAGTTTTTCAGTATTGAAAAAATTATATAAAATAAAATTAATTAATATTATTGACATCTAAAATTTTTAATTCCCGACGTAAATAATTGAAACGATCTTCCACTAGAGGTTTTGTGAAGATGTCAGCTAATTGATTCTCTGTGTCTATGTATACAAGGTTGATATCTCCATTTTGTTGATGATATCTAAGAAAATGATGTCGAATTTCGATATGTTTAGTACGAGAGAGACATACTAGATTCTTAGTCAAATTGATAGTGCTAGTATTGTCACAGAAAATGGGTATGTGTGTATAGTAGGCCAAAGTCTTCTAAGGTTTGCTTCATCCACAAAATTTGTGCACAACAACGTCCTGCAGCGATATACTCAACCTCAGTTGTTGATAATGCGGCAGAATTTTATTTCTTGCTAAACCAAGAGACTAAAGCTTTGCCTAGAAAATAACATGTGCCGCTGGTACTTTTCTATCTACTTTGCATCCAGCAAAATCAGCATCCGAATAACCAGTTAGGTCAAACGACGTGGTTTTGGAATACCATAAGCCGATAGAAGAAGTGCCTTTAAGGTATCGAAAGTTACGCTTAACCGCGCACAAATGTAATTCCTTAGGATTTGCTAGAAAATGTGCACACAAGCAAATACTAAACATTATATCAGGTCGACTAGCAGTTAAATAAAGTAAACTACCAATCATACCTCGATACTTACATATGTCGACAGGCTTGCCTTGTTCATCAATATCAAGCTTGGTTGAAGTAGCTATCAGAGTGCCAAGTGGTTTGACTGCTTCCAGATCGAACTTCTTTAATAAATCTTTTGTGTACTTGGCTTGATTTATGAACGTCCCATTATTGGTTTGTTTGATTTGCAGTCCGAAAAAGAATTTTAGCTCTCCCATCATGCTCATTTCAAACTCATTCTGCATACACTTTGAAATTTTTTGACAAAGATATTCATTAGTAGATCCAAAAATGATATCATCTACATAAATTTGAATCAAAAGAAGATTGCTATTAAAAGACTTTATAAATAGTGTAGTATCAACCTTCCCTTTTGAAAAATCGTTGTCAAGTAGAAAAGAACTTAGACGATCGTACCAAGCACGAGGGACTTATTTCAAACTGTATAATACCTTCTTTAACTTGAAAACATAATCAAGATTTTTGAAATCAGTAAAACCTGGAGGTTGATCTACATAAACTTCTTCTTTTATAAAACTATTCAAAAATGCACTTTTAACATCCATTTGAAATAACTTAAAATTATGAAAACATGCAAATGAACATAACATACGAATGGATTCTAATCTCGCAACCAGGGCATAAGTCTCATCGTAGTCGATACCTTCTTCCTGATTGTATCCTTGAGGTATGAGTCGAGCCTTGTTACGAGTCACTAATCCATTATCATTCAGTTTATTTCGGAATACCCAGCTGGTGCCAATGATCGGATGATCAATAGGCTTGGGAACAAGTTCCCAAACTTGATTCCGTTCGAATAGGTTCAATTCCTCTTGTATAGCATCTAACCAAAAATTATCACTACATGCTTCTTCAATATTTTTGGGTTCAAGCTGTAAAATAAAAGCAACACAGGAAGCTATATCTTTACTAGAGGAACAAGTACTTACACCCTTGGTAATCTCACCAATTACCAAGTCCTTTGGATGATCTGCCAAAAATCTCATTTATTTTAGCATATCCTCTGGATTGCTGGTTCCGACTTCTGGTTCTGTACGTGATTTGCTTAGAGACTCAGCTGGTGCATTGTGTGCGGGTTCTGCAGGAGCAGTACTAGGTGTACTTATGTCTTCATCATCATCATTGACAGAATATTGATTGAGTTAGTCAAATTTAACATTTACTGATTCTTCGATGATCATGGTTCTCTTGTTGAAGACTCTGTACCCTTTGCTTTTTGCCGCATAACCTAAAAATATACCTTCATCGGCCTTTTCATCAAAATTTCTCAAATTATCTTTAGTATTAAGAGTAAAGCATTTACAACCAAATACTTTGAAATAAGCAACAGAGGGAGTTCTATCAAACCATAATTCATAGGGAGTCTTCTTCGATATAGGTCGAATTAGAACCCTATTGAGAATATCACACGTTGTATTTACAGCTTTAGCCTATAGTTATTTAGGTAGACTAAACTGATTTAACATTACTCTAGCCATTTCGGATAGAGTCATGTTTTTACGTTCCACGACTCCATTTTATTGTGGAGTCCTAGGGCAAGAGAACTCATGCAAATAACCGTGTGTGTCACAAAATTACTTGAACTCTACATTCTCAAATTTGTCGCCATGATCGCTTCGAATACGAGTGACATGAAACCCTTTTCATTTTGAACCTTCTTGCAAAAGGTGACAAATTCTGATAATGCATCGTTCTTGCGTGCAAAAAAATATACCCACGTGTATCTAGAGAAATCATCTACTATTACAAATGCATATAACTTACCACCTAGGCTAGCAATTCTACTAGGTCCAAATAAATCCATATGTAGCAATTGTAGAGGTCTAGTGGTACTTACAATATTCATGGACTTAAAAGTGGATCGGGTAGCTTTTTTTTTCACATTCACTACATACCGTATCCTTCTTGAAAGAAATGTCTGGTAAGGCTTGTACCAGCTGCTTTGTGGCTAGTTTTAAAATTGTGTCCATATTTGCATGACCGAGTCTCATATGCCATAGTTGACTCTCATCACTTTTGGCCATCAAGCATCTACCTACTTTGTTAGCATCTTCTAACAGATAGAAAACATAAATATTGTCTTTCTTGATACCTTCAAAGATAGTACTACTAGTTGAGTCATCAACTATAGTACATTTGTCTTTGACAAAGTTAATGCCATAACCATGATCAGCTAAATGGCTTATGCTGAACAGATTATGTTTTAACTCGATAACTAGACAGACATCTTTAATCACAGGGTAGGGAGCCTTACCAATATTACCAATACCAATTATGTACCCTTTTAAATTATTACCGAAGGAGACGTATCCTTCTTTCTTCTTCGACAGTGTTGTGAATAATGAAGCATCACCGGTCATATGCCATGAGCAACCGCTGTCGAGGAATCATTCGCTTCTAGCATGTGAAGGGCGTTTCACCTACAAAAAAATTTACAGATGAAAACTTTGGTACCCATTTCTTGTAGGGTCCTAGAATGTTAGTTTTTGGTATCCATGCACATATTTTCAAATCAACAAGCTTTCTAACTCTATATGAAGAAGAAATATGACTAATGGTGTCACAATAGTGACATCTAGCATGCTGAGTATTGAAAGCATAGTGCTGTATATTATTTATAGGTCTAGGTTTTCTAGTGTAAAAGAATGCATGCCTATTTGTTTTCTTGGGCAATGGTTTGGTTTGGTTAGGTCAGACAGTGTTGGGTTTGACCGTGTTCCGATGATTTGGTAACTGACACGTGTTAGGGTAGGAAGCAGCAACTTCAGACTGTTTTCCTATCCTAATTTCCAACTTTTTTGAGGTGTCATATAACAAGCTATATTTAGGAGTGAGTGCATCATTTCTAACAGTAGCTTGCTGGAGACTTTTCTTCTCTTTGATTAAGTCTTCTTCTAATTGAGTAATGGTTTTGTCCTTCTCTTCGGATTGTCTTTGGATCTCGTGTAGTAACAGTTTAACAGAAGAAAGCTCATCTTCCTCACTAGAACAATGACTACTTCTAACCTCATCTAGTAGGTCGGTAAGTCTTCCTCTTTAACCTTTGTACTCTTTGAGTACCTTCTTAGAGGTCTGTATTTACTACGCAGTATTCTGTAATCCCCTAAGAGGTCAGTAAAGGCTTCTCCTAGTTGTTCAAAGGTAAAATCATCATAAGTATCAAACAGGGGGTTAGTGGTTACCTGATCGTACGCCATCAAGCATACATTTACAGCGTCATCTGATTGCTCATCTTCTGAGTCGCTAGCTTCACTTTCATGCCATATGCTTGTATTGGCATATCTTCGGGACGTAGACTTCTTTAGGTAGCCCTTGTTATATTAGCTATTCTTCCTGGTTGATGATGATGATGTTGGACAGTCCTTCTTCATATGTCCTTTCTTCTTACAGCCATAGCAAATAGGATCTTCATCATTGTTATTGCTATTGTTGTTGTTGTCCTTTATTCTTCAGTTGAATCTCATGAACTTCTTAAATTTTCTCACCATAAGAGCTTAATCCTCAATTTCAGAGTCACTGTCGTCGGAATCTTCTACAGTTCTTCTATGTTGAGCCTTAAAAGCGATCGACTTCTCTGACTTTTTCTTTGGTGTAGCATCTTCAAAGTCTTGAAGTTCCAGCTCATGAGTGAGTAGCTTACCCATGAGTGTTTTATGAGACATTGTTGAGAGGTCGTTCCCTTCAATAATTGTTGTAGCCTTTGGAATCCAATTCTTTGTGAGAGCTCGCAGCAGTTTACGAATCTTCTCATGGTTACTGTAATCCTTGCCTAATGATGACAGAGGATTTACAATATCTAGAAATCTCATGAACATTTAGATGACAGATTCATTTGGCTTCATCTTGAACGCCTCATACTCCTGAGTAAGTCTGCTGATCTTTGACTCCTTGACTTGTGTTGTTCTTTCGTAGGTTACTTCAAGAAGTTTCCACACTTTATTTGATGTTGTGCAAGTAGACACCATGATAAATTCAGTCCTGTCTAAGGCACAAAATAAAGTGTTAATAGCACGTGCGTCAAGACTGGCCTTTTTTTTCCTCATCGGTATACTTATCATGTAGTTTTTCACCAAAACATCTTCAACAAGAATACGAGAAGGCTTTTTATAGCCATCAACAACTATAGACCATAAGTAAAAGTCTAGAGATTTCAAGAAGAAACTCATCCGTATTTTCCAATAGGTATAATTTGTACTGTCAAACAGAGGAGGTTTGTTTGTGGCTTGGCCTTCACTTGTCAACTTCACAGTTACCATGTATTGTAATGTGATCTATGTAACAGTTAAGAATAGTAAAATTATAACTGCAATGTTACCTTGCTTTACCTGTATAACCTGCTCTGATACCAATTGTACGAACGAATTTGTAAAGCATAATACTCTAGAGGGGGGTAAATAGAGTAGGCAGCGGAATATAGCTAATTTAAAAAGTTATTAACAAGATCACAGAGACAATATATATCACAAATAAGTAATGTAAAAGCAGAGATTAGAAAGCAAACGCAAAGACGGCGATGTATACTGGTTTCCCTCTTGCGAGGACTAGTCGAGTCGGAAGAACTCTAGCTTCCAGTTGATTCCACTATTGGAATAAACTGCAAGTTTTCATACGAAGTCCTTGCAACTTCTACAAACGCGAGTTTTGATTCGAAGTACTCGACCAACTTCAATTGTGAAGAGTCTTTCTTCAATCAAGCCTCTGATTACAATCGCTCTGAGGCTTCTAGACCGTACCGACACTGGCAAGTCGACTAGAGGATTGTAACTGGCTTGGGATTTGAAAAATAAAGCTTAGAACTCTTTGGAATAGAACATTAAGCTTTAGAGAGAAAAGATGAAAGTGAATGAGTGAGTTGAAATGATCGAAATCTTTCTCTATTTATAGTTTTTCCAAAGGCAGAACTCTGGCAGAATTCGGGCAAAATTCGGACAGAACTCCATGAGAAAATCTCGTAAAAATTCATAACCGCAGGAAGACCAAGTTTTTAAGCGTTCGAAAATCAAACGGTCACTAACCAAAACTGGCCGAACTCGGGTCGAACTCTGGTCGAGTTCTATCAGGGTTTAGTCAATGGTTTTGCAATTTGATTTTTGGTCTTTTTGAAATTCTTTTAAGCAATTAGGAGCTTTTTATAAATAGGGGGCTGTTTTTGAAAACATAGGATATGTTGAAAACATTTTTAGGGTAGCCTATTTTTCAGTACGACTCGGCGTACAATTATTTTTAGACTCAATAAAAGTAAAAATTATATTGCATAAAGAAAATATAGACTAGAGTGGCAAACACAGCTTCGATCTTCAACAGATCGGATAATTATTCTCTAGCAGTGTCCAAGAGTCCAAAATATCTTTAAATAGCCAATATATCAAGACAGAATTTGATCAATTATTAAAATCAGGTTTATCCATGACCAATGAGCCAACAGTCCCCCGAGGAGAAAATAAGGATATCGTCAACGTAAGCCAGGTGGGTGACGATCGGGCAACCGCTGGCGGTGTGGAAATATTGGAAATTCGGGCCGCTCCCCATTTTGATCAGATTTCTGCTTAGCGCTTTCGCGGCGATCATGAATATGGTAAAGGATAGTGGGTCACCTTGTCTAACACAGCGACTATATTTGAAGAAGCCCTCTGCTTGGTCGTTGATGACCGTGGAGAACCACGAATTACTGATCGGTCTCCAAACAATGTTAGTCTAGGATTCCAAAAACCCGAAGGCCCTGAAAACCCAAATCATGAATTGCCAGTCTAGCCTGTGGTACGCCTTTTCCATGTCCAGCTTCATAGCAATTTTCCCACCCCTAGCTGAAAATTTCATGCATGTGATCATCTCCTGAGCTGTCAGAATGTTGTCTAAAATGTTCCAACCATGAACAAATTCGGTCTGCTCTTCAGAAATAATTTTGGAGGGGATCTCGGTCATGCGGTTGGCAATGATCTTAGTGATAATTTTGTTATTGAAGTTGCACAAGCTTATAGGGCGGAAGTCTTTGAAGGTCTCCAGGTTTTCCTATTTGGGGATAAGAATCAGGTTAGCGCAGTAAATCGATCTGGGGTACCTGGCTCCTTGGAAAAAGGCAATGATCGCCTCGTGAATATTTCCCCTGATGATGTCCCAGCACGATCGAAAGAACACACCAGTAAACCCGTCGGGTCCAGGGGCGTTGTGCTCGTAAATGGCCCATACTGTATCTTTTACTTCCTGTTCAGATGGAAGAGCTCCATCTGGATGTTGTCTCTGTCATCGATTAAGCGGGGGATCGCCGTTAGAAAATCCTCGTCCTTGGTGATGCCTTCTTTGGTGAACAAGTAGGAATAAAAACTCGTGATGGCCAATTGGATACCACGATGATCTTTGATAATGTCCCTATTCTCATTAGTGATCTGGTAGAGGTTGAGCTTGTGTCTGCGCCCCTTGACGCAAGAGTAGAAATAGCTAGTGTTCCTGTCTCCTTCGCTGTCCAACGTCAGTCTGGCTTTCTGTTTCCAGAATTCAGTCTCAACTTTAAGGCGAAACTTCAATAGCGATCTGGTAAGGTTCAGGGAGGCGCGGGCGGCTGGGGACCCGTCGATGGCGAAGAGAGCTTCCGCACGGGTAACGTCATCCTCGTCCGTATGTACCGCTTGGAAGATGTCCCCAAACACTTCTTTAGTCCACATGGTGAGAGCTTTCTTGGTATCTTTGAGTTTGTTCACGACGCGGGTGAGTGGTTCAGGGGTGTCCGCGTTACTCCAGGCTGTGGCAACAATATTCTTGAACTGGGGGTAGTGGATGCAAAAGTCTAGGAAGCGGAAACTTTTCTTGATCTGATTCGATTTGCTGCTAATCTCAATGAGGAGAGGGAAGTAGTCTATCTCGATAGTGTTGAGATGCGAGAGATTGGAGATGATCTCCGGATCCTGTCATTTCGAGTTGATGAGGGCACGGTCAAGACGGGAGTACTGTCTTCGGGTGCCTTCTTGCATGTTGCACCAGGTGAATGCGTTGCCGGTATATTACATGGGAGACAGGTGAGCCTGAAAAATAAAGCTCGTAAAGTCGTGCATGGCATACGGAGGAGGGGGTCGACCTCCCGACTTCTCTTCTCTGCAGGTAATAGCGTTGAAGTCTCCAACGCAGAGCCATGGAAGATTGTTGTGGTTAAGGTGGGTTTGCATAAGGTCTTTCCACATCTGTCTTCCTTCAGGAATGTCGTAGCTGCCGTACACAGCGGACAAGAAGGTGTTGGAATGAAGAATGGGATGTTCCACCCAACACGAGAGGGCCTGATTTGAGTCATAGATGATGTCGATCTTAACATCGGCCCTGAAAAGGATCCAAATATCATGGCATCCGGCGATGACTGATAAGAAGCCAAAACAACTAGATGGAACTGAGTTTGTTTCGGGGAATTTTGGGTTCAATGATCACGAAAATGTCAATTTTGTGAATTTTCTTGAGACTGATTAATCATCTCAAGGTGGATTTATTCGTGAGGCCCCTAACATTCCAGGAGAGGATGTTAAGCATTTAAATTACTAAGGAGGGGGGTTTTGGTATGCTTTACGGCAGACCGAGTGGTCATAGCCGTTCCCTCTGTCGAGCATATTTTTTTGGGTTTTTTTGAGGAGACAGAGGCCTTGTCAGCCGCCTTGGAGTTTTTGCCCTGGGTTAGATCTGTAGTGTCCTCGGATGGATACAGGTAGACCTCTCCTACTATTTCAGCTAGGGCTCCAAAGTAGCTGTCCGAACTGATAAGGCCCGCTTCTATGGCTTGTTGCATCCTAGCTACAGGGGCTTGGCCAATGTTGGCCAGAGCCTCTGCACGGATGGTGGCTTCAGACAGGAAGTATTAGGAGCTTCCGATATGGGGAGGCTAGGATCCACTCCGCCTGTATGGACTAAGTGGGTCGCTGGTGTGAGGGAACACCATCCCCTCCCTGATCATTTCTACTCTCCAGGTTTCCTTCCAAGTTGTGTGTTTCGATGGTGTCTGTATCCTGTGGTTCGTTCGGGAGGAGAGGTGCCAGGATATCGAATTTGTTGGTAAGGCTGAGGGCTGGTGAAGTGAATGGCACGATGGCTTTTTCAGTAGATGTTTGTTTTTGTGGGTAAGATTGAGAATTTTCGGGGCTGGCTACAAACTAAATGTGAGAATTTGGTAAGAGAATTAGGGGGGATTGGTGTGACTGTTGCAGGGACCTGCTCAATTGGGGTGGACTGTTCTTTCGGGTAACTTTCTTCTTGAGTTCTGCGTACGGAAGCAGTGTTCGTTGGATTGACCTCGCATATGACAATGTTTGCAGTAAATAATATTGTTGTCGTAGGTGATATGTTGAATATGAGTGGTGTGGCCGAGCAATATTTGGATGTGGTTGGGGAGGTCCTTCGATAGATCATGTTCCAAACAGATTTTGGCATAGTTTTTTTGGTGAGGTTTCTCGTCTCGTCGACGATGGCCACGAAAGTTCCGAAACAGTTGGCGATCTTTCTTAGAGCTGCAGTAGAAAAACATACGAGGGGAGGTTCGGTAGTGTGACCCACGTCAAAACGATCTCAGAGTCAACCTTAGGGTTGAATTTCGGTATCCGTTTGACGATTTTCATGATGTGCTAGTCAATTTTGGTGGTGCCTCTGCTCCATACGTTCTTGTGGTCGCTGTCAGAGGAAAGGTGGAGGAACATGTGCTTAGGGTCCATGGGTGCCACCTTGTACGTCGAGGTGAGGCCCTAGCCGGTAATAACTTCCTACACCTGCGTCTGCTTCGGGCAGCCACTCGAGAATTTAATGATGAAAGAGTGCGGGAATGAGGCAGATAAGGATGAGATTTCGGCTGGGGTGAAAGGAACATTAATCTCCTAGATATCTGCAGGACTGGGGTATTAAATGTCTTGAAGAGCGATTTTCGCTGAAGGAGAAAAGTGGGTGGCTGAACAATTCGGCCTGAACTTATCAGCGTAAGACAAGGCGTTGGGGTTGTTAGACAAGTGTGCTGCTGGGGCTAGGTTAGAGACTTTCTGAACTGCTACGGACGCCGTTAGAGACGATCGAAGGAATGTGCCACTGCCAGCTCAGGAGGAAGCTCGAAAGAGGGTGCGCTGGTCAGATCCTGCGGGGAGGGGGTAGGTGGAGGGTCCAGGGGTCCAACCCCAGACGAGTCCACAGATAATATCAATGGCGCCAACGCCAGAAGGTCGTCATGGAGGTCCTGGTGGGGCGCGGGGCATGCAGCCGAAGAGGGACGGGGGTAAGCGTCGACCTCAGCGGCATGGTCACCCGTCGGTAGCGCACTGCATCGCGCCAAGAGGGGCGGCTGAGCGGCCTGTGCACCTAGAAGAATCGGACGTGTGCCAACTGAGGGCAAGCCGGGGTGCGCGTCAAGAATGGGATGCGCGAGAGCAGGGAGGTAGTCCTCCAAAAGGGTACCACCTGGGAGAGTGAAGGAGTGTACGCCACCAACAGGGTGCCCAGGGGTGTAAGCGCCAGATATGCCACCTGGAGGAGAAGCGGATAGTGCGTCACCCACAGGATGCATGGAGTGGTGAGCGCCAGACAAGGACCTGGCACCCTGAGCGGCGCCAGCCAGCTAGGGAGGGGGCATGTGCTCCAACCGGGGCAGACATGGCCCACCAGCGAATGAAGCTGATGTGCGCAGGGATTCAAAATTGAAACAGGAGAAGGCAGGTCAGAAGTCCACACCCCATGTACGCTCCCCGAGGGGGGAGGTCTGCAGCCTGGGGTCTAGCGCCCACACCCCGCGAAAGCTTCTCGGTGAAAGAAAGGGGGCCAGAGAGAAGAGCGGTGGCGAGGGGAGGTCAGGGCGGTGCTTACCGGAAACCAAAATAGAGGACGGACCGGGCGAAGGGGGATCGGGCGGTAGCCCCAGCAAGGCCAGGATGTCTGACAGCCAGGGTGTCGGCCTCGAAGAGCCAAGAGGAGGTTGACCCATACTGTCGGAGAAGGGAGGAAACTAAAGAGTCGAGGAGAGGAGGGCCGAAAGAGAAGAACACCGGGGCGGGCGCCGGTGGGTCTACAGAGATGGCAGGCGACGCCGGGCGAGGGAAACCCCACGAGAGGCCGGTAAAGAGGGCTACCAAGGGCACCCGGCTGGGGCCTGGGAGTTCCCTCGGGGGAGGGGAGGGGCAGAGACCATAGTTTTATATATATATATATATATATATATATATATATATATATATATATATATATATATATATATGCCAAACTAATTTAATCAAATATAAAGTCCATATAAACATTTAAACCCATATATAATTTAAAATTATTGCTAAAAGCCAAAGCCCAAGTATTGATAAATAATATTGGCCCAGGATC
This sequence comes from Iris pallida, assembly GCA_029216955.1. Lineage (NCBI taxonomy): Eukaryota > Viridiplantae > Streptophyta > Magnoliopsida > Asparagales > Iridaceae > Iris > Iris pallida. Next base: position 2,736,446 of record JANAVB010004797.1, on the reverse strand, counting down.
ACATTAAGTTTTAGCCTAAAATTAATCTATTTCCATATTTATTTTGTTTAAAAGAAAGCCTATAATAGAGTTTGTCCCATGTCTATATACCCGGCCTACTCACCCATATACTCTCTACTGAGGAGAGAGAGTAATTAGAAGAAATATTCATCATCATTAGGAGCTGAAGAAGAAAAAATTGAAAAGAATGAAGGGTGAGATGATCGACTCATCGTGGCTGGCACAGTCGGTGGAGCGGCACTTCAAGAGCTCACTGAAGGAGCACTAGTGGACGGGGCATCTCCGTGGAGGTGGACGACGGCGGGATCAGCCGGGGACATCGACTGCGACTTAGTTGGGGAAGCCGTGAGAAGCAGTATGGAGTTGTACAATGCTAGAGTTCGACGGTGTGGTCTCGACGTGGAAAAAGGGTAGCGGTGATGGTAAATCAGTGGCCAAGGCATAGATCCGGTAGGAAAAGACCAGATCTGGCAAGAGAAGACGGTGGCTCGACCATAACCGGAGGGGTGGCTGACGCGGTGGCATCGACAAAGTAATGGCGGAGGCACTCTTGGCCATGGAGGGCTGGGCGATTGACCGCAACGATGGAGGCATTTGTGATGGCTGGTTAAGTGGCGTTAGGGTAGAATGGTAATGATGATGGTGGTGAAAACCACAGAAAAGGTGTGGCGCTAGTCCAGAGAAGTATGAGGCGGTGCAGCTCAGGCTGGGTGCTCGGGAAGGAGATAGGTCGATGGTGGTGCTGGGAAGTCAGGGCCATAAAGTGTGGCGGGATCAAGTGCTGGTGGTGGAATACAAAAAGCGGCTAGAGCTTCCCATACGCGCAGCAGTTTTGATGGAGGATCTAGTGTGAAGATTGTGGTGTTGTGCTCTAATGGATGTCCGGTGATGGCACAGTATGATGGTGTTGGTGAAGGGGTCGCAGGCGAAGGGTGGACTGGGCTTGTAGATGCGCTCGTCGTAGACGGTGTTGGTGACCATGCGGCATTAGTAGTGGTGGCGATGGCCCAGAGGATTATGGTCGGCCAGACTGAGGTCGAGTGTCACACCTATTTCCAGAATACTGGTAAGTCTGGTTGGACCAGGCCAACTACATATACCAAAGTACAGTAGTACCCTGAGATACGGTCAAAGATGTTAAGACATGGGGGTTACTTCTACATTCCAACAGCCAATCCTTGGTTAAGCAATCCTATATATGTCAATCACATGTAAATATACAAAGTACAAGAAGTATGATCATCAGACATAAAATAGTAAAATGTTCCAAACTATGTATACATAGATGATTATGAAGCTAGTAATACAAAATGGAGAACTAGCAGGAGTAATAGTCATACATGATCAGCTGTAGCTATAGTCTAGAATAACGCAAATCATGTTTAGGCCCGTAGGCTAAATGTCAAGATCCAAAATACGAGCTAAACACATGCTCGGAGGCTAAACACCACAAAAAAATAATGTACATAAGAGTGGTTAAGAGAAAGAACACCCACTCAGATACCCTGGTGCTTCCGGTGGTCACCATCGAGTGAAAGGTATGAAAGATCCTTCTGCTCAGCTACAAGATCTGGCCAAACAAAACCAGTGGGTCAGACTCCCAATAGCAAGTACCACAAAGGAAGCCAAACTATGAACTAAAACCAGCCATAACTAACATAACAATGGATATAGACATAAATAAGTAAATACAAATCGAGACTTGTACACTACCAATGCATTTATCTCGAAAATAGAAAAGTTAATAAGCAAAGCAACATATAGCATAAAGTAAGTAACATGTGACATAATATAAAATGTGGACATATAAAGTAAATGGAAGCATGTGAACATGTAAAATAAACTGGACATCTAAGCATGTAAGGTAACAGGACTTGTAAGCATGTAAAGTAACCGGGACATGTAAGCATGTAAAGTAGCCGAGACATGTAAGTATGTAAGGTAATCGGGGACATGTAAGCATGTAAAATAACTGGGACATGTAAGCATGTAAAGCATGGGGATCATGTATAGCACATGAGAACTAAATAGAATGACAAATGACAAGGTGACTTAGAAACTATTCCGCAACTGACTTACAACCCGTAAACCAAATATGGACCGAGGTTGCAACCCTTCTCCTGAACGTAATCTCTAATCATTCGTCAGAATAAGGAAAACAAAGACAAGAGCTAGACAAGATAAGACAAGACTAGACATGACTAGACTGGACTGGACTGGACTGGACTCCATCCATCAATTACGGCCAAGAAATGAGTACGACTTTATACATTAACTAACTAGGGTTTTCACAATCCATTACTAACATATACAGTTTAAGAAATCAAATTCGGTTGCCAGCCTTACCAACTACCCAAATTATCCAAGCATAGAGAATAAATAGTGGATACATCGGCCGGGAGATAAATGGATCCTATAGACATGTAAAAGGTGCAACACTCGTCAGCGGTGCGCTGGAAATATGCTCATCATGACAGATAGATCCAAATCCGTCATGTTAAAGTCGGAACAAATGGCTTACGGGTAATCGGAAAAATCTCCCCTTCCAATGCATCTAGATAATAAACTTAGTTGTTTAGTCCTTAACATTTACTTGTTGGATTCCAGGTGTGGTATTTCGCATAATACATCCTAGACATGATATGCAAGACTGGATGATACAAGAATGTACATTATAACAAGCCACAACAAGAAAATATAATAAGTTGAAAACTAGGAGTACGTTACGACGAGCCACTATAGGGGAAGTGCGTCATGACAGGCCACTATCATGTAAGCAAGAAAAAGACATGTAACAAGAGTGCGCCACGACTGGCCACTATCATGTAAGCAAAGAAGGCATGTAACAAGAGTACGCCACGACGGACCACTATTATGTAAGCAAAGAAGGCATGTAGCAAGAGTGCGTCATGACAGGACACTATCATGTAAAGCTAGATATGGCCTGGCATAGACTGTAAGGTAGAATAAAATCTGGAAAGGCATGGCAACACATGGTATTAAATATATCACGACATATGTAGGGGAAAAAAAGAACACATCATGGCATATACAAGAAAATAATAAGAAAAATGCATCATGGCATATACAAGAAAATAATAAATAGAAAAAATCAGAAAATTTGGAACAAATCATGAAATAAAAAACTTGGGTATCCAAATAGTATACCGGTGGTATATTCTAGTATACCGAGGTATGCCGATCTGGGACAGCCTAAACTCTCTGTCTAGAAAATATTGCCCCACTGGTGTGAAGTCGTTATGGATCGGTACACCGTCGGTATGCCGAAAATTATCACAACAGGTTTTTGATCTAAAAAGGACCCACAAACCGATATGTCGTCGGTATACACAAGTATACCAGCAGTATGTCGTTTATGTCCGAGGAACAAGATTAAGAGCATAAACAAGTTCCGGTAACCATATCTCGTTATGAAAGTTATAGAAACCAAGTATAACCGTGAAAACAATACTATAGGAAGGTCATGTATAGCATATATACTAAGTCACATGGCAATCACCCCGGTATCGTTTCCGATACAGAGTTTTCCTACTAAAAAATATCAGGATTTCTCAGAAAAACAAAACTTGTCCCAAACCAAATTCTAAGATGTTCAAAATGACAAGAATTGCAAGAGAAACATATATAGTAAAGCAAGTAGTAGACGATATTTGACTTTCAAAACAATAGGAAACAAAAACTTCAATAAAATATTATTTCGTCTACTAGTTCGACAAGATGTACTGTCCTATAATAGCTCCCAGACTAACTCTTCTACTACACCACCAAGAGGGTTTCAGAAACCACACTTTGAAGCCTCGAGACCAAGCTCCTAGCTCACGAGAAAAATGTAGAGGAAACGAAAAGAGAATAAGAGAATAAGAGAGAAGAGAGAAAACAAAAGAAAAATCAAAATGAATCGAAAAAGTATATATAGAGAAGGTGAACTAATCATGATCGTTGATCGCGATCCGCGACTCGATCAAGATTAATCTCGATATTCAAAAAAATCCAAGAAACTACTGGATAATAGAATGTATTATTATTGTTCATGAAAATATCTAAACATTATTCATCAAAATATCTAAATACTATTCATCAAAATATTTGAAATCAAAAATATCTAAAAAGTAGAAACATCACCTGGACAGTATACCGTCGGTACAAACCGCTGTAGACGGTATGCCGGTCAAGAAAAAATCTATAATTTGGAAAAAATTAAAGTGTTGCAAAAACCAAGAAAATCGCTGTAGACGGTATGCCGATTTCCCGCAGAGTATGGATCGGCACTGGATTCTTCATACCTTGATGACGAGGCGTCTCCTGCTGATATCTAGATTTATGTTATTCTTTGAGACTCATAGTGGACATCTACTTTATTTGAGATTATTTTCATAGCTGTTTGGTGTGGGCATGTCCACCCGGCTATCTTTTGACTCACTTATTTATTCTATTTGGACTTCTTATATCTTCTGTGTGTGATGTGGATGAGATATAGTTTTAGGATGTTCTGGCATACTATTTATATTATTACAGCTTATGTATATATACGAGGATCCCATATATTGGAGTATTCTTCGTATATATGCAGTTGGCATGTCCACGTAATTGGTCCTATGTACTTTGGGACTGGGACGTTACATTGAGGGTGCCATGGCCTGGTTTCAAGCCTAGATTAATCAAAAATAGGGTTATTAATCTTTATACAAATTTAATAAGCTACTATAGTCATTACCTAGGTTTTTAAGGTAATTACTTCTTCTTATAAGTTAGGATTTTTATTTTTAGTACACTAGAATATAGGAAAATACACTTATCTAATATGTATATATTACTCATGTGTATAATATATATAAAGTTCTATAAAAATATATCTAGTAACTTTGTGAAAAAAAGATACACAATATAACTTATAATAATATTTTATAAATTGATACATAAATATATTTATACATATTTATATCTTTAGGTGAATATATATATATATATATATATATATATATATATATGTATATATATATATATATATAACCTTATACACACAATGTTTTGAGGGCAAGAAGGTAATTACCATATTTATTAATAATAGTTGTTACAAAGTTTATTTATTTAAATCATCAATTAACTTAACATATAATAGGTTATACCTTAGTTATACATGCATACATACATAATAGTTATTACAAAGTTTATTTATCTAAATCATCAATTAACTTAATATATAATAGGTTATACCTTAGTTATACATACATACATATATACATACATATAATAACTTAATATTATAAAAGGTTGTGAATTAATGGAAAGAATGAGGGGTTTTAAGTAAAATACTTACTTTATATTATGATTCAGCCGCTTCCTTCTTCCTCTTCATTACATTGCTTTCTTTATAAGAAAATAACAGTAGCTGCAACTAAAGGAAAATGAGGCTCGGTAAGGTTGGATCACGGGGTTCTGGAAAGGTGTCCAGCATGCAAAGGGATGCACGATGGTGAGTAAAACTTTGATACAGCCGGCTGTATCAAAGTTTTGATACAGCCGGTGTATGACAGGTGGGCCCCCCTATATATATTTAGTTACACGGTTTACGAAGAAATAGGGGGGGCCCACCTGTCATACACCCGGCTGTATCAAAACTTAGATACAGCCGGCTGTATCTAAGTTTTCTCCCACGATGGTTGCTCATCAAGAGCTCGCGGCCTGAACTACCAAGCCAAAGGTCGGGGTGGATAACCTCGAGGCACCTGGGAGGACCACGGGTCTGTTCGATACGTATTTTCCACTACAGTCGTGGTCGAAATTTGCGAATGGTCGTTCACAACGGCTAATGTTGGGCAGTCCGGCTTCGGTGAGGCCTGCTGCTCGCGAAAGATTCGCTCAGTGAATACCTCTACGATCGAAAACTCCTTGGCATGGCGTCACTTGGTTGTGTGGAGATAATCGGCGAGGGGTCTGTTATTGCCGGGATCTCCAGGGCACGCTTTTCGATGAAAAATACAGAAACTGAAACAGTTGTAAAGACAACGTTTCAAATGCAATTCCTTAAAGAAGGTTTTGCGACAGAGATCCAGAAGGATTCTGCAAATTACAAGATCTAAAAAGATATCGTAATTCACGAATAATCTAAAGAGATTTTCGTGATCGTAGCAAACTGGCAGTAGTGCTTTCTAAAAAGAAGATACTGACAGAACTGCTAAAGACAACAGAAGGGTGACAGGCGAGAGATGGAATTGCTGGGGTGAATGATCACCGTTGCTCAAAGCTTTATTCGCCCTCTGCGAACAGCTTCCAGGAACCAGCAAGGTTGACGGAAAACCTTGGAACACTCCTGCTCTTCTGACTCCTCGGAAGACGGCGAACTCCTCTGGCAATTGCTCTACTCTTCTCTCTCTGTTTCTGAAGTAACAGAACCCACGCGTACTAAAAAGTACTAGTGTTTGTGTTAAAAAACACGCTCACTACTCTGTTGTGTTAAAGAACACTTAGAGTTTTCTCCCTGGAATTCTGATTTCTCCAACCCTGAGAGAGAGGAGAGAACCTGCATATATAGCCCACGAGGCGGTTGCCAAGCAGTTGCCTGAACTTCAGGGTAGTGGCTGAACCACTCCTGAAAGTGCAGCAACTGCTGCAACCGTTCCCGCTTTAATATGCAGCCAGCCATACGCATATTCGCACTCTACGCACACTGCGTACGCTGCGCACACTGCGCACTCTACGCACGCTGCGTACGCTGCGCACACTGTGCGTACTGGACGTACTGGGCTGCGTACTAGGCTGCGTAACTGGGCCAGCGTAACTGGGCTCGCGTAACGGGCCGCGCAACGTGATCGCGCAAGTGGCTCGCGCAACGAGCGCAACTTAAGCGCACTATGCGCCTAGCGACGATGTTGACGTGCTAAGTGCAAAGTGCGCCAACAAAACGTCACATTACGCCTCATGAGCCCTTGAGCCCGAGTCCGATCCCGAGTCCGAGTCCGAGTCCGAGTCGCTAAGCTCCTACGGAGCTTAGCGACATGGAAATAAATTTCTAAGAGCAAAAAGCTTACAGCTTCTTAATTGTTGATTAAGCCTTTATACCATTAATAATTAATCCCACATGGCACACACCCATGTGCACTACATGTGCATCTCCATAAAAAGCAAAGACTCATATATATGGAGATACACATTCCTTTCTAGCCGATGTGGGACTAAAAACCAAAACTAAAGGCTAAAAACCCAACAATCCCCCACATATCTCTATATATATGAGTACGAGTGTTCCCCACAGTAACTGTCCATTATGCTTTTAGGATAGATGCCACTTAAGACTTGAATCTTCCCACGTGAGTCAAAAATCAAACTACAATACAAGAATGGACTAAGCCTTGAATTCTGCATCATAGCTGAAATTCTTTCCACTCACATAATGTAGTTACATGTGCTTCTGGCTGCACATTTAAGGCCGTGTGCCAGCCTGATTTCAGTGTATAATTTTGGGCGTCTACAAGTTTACCCTCAAGAGACGGCCTGATATCTCTTTGTCCATACACTATAGATGAGTTCTTTATTAAAGAGACATGGCATAAAGCGTCCAACGCTTCCTTTGCGGTGCTACGCCGCTATGACATGGCCTTAAGCCGAGGACCTTACCCCGAATCACCGGGAACCTCATCGTAGTGTCAGACTACCCGTAGCATGAGGTCTAGCCCCTTTGTAGTGCCAAACTACCCAGCATGAAGCCTTACGCTTCTGTGCGGTGTTACGCCGCTACGACATGGCTTGCAAGGCCGAGGCTTTATCCCTAGCCGGGTTTACCTCATTGTGGTGTCGTGCCACCCGTAACATGAGGAACACCTCCTCTTTGTAGTGCTGACTACATCCCTCTTTAATTCAATATACAACATTAGGCAAACTACCTATTTGCGGTGCTATGCCGCTGTGACTTGGCTAACATAGCCGAGGCTTTACCTCCTTCGAGAACCTCATGGTGGAGTCACCGCCACACATAGCATGGAGTCACACTCCTTGTAGTGCTGTGCTACCATGCTTCCTGTAAAGCATACCAGACATTCCAAATGCCTGAGAACTCATTAAGGCATTTAAGCCAACCTCCCACAGGACCTATTTTCTGCAGAAAACAACAGTAGACAACAGTGGTTATAGGTCCGTAACCTCTCCATGCCCAATAGAACATGTACCCACCGTTCCTGATATTCTTTCGATTAGTGGTCCTCCCTTGAACCAAAAGCTAGATGTCTAGTAGATAAATCTTTAAACTAATAGCATAAAACTTTATGGTAGGAATACAATAATACAATATCAGAATGCCTTCAAGCCCATTTTACAAGCTGTGTCATCGACCAGCTGGCGCTTGAGGCCCTTGGTGAACGGATCCGCCTGGTTCTCCTGACTCCGAACATCAATTACTGCAATAACACCTCTCTTGATAAGATCGTGTACTGCCCTGTGCTTCAACCGCACAGTCCTCTTCTTCCCGTTGAAAAGGTCATTTGATGCCACCGCCGCAGTCGCCTGGTTGTCGCAGTATATCGGTATCGCCGGTATTTGCGCCCCAACCACTGGAAGATCATACATGAGCTCCCGAAGCCATTCTGCTTCCTCGGCTGCGGTATCAAGTGCAAAGAAGTCAGATTCCATGGATGACCACGAGAGCATAGTCTGCTTCTTCGACTTCCACGATATAGCAGCTCCACCCATTGTGAAAATGTATCCACCTGTGGACCTCTCGCTCTCCACCTCTGAGTACCAACTGGCATCACTGAAGCCTTCCACTACCGACGGATCTCCGCTGTAGTACAGTGCATATGTCTGAGTCTTCTTGAGATATCTCATAACCCGTTCCATAGCTTTCCAGTGTTCAAAACCTGGATTGCTCGTAAAACGACTCAGCATTCCCACGGCGAAAGCTATGTCAGGCCTTGTGGCAGTAGTAGCATACATCAAACTCCCAATTGCGCTTGCATACTCCAGCTGCCTGACGCTTTCCCCTGAATTAGGCTTCAGCTTCAGATCACACCTGTACGGCGTATCGATCCCTGGAAGATCTCGATACCCATAACGAGTGATTATTTTTTCAATATAATGAGACTGTGACAGCGCTAGTCCAGTGTCTGTCCGGATGATCTTGATCCCTAAGATTATATCAGCTTCCCCCAAGTCCTTCATACTGAACTTGCTTGAGATGAATTTCTTTGTCTCCGTGACACATCTAATATCCGTACCTAGGATAAGCATGTCGTCCACGTACAGACAAACGATCACACCTCTTCCATCAGCGAACTTCGTGTAAACACACTTGTCCGTATCGCTGACCATGTAGCCATTTGACCTTATAACTTTGTCAAATTTCTCATGCCACATCTTGGGAGCCTGTTTAGGACCGTACAAGGATTTCACCAACTTGCAGACTTTGTCTTCAAGTCCTCTGATGACAAATCCCTCTGGCTGTTGCATGTAAATCTCTTCAGTCAGCTCGCCATTTAGGAAAGCCGTATTCACATCCATCTGATGTATCACCATCTTATTTATTGCTGCGAGAGCAATCAACATTCTGATGGTGGTCATCCAGGCTACTGGAGCATATGTGTCAAAGTAGTCAATCCCCTGCTTCTGAGAAAACCCCTTGGCTACCAACCTAGCCTTGAACTTGTCAATAGTTCCGTCTGCTTTCATCTTCTTCTTGAAGATCCATTTGCATCCGATGGGTTTCGCTCCTTCAGGAAGATCAACCAACACCCAAGTGTTATTTGAGGTGATGGAATTAATCTCATTGTCAATCGCCTCCTTCCAGAAAATCGCGTCTCTGGTCTTCATCGCCTCATCATAGGTAAGCGGATCTGCTTCCACATGATAGGTGACAAAGTCACTTCCGAAGTCCTTCGGCCTCCTCACACGCTTAGCTGACGGCTCAGCTTGTTCTGGTTCAACCGTTGTTTCAACAACAACATCTTCTTGGACCACATCTTCATTGAAGACTTCAGTTTCTTGTGCACCCTCATTATTCTCCGGAACATCCGGAAGAACAATATTCTTGTGCCTTGCAAACTTATCTTCAAAATATTCTACATTACGAGATTCAATGATATGATTTGACTCAATATCAAGAAATCTCTGAGCATCACTCTTCTCGGCATACCCCAAGAAGATCGTCTTTGTAGTCCTTGTCCCAAGTTTCTGAATCTTTAGATCTGGAAGCTTGACATACGCCAGACACCCCCATACTCGAATGACATTCAAGTTAGGTCTGACCTTGAACCAGAGTTCATGAGGAGTAACGTCTGAAGTTGCATGAGGCACTCTATTTAGAATATAAGTGACCGTCAATACAGCTTCTCCCCAGTAGCACTTAGGAAGGCCAGCAGTCAACAACATTGAATTTATAATTTCTGTCAACGTCCTGTTCTTCCTCTCAGCTACTCCGTTTGATTGAGGAGAGTACGGAGCCGTAGTCTCATTGACAATTCCATGTTCCTTACAGAATGATACGAATTCATGAGACCTGTACTCCCCACCTCGATCACTTCTTATCCTTTTGAGTTGTTGTCCAGTCTGCCGCTCAGCTTCGGCTCTGAACTCCTTGAACTTCTCGAATGCTTCGTCTTTAGCCTTCAGCAAGTAGACGAACGCATACTTTGAGAAGTCGTCGATGAAGGTTATGAAATACTTCATCCCGGCCTTTGTAGAGAACTGTTTGAAGTCACAGATATCTGAGTGTACCAACTCCAGAAGATCTGTACTTCGATTAACCCGAGGAAAGGGTTTCCTTGTGATCTTCGTTTGAACACAAACTTCACATTTCTCTACCTTACCCCCACACTTGGAGATAAATCCTAGACTAGACATTCTGTTTATTCGTTTATAATGAACATGTCCTAGCCTATTATGCCACAACTCAAGAGTATAAGCAGAAGGAGTGATTTCATTAATTACATTAATTACATTGGACTGATTTACAAGCTGAATCTTGAACATTCCTTCGGTATAAAAAGCTTTCCCGAAATATGTTCCCTTGATAGACATCACCATCTGGCCAGCATTGATATCCATTCTGAGGCCTGCATTGCAGAGTAAGCCTCCCGAGATCAGGTTCTTGGCGATAGCAGGTACGTGCTTCACGCCTTGAAGCGTCAGAGACTTGCCAGAAGTCAGCTTCAGAATAACCGTCCCGATCCCTAGAACTTTAGCTTGTGCTTGGTTCGCCATCATAACCGCTTCTGAAGTGGGTGTGTAGGTGGTGAACCACTCCTTACTGGAGCAGACATGGCAGGTGGCTCCAGTATCTACCCACCAGTCTGAATCAGATCCTACAGCATCAACCTGTCCAATCATAGCAATTACATCAGTAATCTTTGAGACTTTGCTAGGCTCACCTTGCTCTGATTTCTTGGCCGATGCTGTGCATTCACTTTTGAAATGGCCCAACTGGCCACACTTGAAACAAGGCATCTTTGCCTTAGATTTTTTTGACTTGAAAGAAGTTCCCTTAACATTCAAGTTATTAGGGTTCTTCTTCTTCTTCTGGAAATCTGCACGCTTTCCCTTTCCCTTTGGTTCCTTTGATGAAACTAAGTTTGCGTTAGCCATCTGCTTGGAAAGCGTGTCAACTTTATGTTGAGCCCTCATCTGGTCTTCAACATAAATTTCTTGCAGGAGATCTTCAAGGGTGATGTCCAGCTTCTTCCTATGCATGTTTGCATAGAACTTACTCCACCCAGCGGGGAGCTTTGAGACAATCCCTCCAACAACAAACTTGTCGGGGAGGGGCATAGCCTCGTCTTCCAACTTCTGTCGCAGCTTCAGAAATTCTTTGACCTGCGGCAGCATGGACTTCTCGTCCTCAAAGAGCCATTTGTGATATTTTTCAACCACAAATATTTTGCTCCTGTTCTTGTCTTCTTCGTACAGTTTTTCTAGAGACTCCCATATGTCTCTAGCGATATTCTTTTTAGAATAGGATTCTGCTAGGGAATCCTCCATAGCATTCAGGATAAGCAACCTGCAAATGCTATTCTCCCTTCTCCACTTGGCCTGAAGTTTAGTAGCCGCAGAGATTGCGACAGCAGACCCAGTATCTGGAACAGTAGGTTCCTCTTCAAGCAATACGTGATCAACGTCTCTAAGTTGAAGAGTGAGATAAACCTTCCTCTTCCAGACTTGATAATGCTCTCCATCAAACTTTTCTAATTTGCAAAAGTCAGTATTGAGGAGTGAAGCATTAATATTTTCCATCGTAGCAATAAAGCTTTAAGATTGTTATTGCCGGGGATGCCGGGGCACGCTTTTCAATAGAAAATACAGAAACTGAAACAGTTGTAAAGACAACGTTTCAAATACAATTCCTTAAAGAAGGTTTTGCGACAGAGATCCAGAAGGATTCTGCAAATTACGAGATCTAAAAAGATATCGTAATTCACGAATAATCTAAAGAGATTTTCGTGATCGTAGCAAACTGGCAGTAGTGCCTTCTAAAAAGAAGATACTGACAGAACTGCTAAAGGCAACAGAAGGGTGACAGGCGAGAGATGGAATTGCTGGGGTGAATGATCACCGTTGCTCAAAGCTTTATTCGCCCTCTGCGAACAGCTTCCACGAACCAGCAAGGTTGACGGAAAACCTTGGAACACTCCTGCTCTTCTGACTCCTCGGAAGACGGCGAACTCCTCTGGCAATTGCTCTACTCTTCTCTCTCTGTTTCTGAAGTAACAGAACCCACGCGTACTAAAAAGTACTAGTGTTTGTGTTAAAAAACACGCTCACTACTCTGTTGTGTTAAAGAACACTTAGAGTTTTCTCCCTGGAATTCTGATTTCTCCAACCCTGAGAGAGAGGAGAGAACCTGCATATATAGCCCATGGGGCGGTTGCCAAGCAGTTGCCTGAACTTCAGGGTAGTGGCTGAACCACTCCTGAAAGTGCAGCAACTGCTGCAACCGTTCTCGCTCTAATATGCAGCCAGCCATACGGAGTCCGAGTCCGAGTCCGAGTCCGAGTCCGAGTCCGAGTCCGAGTCCGAGTCCGAGTCCGAGTCCGATCCCGAGTCCGAGTCCGAGTCCGATCCCGAGTCCGAGTCCGAGTCCGAGTCCGATCCCGAGTCCGAGTCCGAGTCCGAGTCCTTCCCGCTCTAATATGCCACATTACGCCTCATGAGCCCTTGAGCCCGAGTCCGATCCCGAGTCCGAGTCCGAGTCCGAGTCCGAGTCGCTAAGCTCCTACGGAGCTTAGCTCCATGGAAATAAATTTCCAAGAGCAAAAAGCTTACAGCTTCTTAATTGTTGATTAAGCCTTTATACCATTAATAATTAATCCCACATGGCACACACCCATGTGCACTACATGTGCATCTCCATAAAGAGCAAAGACTCATATATATGGAGATACACATTCCTTTCTAGCCGATGTGGGACTAAAAACCAAAACTAAAGGCTAAAAACCCAACAGGGTCTTGTCTCAGTCGCACACATGAGGCATGGGCTACTGGAGTCAACTTCCCCGACAGACATGACAGCTAGTTGCGACGATGTTCGACCGATCTCAGGTGCGGTCCAATCCTTCCAGGGAAGCGGGATTGTCCCTGAAATCGTCACCGAGGAAGAGGTCGGATAGTAATAGTCCTAGCTGATAAAAAAACTTGGAGTCGGTTACGGGTGTAGAAGCATGAAAAATCTCAGCTGAAGACATCCTTTTTCCAAAGCGCAGAAGATGCAGACGACTGAGGCTCAATGCTAATTAAAAAGACAAAACAGAAGATATGGAAAGAAATTCCTTCATTGTCATGTCTAGCAAAGTCTAGTACGGACACATCAAGACCACACATAAGGGACTAATTCTGTTATTCTACAAAGGATCTAGTACAGATTCGACAGAAGTCTAGAAGGATCTACAAGGGATGCAATCTTCATCGAAGCGCAGCCTTCCTTCTTCTCGATACACATGCTGGAGGATTGACCTCCACCGAAGCATGTTTTGATATTCTAGTGGGCGCAGCCTCTCAGAAGTATATCAGTAACTCAGCACTTTAAAGAAGCCAGAGTCTTCAAGCCAGAGGTGCAGCCACTTACCTGTGCCAACCTCAGAAATAAGATGGTGGTAGGGTCCTCCTCTCCTTCTTTTATTCCAGAAGCCAGTGTCTTCACTCCAAAGGCACAGCTATCTGCCTGCGCCAATCTTATATGCGCAAGAGTATCATACCCTTCCTTTCGAAGCCAACGTCTCCACTATTCAGAGGCACAGCTACTTATCTGCGTCCGCATAAGGCGCATGATGGTGATATGCTCACAACATCTCCATTCCCACGGCACGGTCATCTGCTCAGGATCAGAAGCTTAAGTCACTTCTCTACAAGAGACTAGGGAACTCTCATCGCAACCAATGCAAGTCAACCTGTCGTTCTAAAAGTACAGTAATCTCGCCAACCTGAAGCACAAGCCTACTTATCGCCTACAGCACAGTGACTCTGGTAGCCCAAAACACAGTTTCGTAAGTTGCTCTATAAGCATAGAAGTCTCGTCGTCATTCGAAGCCAAGTCCACTCGTCGCCTAGAAGCACAGAGGTTCCGTCGTCTCCAAAAGCACGGTCTACTCGTCGCCACAGAAGCACATCAGCACTTAGTCCTCACCAGAGGCGCAAGAAGCATGGGTCCACCCCAATTGGTTTGTGTAAACCGCCTCTTGTAGAAAATATTAGGATTAAATCATGATTGATATCATGTCAGATTGATTTAAATATTAGACGAGGATCAATTAGACTCCAAATCTAAGATAAAATCCCAAGATTTACTCGGCTGTATCCGAGCAAGCAAATCGGCACGCACTATGTGTCACCTCCTTCGGTTATGTTTATAACCACCAGAGATCTCATTTGAAGGGAATCTCGATGTCTGCCACGTGTCAACGTCGCAGAAGTCCGCACCGTACAATGACGGCAGATTCTTTCATATCTCAGGAACCCTAATGCACATCGCATATGTGCTCGGTTCTCTATAAATAGAAGGATTTCTTCTTCCACCAAAGTATCAAAATCGACAGAGGGAACATCGACAATCGATAATCTTCAAAGAAGCAGCAATCTCCATCCATGAAGAGTCGACCACTCTCATCTACCTATCAACCAAAGAACCAACCAATCAATCATCTTCAAGGGATCTTCTCATCCAGACAGCCTCTTGATCGGTGACGCCATAGTCCCATCAAAGGTGCCAGAGAGTCATAGCAAGGTCGATTCGTCGTCAGATCGTCAAGGAGTAAAGGAGCCGCTGCAGTGCTCGATCTCCACCGGCACACTTTCCCAGAAACCTCTTCTTCTGGTACTTAGAATATCTTGTTTAGGACTTCCTTTTTTGTACACAAATACCTTATACGTTCAACAAAGCAAAACGTTCGTTCAACCTTTTATTACGTCAAAAAAATGGCAACTCTGCTGGGGACTACCTTCTCCTCCAACGAGAAGGCGGTGACGCAATCTGATGACAACTTACTGGGAGTTTCTCAAGACATGTTGGTCGTATGCATCGACCAGCAGGCTTTGAAGATCTCCTCTCTGATGAAAAGTCGAAAACTTCGAAGCGGTTCGTATAACCGAAGAAGACTCGACGTGTCTGGAGGCCTAAGGCGGCTGCAGCCGGCAGCACGACGGAAGGAACTGCGTCTCAGGACCCCCTCAACGTCAAAGCCACAGAGAACATCCCAGCTGCTACTGTCACTACCACATTTTAGCTTGAGGGTATTTTGATAATTTTGTTAATTTTGAATTTATTTTGATTTATTGAAGTGGTAATTGTTATTTTTGACTTTTCTTAGTTGAGACTTTGGAGACTAACCTAGATGTTGACCCTAGCTATGGTGACTTGATTAGCATGGTGTGACCCTAGTCTAACTTAAGTCAACCTAAGTTAGGTCACTTAGAATCAAGTTTCAAATAGGAGGATTAATGATTAGGTTCATAGGCTTTAGACTCATGAATTGATTTCCATGACCAATGCAACTTGGCCCAAAGTCCACTAGTGAAACCCTAACCCTAATCCCCACTCATTAGGCCAGCCACCTAGGGCTTTCCCCCTATAAAGTCTCTCTTCCTTTGGTTCTTGCCTCTTTTGTATTGAATCAACACTTGGAAAAGGAAAGGTATGGCCATTCTTCCCCAATCCATAACTTTTCTATTTTAATTTCTTTTTTACTCTAGTTTCTTGCATTAGAGTCTAACACTCCTCTATTTCCTGATTATGGAGAGAAATCTCAGCTATTGAATAATTTGGAGATTTGAGCTAGCAAGGAGGAACTCTCTATTTTGGGGCTTTTCTTGCCATTGGACACCCTATAGGTAGACCCCCTAAATTATGTTATTATTCTGATTTCTTTTCATCCTAGCCTAGATCTAGGTGTCCCCTAGCTGTCCCTTAAATTTGGTTAGAAATTGTGTCCATTTGGTGTCTGTATCGGACACGTGTCAATGTGTACGTACAAGTGTTTGTTAGAATACCACTTAGGAATGGATTTTAGTATTTTGCTAAACTAATTACATATTCTCGTAGCCCTACACGTGGGGATTCTAGAACCCTAGCTCTGAGCTCATATCGAGTTGTGTCCGTATCCAAAATGGACACGAACTTACTGTACGGGGACTCGGTCGGGTGTCCTGCTACCCGTGTCCGATTTCTCCATGGACACAGCACGAGATGGCATGAATTTTGATAGGCAGGTAGGGGTGTTGACTGAAAGGTGGGCTATGAAATTTTATCGAGTTTTATTTTGTGGTTTGTGAGTTATCGAAGCTGTACGGGTTTTGTACTGACAGTGCACAGCCGACCTATGAGCACTGACACAGACTTCGTGTCTCACGTAGACACGTTGTGGACACATCTCAGGATGATAAATCCCTAGCCCTAGACCCCCTCTACCTATGTGCACGACCACGATACACTTGGTGGCACACACGTGTCCCTAGCTCACTCGACACGCGTGTACGACACTGTTAGTTCTCGTGTATGTGGAACTGTTTGGACATGTTGTGTCCAGTTCTTGGACACTAGAACACACCCACGACACCCTCACACATGACACATGTATTACCAACCTTCTAATTTGATTATTAGTTGCATTTTTTATTCAAATTTGTCAATTTCCCTAATTTTTTGATACATGTATCTGTCAATCGATTTTCTGAGAATTTTAATGTATGTTAAACTGTTTTGATTAATTAAATTGTGATGTTTGGTTCACCTATATGCAACTGAAAATAACCTACCATGTTAGGGTTTATGTTAGCATAGGATTTTGGGTTTTCGAATATGTATTGGACTGTTAAATTTGTAACTGTATGTATACACTGTTTTGCATACACTGACCAACCTGAGAATTAATACACTGTGATTTCACTATTTTAAAATTGAGATTGACACACTAATTCCTGAACATACACACACACATCTATGCACTGTACTCACACACAAACACCTAAGACCCTATGACACACACAGAACACTGTTAACCTGAAAATTGGGGCACTGTTTGTATACTCTACAAATCTGAGAACACTTGTAGACTGTCATATGTACATTGGCATCCACACACACACTAACACATTGAAGACATCTACACACTGAAACTGGAAACCTATGAACACACACATTGTACTGTAAATCTGAGAACACACATGAGCTGTCACTGATACATTGATTCCTATTACACATCTACACACATTTGTACTCTAGAACCTGAGAACATAACACTCACACACTGATTTTTACACACACACATTACACCACCTGAGAATAGCTTATCTATACACTGTCACTACACTCATGCACACACACACGCAAACATGAGACCCTATGAGGACACCCTTACTGCCACTCATATAATGAACACACAGGACAGACATATATATGCACACACACATGCCACTCTCTCACTCTATGTATATATATATTATCTATAATTTTGCTAGAGAATAAGTAAGGTATATAAATACACATTGCCTATATATATTTATCTTTTCTATGCATTGTAGTATATATATATATATATATTTTTTTATTTTTATTTTTTTTTTTAGTATATATATATATATATATATATATATATATATATATATATAATGCCATGTTATATAGGCCTAGTAATATATGCTAAATATATGCATGTATATATATAGATATATATAAGCTAATGTATGATGAATGCATGCCTATAGTATATAACTTGTATTGGCTTGTGTGACTTGTGAATGATGTGTGCTTGCTAGAATAGATTGGTTAGGCTTAGTGAGACTTGTTTGGGTTAGGTTTGACCTAGTTGACCTAATTTGACTAGAGTAGTTGACTAGAGTTGACCAAAGGTTGACTTTAGCCTAGATTGACCCAAATATCATGTAAAATGCATCGTAGCAGTTTATTTTACCAATTTGGATATGTTGTGACTTGTGTTGTTATGAATAAGAGCCAGACACCACTCCTCAAGTAGTATATTACATTCAGATACTCAGAATATCAGGCGAGTATATTCTCTGACCGTTTCATACTTGATAGGATTTATATTTACGCTCTAGATTACTTTACTTGATGTTGTCACATTGGTAACACGGATTGGTACTATATGGATCCCTTCATGAGATGTTATCCCCCTCGGGAGCATTGGGTTATAGTATGTCATGTGTATTTCACTTTCATCATGTACTCCGGTGCTTTCACCATTCATGTGCACTCTCGTTATTCATGTACTCTCATGTTCACTGAGCCCCCATGTATACAATCATGTGCACCCTATTATGGGCCTTCATGTGATATCATGTGCAATAACATAACCTGTCTGGATCCTTGTGTATTGATTGGGGTACGGGAGAGTATAAATGGTCATGTGAACAATTCCAAAGTAGTATACTCATGTGCAAACTCTTAGATTACTCATGTGCAAATTCCAGCCGTTCACATGTTCATCTTGTACTCTAAATTACTAGTTCACTGTTAGTTCTCTACTTATAGTATCTATTTACATTACAGTTCTCTCTCTTTTACTTTATGTAAATTCTGCAGCATTTTATGTATCTTACTCTATTGCATATTTATATATCCTGTCATATTATGAACTGCGTGAGATGTACTGTGCTCGCTCCCGTCCTGACTGGACCTGTTGAAATATTACAGATAATATTGAGGAGTTCTGTCCCACTTACTATGGAGCAGGCCTAGATGAAACATGTGAGCTGGACTCTCAGGAGGACCCAGCCCTTGCAGAGGATATTACCCCAGTAGTCTAGGCTAGTTAGCTAGACCAGTATCTTATTTATCATTCTGTCATGTTAGATACACTTGTACTTATTTGGGGATTTATTATTCTGGATATTATGGAGTTGTTTATCTAGATATTTAGTTCTCTCTCTTATCTTGTATTTCATCTGTGGATTCTGTTGATTTTATCTATCTATCTTATCGTACTTTCTTCCTTAGTTGTGATTGAGTTGTACTTTATATTATTCCTCCATTCGGAGAGTATAACTATACAGGTACCTTATAATTGTTAGATGTATTGTGACCTAGGACAGCGTTCTACCGTCGACACTGCGGCGTAGGCTGGACGTAACCACTTCTCGTACCCCAACACTGGGTGCGGCTCGTGACATATTTTTAGTGGTGGCCCATGCAGGTCGTATTTAGAATTGCAGTGGTATTCGAACTAGAGTATTACTGCAGCCTGCAGTAGGATTCGGATATTTTTGAAGGTACTCAATCACATTAGGAAAAAATCTTAATCAGATTCCTTTTATCTAAATTTGCTGCTTATTGTCTTCCCTTGAATATAAACTGTCCTCCTTTGCTATTTCGACTCATTCTCAGAAATTATTTTCTTGTTTGATCTGTCTCCAGGATGGTCGAGACTAGATCACATCGCCCAGGTCAGGGGGACACTGATGAGAGGTCTGCCACCTCTCGTCCTTAGCAGCCAGCCCCTGGTACCGCAGCCCCAGTCATGCCAGCTGGGGTGGGTATTTTAGCTGCATTCGGAGAAGCCCCACCACCAGCAGTTCGTAGGCAGAGTCCGGTGATTCCAGAGATGCTCCAGCAGCAGCAGCCACCTTCGGGGATCGTTGACGCAGTCCAGCTGTTCACTTTCTTTCAGCAGTTCATGGAGGTCCAACCGGCCCAGCTGCAGCGTCAGACTGCAGAGTTTAGTCGGGGCATCGACCTGGCCCTGACGATAGTTGAGAGGGCAGCAGCTCAGCCTACGGCAGTTCAGCAGCCGCATCAACCGAGGGAGAAGGGCATCCAGGACTTCCAGAAGATGCACCCGAGGGACTTCAGGGGTACAGAGGGCATTTTGTACGCTGATGAGTGGATTGAGCATATGAAGGAGATTTTCAGACTGGCAGAGATTCCAGCGAGGTTACAGATTAAGGCGGCAGCCAGTACGATACAGGATTTGGCCCGCACCTGGTACCAGACCAACCCGAGGGTTGGTACGGATGGGCAGACTTGGGCAGCTTTCAAGAAGCTGTTCAAGGAGAAGTTTTTCCCAAACGCAGCGCTTGGTGCCCTCGAGACTCAGTTCGAGGCTTTAATACAGGGCAGTCAGTCTGTCGAAGAGTATGCTAGGGAGTTCTGCCGTCTGGACAGGTTTGTCGAGGGGTTATCCGAGGCGACGAAGGCCCGGAGGTTCAAAAAGGGACTGGTCAAGGAGGTAAAGTCATATACCAAGAGCGCCTGCAGTGCCACTTTTGAGGAGATCTTGGTGGGTGCCTTAGCAGCAGAGGATGATCTTGAGCTGAGGCTCAAGAGGGGGCGAAACACCCAGGGAGCCAGTGGTAGCGGAGGACCGACCACGAGGCCACACTTTCAGCAGCAGTATCAGCAGCAGCACCAGCAGAGACAGTTCCAGGGTCAGGGCCGTGCACCCTTCCAACAGGTGCAGCAGGCGAGGGTTCAGCCGCAGGCACGTAAGCAGCAGCCTGTCAGTTGTAGTTTCTGCAAGAAACCAGGGCATGTGTGGAATGACTGCAGGAAGAGGCTCGGAAGGTGCCTACTCTGTGGTTCGGCAGAGCACCAGTTGAGGGAGTGCCCTCTATCTTCGGGACGAGTAGCTCAGGGAGCGGGGGCCAGGTCCCCAGCAGTTCAGCAGAAGGGACCGCTGCAGACTCAGCAGTAGCAGTTCGTGCAGCACCAGCAGCAAGCCAAGGGAGGCCAGCAGGGGCGAGCTTTCACCATGGCGACCGAGGATGCAGAGGCTATTGGTGAGCTAATCGCAGGTTCTGTTCTACTCAACTCCATTCCAGCTTTTGCCTTATTTGATTCCGGGGCTTCCCATAGTTTTGTGTCTGTATCATTTGCTGTTAGACACTGCCTAGTATCTGAACCATTGCCTAGGACCTGCAAGATCATGACCGGGGTGGTATTATCCTCGTGAGTGATGTTTACATAGGGCAGAGTGTTATTTTGGGAGGCCGAGAGTTGGAGGTGAGTCTGCCTATAATGCCACTACCGAACTACGATATCGTATTAGGTATGGATTGGTTGAGCAGGCACCACGCCAGTATAGATTGCCATGGGGGTAGAGTTCTGTTCGGAGCGCCAGGAGAGCTAGAGTTCGAGTTCACCCGACGGCAGGTGGAGCAGAGCAGCAGACTTTTCTGCGGAGTTTCAGTCGAGGAGCAGGCAGTTCCACATCCTTTGATTGCAGAGTTCATGGACATCTTTCTGGAGGAGTTTCTAGGACTTCCACCGGACAGGGATGTTGAGTTCTCGATAGACTTGGTTTCCGACGCGGAACCGATTTCTCAGCATGTCTATCGAGTGAACAACAGTGAGTTAGTGGAATTGAAGAAGCAGGTAGATGAGCTGCAGGACAAGGGGTTCATCCGATCAAGTTCTTCACCTTGGGGTGCTCCGGTACTCTTTGTACCCAAGAAGGATGGGTCGGTACGGATGTGTATCAACTACAGGGCACTCAACAACCTCACGATCAAGAACAGATACCCACTGCCGCGGATTGATGATCTCTTTGATCAGTTAAGCGGAGCTCGGGTTTTCTCGAAGATTGATCTAAGGTCAGGGTATCATCAGGTAAAGGTGAAGAAGGAGGATATCCCGAAGACCGCATTCAGGACGCGGTATGGTCAGTTTGAGTTCTTGGTTATGCCGTTTGGGCTGACCATCGCCTCGACGGTATTTATGAACTTGATGAACAAGGTGTTCCACCAGTACTTGGACAAGTTTGTGGTTGTGTTCATCGATGATATCCTGGTGTATTCGAAGACTGAAGAAGAGCATGAGGAGCACTTGAGAGTGGTTCTAGAGACCCTCAGGAGGAAGAGGCTGTATGGCAAGCTCTCGAAGTGCGAGTTCTTTTTGGACAGAGTTGACTTCTTGGGTCATGTGGTGACTGGAGATGGGATCTCAGTGGACCCGAAGAAGATCACGGCAGTTGAGGCTTGGTCGGCACCGAGTTCAGTAGCAAAGATCAGGAGCTTCTTGGGGCTGGCAGGCTATTACAGGATGTTCGTGCAGGATTTCTTCCAGATTGCATGTCACGACCCGCTCCCGAATAATCGGACACGAGTCGGACACACCCAGCCTTCATCGTTGGACACGATGAAGTAAGCTGTACCAATCTAGGGAAATCTAACCAGATAATCAACACAAGTACAAATCACAGCATCTATAAACGTATCCCAGAATCAAGGTAAAGTACAAGTCTACAAGTTATTATATTCATCCAGCTAGAATAAGTCTGATAGTCTCAATACAAGGAAAATATGGAAATACTAAGGCTAAACACTAGGCTTCTGCAGCCTCTAAGTCAAGAGCAACTCCAACTGGCTCTCCTGCATCTATTGGCTCTCGGCCATAATATGTGTCGCACAGAGCCTGCAACTCACCTGCAACATATCCTAGTCAGAAACGAAGCAAAGTACAGTTTTAGGTAATGAACAAGAATATGATATGGAAATGAGTACAGGGGGTACATGAAAATGAAATACAGGAATGAACAGGAAAGTACAGGAAAGTGTAAGTCCAAAAAATCAAGTTGCACCCATCAAATAGTGCACAGAAGTCCAAACTGCGCACCCATCAATGAACAGCGCTAACATGAACAGCACCAAAAATCAACCGTACTAGACCGAACCGCGCCACTGCCCGAGCGCGCTATGCTGATGTGGCAAAGCCATCATTACCTGACAAGAAAATCAAATCTACTGACAGCCCAAAAAGCGAGGAGTCTGCTCGTTTCCCGTGCCGTACCGCATTCTAGGACAGCTGTACAAATCCTAGCGCGATCCAGCTATCAAAATCCTAGCGCGATCCAGTTGTCAAAATTCCAGCGCAGTCCAGCTGTCAAAATCCCAGCGCGATCCAACTATCCAAATCCCAGCGCAATCCATTGACTAGAGCTGAGCGCAGTCTGAAGTTAGCGCTATTCAAGTGGCGCGATCCATCAAGCTTTTTGAAAGATAACTAACATTTATTACGTGGCTTACATGCCATCAATTGCTCACCAAGTGGCAACCGCCTGTACACGACCAACCGCATTTTAATCAAATAATGCCACGCGTCTAAATACAGTTAGCCTACGATCGAGCAACTGCCCAAAGGCCAGCACAGTTTACAGCCTACGCAGTCCAATGCTGGCGCAATCCAATGTGCACAGTCCAGAAGAACTATAAAACGGTTATTTCCAGAACTCTATAAATAGAGTTTCACATCCTTCATCAAAGAGGAGATCATTTTCGAGATCATCAGAGATCAGGAGTTCTTGTCCAAGTGCTGCTGCATTCTTCAGAGGCTATCGTCTTCAAAGTTTACATAGTCCAAGGGATAAAGAGATCGTCTTCAGATCGGATTCCTAAAGTTGTACTTTTCCATAATTCATTTGTAATCTTCTTTCAAAGTTTGTAAATAAACTTTTGTTTTTGTAAACAAAATGGCGACTCTGCTGGGGACGACTTTCTCCTCCGACGAGGAAGTGACAACTTAATGTGACATTACGTCTATCGGAAAGACGCAGAAGAAGCTGGTTGTGCAGGTCAACCAGACCGCCTACGAAGCGATGATCAATTCTGGGGCTACTCGGCGCACTGTGACCTCTGCCAAGAGCAAGGTCCATTCAGTGTGGACCCCGAAGTCCTCTGCGCAGCTTGCTGTCTTTTCTGACAGAGAACCAATGGCCACTTCTGCCCTTGCGCAGTTCACTACCCACTCCGCCAAAGCACAATCTACATCTCCTGCGGTCCAAGCGCAGTGCGCTACTCCTCTTGCCACAGCGCAATCTACGACTTATGCTGCTATGGCAAAGTCCAAGACTCCTCTCCCTCTGGCGCAGTTGGCGGCCTCTTTCCCTCCTGCGCAATCCACTACCTCTTCAACCAGAGCGCAATTTAAGCCCTCTGTAGCCAAGGCTTCACTTGTTGCTTCTTCCAGAGCACAGGTTGCACCCCCTGCTAGTTCCATGGCCAAGGAGCCATCTGTCATCTCCTCCAGGGGGCAAGTTGTTGCCTCTTCTGTTCCTGCGCAACCCAAAGGGGATAGTCCTTTGACTATTCTCCCCTCTTCTAAGAACAAAGGGAAAGGCTCTGCCCCCCTTCCAAAGCCTCCTGTTGCACTGGCGCAACCCACAGGGGGTAGTCTTTTGACTATTCCTCCTCCATCTCAGAACAAACGGAAAGACCCTTTGGTCTTTTCTCAATCTTTCGTAGTCCAAAACCTGGAAAATAACAGAGGGAAACGCTCTTTGGCCAACCCTTCTTCACAAAATAAAGGAAAAGGCCCTTTGGTCTTTTCCCAGTCTTCTCCGGTTTTTACCTCAGAAGATCTATCTGAACGTGTCTCGGCACCAAATAGTACAAAAACTCTCTCAAACAAGAGTTCTTCTCTCCCTGCTAAAGAGAAGAATATTGATCAGAGAGGCATCTTGCCTACTCCAGTAGCACACTTCCAAGATCTCCCAACTCTTCGGATATCCCGCTCAAAGCAGGGGAAATTGCTGGTGTCTCAAACGGAGACCCCTGGGGGTGAATTTGCTGATTTATGGACTTATCTCAATAAACATAAGCAACCAATGCCGAAGGTAAACTTGCATCAGAAGCAAACTTCCAGGAGAAAAATCCTGACACCTATGCCAACGTGTTGAGTACTTCTCTGTATACTCATGGGACAAAGTATCTGAAGAATCGGAATCATGTTCCGAATGTCGTCAAAGAATATATCCCTGATCTTCGGGAACACCTCAAGCAGAAGCGGGACAACACTTCAACACCTCCAATCCAACCACCGGAATTCCATTGTAATCACAAGGTGGTTATCAAGTGTTGTTGCCAGATGACAAAATGATCTGTCTTCGATCGTTTAACTTCTGAATCAATGTCAGAAGACGAAGACAATGTGCTTTATGCCTCTGTAAATATGGCTTCTCGAGACACTGGGGGTAAGAAGTGTTCAAAGCACGACAAACCCCGCAAGCCCAGTCAACAATATCTAGATTTACTCCATGAATCTTCTGAAGGAGTATTCCGACACACTCGATCCCGAAGCCGAGACACAGTCGGTCATAGGATTCTTCTCCAAGATCCTTCTGGTCATTTCTCCATTTCTCACTCAGGGGATGATTCTTTCTCTGATTATGATGCATATAGCGAAAGCTCGGAGCAGACAGTGTCTTCTACTGTACCCAGAGAAGTGTCAGCCTATGTTGTTACTGAAGATCCAGACGCTTCTAGTTCGGCAAGTCAAGAGCAACGAATAGCCGCACTGGAATACAAATTGAAGACCATGGCTGAAATAATCACAAATATGCATGCCGTCATTGTAGCTCAACATACAGTATCACCGACTGCACCTGCTATAAATCTCAAGATTATAGCATCATCGGTGCCTGTCAATGCGGGTCTGGGGGTACCGTCTCATCAAGTAGCCTCAATACCTATTCAAGTTACACCCAGCCATTCAGGGGCTGGGGGTAGTGCTTACCATGCTGTTCCTCCTCCTAACACGGTAAGCCAGCCCATTACTGCTCCATCCTCAGGAGATGCCAATGAGGCTATAAAACTTCTGCGTACTCAGTTCGAGGCCTTCAAGGAGAAAGATGGTCTACAGAGGCTGGGGATCAAACAACCTTATCCGGTTGAATGGAAGGAAGTCTCATTCCCTCCAAAGTACAAGATTCCCACGATCACGCTGTTTGACGGTGGCACTTCTCCGAGTCAGTTCATTAACCATTTCGAGGTAATGACTGTCCAGCTCCAGCCAAGCGATGCTCTTCTTACTAGAGTCTTCGTCGGCTGCTTAGCCGGCACAGCATACGATTGGTACCGCAGTCTGCCTGACGGCTCTATCACTTTATTTGCCGGGCTCAAGCAGATGTTCCTGGAACGATTCTACGAGGGTATCAACGATATGACTATATCTGCCCTTAACAAGATCAAGCAAAGACATAATGAAACTGCTGAAAGTTTTATTGAACGATTCCGCCGAGAAGCAATCAAAATGCCTCCTGGAACCCCATCTGTTGTAACGATAGACACTTGTAAATCAAACTTGTTGCCTATCATTAGCATGTGGACGGGGTCAACACAGTTCCAGGATTGGCCATCATTTATTGTCAATGCTAAAGCAGCTGAAGTTAGCACCGAAAAGTTCAAACAGTTGGGGGTACACATGTCTAACCCTGATCGAGATGAGCCTTCTGCATCCGCTAGCGGTAATCGCCAGAATAACTGCAAGGGCAAAGAAACCTTGAACATTAACCTCAAGAGCAAGGAATCTTTGGCCGTTAACGTGGCTCAACCCACGTCTACCTTTGCTCTTTCTGCACCTCCACTAAAGGAACCTCGCCCAAAAGTAGAGTATTCCTTTGATGAAAATGATATAGCGAGCATCTTCGACTGTTTGCTTAAAAGCAATAAACTGCAACTCCCTGACCCGAAGAAGCCTGACGAAGTCGGTAAAACTGACCACCCTAAGTATTGTGTTTATCACAGGTTCATAGGGCATCCTACTCGGGCATGCTATGTGCTCAAAGGCAAGATTCAAGAGTTGGTCAACGCCGGTGTCATCACTCTCCAACAGGATGAAAAGACTATTATGGCCAAAATGATTTCTGTCCAGTTCGGTGATTTTCTGCCACAAGTGGTGCAGAGTGGCATCATCCCCATTCCCAGGGCCACTCTGGAGATTGAGAATCTTTCTTCTCCACGAAGTGAAGGTCTTGTCCCCTTATCCCTTGATAATGGCGAGATCATGTGGATCCATCCTGATCTTGTTTCGGATTTTGAAGTTCCTTCTTCCTCCAAGCAAAAAGAACGCTCTAAGGGCAAGTCAAAGAGCTGTAATATAGTGTCTTTTGACCCCCATAGTTGAAGAAGATATCCTATTGGGCACCAGGTCAGGGAAAACCTATCTACAGGAGCATCCCGAAACTCAGGAGAATCCTGCTTCATCTTCTGAGGCTATTCCAGTGCAGCCTGTCTCTACGGAGGACATCCTTTCTACATCGTTACCGGTTATGGAACCAGCTCCTCCTAAATCGACAGCAGCCGACAAAGGCAAACAACAAATCCGCTTCGACAAAATTTTGAAGAAGTCTTTCCCCTTAGGACTTGAGAAGCCATATAACTTTGACATATTGGCAAATTCCAAAGTAATATACTCATGTGTAAACTCTTAGATTACTCATGTGTAAATTCCAGCCGTTCACATGTTCATCTTGTACTTGTAGAAGCATGGAAAATATTTAAAAAAATAACCCATCCGGCCAAAGAACCCCATGCGGCTCAGAAAGCCCATGCGGCTCAGAGAGTCATGCGGCATAAGGGACTATGCGGCCCAAGACATCCCATACGGCTCAGAAGACACGTGGCGGGACAGCCCTCTCCTCTGCCCTCTCGTATTAATTGTTTGACGGCTGACAACTCTGAAAAAGTGACAGCCCTGACACAAAAAGAAGTAATTATGACTCTGTCATAATGACAGACTTCTAGGAAAGAGAAAAGAGATCTCTGACACAAATCCCCCGAGAGCCATAAAAATTCCACGTGGCCTTGCCACGTGGGCGTTCGTATGCGGCTCGAGCAAAGACTTCTCATACGGTTCAAAAAGAAGCCGTCCTATGCGGCTCAGGCCGAGACAGCCTCATGCGGCCCGAGCAAAGACTTCTCATGCGGTTCAAGAGGACCATTTCCATGCGACTCAGGCGGATGTATCCCTATGCGGCTCGCAATGATCACCTCCATGAGAGGGCCACTACCTAGGCAGCCCTGACACGTGGCCCTAACCATATGCGGTCCAAAATCATATGCGGCTCACTCGTCATGCGGTTCAGATCCCCCCAATGGCTCCTAGGACACGTGTCCTAAGCCGATCAATTCCTCAAATTTATTGCAATCAAACATTGGGTCAAATCCCAAAAATCTGGGACACGTGGCAGGAGAATAAATCTAATTTATTCGCAGACATCAGAAGATCATTATGAGGAAGATTTATTCCAATCAGCATTAATTGCTGATGGGATTTGGTGTAATCTACACTCAATGGCTCGGATTCGTCGCAATCAAAAGCGAACGGCCTAGATTGACCAATCCACAGGCCGCCGCCATCTCCAAGAGGCAATCATTGGCAACCCTAATGAGGACATCCCACTATTATAAATAGCAAGGTGCCATTCCCTTGTAAAAATATATACGGTCAGAGAGAGATACGCCCATACAGGGAGGCTCCCCCAATAATCAGAGAGAAAATACACAGAGAGAGAGAGAGGCCAGAAGAGTAATAGAGGGAGAGCAAGAAGAGCATTTCTTCATCAACGCCAACCATCTCTTTACAGGAGCCAAGGCTGCATACCGATCGTCCAAGGAGTAAGGCAGGGCTGCCGTCGCCTTCCCGAGCCTCTATCGTCACCCCCCAGAATCTAAAATAAACAATTGTACTTAGACTACTGTACCTAGGTTTTCGTCCCTAGGCTTTCTTTGTACAAGCGAGTTTGTAACGTGAAGTAAAAGTCCGGTCCTCCGATAATTGTTCTGTTCTTTTATATTTCATGGCAAACACGATGGCGACTCTACTGGAGACAAACTTCTCCACGGCTGAGGAGTTGGTGACGCAGTCGGATGCAGCCAAACTTGGCTCCACGCAATAAAAGATGGTCGTCTGCTTCGACCAACAGGCGTTTGAAGAGATGCTCTCCGAAGAAAGTACTGGCCCCGTCCAGAAGCACACCCGCGGGACGAAGGCTCGCAAAGAGTAGAGGCCAAAAACATTTGCTCCTCCCCAAGCCCTCGATGGGATGCCCTCTGTTGCTCAAGACGGCGAGAAAGACTCTCCTGCGGCCCCACTTCAGACCGTAGACAACTCTGCTGTCCCCAAGTCCGGCAGAAGAAAACACTATAATGTTGGACTTGCAGGGGCAAAGAGGAACTCTATGCGATCCGAGCCGCATAAGGGTATTACCCGCAGGAAGAAAGCTCATGCGGCTACATCCGCCAGCCGCATGAAAAAAACTCATACGGCCACATCTGTCAGCCGCATAGCTTATGCGGCTACAGTCGCCTACCACATGGATGAAACTCATACGGTTATGGAAGTCAATCGCTTGCAGAAAACCTATGCGGCCACAGTTGTCGACCGCATGCGGCCAGCCTGCACGGTCGTGGCTCCCAGTCGCACAAGAACAACTCATCCAACAGCAGAAGACAACCGCATGCAGACAGCCTGCACGGTACCTAATTCTAGCCGTATAGCGTCCGTTCTACGCTTCTCTCGATCAGTCTTCGACCGTCTCTCATACGGTCCTGACCCTGATGGTTCTCTGGGTGATAAGCCAGACTCTGTGGTATTCAACTTGGACTCCTCCTAATACGCACCCGCAAGTGCTAAAAGAAGGAAGTCTAGGGCAGCGCGGGCTCACCAAGCCCAGTCAGCTGCCCCAACCTCTGACCATCGGGGCGTCCCGCTGATTATCACGCGGGCCTCTAATGGGAAGTTGTACAGAACTACTCGAACCCAGCCCCCGACGGCGAACGGACAGAGTGGTTCCTCTGACCTGCGTGAGGCTATCCTCCACAAATGCAAGGAAAAAGAAGGGGCCGTGGCGTACAAAGAGTCCTCACACGGACGTCACTGCACCCAGATCATCGTCAACTGCTGTTGCAACAACGCGGCAGTGACAGAAGACCGGCCTTCTGTCTTCCAAAGACTACAGCATCCAAGCTCGGAGGACGAGGCACCTCCTATTGTCTCCTGCAATTCCACTCATAAAGTCCCCGTCGAGGGGAGAGGGAAGAAGACAAGCATCTCCAACCCCAAGATATCAACCACTACAGCTAAGAAACTGTCGTCTAAACAGCTGTCCTCCACCTGAGTATTCCAACACACCCGTTCAAAGACGAAATCTGCTACAATGGGAGATTCATCATCCACATCGCTGGGGGTCGGGGGAACTGGGGGTAGCACTCCTCCGAACATCCACAACAATCCGATGTTTCAAGGAGACGAGCCCGGGGAAACAACTCTCCCATCAGGTACAACAGACGCTGATGTCCTCGAGGACATCCATGACTCTCAAGACGAAGCAAGCTCTAAGGCTAGGGGTACTGTTCCCTCCGAGTCCGAACCCGAAGAGGACATTCCCACCTACCCCGATGACTTCTCGGTGCATGGGTATGACTCGGAGGGCACATCCTCCACCGCTCCTTCCATCACTCCTCATGTAAGGACGGTGTTCATGACAGACAGCAATCAAGGTGGTTCCAGCGATCGCCAACGCATCGACACTTTGGAGGCCATACTGCACGCCTTAGTAAAGTCTGTAGACGAGATCAAAGCAGCTCTTCCTACTCTACAGGGAGTGATACCTGGCCAAACAAGCGCGGGTCCCGCGATCAATGTAGATTCAAATTCAGCGGCACCGAACCCGGGCAATAATCCTCCCGAAATAACGGCCCCTACCGCGACAGATGAGGCCCGAGAAGTAAGAAGAGAGGTTCAGGAGCTCCGAGCTATGTTCCACGCCCGAGAAAACTCTCAAGATCTCAGAATACGGCAACCATATCCTGCTGAATGGAGGGATGTTCCATTCCCACCAAGATATAAGCCGTTCAATATCAACCCATATGATGGCAAGACCTCAGCAAGTCGGTACATCACTTACTTCGAGGTCACCACCGACCATCTGCCCCATGATGATGCTATCCTCACGCGATTATTCATTGGGGCATTGGAAGGAGTCGCCTTCGACTGGTATCGCAATCTGCCAGACAACTGCATCCACTCCTTCATCGGCTTCAAGCGCCTGTTCTTGGAGAGATTCTATGAAGTAGGGCAGGACGTCACCATGTCCACCCTCATGGACGTCGTCCAAGGGGAGAAAGAGCTGACAAGGAACTACATTGAGCGGTTTCGCCAAACCGCCATGAAGCTGCCCTCCGGAAATCCAGATTCCTCTTTAATTGAAATTTGCCAAAAGAGACTGCTTCCAACGATCAGTCTCTGGATGGGCGAAAGTCAATTCAAAAATTGGAAGACGTTCATCATCAGCGCCACGAGCGCCGAAGAATGATTGAAGAAGGCTCGCCAACTGGGATTGCACATCTCAGAAGGAGAAAACAAGGGCAAGCGTCCCAACAACGATAATGGGGGTAGCCCCTCTAACAATCGGGACAGCAAGGGAAAGCAGGCCATGGTGGCCGATACAGCACAAAAACCTGAGCCGAAGCCAGCAGACAAACAATGGCCGTAAATCACTTACTCCTTCGAAGACGGTCACGTCAAGCCCATCTTGGACATGCTCATACAAGGGGACAGGATTTAGCTTCCTCCACCAAGACGGGAACCGCGGCCGGCAGAGATGGAGAATCCAAAGTACTGCCATTATCATCGTTATGTCCATCATGCTACACACGATTGCTACCAGCTGAAACGGTAGATACAAAACCTCATCGATTCGAACGCTCTGGCCATCGATTTTGAAGAGGTAACCGTGGCAGCCAATATGGTGACCGTATATTTCGGCAGCTTCCCTCCGACGGAGACTCAAGACGGGGTGGTCCCCGTCCCTCTAGCGACAATGGAGATTACCAATCTTCCACCTCCCCGAGATCAGGCTGCCAGTCTAGTACCCCTCACCACATTACGAGGGGAGGTCATGTGGATCCATCCTGACTTGGTGTCAGAAGTGACTCGGCCCACACCATCTTCCACCGACAAGAAGAAAAGTGGAAAAGTCAGGGCCTGCCACACAATCTCGACAGACAACGAGGAAGCTACAGCCGTCGTCACGCAGTTCGGAGCGCAATCCCAACCTGTGGTTGACAATCCAGCTGAAAATTATCAACCCACTACAACTGATGCTCCGGGACCGGCTCAGCCTTCGACGACCGACAAGCCTAGGCCGAGGGAGACTTGCTTCGACAAATCCCTCCGAAAAGAGGCAGCCCAAGGGCTAGAGAGGCCCTACAACTTTGACATCTTAGCACAACTGGCTAACACATCGGCCAAGTTGTCACTGTACGAACTCCTAAGACTCTCCAAGGACGTTCGTATTGCATTAAGCAAAGCACTCCAAAATGCCGATGTCTATCTGGCTCAATCCAACCTCACCGGGGAGGACTCACCCGTAAATCTCCAAGACAGTGCCTGCACGGGAGCAATGCCCAACATCGTCTTCACTCCGCAGGACATGCTCATCAAAACCAACCTACACGACCGCCCGCTATACTACACGGGATACATCGGCGACGTAAAGGTGGATCGGATGCACATAGATCCTGGCTCTTCCATAAGCATCATCCCGAAAGGTCTGCTACATCATCTCCGTATCCCAATGCATCGTCTGACACCTACATGCACCGCCATCAGTGGTTTCAATTCGGGCAGGAGCTACCCTATTGGAAAGATTCGTCTGAAGTGTCAAATTGGCGACCTCCAATCCGAAGTCACCTGCTACGTCATAGATGCAGACACTTCTTACAATATCCTCTTGGAGCGCCCATGGATACACGATTATATGATCGTGCCTTCCACGCTGCACCAGTGCTTCAAATATGTCGACAAACACGGCTTTGTGAAGACGGAATTTGCTGACATCGATCCCTTCAAAGGGGTCGAATCTTACTACTCGGACTCCTGCCTATACGAAAAGTCGAAGAGGCACCTTGGTGAAGGAAATGAACAAGCTGGTACCGAAACAGCCACGGGATCGGAAGGACCTCTGACGATCCACCTCCAAGCTCGCAAACCGGGCAAGTCCGTACCCCTTACTGCCACTCTGCGAAAAGACGCAATCAGCCTCTCGGCATAGGAGGAGCAGATGATAATCCGGCTGCCAAGGTCCTGCCAAGTGCCGAGATCCTCAACAGGGCCACTAACAATCAGACTGCCGAGAGTCGGTCAGCCTCAAACGGAGAAGCTCAATCCCTCCGATAGGCTACTGACGATACGTCTTCCCAAGAAGGGTCGTCACCCCGATGCGAGGTCTGACACTTCTAGCGAACCGGCCACTCCTTGCTCCACATCAAGTGCCAAACTGGGGGTCGCTAGTCTGCCAACAACTCCACGCTCTGCTCCATCAACTGAACCACTGACAATCAAGCTTCCCAGGACGTCCTCTCAGTCCTCATTCACACAGGGGGTAGCCGAAGAGGAACCAGAGTTAGCCAAGTATGTGGCTGCCCACACTGACGTTCCCTCCACTGATGATGTAATCCCCCTAGAAAAGATACCTTACTTCATCAATAAAGGGTTATCTTTGAACTACACCGAGCTCAATAAGCTATGTACAATGTATGCTATGGAACACGGTATAGGCACTCACCTACACACACAGGTGATAAATGTGTACACCGCGATCCAGCTTACTCCAGTAGAAGATGCTTACCGAATAATCGAGGGAGGGGACCATCCAATCATCTTCGGCCGGACAAACAAACCGCATCTCTTCACCATAGAGGAAGCCGACCTCGGGTCAGATGCCGGGAGACTGCCTCTGTATCTCTATAGCCCTTAATCCAAATATCTCATGCAGAAACAGGGGTATGATCTGGAGACGACGCCAGGTTTGAACTACGGCACTGGGCGACGATTACCTTTGAAGCCGCCAGTCCCAGCGGGCAAACCACGGGACTACTATAACAAAACTCGATGCGGGTTAGGATATGTAACGCCTACCACGACCCCTGAGAGTTCAGATGAAGAATGCGACTGGCAGTCACATTCAACCGGGTCACCAACTTCTGACTCGGATACCAGCATCGGAGATGTGTTCAGACAAGTCATGACAGTCAACATGGCATTCGCCGACGCTTACGAAGAAGACGAAGACATCCTCGAAATCCTCGAGCTAGAACCGTGGGCCCAGCAATTGGACGTACAATGGGAAAAATGGTTCGAACTAAGAGAACCTCCTACTGAAGATGAAGTCATACAAGTTGACCTCGGCAGCGAATCTTCTCCAAAACCAATTTTCGTCAGTAAAAGCCTAGCAAACGAAGAACGGGAGTCGCTGTTAGAACTTGTCAGAGAATACATTGATGTGTTCGCCTGGAGCTATGAAGACATGCCAGGGTTAAATCCCGACATTGCTCTTCACAAACTCTGCATTCGGCCAGATGCGAAGCCGGTCAAGCAACAACAGCGACGCTTCCGCCCAGGCATCATGGACGCGATCGAAGCCGAAGTCAACAAACTGATAGCCAGCGGCTTCATTCGTGAGGAGCAACATCCTGACTGGGTCGCCAATATAGTACCCGTCCTCAAGAAGAATGGGAAGATTCGAATTTGCATCGACTTTCGCAATCTGAACGAGGCGTGCCCCAAAGATGATTTCCCCCTTCCTATCACAGACATCATGATTGACAACACCTGCGGCTTCGAACGTATGTCATTCATAGATGGCTTCTCGGGGTACAACCAAATCAAGATGTCTCCTGACGACAAAAAGCATACATCATTTCGAACACCGATTGGCACATACTGTTACACAGTCATGCCTTTTGGTTTGAAGAATACCGGCGCCACATATCAAAGGGCCATAAGCATCATCTTCAGAGACCACTTATGCAAGACGGTGGAATGCTATGTTGATGACATCGTCGTCAAGAGTCGCTGTAAGGGAGACCATCTGCAGGATCTGAGGACGGTATTCGACCTGATACGAGCGCACAATTTGAAAATGAACCCTACGAAGTCCTTCCTGGGCGTATCCAGCGGGAAGTTCTTGGGCTTCATCATCACCGCCCAGGGTATCCATGTAAACCCTGAGAAGACAAAAGCAATCCTGGAGATGGGTCCCCCGAGAAATCTCTGCGAACTCAGAGGCCTCCAAGGGAGGCTAGTTTACATCAGAAGATTCATCTCTAACCTCTCTGGGCGATGCCGACCGTTCACCCATCTTATGAAAAAAGGAGTCTCATTCGTATGGGACGAGGAATGTCAGTGTGCTTTCGACAGCATCAAAGAATATTTGTCAAATCCTCCAGTCCTCGTGGCCCCGATTTCTGGAAAACCATTCCTGCTCTATGTACGAGCAATAGAACATTCCCTCGGGGCTCTGCTGGCACAAAACAACGACGCAGGCCACGAGCAAGCCATATATTACCTCAGCCGAATAATGATTGGGCCAGAGCACCGATACACCCCTGGGGAGAAGGAATGCCTCGCCCTGGTGTTCGCCATTCAGAAAATGCGATACTATGTCACCGGACAAACGATACACGTGATCTCACGAGTCAACCCTCTCAGGGTCCTCATGACTAAACCAGGGGCACTCAGCTCTCGACTCGCGACATGGGCAATATTGCTGTCCCTTTATCATATGATCTTCGTCCCGCAAAAGGCAGTCAAAGGTCAAGCCCTGGCGGACTTCTTAGCAGCCCACCCAGGCTCAGAGTCCTCCAGAATATATGAAGAGATCCCAAATGAGGTTGCCGACTCGCATGCAACCTCTCACGATAATATATGGCGAATGTTCTTCGACGGTGCTTCGAGGACCGGACCTAAAGGCAATATCGTCGTCGGAGTCGGGGTAGTGCTGGTCTCCCCTTCCGGATTGGTGATTAACCGCGCTTATTCCCTCACAGAGCCCTACTCTAACAATGTGGCCGAGTACAACGCTCTGGTCATTGGCCTCCAACTTGCAAGAGAGCTGGGGGTAGAATACCTTGAAGCATACGGCGACTCCCAACTAATCGTCAATCAGATCCGGGGCTCATACGAGGTCCGCCACGAAGACATGATCCCTTATCACCAAATAGCAATTGACATCATCTCGTCGTTCGAGGGGTTCTTCATCGAACATGTCCCCAGACTCCGAAATATCGAAGTTGATGCCTTAGCTGGTCATGCCGCTTCCCTAGCAGTTTCGAATCGTGATCGCCAATCAGTAGATGTGATAGGCCACGAACTGGTTTGTCCCAAGAACATTGTGCAATTCGTGGCGGGTTATTCCGTACAGACGATCGAGGATGCCCCAGATTGGAGACAACCATTCATCGACTTCGTCGTCTACGACATCCTGCCCGAGAACCCAAAGGAAGCCACTTCCATCGGACGACGTTCTCTCAGATTCTTCTACGATACAAAGACGAAGATGCTGTATCGCCGCTCCTACGACGGATTACTGCTTCGGTGTCTGTCAAATACAGAAGCCAAAGAAGCCGTACAAGAAGCTCATGACGGTGTCTGCGGGGTCCACCAGCCCGGCCCAAAACTGCAAGACCGTCTTCGCCGAATGGGCTACTATTGGCCCACAATGGTGGCAGATGCGATATATTATGCTAGAAAATGCAAAGCCTGCCAAGTCCACGCGGACTTCATTCACCAACCATCCGAATTTCTACATCCGACAGTGGCGTCCTGGCCATTCGAAGCATGGGGAATGGATATTATTGGTCCAATCACCCCACCTTCCTCCCGAGGACATCGCTTCATATTTGCGATCACTGATTACTTCTCTAAATGGACGGAAGCTGTCCCACTCGCAGAAGTTAAGACTTCAAACGTGATCAGCTTCCTTAAGCATCACGTCATCTACCGCTTTGGACTGTCCCGAAGGATCATCCATGATAATGGTCCGCAGTTTGCAAGTCACACATTCTATCGGTTTTGCGATAAGTACCGTATTCAGAATATTGCTTCGACACCGTACAACCCGACAGCGAACGGGTTGGCAGAGGCATTCAACAAAACAATCATCAAACTCCTCAAGAAGTTTGTCTCCTCCAACAAACGCGACTGGAATGAGAAGCTCGGCGAATGCTTATGGGCTTATCGCACCACAGTTCGAACAGCCACCGGGAATACACCATTCTCCCTAGTATACGGGAGTGAGGCAGTTCTCCCATTAGAGACTCAAATACCCTCACTCTGCGTCGCCCTCACTTATCAATTGACGACGGATGACAACTACCGACGTCGACTACAAGAGTTGGAGGCCTTAGATGAAAAGCGCCTCCTAGCTCAGCAAACGATCGAGCTATACCAAGCACGCATCTCAGGAGCCTTCAACAAGAAGGTCAAAATCAGAACATTCCAAGTGGGCGATCTTGTTCTGGCAGTCCGGAGGCCAATGGTCATGACTCACAAGACCGCAGGCAAGTTCCAGCCAAAATGGGAAGGTCCATTTGTCATCGAGGCCGTGTTCTCCAACGGTGCTTACCGCCTCGCTAAGCAAAATGGAGACTTGCTTATGTTGCCCGTCAACGGCAAGTTCCTGAAGAAATATTATGTCTAAACAACATTCTCCAGATTATTGAGTCACGTACCCGCTGGTACCACTGAACTCACCCCATAATTTTCCAGATTTTCGAGTCATGTATCCGCTGATACCACTGAACTCACCCTCATAGTTTGTCAGATTTTCGAGTCATGTACCCGCTGGTACCGCTGAACTCACACTCACCATTCTCCAGATTCTCGAGTCAAGTACCCGCTGGTGCCTCTAAACTCACATCCCGGTCACTCTTTCAGATAGAAAGTTATGTATGATCATACCTCTGAACTTCCTTCCTGGAGGAGATCCTCCCCCATGATCCAATACCCACACTTTCAGTGCACAAAAAAGGGTAATCGATCCACAAATTTCCAAAACGGCCATGTCCTCATTACCTCTGAGTCGTTCCACTTCCGCCAAAAACAAATTACCCCTTACATAGAACTTCCATGTCCTCATTACCTCTAAGTCGTTCTATGTACCCTCCTTCATTGAGCCCACTCCTGTCATGTCCTCATTACCTCTGAATGGGAAGGCTCCGTCGAAGAAACCTTCATACTTGCCATGTCCTCATTACCTCTGAGTAAGTATGATGATCCCCTTTCGACCTATTATCTGTACCCACAACCAGAGTACGCCAAGGATAATAGGCCCACAAATATCCTCTGTTGACCACAAATGTCCTCTGTTGACCACAAATGTCCTCTGTTGACCACAAATGTCCTCTGTTGACCACAAATGTCCTCTGTTGACCACCAATACCCTCCGTCGAGTTCACTCCTGCCATGTACTCATTACCTCTGAGTAGGAAAACTCTACGTCTAAAAAACTTTCCTGCTTGCCATGTCCGCATTACCTCTGAGCAAGTACGTCGGTTCCCCTTCATCCTATTATCCGTATCTTAAACCAGGGTACGCCAAGGATAATAGGCCCATAAATATCCTCAGCTAAGTTTCTTAGCACAAACCCACCATCTCATCATGCCCCAGGAGCCCAGCTGCTCTACGACATTCCTTTTCCCAATACCAAAAGCACCCATGACCACTTTGCCATAGCCGCTTCAGGTGTCCTAACCAAAACTTGTTATCTGTACCTAAAACCAAGGTATGCCATGGGTAACAGGTCCACAAATATATCCCCTATGCGGGGGAGAACATCACCACAATATCGCAGGCGCAGCAAGCAATACAAATGAAGGGTAGAATTGAAAGTACTCTTTATTTGAAGGAAGAAAAGAAGTATTACATATTTTGGGACCACGTCCCTTTTAAAAAAAAGGAAAAGAAAAGGCCGAGTACATTTCAGTATTACTCAATTCTAGGAGGCGGTTTCTCACTGAGGTAGTCCCCCGCTCAATCCGTTGCCGAGCGCGATGCTCGGCCTCCTGGAGTAACCGCTCCTCATTGTCCAAGCCCAGGAGCGCCTGACAGTCATCTTCCAATTTCTTCAAGACAGTCTCCAGGTCAGTCGAAGCTTGAGTAACCCTGTCAGCCTCCTGAACAATTAGCCTCCTGTCATTGCGGGCAGTCTCGAGTTCAGATTCCAAGAAAGTCAACTTCTTCTGAAGCGCAAGGATCTGCTCTCGCGTCTCAGTAATCTCACGAGAAACAGACTCCTCCCGAGCCGTAATGTTTTCATTCGCGTAACTCAATTGATCATACCGATCAGATAAGTCGTTGAGATCCTTCAGTATGGCCGGTCTGGTCTTATCCCGAGCAGCT
Organism: Iris pallida; assembly: GCA_029216955.1. Lineage (NCBI taxonomy): Eukaryota > Viridiplantae > Streptophyta > Magnoliopsida > Asparagales > Iridaceae > Iris > Iris pallida. Next base: position 2,697,046 of record JANAVB010004797.1, on the reverse strand, counting down.
CTGGTCCTCTCTATAACAGCGATAAGGGAATCTCGCTCCTCATTTATAATAGCAGACAGATCAGCCTGCCGCAATACTCGAAGCTCGGCCACCAGCTGATCAGCCTCCAACAATTCACCTCCAGAAGTGAAGCCATCCCTGCATCACCAGAAAGATCCCTAAGGATATTTACTTGACCATGGGCGCATTGTCGGGCCAAGGTAAAGGAGGTCCCTCTTTCCACAGCGGCCTCGATTCCCCTCTTCAAATGATGATAGAAACTGGCAACCACGTCCTGCAACGCGTCGTCCAAAACTTCAGCAGAGGATGGCGTCAGGGGAAGCCGGAACGGCAACGTCGGAGGAGTAACGCTAGAACTCGCCACCAGGGGAACGGAGTCCGAGTAGAACGATACATGAATAGCGGCCAACTCGTCTTCCGCCGCCCGGAGAGCTTGGATACTCGGTAAGGCAGAAAGGTCGAGTCTCGAAGCCACCGGAGCAGAGGATGACGCAAGGACCATCGTTCCCTGCCCCGACTGCCCCGATGACTGGCCCGTTAAACTCGAGCCCCCAGAAGGCCCATCAAGACAAGTCGGACGGTGAGGAGGTACACCCTTCTCCATCGATGCCCCTTCGGTTGGGGTTGTCTCAACGACGTCCATCCTCGGCACTGGAGGGGCAGGACTTGGATGTCCAGAATAACAATCAATCGACGTAACCCGAAGGACATGATGATAGAGCAGATAGGCTTTCTCACAGGTTAAGATTCGGCTAATCTTACCAGGGGAGGGGCATGAAGGCTGCGGCTCATCCACAACTGGCATGGTCCCCTCACCCGCGATCCCCGAGTTAGACTCAATCACGTCCTCTGCCCCCGTCACCTTGAAGGGGGATACAGATTGATCTGCGTCATCTTGAAAAGGAACAGGCTCACGGGAGTCCCCATCATCCTGGGTCACCGCCTCGACATCTTGAAACTCTTCTTCTTCTCCGGACACCTAAAAGAGGGAACGAAGACAATTAGAATTGAAACTCGAGGGAAAGAAGGAAGAAGGAATCGAGAGCGATTTTGTTACCTCTGACGCAGGGTTGACTTCTTCTCCACTTTCTTTTATGGCTAGCGGGCGGTGCCTAGTCGCAACCAACTTTCGGGATCGAGAAACACCGCCAACAGGAGAAACTTGCCTGCTACGTTTCGGAGTAGGACCAGACGCAACGAGGGACTGATCCCCCAACATCTCATCTGACAAAACATGCGGCTGACTCACCTCTGCGTCTACCACTGGAAGGATAGAGTCATCTTTATCATGCTCATTGCCTTCATCACCCTCAGCAGCGGAATCCAAATCTGGCACTTCGGCTCTAGTCTTTCTTTTCTTGGCCCCTTGAGAGCCTTCCTCCAGACCGGTACCAACAATAAAACTGGTACCTGGGTTAAAACCGATCGGGGGTTTGTTCGCCATGACATGATACAAAGCCGCCATATACAAGATCTCCACTGACTCCTTTATGGCAGGGACCGAGAAAATGGTACGAGTATGGAACGAATCATAATATTGCCAAGCCCTGATACCATCGAGAAGGCTACCTTCATAACCCAGATAAGAACTGGGGCTGTCCAGACAAAGTTGGCTGTATCCAAACTGTCGAGCAAACCTGCTAGACAGATAAGGCTCCAGAAAGACAGTATTGCGATTAGGATACACCAGATGTGCGGGACGGATGTTACGCAGCCATAGGAGCATCTGGCCATCCAGAAGCTGAGGGGGCGCGATACCGTCAATATGTACAGCCTCTATGTCCCTGGCGGTAAAGCGAGGGACGGATACGAAAATATGATACTTATCTGCTCTTGCCAAGGCCATCCGGCAAGCCCGCATGGTCTCACATTCCCAAGGCTCATCACGATAGCAAAAGATAAATGCGTCATCATCAGTCACACCGTCTTCAGAGCCCGGTCTCATCAAAGACGGATAATGTATCAGCAGCCACCCCATCAAATAGTGATAAGGCAACTCAGTTCGTTCAAAATCCTTGGTCACGTCGCGAGCAATAACTTTGGACGTGAAGGAACGAAGGCCACGGTGTATGCTACACACCATGGCCGGGAGGAGAGCTAGCCTGATTCGCAAAACTAACTTCACAGCCGGAAGGATGAAGTTACGTCTAATTCTCTCAATAGAACCGGCTCCTTCCGAGACTACACAATTTCGTAGCCAGATCATCAAAAATCCCGCCAGAAGCGCTTTCTCGGACAGCTCTTGAGTATCCTGGTAAAAGTAACTGAAAGCGTCAGTCTTGCTCCCGAATCTGTCATTGGTACTGGCCACTCTCTTAGCCGACGACACCAAGTCCTTAACCGCTTCCCGAGATCGAGGGCGACGAGAGGTGACTTGACCTGAGGCATCTATCGGGAAGAGATAGTGCACCCAGTCTTTGGTATGGGGAGCATTCCCTTTCGAGTTACTATCCTTTCGGGTTATCTGATGGCATGTGCTATAATGGCACAATATCTCCTGGTAAAGAGCTACGAAGCCAGGATACCGTCGTTCCAAATCTTCGAATTCCTCATTAGTGGGAGTATACGCTTCAAAAGCTTCGTCCCCCCAAGAAAGCTTGAGACCGCGTGCATTTTATGGAGTGCGAGTCCCATCTCCCCTACAGGTGTGTAAAAGGTCCCCGTACGGCAATTATACATCTCCAGCAGAGACATGAACAGCTTTTTATTTATGGACAAGCCATGACTGGTGCCTCGGATAGCGTGGTAAAGGCCAATCTCGCACAAAAAGGCCTCATACTTCTGCAAGATCCAAGTAGACAAATTGGTCCACAAGGGAATAGGGTGTACCCAACCAGGGAACATCAACCGACCAACGGGATAGGAGCCTTTCCGAGCAAGTTGATTTATAAAAGTATCGGCAGTAGAAAATGTGAAGTTAGGGCCCGTCACATTCAGGAAAGAACCTGGGACCAACCCCGTCACAGAACAGCTAGTATGCACCTTGCCGGCAGTGATTGTTATTATAATGGATGTTCCCTACGAACATCCCACTTCTGGTAGGGGTTAAAGTCTCCTCCATCTTCCGGTCTAATGGGAGCATATTGAACCAAGATAATAGGAAGTGTCGCTCCATCTGGGGGATGCGGATCGCCATCCCGTTAGAGACAAAACTCTAATTCTCCGACACCTCCAGAACATGATCGTTCTCCATGGTCAAGGCGTCTCCAAAAAAGAACGCAGGCTTCAAATACTCCCATTCAAATTTCCCGGAGTTCATCATAGCATTAAGGAAATGGAAAGACTGATTCTTGATGGCATTCAATCTAGCCAGAGGCTCATCGCTCGGAAACTGGTCCGTCATATGCTGAACAATATGGTCGTACCTATAGCAGAGAGCAGCTTGAGCGCTACCCACCAAGAGTTCTCCAGCAGCATTAACTGGCAGATTCACTAAAGAACAGACAGAGAGAAGTAAGTTAAACGGAGGGATAAAGAGAGCTGATTGGGTGCTTTCAAGCCCCATGCGGCTCAAAAAAACATCCATGTGGCTCCTTGAAGCTTTACGCAGCTCCGAAGTCTTATGTGGCTCCAAAAAGCCTCATGCGGCTCAAGCTCAGAAGAACACTTATGCGACTCCGTACAATAAAAATCTATGCGGTTTAGCGTCGCTTATGCGGCTTCGCCGACGAAGCGTGCATACAGAAACGGTAGTTTTCTTATGCGGCTCGCAGCTCAGCCGTAGGGCGAACATACGATTTACAAAGACTCGTGCATAAAGTATGCAACGTAGCCATGGCAGTTAGGGTTCTTTAACTCATACATTGTCCTTACCAGTAATGGAGGGGTGAACGTCAGGATGAACATCAGGTATGACGACCGGCAGAGTAGCAGCCGCAGCTGAGGCGGAAGTAGAGGCTGCCTTCTTGCCCTTTGCTGCCACGGTCTTCTTGGGAGCCATTAATTATCGAAGAGGGGAAGGGCAATCGAGATAGGGAAGGTCTGAGAAAAAAGAAAGAAAATAAAGAAGCCCTCTCTCTCTTCAAACTCCTCCTATTTATAGGAGGACGGGAGAAGGAGGACACGTGGGCCAATGACCGTCTCATAAAGAGCGAAACCGACTCCTTGGGTTTCGTCTTTTAGATTCACCCAGGGCGTAAAATCCGAAAGATTTAATGAGCTGACCCTTGGGATTCTCCCTACAAAAATGACGCTGAAACGAATTTGAGGCAATTAAAGACCCGCACACGTAGCGAGAAGCTATGCGGCTGAACAGTCCCATACGGATGAGACACTCCTGCGGCTGAACAATCTATACGGCCAAGATCTCTATGCGGTCAGGGTTTCATATGCGGCTAGAAGAACACAGCCATGCTTCTTATTCAAAGTATTTCAATTTTGCAAATTGAAAACTTTGAAGGGGGTCTTGTAGAAGCATGGAAAATATTAAAGAAAATAACCCATGCGGCCAAAGAACCCCATGCGGCTCAGAAAGTCCATGCGGCTCAGAGAGTCATGCGGCATAAGGGACTATGCGGTCCAAGACATCCCATGCGGCTCAGAAGACACGTGGCGGGACAGCCCTCTCCTCTGCCCTCTCGCATTAATTGTTTGACGGCTGACAACTCTGAAAAAGTGACAGTCCTGATACAAAAAGAAGTAATTATGACTCTGTCATAATGACAGACTTCTAGGGAAGAGAAAAGAGATCTCTGACACAAATCCCCCGAGAGCCATAAAAATGCCACGTGGCCTTGCCACGTGGGCGTTCGTATACGGCTCGAGCAAAGACTTCTCATGCGGTTCAGAAGGAAGCCGTCCTATGCGGCTCAGGCCGAGACAGCCTCATGCGGCCCGAGCAAAGACTTCTCATGCGGTTCAAGAGGACCATTTCCATGCGGCTCAGGCGGATGTATCCCTATGCGGCTCGCAATGATCACCTCCATGAGAGGGCCACTACCCAGGCAGCCTTGACACGTGGCCCTAACCATATGCGGCCCAAAATCATATGCGGCTCACTCGTCATGCGGTTCAGATCCCCCCAATGGCTCCTAGGACACGTGTCCTAAGCCGATCAATTCCTCAGATTTATTGCAATCAAACATTGGATCAAATCCCAAAAATCTGGGACACGTGGCAGGAGAATAAATCTAATTTATTCTCAGACATCAGAAGATCATTATGAGGAAGATTTATTCCAATCAGCATTAATTGCTGATGGGATTTGGTGTAATCTACACTCAATGGCTCGGATTCGTCGTAATCAAAAGCGAACGGCCTAGATTGACCAATCCACAGGCCGCCGCCATCTCCAAGAGGCAATCATTGGCAACCCTAATGAGGACATCCCACTATTATAAATAGCAAGGTGCCATTCCCTTATAAAAATATATACGGTCAGAGAGAGATACGCCCATACAGGGAGGCTCCCCCAATAATCAGAGAGAAAATACACAGAGAGAGAGAGAGAGGCCAGAAGAGTAATAGGGGGAGAGCAAGAAGAGCATTTCTTCATCAACGCCAACCATCTCTTCACAGGAGCCAAGGCTGCATACCGATCGTCCAAAGAGTAAGGCAGGGCTGCCGTCGCCTTTCCGAGCCTCTATCATCACCCCCCAGAATCTAAAATAAATAATTGTACTTAGACTGCTGTACCTAGGTTTTCGTCCTTAGGGTTTTTTTGTACAAGCGAGTTTGTAACGTGAAGTAAAAGTCCGGTCCTCCGATAATTGTTCTGTTCTTTTATATTTCATGGCAAACAGTACTCTAAATCACTAGTTCACTGTTAGTTCTCTACTTATAGTATCTATTTACATTACAGTTCTCTCTCTTTTACTTCATGTATATTCTGCAGCATTTCATGTATCTTACTCTATTGCATATTTATATATCATGTCATATTATGAACTGCGTGAGATGTACTATGCTCACTCCCGTCCTGACTGGACCTGTTGAAATATTACAGATGATATTGAGGAGTTCTGTCCTACTTACTATGGAGCAGGCCTAGATGATACATGTGAGCTGGACTCTCAGGAGGACCCAGCCCTTGCAGAGGACATTACCCCAGTAGTCTAGGCTAGTTAGCTAGACTATTATCTTATTTATCATTCTGTCATGTTGGATACACTTGTACTTATTTAGGGATTTATTATTCTGGATATTATGGAGTTTTTTATCTAGATATTTAGTTCTCTCTATTATCTTGTATTTTATCAGTAGATTCTGTTGATTTCATCTATCTTATCGTACTTTCTTTCTTAGTTGTGATTGAGTTGTACTTTATATTATTCCTCCATTCAGAGAGTATAACTGTACAGGTACCTTAAAACTGTTAGATGTATTATGACCTAGGACAGCGTTCTACCGTCGACACTGCGGCGTAGGCTGGACGTAACCACTTCTCGTGCCCTACACTGGGTGTGGGTCATGACAGCTACAGCCTTATCCCCTCGTTCGATTCCCGTCCCGAGAAAGCATGGAGAAGAAGATGGTGGTTCCATCGTTGATCTGACGAAGGATCGACGCCGAAGAAAGCGCGTACCGGTCCAACCCCTCACGACGGAATTGCTTTTCCTTCAGGTAAACCTTCGACGGACTCTGAATACTACTCACCCGCTGGGGGTAGTAGAAAGAAATCCCAGGTGGCTCGCGCTTCGTACAACAAGCTTGCGACACCAGCGGCAGACCAGAGGCCGGTGTTGACAGTAACATGCGCAGCCGACGAAAAGCTATATAAGACTGGCTCTCGCGCTCCGATGCCTCAACCAGTCGAATCTCCCTTCCACTGGGGTACTCCTCTGCGTAAGACAAGCCAGGGGGTACGCCCCACGGAGAGGGAGTCACGTGAGCGGCATTCCCGTAGGAGTGACAGGAGGCTTCCCTGCCAGACCCGCTCTGACCGAGATTACATACAGCTTCTCTGCATGTACGATGGGAGTTCTATGACATAAGAGCCAACCCTCTCCCAAGCGGAAGAAGAATCTGTGGCACAAGACGTACCTAAATCAAGGCACCCTTGTACCCAGATTACCATCAACTGCCGTTGTCAGCAGACGGCTGCGCCATCACCAAGCAGGCGCTCCGTCTTCCAGAGACTCTACTCCACGCCAGAGGCCTAACAGGGGGTCGGTGAGACATAGAGAAGATGAGCCCTCATCGCCACATGCTACGTGGCACAGGGTTCTAGAGCTTTCAAGGAGCCCTCCCAGAATCCTCCTATATCGATTGCTAAACCGAAAAGGAGGTCAGAGAACAGAAAAGCTAAGGTACCCGATGCAGGTGTGTTCCAAGGCACTCGTTCCAAATCTGCATTGGGTACCTTATCAAAAACTGGGGGTAGTCAACCTCCTACCATGCATAACAACCCTATGTTCCAATCTGACGAGGCGCAATACGATATGGATGTCTCCATTGGCGCAACCAGTCACCAGATTGGGGGTAGCAACCATATTGAATCCGGAGAAGATTACAATCTTACGGTATATCCTCAGGGCAGCGAGACTCAGACGTCTGAGCCAGAAATGAAGGATCCACAGCTCCCTCGAGTCACCCTCATACTCGGTCTGTCTTCATGGATGATGGCAATGAGAAAGACAACAGCGAAGCTCTCAGGCATATCGAAGTCTTCGAGACGAAGTTGGATACGCTGATGGACACCAAGAAGACCCTGTCTTCATTCATAATTGACCTCAAGAGTAGCATGGCCCCTGCTGTCTCTATACCTACATATGATCCGCCAACAAATGACGAATCCAGCAGGTTGCCTACTGCCAAACAGGCAGGACCATCCTCGTCTACTCCATCGGCTACAGGCTCCGTAATGCCGGCCAAGATACAACAGGCCATCAAGGAGCTCTATGCTTGTCATGATGTCAAGGAGAAGCAAGCAACGCTCTGGAAGATGGGGATCCGATAGCCGTACCCTGCCGAGTGGGACAACGTCGTCTATCCTCCCAAATATAATCTGTAGACGCTAACACCTTATGAAGGGAAGGGGTCTCTCCGACAATACTTGAGGTACTTTACCTCAGTAACGGGACACCTGCCAAAGGAAGACGCCCTCATATCCAACATATTTATAGGAGCCCTGCAGGGGGTAGCCTATGAGTGGTTCTGCAGTCTCCCAGACGACTGCATCTCGTCCTTTGAAGAACTGAAGACTCGGTTCGTGGACCGATTCTACGAAGGAGGCATGGATATGACCATGTCGACCCTCATAGAAATTGTCCAGAAGGAGAAAGAACCTGTCTGTGCATACATCGTGCGCTTCCGCCAGGCAGCCCTCAGATTACCACCCGGCATGCCCTAGCCCATGCTTATGGACTCCTGCCGCAAGAACATGTTGCCTGCTATAATATTATGGCACAGTGCTCCCTACACGGAGTAGACGCCTTTCATTACAGAAGCGGATGCCGCACGAAGGAAAGCCCAGGACGTGCAGCTCCTGCGGCTATAATTTTCTACACCCGAAGACAAGGGGAGACGCTCGTACAGCAACAACCCTAAAGACGAAAAAGGCAAACAAGCCATGACCGTCAACAGCTCCAAAGGTTTAGCAGCTCTGAACCCCAAGTCTACGGAAGCGCAGAAGCTGAGGGAGACTTACTCCTTCAATGACGAGGATATGCTGGAGCTCTTCGAGATGCTTACGAAGAGTGGCAAACTGTCCATCCTGCCACCGAGGTATCCCGATGAAGTGGGATAGGGTAGACCATCCCAAATACTGCCATTATCACCAGTACGTCCATCACTCAACACAGGACTGCTATGTATTGAAGGGGCAAATTTAGCACCTCATTAACGCCAATGTCATATCGTTGGATTACGAAAAGAAGACCGTCACGGCCAACATGGTTACTCTCCAGTCTGAGAGTAGCATGACATCATCCATGTCCTCGACGTAGCAGTAGAATTGGTCAATCTTCTAACAGCATCGGGTTACGAGCAAGAGGACACCCTGTACTCTGATGACAACCGTTCGGGGCTTCGAGGAAACGCTATCCGCCAACATGGTCTCTCTAAACCCCCCCAGTCGAGGACGAAGACCAAGTGTTTGAATACTTCGAAGACAGACCCTTGGCGCAGCACTTAGGATCCCAATAGGAGTGGCATTTCGAGCAGCACGAACCCCCTACGGAAGATGAAGTAGTCCAGGTCAAATTAGGAGATGAGGCCTCACCTAAGTCCATCTTCATCAGCAAAAGTCTAATAGAAGATGACAGGAAGTCCCTGATACAGCTTATACGCGAGTATATCGACATCTTTATCTGGAGCTACGAAGATATGCCAGGGATAAACCCGTAAGTGGCCATGCACTGCCTCAATATCCTGTCCCATGTCAAATCGATCAAGCAGCAACAGCGTCGATTCCACCCCAACATCATGGATGCTATTGAGGAGGAGGTCGACAAACTCATCAAGAGCGACTTTATTCGCGAAAAGCAGCACCCAGATTGGGTCACAAATCTCGTCTCTGTCACTAAGAAGAACGGAAAGATATGAATTTGCATAGACTTTAGAGACCTCAATTCGGCCTGTCCTAAGGATGAGTTCCCTCTTCCAATTACTGACGTGATGATCGACAACACCTGTGGCTTCGAACGTATATCCTTTATGGATGGATTCTCCAGCTACAACCAGATCAAGATGCTCCTCGAAGACGAAAAGCATACGGCATTCCAAACTCTGAAGGGGTGTATTGCTACACAGTAATGCCTTTTGGATTAAAGAATACGGGAGCTACCTACCAAAGGGCCATGAGTACCATATTCCGCAAGCATCTCCAGAAGACGGTAGAGTGTTATGTTGATGACATCGCCATCAAAAGCAAGTACAAATTCAACCACTTGGATGATCTACGGACGGTGTTCGATCTAATGCGGACACATCAGCTAAAAATGAATCCAACCAAGTCCTTCTTGGGCGTCTACAGCGACAAGTTCTTAGGCTTCATCATCACAGCAAAAAGAATTCATATTGACCCGGAGAAGACTAAAGCAATTCTTGACATGGCACCTTCCAAGAACCTCCGAGAGCTTCGAGGTTTGCAAGGGCGACTGGCATATATAAGGAGGTTTATAGCAAATCCCTCTGATAAATGTCAACCTTTCACCAGACTAATGAAGAAAGGGGTCACTTTTGAATGGACCGAAGAGTGCCAGCATTCGTTCGACTACATCAAGAAGTACCTCACCAGCCCTCCTGTACTGGTAGCCCTAGTCGTGGGGAAGCCTTTCCTACTGTATGTCCAAGCCAGGGATCATTCTTTTGGTGCCTTATTAGCCCAAAAGAATGAAAAAGGCCACAAACAAGCAATATATTATCTCAGCAAGACCATGGTTGGAGTCGAGCATCGGTATAATCTTGTTGAGAAGGAATGTCTCGCCCTCCTTTTCGCCATCCAGAAGATACGGCATTATGTTACCGGACCGACGATCCATGTAGTGTCCAGGATCAACCCTCTCAGAGTCCTTATGACCAAGCCAGGGGCACTAAATTCACGACTAGCCACATAGGCAATCCTCTTGACTCCTTACGACATGGTGTTCGTCCCACAGAAGGCAGTCAAAGGCCAAGCGTTGGCAGATTTCCTGGCGGCTCATCCCGTGCCAGAAAATTCAAAACTCTACGAAAAAATCTCCGATGAAGTACTGGAGTCCAACGCTTTTTCGGACAACTCAGTATGGCGCATGTTCTTTGACAGAGCCTCAAGGGCAAGGCCAAAGGGTGAAATCATAGCAGGGGTCGGTATCGTCCTTGTTACTCCAAACGGCCTAGTTATTAATCGTGCATATTCTCTCACGGAGTCATACACCAACAATGCTGCAGAGTATAACGCCCCCATCATCGGACTCCAGCTCGCCAAACAGCTGGGGGTTGACTACATCGAGGCCTATGGAGACTCGAAATTGATCTTCAGTCAGGTTCGGGGTCAGTACGAGGTTCGACATGAGAACTTGATCCCTTACCACCAGGCGACAATCGACATTATCTCCACCTTCACAGGATTCTTTGTAAAATATGTGCCACGATTGCAGAACCTGGAGGCCGACGCACTAGTCGGTCTCGCCGCCTCTTTGGCCGCCTCTGTTGGATCTCATCATATCGTTTCAGTAACGGGCTGGGAGTTAGTCTGTCCAAAGAATGCCCTACGCGCATGTCAGAACTACTCATTACAAGTAGGAATAGATGAAGGCACCAGGGATTGACGGTTCCTATTTATAGACTATACAGTCTATGGGATTCTGTCTGAAGACCCAAGAGAAGCAGCTTCTGTCAGGAGGCGCTCACTCTATTTCTTCTACGATTCGGCCACCAAAATGCTATATCGTCGCTCATACGACGGACTTCTCTTATGTTGTTTGTCTTATACAGAGGCACAAGAAGCACTCAGAAAAGCGTATGATAGAACCTGCGGGGCCCACCAGTCGGGCCCCAAGCTACAAGACCGGTTGTACCATATGGGCTATTACTGGCCCACTATGATGGCAGATGCTGTTGAATATGCAAAGAAATGTCGGGTGTGCCAATTCTATGCAGATTTCATCCATCAACCTTCGGAATACTTATACCCCACGGTGGCCTCATGGCCATACGAAGCCTGGGGAATAGATATCGTGGGGCCAGTCAGTCCACCATCCTCCAAAGGACCCTAGTTCATCCTCGCTATTACAAATTATTTTTCCAATAGGAGAAAGCAGTACCATTGGTAGAGGTGAATACTTCCAACGTGATCAGTTTCATTAAATATCATATCATTTATCACTTCGGAGTTCTTAGAAGGATCATTCACGATAACAGTCCTCAGTTCGTAAGCCATGCATTCCATCGGTTCTGTAACAAAAGTCGAATTCAGAATATGGCGTCAATAGCTTACAACCTGGCAGCTAATGGATTGGCTGAGGCATTCAACAAAAACATTGTCAAACTCCTCAAAAAGGTCGTCTCCTCCAACAAACGCGACTGGAATGAGAAGTTAGGCGAATGTCTATGGGCCTACCATACGACTGTTCGTACACCTACGGGCAGTACGCCATTCTCTTTGGTATGTGGGAGCGACGCTGTCCTCCCCTTGGAGATTCAAATCTCGTCCTTACGGATAGCTATCACCAATCAGTTAACCGTCGAAAACAATCAGCGCAGGCGATTACAAGATCTATAAGCGTTGGATGAAAAGTGCTTGCTCGTGCAGCAAAGGATTGAGCTTTACCAAGCTCGCATATCTGGGGCCTTCAACAAAAAGGTCCGTAAAAGATCCTACCAGGTAGGCGACCTCGTCTTGGCAGTACGGAGACCGATGGTGATGACCTACAAGACAGCTGGGAAGATCGAGCCCAAGTGGGAAGGACCATTCGTCATAGAAACGGTGTACTCCAACGGTGCTTATCGGCTAGCTAAGCCTAATGGGGACTTACTAATGATGCCCATCAACGGCAAGTTCCTAAAGAAGTATTACGTCTGAAGATAGAACCAGAATAGACACCCACATCCCCTGAAATGGGTACCTATGAGTTTTGGTAAGGGGATCTCTCGCTCTCCCTCCTATATATTCTCTCAAGTAGATGAAGCACTTCACGTCCACATTACCTCTGGATTGCTCCTCTATGCCTGGAAGACGCGACTACCACATCCACATTACCTCTGAGTAGTCGCTCTTCTCGTATCAGTTCTATGATTATCCCGACAGTTTAGAAAACAGTTCACGTTCATATTACCTCTGGATTGTTGTTCTATACCCCGGCCAATATCAAGCCTACCACGTCCATATTACCTCTAGTCAGGCAAATCCATTATGAAGATTCCTTCTTTATTCTGGAGGCAAAAGCAAATGGAACAAGAAGGCTTCTATATATAAAAACATGTGGCTAAAAAGACATGTTACAGACTCTTCATAGTTACATACACAGAAGCAAAAAAGCAAAAATTGTGGTACAAGCTCTCAATAGCGTGAGCGAGGCGATGACAGAGCCAATAACTTCCTAGTCAAAAGGAAGCCACCACCCGAAGCTGCTACTGGCCCGAGCCGGGGATGAAGACCAGCATAGGACTCCTCTATCTCTCCAGTTGGTCGGCGAGAGCAACCACAGCAGCAGGCCTTACTATTCCTCGGTCAGAATGGCAAGCAATCCTAACCCAAAAAGTAGAGGTCCGAGACGCCATTGACGCCCACGATATCCAGAATACGTGACATCTCGAGATCCAGTGGTAGTTCTACTACAGCTTCTTTGGATAAAAAGATTCCCCCGACGGCCATCTCAAGCAAACTCCAGGGTCGTCAGGAGCTGAACATCGGGCAAGAAAGGCTATTTTTGAAGCAGCTGAGTCTTCTTTTGAAGGAGGATAGTCCTTTATGTAGGCTATTTGCATGGTCCAAGCACGAGCCAGACATCAATCAGAAGGAAGCTTACAAGTTAAGATAAAGCTCCACTCTATGACAGATGACAGTACTGTGAGTGACCGAAGGAACGTAGCTCCGAACCTCCTCTGCTAAAAAGATTCGTAATCCCTGCAAAGACACAAGAGGCTGCAATATCAAAAAGCCATCAGGAGCCCATGCTCTGAAATGATGACTCAGGACCATTAATGATAAAAGCTAGGCGTGACATCAACCATCACCCAGCTCGTACAGTCCTAACGCGTGTTCATGCTTCTGTTCAAAGTATCCCGAGCTTGACTCAAGTTCGAGATACTTTGAAGGGGGTCTTGTAGAAGCATGAAAAATCTCAGCTGAAGATATCCCTTCGCCAAAGCACAGAAGATGCAGACGACTGAGGCTCAGTGCTAAAAAGACAAAACAAAAGATATAGAGAGAAGTCCCTTCATTGTCATGTCTATCAAAGTCTAGTACAGACACATCAAGACCACACATAAGGGACTAATTCTGTTCTTCTACAAAGGATCTAGTACAGATTCGATAGAAGCCTAGAAGGATTTACAAGGGATGCAATCTTCATCGAAGCACAGCCTTCCTTCTTTTTGATACACATGCTGGCGGATTGACCTCCACCAAAGCATGTTCTGATATTCTAGTGGGCGCAGCCTCTTAGAAGTATATCAGTAACTCAGTACTTTGAAGAAGCCAGAGTCTTCAAGCCAGAGGCACAACCACTTGCCTGCGCCAACCTCAGAAACAAGATAGTGGTAGGGTCCTCCTTCCTTTCTTTTATTCCAAAAGCCAGTATCTTCACTCCAAAGGTGCAGCTATCTGCTGTACCAATCTCAGACGTACAAGGGTATCATATCCTTCCTTTCGAAACCAACGTCTCTACTTTTTAGAGGTGCAGCTACTTACCTGCGTCCGCATGAGGTATAGGATGGTGATATGCTCACACCATCTCCATTCCCACGACATGGTCATCTTCTTCAGATCAGAAGCTTAAGTCAACTCTCTACAAGAGACTTGGGAACTCCCACCGCAATCAATGCAAGTCAACCTGTCGCTCCAAAAGCACAATAATCTCGCCAATCTGAAGCATAAGCCTACTTGACGCCTATAACACAGTGACTCTAGTAGCCCGAAACACAGCTTCGTAAGTTGCTCTATACGTACAGAAGTCTCATCGTCATTCGAAGCCAAGTCCACTCGTCGCTTGAAAGCACAATGGTTCTGTCGTCTCCGGAAGCATAGTCTACTTGTCGCCACAGAAGCACAGCAGCACTTAGTCCTCACCAGAGGCACAGAAAGAATGGGTCCACCCCAATTGGTTTGTTTAAACTGCCTCTGTAGAAGCATAAAAATTTTTAGCAAATATAGCCCCATGCGCCCAAGTCAAAGCAGCTCCATGCGCCTAGTCAGTACGACTCCATGCGCCCACTAAATGAAGCTCCATGCGCCCAGTCCAAGTATAACTCCATGCGCCCAAGACTAGCTCCCCCGAAAGGAGGGCACATAGCCTGAGACATGGCTATGCGCCCAAGCCTGACTCAGTCAAAGCCACGATCAAAACGTGCACCGAAGCGCATGGCCACGTCAGTCTCCACGAGCAGTCGTGCACCGAAGCATATGGCTACATCAACACCACGACCAACCTACGATCTCGCAGCCTGTATGCGCCTACATCTATGCACCCAAAGCAGGACCATGCGCCCACGTAAGAACCAGTGTGTCTCTTCATGTGGGCGCATAACATCGTTCCAGCCCAAGAACGACTATAAAAGGGGGGCTTCTTCTCTCTTCAACAGGCAGAACGGAGAGCATTTTCAAGAGCCAAATTGCTGTACTTCTTGCCAGTGAGCCGAGAGTTAGCAATTTTTCTTAGGTTTTCTCCCACTTTTGTAATCGGGGTGTCAACGGAGTAAAGGAGCAACTGCCGCTCGATCTCCATCGTCCTATTCTCCAAAATTCTTCTTTTTGTACTCGGGGATCCTCAGTGCAAGATCTCTCAGGCGTACTCGATTTGTGGTGCCTTGCACCAATAAAAAGAAAACACAGCATTTTCTTCTTCTTTTTTGTGTGTGTCCACAAAAATGGCGACTCTGCTGGGGACTACCTTTTTCTCTGACGAGAAGGTGGTGACGCAATCTGATACCGACAAAGTGGGGAGTACTCAGAAGATGTTGATCGTAAAATTCGATCAGCAGGCATTCGAAGAGATGCTCTCGAGGGACGGCTCTACTTCCTCAAAATCAGTAAATCCAAACAAGTCTCACAAGACTTGGCTTCCGAAGGCTCGCTGCGCATATCCTGCTAGTGTCATAGCGGATATACAACTGGAGGACTCTGTCACCTGGGCGCCGGACTATGTCACAGAAGTCCCCCAAATGGAGAAGGCTCACACCGTTCCGGGCTCTACTAGCCCAGTAACTTTTTCCCTCCACAACCAACAACAGAGTGTTCAACACTCGAGACTTGGCAGAGAAAAATACTACGATGCTAAGGATCGGGGTGTGCAGCACTCTGGCCAGACCCGGCAAGGCTCACGAACGAAGGAGGCAGAACTGGAAGAAAACAGTGCTGCTCCACCAAGCATGCGCCCAAAGCCATGCGTCCAAGGGAGTGTTTGGGCGTATAGCCCCAACCAGAACACTTCTGTATTCAACAGGTTGGGCACTCAGAGTCATGCGCCCAAGGCTATGCGCCCGGGCTCTCTGGATCCATACTATGAGCCCACATCAAGGCGACTCAAACATGATGTCAAGAAGCATGCGCCCAAGCCCAGTCTCCAAGGCCTATGCGCCCACAGCAAAAAGACAGGTCCCAACACGTATAGCACGGGACTGTCTTCAAGGACATCACAGAACTTAGGTGTGGGGGTTGCCCCTACACATGAACTAAGTCTGGATGCGCCTACTCTCCTTCCGAACCTGCATGTAAAGATCAGCGATGCATACAACATGGGTTGTAAGACAAAACTTCTTTCCGCTGACTTGCGCGATATGATAAATCATAAGCGTAAAGTGAGGGAGAAGATAACAATTCATAGTGCACTTCCGTGCGCTAATATTGTTATCAACTGTTGTTGCTCCAAAGTAACAAGAGTGCCTCAGAGAAAGTCCGTGTTTCGATGGTTGCACTTCTCTGACGACGAGAAGCCACTATGTGTCTCATCTAACATGGCTTCATGGGGTCCCCCTTACGGAAGCCCCGATCAAAGACGGTGGACTACCAACCCAACCTTCTCTCTCAGTCCCACGAGAAGGAGAAGACAAAGTCTACCAACAGATGGCCAACGGGCTGTCACATCTGAAGGAGTCTATATGGGCACTCGATCAAAGGCAAAATTTCGTATAGACGACAAAGATTCCCAAGCCGGGGGTAGCATTCCCTCAGAATCTGAAGTAGATGACCCCCACACTGGGGGTAGCCTTCCAGAGGACGATGATCCCTCTGAATCCGATGGCAACTATCTACCTCCTCTACCTGAAGATGAAGGACTTATCCACTCGAAGACAGACAGTATCAGCACCAGTTGCATTACTTCCTCTGTTCATCCTCGCATGCTATCTACGTATATGACGGACTAAAAAAGACCTGAAGAAGCCAGTGATCAGACTAGTAAACGGCTAGAGGGTCTCGAAACAGCATTCGCCAAGATTACTGATATGCTTACCAATATCATGGCAGTCCAAGCTGCTGGAGTAGTTCCTCTACCTCAGCAAAATACCTCAGCCCACGCTAGTCCGGCTCACAGCAACAACCCTCATGCCCTACAAAAGGAGTACCATTCTGTTGCACCTCCTCCAAATCTTGTAAATACTAGGGGTGGTCCTTCGCCGACAACACCTGACAACCGCTCAGCGGCTGTTTCCCAATACCTGCTCAATCAACAGGATGCAGTTGATTTCCTGGTTGCTCGCCTCGACACCATCTCACACAAAGATAAGCTGCAGAAGATGGGGATATCTCAACCGTATCCCCCTGAGTGGGAGAACGCTACCTGCCCTCCTAACTACAAGCCGCTGACGCTGAACTCATTCAACGGCTTGACTTCTCTTCGTCACTACATGACGTATTTCAACACACAAACTCTGCACTTGTCGAAGGTTTATTAGCACCTTGCAGGGGGTAGCCTTCAAATGTTTCTGCAGTCTACCTGACGGGTGTATCAATTTATTCAAAGACTTGGAGAGGTTGTTCCTCAACAGGTTTTACGAGAGTGGCATGCATATTAGTATGTCCACTCTCATCGAGACCAAGTAAAGGAAGACTGAATCTGTCGTTGCCTTCATTCAATACTTCAGACGACTAGCACTGAAGATGCCCTTCGACATACCAGACTCAGAACTTATGGATACTTGTCGACATAACTTCCTTCCTACAGTGAAGTTTTGTCTAGGTATACATAAGTATGATACATGGCCCGCTTTTATTGGGGCCGCTGATGCTGCTGAAAATGATGTTCCTAACTTGGAACTACTGGGGCTGAAGACACCCAAATCTGAGGACAAAGGCAAGCATCCTCAAACTATCCCCGTTCGTAGGGGTAAAGGGAAAGAAGTCCTGAAGGTCGACACATCCAAAGGAGCTTCTAATTCTCAAGGTACCTCCGACAAGCCTAAGGAGTCCTTCTCCTTTGATGAAGACGATGTCACCACCATCTTCCCTACATTAACGAAGGGTAATAAGCTGACATTGCCCCCACCACGATGTCCTGGAGAGGCGAGCGAACTCAATGATCCCAAGTACTGTCTTTACCATCAGTACGTGCATCACTTCACCAAGGACTGCATCGTCCTGAAGAAGAAGATACAACAGCTTATCGACAGCCAAGTGATCAATCTCGAAGCTGAAGACAAGGTCGTATCTGTTAACATGATCTCTCTTCAGTTTGGCGACTTTCCTCCTACAGAAGTCCCAGACGGCGTGGTCCCAATCCCTAAGGCAATGATAAAAGTCGTCAACCTACCACCAGCTCGCAACTCAACCTTGGTCCCACTCACAACTGGACGTGGTGAGATCATGTGGGTCCATCCGGACCTTGTCTAAGAAGTGACGCAGGGGGTAGCACCTCCCAAAGCAAGAAGGGGTAAAAAGTTTAAGCCATGCCACATGGTATCCTTCCCCATCTACGAGGTTCTATCTGGCGAGACGCGATCGGGGAAGACTTATATTCGGACGTACGATCCCGCACAAGAAGAAGTACTGCCTTCTCAAGCTCCTGCTGCCCCTACAAGCTCAGAAGTCGGCCCGTCCAAGCCTCAAACCACATCCAAGCAGAAGGAGATGCGGTTTGACAAGTCTCTAAAGGCGCCAGCTCCATAAGGCATGGATCGATCCTACAACTTTGACATACTGGCTCAGCTAGCCAATACACCCGCCAGGTTGTCTCTGTTCGATCTATTACGACTCTCTAAAGAAACGCGAAAGGCCTTAAGTGAGGCATTGCTACATGCCGACTCTTACCTCGCTGAGGTCAAGCTCCCGCTGAAGATCCTGTCTCCTGCCCCCACTGTTACAGTACTATAGAAGTGGTGCCCAACATCACCTTCTCACAGGAGGACATGCTACTCAAAAATAATCGTCATGATAGACCCCTGTACTATACAGGGTATATCGGGGCGATCAAGGTGGACCGTATGCACATCGATCCAGGATCCTCTCTCAGCATCATTTCTAGAAGCTTGCTTCAAATCCTGGGAATTCTTCTGCACAAGCTATCCGCAACCAACACAACTATCATAGCTTTCAATACTGGTCGAAGCCATCCGCTGGGTAAGATCCGTCTCAAATGCTAGATCGGTGATCTCCGAACGGAGGTCTCCTGCTATGTGATCGATGCTAATGTATCCTACAACGTCTTGCGGGGACGTCTATGGATACATGAGAACATGATCATCCCTTCCATACTTCACCAGTGCTTCAAGTACGTCAACAGCGACAGTGTCGTGAAGACAGAGTTTGCTGACGTCGATCCTTTCAAGGGCATCAAAGCTTACTATGGAGATTCGGTACTTTACCAATCTCAACCCCCCAAGGATGATGGCAATGAAGCTGACAATGAAGCTAAAGCACCTCCATCCCCCAACGGTGGTCCCCTGATTGTCCGAGTCAAAGGACGTACTACTCCAAAAAGTACCCCGAAGCCTCTCACAATCTGGGTGAAGAAGAAGAAACCCGACAAAGTCAAACCATTGACCATCACTCTCAACGAAACACCCAAGGGGAACCTACTGATGACCATCCTCCCAATCCTGAAGAATTATCCTATGTGGTGAACTCGGCCAAGACTGTGGCTCCTCTTCCAGATGATGACCCTCTCATTGAGTATATTAATACTCAAAATAATGTACCTTCAGCGGATGATGTTATCCCTGAAGAAGAACTTGTGTATTTCCTTAGTAAAGGTTTATCTTTGAATTACTCCGATGTCTATCAATCTGTAAACCATTACACAGATATGATATACGCCCTAGAGAACGGCATAGGACCACACCTCTGCATGCTGGTCACGACGCCTCACCTACGGGAAAAAGTCTACCCAGAAGATATCTACTACTTCATCATTCCAGCCAGAAAGAAAGATGAAGAGCTAATCATCTTCGGTCGTATAATTGGTGAGAGAAAGTTCGTTCCAGACTCTACTCCTCCCAAGTACAACACAGAATCTGACTATGAATCTGGAAAAATGCAATTTTTTTGGTATAGTTGGCAGGCCAAGAATATTATCCAGAATATGGGATATGACATCAAAAGCGACGAAGGGCTAAATTAAGGTCGAGGACGACGATTGCCAATTCGACACTTTGCGCCTCCCGACAAACCCGAGAACTACTACCAACGAAACGGTGTTGGTTTGGGCTATGTCTCTCCTCCAACAACTCCCGAAAGATCAGATGATGAAGCAGATCGTTGTTCTCATTCTTCTGATTCCTCCTCTGGGACTCAGACTCTAGCATCGGTGACATGTTCAAAGCAACTTTGTCCGTCCACAAGGTTTCCGTCGACCAAGTTACAGATGATGTCCAATCAATCGAACTCGAACAATGGGCTCAAAAGATGGACACCAGGTGGGAGCTGCACTTTGAACAATGTGAACCACCTATCGAAGACGAAGTCATCCAAGTCAATCTAGAAGATGAAGCATCCTTCAAACCAATCTTCATCAGCAAAAGCTTATCTGACGATGAACGCCAGTCTCTTATACAGCTTATAAGAGAATACATCGACGTCTTTGCATGGAGCTATGAAGACATGTCAGGCTTGGACCCTAAAGTCGTCGTGCACCGCCTGAACATTTCGTCTAAAGCTAAGCCAGTAAAACAGCAACAACGGCGATTTCGACCAGACGTCATGGAAGCCATCGAGAATGAAGTCAAAAATCTCATCGCCAGTGGATTCATTCGCGAGGAACAACATCCCGACTGGGTTGCTAATATCGTTCCAGTCATAAAAAAGAACGGTAAAGTTCGAGTCTGTATCGACTACCGTGATTTGAACTCTGCATGTCCGAAAGACGAGTTCCTTCTACCGATCACCGACGTAATGATCGACAACACTTGCGGCTTCAAACGGATGTCCTTTATGGATGGGTTCTCAGGCTACAACCAAATCAAGATGTTCTCCGACGACGAAAAGCACACATCTTTTTGAACACCGTTGGGGGTATACTGCTATACGGTGATGCCCTTCGGATTGAAGAATGCAGGGGCAACATACCAGCGAGCCATGAACATAATTTTTTGTGATCATTTGTGCAAAACTGTGGAGTGCTACGTAGACGATATTGCAGTCAAAAGTCGTCTCAAGGGCAACCACCTCCAAGACTTGAGAACGGTGTTCGAATTAATGCGTGCACACCAACTCAAGATGAATCCAACCAAGTCTTTTCTGGAAGTCTCCAGCGGCAAGTTCTTTGGTTTCGTCATCACTTCAAAGGGCATACATCTGGACCCGGAGAAAGTGAAGGCTATTCTCGACATGCATCCTCCAAGAAACCTCAAAGAGCTACGCGGACTACAAGGAAGGCTAGCTTACATCAAATGATTTATTTCGAACCTCTCTGGAAGGTGTCAACCATTCACTCAGCTCACGAAGAAAGGCGTATATTTCGTCCGGACTGAACAATGTCAACGGGCATTCGATGACATCAAAGCATATCTTACAAGCCCTCCAGTACTGGTAGCCCCAATAATGGGAAAGCCCTTCTTACTATATGTCCGTGCCATAGATCATTCCCTTGGCGCCCTCTTAGCTCAGAAGAACGAAGGCGGCCATGAACAGGCAATTTACTACTTCAATCGCACAATGGTGGGTGCCGAGCACAGATACACACCGGTGGAGAAAGAATGCCTCGTACTAGTATTTGCCATCCAAAAGACATGCCACAATGTGTCTGGGCAGACTATTCACATCATATCCAAAGTCAACCCTCTCAGAATACTCATGACTAAGCCGGGTTCTCTCAATTCCCGTCTAGCTACATGGGCAATGCTGTTGACCCATATGATATGATCTTCGTCCCTCAGAAGGCAGTAAAAGGTCAAGCATTAGCTGATTTCCTAGCAGCTCATCCGGTGCCGGAGTCGTCCAAACTCTACGACAAAATCCCCGACGAAGTGGTAGAGTCTAACACTGCAACTGAAGAGATCCCTATTTGGCTAATGCTCTTTGATGGCGTATCAAGAACAGGGCCCAAAAGGAACATCGTGGTTGGAGTAGGCATTGTGCTTGTGTCACCCGATCATCTGGTCATATACCGTGTATATTCTCTCGTGGAACCATGCACCAACAATGTAGCCGAATATAATGCCCTAATAATCGGCCTACAAATGGCAAAGCAACTGGGAGTTGACTATCTAGAGGCTTACGGCGATTCCAAGCTAATAGTTAGTCAGGTCCGAGGGGATTATGAAGTTCGCAACGAAGATCTCATCCCCTACTACCGAGCAACAATCGAGCTGGCATCTACTTTCGCTGGATTCTTCATTGAGCACGTGCCTCGACTACAAAATATAGAAACAGATGCTCTAGCCGGTTTTGCTGCTTCCTTGACCGTTCCCACCAATACTCAGCAGTCGATCACAGTGTCTGGTCGAGAATTATTCTGTGTGAAAGATGTCTTGCATATTCATTACAGTTATGCAGCGGAAACAAACGTCGACGCTAAAGACTAGAGATTTCCCTTCATAGACTACGCAGTCTATGGAATCCTCCCCGAGGACCCGAAGGAAGCAATATCCATCCAAATGTAATCCCTCATATTCTACTACGATACAGCTACCAAGATACTGTATCGACGCTCTTATGACGGGCTACTATTACGATGCTTATCAGACAAAGAAGCCAAACATGCACTCCGGGAGGCTCACGATGGAGTTTGTGGTGCACATCAACCAGGCCCCAAATTATAAGATCGCTTCAAACGAATGGGTTATTACTGGCCCATAATGCTAGCGGATACTGTTGAATATGCAAAGAAGTGTAGACCTTGCCAGTTTTACGCCGATTTCATTCATCAACCTTCGGATTTTCTACACCCGACGATAGCATCTTGGCCATTTGAAGCCTGGGGCATGGACGTGATAGGACCAATCAGCCCGCCATCCTCCAAAGGATATCAGTTCATCCTAGTTATAATCGATTACTTCTCCAAATGGGCGGAAGCTATACCGCTCACTGAAGTGAAAACATCAAACATGATCAGTTTCATCAAACATCACGTCATTTACCGCTTCGGCCTACCTCACAGGATCATCCATGATAATGGTCCATAGTTTGCAAGCCATGCGTTCTATCGGTTCTGCGATAAGAATCGAATCCAAAACATAGCCTCTACTGCCTACAATCTAGCGGCTAACGGGTTAGCAGAAGCCTTCAACAAAACCATTATAAAACTTCTTAAGAAATTCGTGTCTTCAAACAAGCGCGATTGGAACGAGAAGCTCGGTAAATGTCTATGGACCCATCATACAACGGTCCGGACTCCAATAAGCAGTACGCTATTCTCTCTGGTTTATGGGAGCGAAGCAGTTCTTCCCCTAGAAATCCAGATTCCTTCTCTCCGGGTAGCCCTAGCCAGCGAGCTGACTACTGAAGAAAGCTACCGTCTGCGACTTCAAGAGCTCGAAGTGCTAGATGAAAAATGTCTATTAGCTCAACAGTATATTGAGCTATACTAAGCACGCCTTTCCAGAGCTTTTAATAAAAAGGTGAATGAAAGGATCTTCCAAGTCGGCGATCTGGACCTAGCAGTAAGAAGACCGATGGTTATGACACACAAAACAAAAGGAAAATTCCAGCCTAAATGGGAAGGTCCCTTCGTCATAGAATCGGTGTATTCTAACGGTACGTATTGGCTGACCAAGCCTGACGGTGACTTGCTCATGATACCTATCAACGAAAAGTTCCTGAAGAGATACTATGTGTAACCTCTTTTACATAATGTTCACATATGTTCAGTCATGTAAATATACAGTACGATGTTTATATGATTCAAAAAAAACAAACTATCTAACTGTTATCCGTATTTCAAGAGTCTTGAATACGCCCTAATAATAGGTCCTCTAAATATTTCTCCAGTGGAATCATTTCCGTTTCTGACTCTGTCCAAACTTGGTTTGACAAAAATAAGTCACGTCCCTATTACCTCTGAATTATTTTCTGATAATTATTTCTCCAGTGAAATGATTATATTTTGCCACGTCCATATAACCTCCGAGCAAAGCATTCATCAAAGATAGTCATGTCCACACTACCTCTGAACTATCCACTCCTTCCTAATGCTATATATCTTTCCACGTCCATATTACCTCTGGTCAGATATAGAATATTTTATGCTGTTACGTCCATATTACCTCTACTAGCAGCTTCATTCAACTTATTATCTATATTTGAATCATTCGAATATAAAATGGATAATAGGTCCACACAAAATTCCCCAGTGGAATACCCACCAGAAATATCCTCGCTACGTCCACATTACCTCTAGCATCGATATTTCACAAAACCACTCCTGATTATCATGTGTCACGTCTATATTACCTCTGATATCGATAATCTTCCGACTCGACACTTATACACAATCCAGGATAAAAGACATGGTGTCAAGATCATAAAACCTATCACATCCATATTACCTCCGTTGGGTTTTCGTTTCAAATCTATTACCCGCACCGCCAGCGTACAGAAGGGCGAGGGGTTCAAGCAAACAAGAAGGAGAGAGGGTGGTCCCCCAGCGAGATACCCTTTACATAAATGTTGTATTATTGGCTCTCTAATACAAGCACCACAGATATCACAAGCAAAAGAGTGGAGCAAATGTATTCTGTTTATTCAAAATCAGTTACATTCACAGGACTACATCTCATGGGCAAAACAAAAAGTTCTTCATCTCTTTCGCTCAGGGAAAAAGTAGGAGATTACATTTGACGCCCAAAAGAAGGGAAAATCTGCTACTCGTCAGCAACACATAGCTTGATCAGCTTGGCAGCACCACGCTTTCGTCGAAAAGTGGTTTTGTGGCCCGCGAAGGAGGTCATGTTTTACTGTTGAGCAAGTAAACAAGGCTGTTGAACCTTCGAGAAGCTACATGGAGGAGGGCAAATATAGCATGCTAAAACATCTACAAATGATGTTCTCCTCTCCTCCATATGGCGGACGTCGTGGGCCTATTTCTTCAAGAGACCATACCTTCAAAATAATATTTCTAGTGTTGTTTTTGCCTACTTGAAGAACCGTGAAAGCAGAACTTTCACGATGACGCCCAACTACCGTCCGACCCTTCGATGTATAAAGGCTCTTCCTACCATCTGAGGAAGACCCTTCCAAAACACGGAGAGTCCTGAGCTCTCTGATGTGTGCGTCAAATGTTGCATCTTCACCATGCTCAAAATCGCCGATGCCAGTCCTGGAGAAATTTGCTAGCCAGAACTCGTCCAAAATGTAAAGAGTCTTGAGCTCCCTGATGTGTACATCAAGTGTTGCATCTTCACCGTGCCCAGAATCGCCGATACCGATCTTGGAGAAATTTGTAAGCCAGATCCCTACAAAATAGGCGGAAAGAAAGTCAGACTTAGAAAACTGCAGAAAAAGCTGTCATGAAGGCTCCTATGCGCCCAAAGGGATATGCGCCCAAAACAAGACGTACGGGCGCATAATACATTAAACAGTGCGTGGGCACATAACATACCACTGTTTAGAGGGCATAAAACGTGGCAGCACTTGGGCGCATAACATACCACAGTGGTGGCACATGACTTCTATGGGCGTATAGTAATGCTCACAGAAGTATGTTGCCCTAGGCGCAAGCGCCCCGGCAGAAGAGAAGTCTGAGCGTCGCAAATTAACGCTTGAGACTTTGTTTTTTGAAGCACGCCCTCACCTAAAATCGGGTCCTAGACTGCTGTGGACTCTGCCGCAGGAGAAGAGCTACTCGACGCAGCCCCTTGTCCTTCATGGATCTCTTGGCGGCCTTGGGAGATACGATTCTCAAAGGAAGAAGACGAAGAGTTTTCTAAAAATTTCAAAGAGGAAAGGAATAATAAACTTTCTCTCTCCTCCAGGATCTATTTATAGGCATGGGCCACTTTCTATGCGCCCACATACTCTATGCGTCCACTATGGTGTATGCGTCCACTGCAGCCTATGCGCCCACATGAAGGACCAGCTCTCTGCATACTATGCGACTGTCTCTTGCTGACGTGGATGGCGTATAAAGGATGGACCGCTTCAAATTCTGTTTCGATGAATCTGTCAGTTCAAATTTCGAGGCAAATCTCACCAGTCGTATCTCCCTGACAGGCTGGCCAAAATACTATGCGCCCAGGGGAAGAGCCGTGCTATGCGCCCATTGCCTCACGAGAAGACGATCCATGCTTCTTTCAAAGTATTTCGAACTTGCTTAAGTGTCGAAAACTTTGAAGGGGGTCCTATAGAAGCATGAAAATTTTAAGAAAACATAGCCCCATACGCCCAAGTCAAAGCAGCTCCTTGCGCCCAGTCAGTACGACTCCATGTGCCCACTAAATGAAGCTCCATGCATCCAGTACAAGTATAACTCCATACGCCCAAGAGTAGCTCCCTCCGAAAGGAGGGTGCATAGCCTGAGACATGGCTATGCGCCCAAGCCTGACTCAATCAAAGCCACGATCAAAACGTGCACCGAAGCGCATGGCCACGTCAGTCTCCACGAGCAGTCGTGTACGAAGTATGCGGCCACGTCAACACCACGACCAACCTACGATCTCGTAGCCTGTACGCGCCTACACCTATGTGCCCAAAGCAGGACCATGCGCCCACGTAAGAACCAGCGTGTCTCTTCATGTGGGCGCATAAAATCGTTCCAGTCCAAGAACGACTATAAAAGGGGGGCTTCTTCCCTCTTCAACAGACAGAACGAAAAGCATTTTCAAGAGACAAATTGCTACACTTCTTGCCAGTGAGCCGAGAGTTAGCAAGTGTCTTAGGTTTTCTCCTATTTTTGTAATCGGAGTGTCAACGGAGTAAAGGAGCAACTGCCGCTCGATCTCTATCGTCCTATTCCCCAGAATTCTTCTTTTTGTACTCGGGGATCCTCAGTGCAGGATCTCTCAGGCATACTCGATTTGTGGTGCCTTACACCAATAAAAAGAAAAGACAGCATTTTCTTCTTCTTTTTTTGTGTGTGTCCACAGCCTCTTGTAGAGAAGATTGGGATTAAATCATAATTGATATCAAATCAGATTGATTTAAATCTTAGACGAGGATCAATTAGACTCCAAATCTAAGATAAAATCCCAAGATTTACTCGGCTGTATCCGAACAAGTAAATCGGCACGCGCCACGTGTCACCTCCTTCGGTTATGTTTATAACTACCAGAGATCTCGTTTCAAGGGAATTTCGATGTCCGCCACGTGTTAGAGGCCGCAGAAGTCCGTACCGTACAATGACGGCAGATTCTTTCATATCTCAGGAACCCTAATACACATCGCATATGTGCTCGGTTCTCTATAAATAAAAGGAGTTCTTCTTCCACCAAAGCATCAAAATCGACAAAGGGAACATCGACAATCGACAATCTTCAAAGGAGCAGCGATCTCCACCCACGAAGAGTCGACCACCCTCATCCACCTATCAACTAAAGAACCAACCATCTTCAAGGGATCTTCTTATCTAGACAGCCTCTTGATCGGTGACGCAGAGTCCCATCAAAGGTGCCAGAGAGCCATAGCAAGGTTGATTCGTCGTCAGATCGTCAACGGAGTAAAGGAGCCGCTTCAGTGCTCGATATCCACCGTCACACTTTCCCATAAACCTCTTCTCCATGTACTTAGAATATCCTATTTAGGACTTTCTTCTTTGTACACAGATACGTTATATGTTCAATAAAGCAAAAAGTTCGTTCAACCTTTTGTTACGTCGAACAATAGGAAGGCTCCGGTAATGGGTTGAAGAAACTTGGTGGGGACAGAGGTAGGTACGCTTCCTGCTGTATTTGTCGTAGTTCCCGACGACTTCCATGGTGGCCTTGAGTGCAAGCACGAGAAGCACAAGGGGTTTAGAAGAATGATGAGGCTGTGTAGAGAAGTTGGTTGGAGCTCAACAAAGAAAATTGCCTATGCTTAGGTATGGGAACTATGAGAGATGAATATGAGGAGAGGACACAGTTAAGAAGTAGGGTTAATATATAGGAGAGGCTTTTGTATAAATACATAGAGGGATGTTCATGGTGGATTTAGATAGGATAAGTTAATGATTATGATAGCTTAAATTTAATAGGTATAGAATCATCTATATGTATTATATCATTATCTATTAGCATATTTATTCTTGTCTTTGGTTTAAGAAGATGAGCTTGATTTCAGTTTTTTTTTTTTTTTGGGAGTTTGGATTTATTTGAATTTTGTCCATATAATATTGTTATATAACTATATTTTGATATTTTCATTAATTAAGACTTATTTATGGAATATATATTAATTATCCAAATCTTCATTAACGAATTGTTATATATACAAAAAAAATTATTTAGAGGATTTAATTAATATATATTTAATAGCTTTATTAATTTATCTATTTATTTAAATATTGTTATTCATATTCTATAATTTTAGTTTAACTCAATAATTGAGTTTATATACATTACTTACTTAATTATTTATTCCTTCTTATCTATCTTTTTATATACTGGTCAAAACTTTATCACTCCAATTTTAAGAAATAAAATAAGAAAATTGGATTGGTGGTTTACATTTAGCAATGCGATGTTCGTGTTTTGAATCTTCGTTCGCGTGCCATAGGCTTTTGTTGAATCCTTTTGAAGACTCTTTACATCGGTTGAAGAAAGATGGCATGACTCCCTACCACTCCAGGTTGTTTGTAAATGTCGATTGTATAAAATGGGATGTAATATATGGAACGACTATCTCATCATCGTTCATTTTGGATCGAGTTGTAAGCCCGCGTGGCATCAAGATTTAATCGAGTCATTTAAATGATGTCCATTATCAAAAAGTAAAGTTTCTTCTATATTATATGTGTTGTTAAATTTCTCTGCATACTCTCTATGTTGTTGTGCTTCGGATAATCTTATGACTTGCCTTGTGCAGACGCAACTTAGGTTCGTACAGCATCACGTCGGAGGGGGCGAATATCGATTCTGCAGAATCGGGGCATGACATAATGGTATCTGAGCATGGCTTTACGTCCTTGGCTTTCCGTCTCGAGTCTTGAACCTTTGATCTCGTGTCGATGAGATGAGTTATTCCATGCAGTGAGTCCATAATGTTTTCAAAAACTAATGAGAGTTGTCTTCTTATTCCAGAAGTTGCGGAACCTGCGACAGTGAACGAAGTGAGCACTTCTAGTGGCTCGAGTAGTTCTGAGTCTGGGCCTTCCGACAACCCTATGGAAAGGATGCTACATATGCTAGAAAAGTAGCAGAGACAGGTCATAGCACACCAACGTCAAAGCGAAACTCTGTGCCTGTAATCTGAGAGGCGACAGACCCAATTAAAGCTAGGTTCGAAGCGTAGTTCAAGATGCAATAATAGCAGCTTAACACGCTATGGCAACTAGTACAAACGATGGTAGCCAATGAAAATTCTGCAACGACCCGTACCGTTGAACCTGTGCCCCGACCTACTGAAGTCTCACTAAGGGAGCCCACGCTTTAGCCTATACCGCAAGAGAATAACCCCTTCGATATCACCAATTTTAAGAAGCACTACAACAAAAAACCCTTTTAATGACGGCTAAAAAGCGTCATTAATGACGTACCATGACGCTTTTTTTTTCCACAGCAACCGTCATGAAAACGGGTGTTATAAATGTTTTTTAAAAGCGTCATAAAATAACCGTCATGAATATGATGAGTTTCTGCTACACTTATTTTCAGCATAGTTTGAAAGCGTTATGAATAGATAATCTGTATAGACTCAATTCAGCACATTTATAACGCTCAATTCTGCACATTTATATATTACTTTCCAAAAAATTATAGATCAATGCTCAATGTTGCTCAATTCAATTTCAAAACATTCATTTTGAACCATATTCACAAGAAAACATCTAAATGTTATAGAGTACCATTTAATCCATTTACAAATATATACATAACATATATCACCATCTTCATTACATTTTTTCAAAATAAGACATCCAAATACATATATTTACAACTACTACTAGTAAGTAGACCCTCAAAACTATTAGTACATTGGCTTCAACTTTGAGCACATCAAAACTGTCGGCATCACGTAGCAAAACCCTGAAAAATGTCTCCCTCCATCATACACTTTGTGTTAAAGAAGTAGCCAAGTGATAAGTAGGTCTAGTACTGTATCACCAAGAAATTCAAGCCTCTGGTTTTGAAAAAATAAAGAAAAAGAAGTCAAATGCATGATTATAAATATGAAAAGTAATTTTGAGTGTCAAACAAAAAATGATAAATATATCAGTATCTAGTATCAACTAGGAAAAAACTTCCAAACTTGCTTACTTGGTAGCAGTAGCTAGTTCCAATTTCAGAAGCATGAGTTATTGCCTCCAATAAAAGGCGTTTAATAGCAAACTCATAGCGTAATTTCTTTTCCAGAATTTCCATGTCATCAGATCTGGGAACACAACTCCAAAATGACATAGAGGTGGTCATTGCTTTTCCAACCATTTCAGACTCAAGTTTAGTATCAATGCCTAACCATTTCAATACAGCAAGAGCAGCAGTTAATCCGCCACCAACATAATATGCCCCAATTAGAGCCGCTACGCAATCAGATATTGTCTTAGATCACTATACCAAGAGAATGTTGTTTTGAAGCATAAAGGTGCACAAAATGAACTAGTTTGAAGCTAAACCAATCATAACAAAACAATTTATTTTATAAATAGATAAAAATGTGTATTTCACATAGAAAAGTACATCAAAACAAACCCGAGAATAATTGCAAACAGAGCAGACACCTGGAATAATTCAAGAATGCTATAGCAAGACTGCACTACAAAAAGAATAAATGTCAAAATTCTTATACTTACTCTCCCTTCAACCAAATCCTGTGTTCCAATATTAACCAAATCCTGAATCATATTCACAAAGAAATGAGACACAGAAATTGAACCTAGAGCAAGAACTGTTTGTAATATAAGAAACATAGAAACTAAAGTATCACAGGACTAGTATTATACAGAATCTAGCCATTAGATAATAACCATATGTGTCTTAGTTAAGTGGTCCAGTTGGGGATGTCTCACCATTCTTAAGTAAACCATCCAAGTTGACATACTCTTGGAAAACCAGTCATTTCAAACCATCTCTTGGTTGTGGTTTAAATCGACTGAATGCATTCTGATGCACACTCGTGCATAGTTAGTATAGACTGTATAGTAAGCCACTTTAAAGAAAAACAAGAAATTTGCATCAAATTTGTATCGACTCTTATGTCTAAATATTCACTTTTGTTAATCAACAGGACAAAAAATCCATGACACAGGCAATAGATAGGAAATAAATAGCACTAAAATTGTCTTCTGTCCAAGCTGATGGACGGTTCTTAACTTCTTACTCTGATCAGTTGGCTTTATACTAAACCATCTGATTAGGTTGAAGAACAATTTTAGACCTAATTTGGGTTTGAGCCCATCAGATCCAAGCCAACGAAGCTAATCATTAAACAAAAAAACTGTTTCTAAACCAGTTGCACCTTGCCCAAACTCCAAGTTAGGAAATTTTCGTTTATGTTTTAAGCTAAAAAAATTATCGTAAAGTGCACTTGAAATAGTGACCTGTATACTGCCTTTCTACAATCTTTGAGTTGCTCATAATGAAATCTTGTAATGTAAAAATGACAAGGAAACACTGCCGACTGGTATAAAAAAGTGAATAGTTATTCAGAGATGGAACCTGAATCTGCCCCTCAGCACTTTGGCAGTTAATCTCCCCACCAAGAAACAAGGCCCATTATCATGAACATGCTTCATGGGAACAAAAGAAAATTGCAATGTGTACACAACTAATGGCAGAATCAGTACTAAACGTAACGAGTTTCAGTATTTTACCAAACAAATGATCCTCCACGCTTCCCTGAGGCATGTACTCGTAAACCAGGAGCCTCTCGTCCCCCTCGGCGCAGTACCCGTGCAGATTTACGAGGTTGGGATGGCGCAGCATGATCAGCATCAGGGTCTCCACCAGGAACTCCTTGCTCCCCTGGACCCCTTTCCTGTTCAAATGCTTGACCGCCACGACCTGGAAATGGACGATTTTACAATCAGAAATCGAAATGAATCGCTCGAACAAATTTCGAACAGGATCGGATCGTAATTTGCCTGTCCCGACTGGAGTTGGCCCTTGTAAACCCTCCTGAACCCGCCCTCGTCGATCAGATTGGCCTCCTTGAAGTTCATGGTGGTGACCGCCAGGTCGCGGAAGAAGAAGCTCTGGGCACAGTTATTGGTTTCACAGTGGGCAGGCAGCGGCGGCTTCCTCCTCTGCTCTGCCCCCCACACACAAAAAAAGCCCATAAATTTCAACAGAAGTCGAAAAAAGAAAAAAGATGTGAACTTTAGGGCAAAACGAGTACCGAAAGACGAAATGCACCGCACGATGGAGCTGTCCTCGATCTGGTTGCTCCCGATCTCCTTCCGTCGGGGCCGGAAGAAGGAGAAGCAACCCATGGCTCCTTTCGAGCTCCACCGAAAACCCTAGCTCTCTCGAAACCGGAAGAAGGAGAAGCAACCCATGGATCAGAAACCCTAACCTAACTCTTGAGGAAATTGGGGGAGAAGAGGTTTGGAGAGATGCTGCTCCTTAGAAAATGGATGAGAAATGAATTTTCTCTCTCCCATTTAGCTTTTATACAGTAAAAAAAATTACAAGTTTGCCACCGCTCTAAAGTATTAATGACGGTTTGTTTTATAAACGTTATAAAAAGTCCAAAATTAGTCCAAACCGTCATAGAAAAAAGGTATTTTTCAACTTGATAACGCTTATGTATCAGCCGTCATTAAAACTCCCTGTCGAGCGTCATTAAAAGGGTTTTTTGTTGTAGTGAAGGCGTTTCGCACTTCCTTCTCTGGCATTGAAGACCCTTTTCTTGCAATCGATTGGTTAGAAAAGATCGAAGACAACTTTGAGCTCCTCGGTATCGAAGAAACAAAGTAAGTCACTTGTGCTTAATTTCAACTTCGGTTGAACGCGCTCGACTGGTGGGCCGTGCAAAAATAATTAATCTGTAGCGATGATTTAACCATACCAATCTATTGGGCTACCTTCTGTAAGGCATTCGAAGTCGAGTACCTACCAGCAGCGATCCATCAGGCGAAGGAGAATGAGTTTATGCAGCTGAAGCAGGGAAACATTATAACGCCCCAGTCCCAAAATACTTAGGACTAAGTATGTATCCATGCCAGCTGCACAGATACAAAATATACTCCAATATATGGAAACCTCGTATGTATACATAAGCTATGAAATGCAGTAAACCATGATAACTAAATCTCATCGACCAAATAAAAGAAGAAAGAATTTATAAATCAACTCATGAATTATCATTTACAAATCGTTGGGCGGAGACAAATCTACTACCAACTAAAAAGAGAAGAAATACATAACAAATGAATTTGTCGAGCGATACGAAGGCGATCCAAGTACAATCACCTCGGAGGAAGAGAGTAAAACATGGCCTTGGCTAGAGCACCTGCGAAACATCACAAAGGCACACACCTGGAGAGATCATCAGGTCCTCAGAGGGACATAATAAGATACAGGAAGAATATGCCATATAAATACTGAATATAAAATATGCCACAAATAAAAGTAAGTGACAAGACATCAATAAGGTAACCTAACCGTACTAAAGTAAACATGCAGTTGAAAAACAATCCTTTCGACGCATGAGCCCTAGCTGTCAATGGGATCGGCATAGTCCCCATATAGGGCACCAGGGGCCTACGTCTGTAACGTCCAAAGATCGTCAAAGGGCATCATGTGCAAGGGGGTACGTCCATAACGCTCTGGGAAACGTCAGAGGGCACCTGGAGCCTGCGTCTCCGGAGGAACGCACAGGTAATCAGGGAAGTTAAAAGAAGCCCATACGTCAGGTATTGTTCTCCTCATCCAATGCACTTATTTAAGTCGCATCCACGACCTTATACCTCTACTAACTGCTAAGTCTCCTAACATACCTCTATTAGCAATTAGACCTAACGCATGCGCATGGGTGATCAGCCAACACGCAAGTACCTCTACATGCTACTCATCTCACACATATCACATGGTACAACTATGTCAAGGTTCATGCAATACACTACAAATGGTAGTCCCTTAACTATAGGTCCGTATGCAATCAAAGGATAATAATAAAGTAAGCTAATATCACTGAGCAGGTAGTAAATCAGGAACTATAATAATGGTACAACTAGAAGAACTAAAAATAAATAAACAGTAATATGCAATTACTAAAGAAATGCATACTGAATATAAACAGTATAAATGGTAAGGTATCTTGCATGGCAGTGCGAAAATAGCAACTCCAAGCAATAAATCACGTCAGCAATAAATTCTAAAATCCACGAACGGCTGCGAATGCTGAAACAAACATCCAGAACATTTTCGGTATAAAAGATATATCAAAGAAACGCCTGTCCAAAAGTCCAATTCTAGAATAGGGGAAAATCATAATTTCGGGTCAAAACGATGTCCGCCGTTGGACCCGTTTTGCACCGAAATACGTGCCAAAGTCTAAGGTCTCTAAAGTTGTCAAACTACATGTCTACGGTCCAGTTTGAGGAGATGAACCCAAAGATATGTCCAATTTGGATTCCAATGAGCCGTGCACAATTTCGTCCGTTGGATCAGGTCACGGGCCCGCCAAATTGTCATTCCGATCAACCTTCTAAAAATCGGACCAAACTTGGCATACATGATCAGAAAATCGATACGGTCCTGATGGCGTAAGTTTCGTGTCGATCCGACGAACGTGCACGAAGTAATGGCTAAGTTTGTAAAACGTCGATACGGGGGTATCTCGACGGATACGCACTGATTTCGTTGCGCACGTGCAACGAAATCGGGTTTCGTCAGTTCACACACGTCGGTAACATCCATACGTGCCTTTCGATGCATATAGTACGCGACCACGTTGCCCGGTTTGTCGGGGTGCACGCCGTATCGGACAGATTTCTAAATTTTAAAAACAGAATTGAAAATTTTCGTGGAACTTTAACCAAGAGTAACTTTTTACTTACTGAATGAAAAGTGATTCCAGAAGGTACGTTATAATCTTGTCTATATTATTTTTGACTGTCTTTAATTAGTTTGTCAAAATATTTAGTAATCGATCCGAAAAATGGCTTCCAAGTTGGTACATTAAAACAGTTTTTTATGCTACAGAAAACAGGTTTTTCGTTAACTTCGTCTCGATTTTTCGATCAAGTTAGTGGGTCATTTTTAAATCCGTCTGAAGGATCTCGAAGAGGGTCATGTGGGCTTCGCATCAAAATTCATAGAAGTGAAAACGAAGGAGCGAGCATGAAGAAATTAGATCGAGAAGATGGGTACCTCGCTACATTTTTAAAACAGGGTGTTCTGTCTCACGGCTCGGTTTGTCGTCATTCTCTGGCGATGCGGCGGTCAACGGCCAAGTGCAGGCAGTGGGGTAGCTGCGTATGGACGTCAGCGAGGCTTGGGTGTAGGGAATTGAAGTTTCATGGAGAATCGAGGAAGGATTTTGAAGAAATCAAATTTTCGATTTTATGGAGTATATAGGATTTAAATCCAAAATTAACTAGAATTTGATTCAGTTTTTGATTCGAATTTGGGTCAATCTATTAGATAATCCAATTATGAGTGTATAAGAAAAGATTTGGATCAATTTGATGGAGATTCGGATTTGTTTTGAATTTTTGAATTCTCATGGGAATATCCGCTCGCGAGCACGGGGAGGGGGGGTCACGAGATAATGAGTTACACTTCTCGCGAGATATTCGCGAGAAGTAGGGTTGTTTGTTTTTTTTCTCCTTTCTTTTTATACCAATAAGCAAAATAAAAACTAATCAAAATAAAGTTTTGAATAATTATCTATATTCAAAATATTCTTAATCTAATATTATCTTTATTATTATTTCTACAAGTAAGCTTGTACAATTTTTAAAAATGCAAAATACCTCCCAATATATATATATATATATATATATATATATATATATATATATATATATATATATATATATATATATATATTACCTTATGGACACAAATGAGAAAGATTATTTTAAACCTAAAATGAATCTTTATAAGAACTAATTATTGTAAGAACAACATTGTATTTAAAAAAATTATTTTTATACATTTCTTTCTTCGATCAATATATTTCAAAATAACATGTTTAAAGATTTTAATTCCATTAACAACATAATAAAAAAATCCTCAAAATATTTAGGGGTTTTACATCTTACCCAACTTATAAAAATTTTGTCCTCAAAATTAAAAATACTCTTAATATATATAAATATAAGGTGACTAGATTGGTACATAGGAGGGCAGGTACATCATATAGTAACTCTGTTTGTCGAAATGATGGAGGAGGTGGTTATCACAGGAACCAAATTGACCTCATAAACTACAAGATGGGGTATTCCTCCTTCAAGACTACCCAACTTATAAGAGTTGGCCAACCGTGAAAATTAGTTGTTACAAAACATCTGAGAAGGATAATTTCTAAGGAAAAGACATGGGAATATATTGAACACTTCCCATGGATTCTAAGTTAGCCTCGATAGTAATGTAGCGTTCTTGGTCAATAACTTCTATTGGAGGATTATTACAATCTAGCATCGTTCCTACCGGTCAAGCTTTCAACAAGATGGTAGAAATGTCTTGTTCGAATATAACTAGAACATGGTGGTCCAAGGAATTTTAGTCTTCGTCTAACATGGGTAACTAAGAAATTAGAGTCTATGATAGTACCAACCTTTGCTAGAGGATTTGATTAGGTAAGGGTTTGGAATTTTTAAGTCATAATGACTAATGGGTGCAGGTTTGTTTTGGTGCCATGTAGGAGGCACGTGATTGCTTTGGGGTGGAATGCCTACCTCGTGGGTGTGTTGTGTCTTGGATGGATTGCGGGTATTTAGTTTGTTCAAGGGAATGAGTCGATATTGCATGGTTAAATCCCAATGGAATGTAAATAAGCCTATATGGTTTGTTCTAAGGAAAAATATGTCATGCATGTGGTGTAATTGAAATGGAGCAAGTGGAGATGCGTTTGTGTAGGACAGGTATGTCATGTGTGTAGAGGGGGCTCATCTAGTTCATGAATGTGAAAGTTGTCGGAACGAACTTGCTAGTCTTGTGCTCTAAATTTCAAGGTCACGGTAAAGGTTATCAAATGATACTAATAGAAATGGTCGTTATGAACCATTGATTTATTAGCCCAAGTGGAATCAATCTATTCCAATCATCTGCTAATTCTTAGAGAGGCTGGCCCTTATATTTTTTAAAAAAATTCTTTCTTGACTAAAATTAAGACACGATTCTACGGTGGAACAAAATTTTGAAGAATCAAGGTTGTTATCTTTTACCGCAGCTATCTAATACACGAGCAAATATGATACGAAGATCTGTTGCAACTCTCAAGCAGATGTATGAACGATTATGAATGGCATTCTAACATAAGAGATAGAGTATACTAAGTTTATGGTTTTATCCAACCCACATAAATTGGTTAAACGTAGAAAGCACAATAGTAGGACTTCTAATATGGTAAATTTCAAGAAGGTGCTTGATATTATGAGGTACTTCTGGTTGTAGTCATGGACTCTATAGGTAGTCTAAGTATTATTTATTTAATATTGCTCATGTATTGGCCATATTTTATCAAGGTGGTAAGAGAGGTCTTGGTCAAGCATAACCACTAACAAGTTGGTACAATTCCATTCATCGCATAACATATGCTACGAAGAGATATGGTTACAAATTTATGGAAGGAAAATTAGTGGACCGAGAGATGGGAACTACATAATAGGTATAAGGATCTATTTCATCAAGTTTGATTTTTATAGTCCAAATATGGCGATGGGCTATAATGGGTTTAACTGAGTCTCAATAGGTTCCCCAATTGGACTTCAATCTTTGATTGTATGAACTTTAGATTTTAATCTATAGTAGCTGGACAAATTTTATGGAATCGATTTAAACCATCCCTATTAGGTTAGGATAATGTAGAATAGGTTCCAATTCAAGTGGTTGGGCAAATTTCTCGTCGGGTGAGTAGAATAGGTTTTGTAAGTCATGAGATGCGCCTTCCATGACTTTTGTGTTTAAGTAGCACAAGAGGCCTCTATTGAGTGGCACCCTAGTGGCATGTGCATAGAGGGCTTCGAGTAGATCACAACCATATATTGGGCCAAAAGATTTGAGTCAAGGTTGGATCTCTCACTGCAGTCGAAAAGTACATCGATGTTATGGTAAGGGTTATCGCTAGTCCTTTTTGACTTGAAAGTCGAATTATAAAAATAGAGTACAAGAAGGCATGTTCAAGTGGGACATGATATATCTAGATGAAGGTGGACTCATTTAGATCTTGTATGTATAATTTGTTGGAAGGTAACAGCTGGTCTCATGCTCTGAATATTAATGTCACAGTCAGTGACACCAAATGATCTAAAATATAGAGTGGATTCATGAGTCACTATTTTATCATCCAAGTGGGAACCAATTTACCCTAGTCAATCGGTAATCCCATAATTCCTAAAATGAAGAATGGCTTACAACTATTCACTCTAGAGACTAGGACATGGTTTTAGGAATAATAAGGTTAGGAATATTTCGAGGTCGTGATATTGTACCCTAACTTTGATAATAAGAATAAGGCACGATGTATTAGAGTACATGATATGGTAGATATAAATCAAATTCGAGGATCGTACCCTTATTTCTAATAATAGAAATGATTGCGTACAATGATACATGAGTGGATAAACTATAATGACCCACTCCTCCATGGTATACGAGAGTCTATCGACGGGGTAACGAACTCTAAAGCACGTCATATGAAAGATCTCTAACGACTAAGTCATCAATTTATATTTGTGTCAAGCCTGCCAAATGATGGTCATAAGGACTCTAGTGGATACGAATGTAGTACTGATGTATTGATGTTGATAACTGGTAAATCATGATGGAGTGTTAGGCTACAACTATTGGCTAAGATGGTGAATGTGTTGTTCAAATGCTAAGTCACTTCTTTAATAATAAAATCATATACCTAGAATAACACCGGTTGGATCCCTAATCTCGGGATGGGTGTCTATCATAGTCATGGTAACTGCTTGTCCCTATTTCTCTCTATTCCTTTCATGTCTAAACTGTGGACTTGGTCGAGTAAGGGTTGGTATAAGGGTTGCTATTTAAAGTAAGAGTCAAGAAAAATAATTAGAGAACCATAATATTTTGTTTCTAGAGAATAGATGGTCGCCCAGGTTGGTGTTTGACCAAGAGTAAGATTCTAATCATTATCAAATTCAAGTGACTAGAAGATCACGATAGTAGTTTTAGGGTCGAGGGAAGAACGAGTAATTTAAGGCAAGGTTGTAGCCACTTGGCTTGGCCGATGGTAGCTACACTTGTGTATACAACTTCCATGGCCATAAGAGAATACTCCGAGTCTACTATTGTTTGTTTTTATGGGATAGGGGATGGAAAACAATGAAGGGTTCGAGGGAGATGTCCTTGAATACAATACAATGTTCAAGGGCGATTGAGTAATTCCAAGGGAGTTGTCAAGACAGTTGCGGATGAGATACCTAGAGACATCTATCTCTCAATCTACGTGGAAGAATTATATGAAGAGCGAACCAAGTGCACCAAGGTTGATCAGACCATGATACACTGATTCTGATTAGACAATATGTTAGTGGGTGTCCCCAATATACATATACCTTGAACAAGCTCGATAAGGGTAAGCTTGCAAAACTAGACTATAAATAGCGACATCATTCACGGTAGTACAAGTATAAGTACATGAGATAATGGATAAAACAGTTATAAATAGTTCAAGTTTCATAAGGATCTAAGTCTTGTCCGGTATTCCTACTTATACAATCATCCTACTTCCTCTTGTATCAGTCTGTGGTTGACCAATGGAGTATGGGCTACTAAAACTCTATATTCTAGGTTAACATATCTTCCTGCACTAGCATATATTCAGTTGCCACCCCGTTACACTTCATTACTAGGTTACAAGGATACGGGTGGTGGGCTGTGAGGCATATTGTCCAACTTATAAGTCAACTAATAGAGTAACTGAGAATTATAACACGATTACTTGTGTGAATTATCTTTCTAACCTCCCTATCAAGCACGAGGAAAAAGATAAGATTTACAGCAAAAGGAATCAAGCAGAAGGAAGTCAAGGTAATCAGATGAGAGTTCGAATTGAATTCAAAAAAGGAGGTCAAGTGTGTGGATGAGCTTCTAGACTCTAATCCGATCTGCAGGCTCACATCGGTACAATAACGTAACCAAAGTGATAAACTCGACCTGCATGGGCTACCACAAAAACATGTAACGCCCAGTCCTAAAATACTTAGGACTAAGTACGTATTTATGCCAGCTGCACACATATGAAGTATACTCCAATATATGGAAACCTTGTATGTATACATTGTTTGCAAAAACAAAATTTTCTTCTATTACAAACTTTTGAAAAGAGTACAAAAGTACAATTTGAATTCTAGGAAAGTACAACTATAGGAATCTGATCAGAAGACGATCACTTTATCCCTTGGACTATGTGAACTTGAAGACTAGAGCCTCTGGAGAATGTAGTAGCAATTTTGCAAGAGTTCTTGATCTCTGTGATGCTTTAACAATGATTGGAAACTCTATTTATAGAGTTCTAGAAATAACTGTTTTAGCAGTTATTCTGATGTGCGCGAGACTGGATTGCACCACATTGGGTTGCGCCAACCTTATCTTGCGCCAACTTTCATTCAGTTAATCAATCGTGTACTAACTATATTTAGACGCGTGGCATCATGTGATTGAAATACGCGTGGTCGTGTACAGAATAGTAGACACGTCTTGAGAGATTAGTGGCATGTGCACCACATCATCCTATTTTAGAATGTAAGTTGTCTCAACTTCATCAGGTTGCACGAGCTTCGGTCAACAAGTCAAACTGCGCCTGATTGAGTTGCGCCTAGGCGTAACTCAATGCATAAGCACGTGGCAGCTTTTGAAAAGAAGTCTGTTCAGATTGCGCCTAGGCGCAACTAAGGAATTTATTTAGATTGCGTCTAGGCACAACTTATAAGATGTGCAGGACAGCTGTCAATCCAATCTCCTCGAGCGGCATAATTCAAGGGATTCGAAGAGATTTTCTCCGTTTACTGTGCTGTCAGTTGTCAGTGCTGTCAGGTAATGATGAATATTAAATGTCAAACGCCACGTAGACTTTGGTGCAATATAACTGGGTGCAGTCTAGTATATGGCGCAACCTGATCAGCGGCACAATTTAATCTCCGAGCTTCATATCAGCGGTGCAGCTTGATTTTTAGGGCGCAACTTAATTATTGAGTAGTAAATGCATGGCGCAACTTGATTTTTAGGCCCTACAAGACCCCCTTCAAAGTTTTCGAAACTTTAAAAAGATTTCAAAGTTTTGAAATACTTTGAATAATAAAACTTTTGATTTTAGATTGCGCCAGTCAATGCCTAGCCATCATAATTAAATTTCTTTCTCGAAAACACTCGATCTCCTCTTCGTTTTCCCGAGTTTCATTGATGATTTTCAGTTTCCCATGAGGAATATGAAGGGTCAGTTTAGTTTTATATATATAGGGGCTGGTCCTTGTACTTATTCTTTACTTCTGTACTTCGATGGCACCTAAAAAGAAGGAGATGGAGACAAATGCTGACATTGAAATCAAGTCCTCTGAAGCGGGACCTGAAGTCACGCCTACAACTTTTTTGTTGGAGGCTGACCCGTCACTGAGGGCGGTGAACTTCTTAGACTGTTTTGGTTTAAATCCAACAGTCTTCAATCACTCGAGTGGTGGGCCATCACTTTCCTCTGAAGAGCGCGGCGACTCGAAGGGATTCCTTAATCTGATGCGTCGCTCGGGGACCCGCAACATGCAAGAATTGGACGCTGCCCTTCGTCAGACCAATGAAGACGAGAAAAAGAAATAATGTGAAAGCATGCCAGCTTTTATTTTCTTTTTATGTATCTTCTCCTACTTGTCTGTAGGGGTCTACCCCTCTTTATGAAATAAAATTTATAATTTCTGACATCATTATTGTGTGGCTGTGATTCCAAGTGGCGCATGTAGATATGCTCTTTTAACGAATTCAATGTTTACTATTTCTTTGAGAGACACATGGCAACCATCATGTGGTTAAGAGCGCCTCTTGTTTAGTTCTTTCTCGAAATAAACTCCTAGAACAACGTATTGTTCACATCTTCAACACTTTTAAAAGGATAGCCAAAATGAAAGGAAAGAGACATTCATGCTCTCTCATTTTTATTTTAGAAGATGACTTCTCACAAGATCCCACTGTTCAGCAAAAATTCAACATCCACAAGTTCACTTGCGCCACATCAACCTGATGCTATTCTTTTGCATGTTGCACCTTCGGAAGTTGGTAAGTTCCAGTAAAGAACCAATGGTTTTCACACATGAGCGTTTTTACTTTGCCCTATTCTTGAAGATAGGTGTTAATTTAAAGAAATAAAGCGCATGTTGTAGATGCGCGCTTGAAATTCTGAGAAGAAGCACACACTGCAATCAGTCTGACTTTGATCAGAAGCGCGCACTATTAATATGCGCCTGTTTGATCATCGCACACTGTTGATATGCGCCTATTCTTCTGAGAATAGGCGCACATTGCTGATATGCGCCTGTTGATTGGCACACAGTTTTGATATACGCCTGTTAATCAGCACACACTATTGATATGCGCCTGTGCTTTTGAGAATAGGCGCACATTGCTGATATACGCCTGTTGATTGGCATACAGTTTTGATATGCGCCTGTTAA
This sequence comes from Iris pallida, assembly GCA_029216955.1. Lineage (NCBI taxonomy): Eukaryota > Viridiplantae > Streptophyta > Magnoliopsida > Asparagales > Iridaceae > Iris > Iris pallida. The sequence goes on along the minus strand of JANAVB010004797.1, from coordinate 2,654,174 downwards.
TCAGCACACAATTTTGATATGCGCCTGTGCTTCTGAGAATAGCGCACATTACTGATATGCGCCTGTTGCTTGGCGCACAGTTTTGATATGCACCTGTTAATCAGCACATAGTTTTGATAGATTTGACTAACTTTTCTTTCTTTGTTAATATTTGCAAAAGTTTGGTTGGCAAGCTTCTTCAAAACTGGTATCGGCGACCTGGATGCTATGAAGAGCTTTTTTTTGACACCCACATCAGACAGCTCATGTGATTCTGACACTCAAATCAGACAGCTCAGGACTCTCTGTTTTCCAAAAGGGTCTTCCTCAGATGGTAGGAAGAGCCTTTATACATGAGAGTTGGATGGTGGAGAGATAGAATTAGGAATCCTATCACAAGGGTGATCTCGTTCCTAGTTCCCATGACGGGTCGTCTTTTCTCCACCAGTTGTATTGACAGCAGCTTTTCTTTGGGCTGCTGTACTCTGTGGTTCTCCTCTCGTCTTTCTGAGAGAGAAGACCAGAGTTGATTCCGTTGTCTTACTCGTTGCTTCAGGACGAGATGACAAGGAACTGGCACCAACAAGAAGATCCAAAGATGTAATAGACCTTCAGTTCTCAATAAGAAGATCCAAAGATGTAATAGACCTTTATTTGTAGTAGATTTTCATCAAGATGTATCTATGTTTTTAAAGAAGGAATAAAAATTGACTTTCTCTTCTTCTTCCTTTTATAATTTGATTTTGATGTGCCGATATGGAAAAATAGAATCCAGGAGAAATGTGGATGTGACAAGTTGCTGATATAAATAATCAGAATTCAGAGGTATGGAGAACGTAAACTCTCGTTATGAAAAGTGAACAGTCACTTTGATTTTCGAGAAAGAGACAATGAATGAACAATCGTGTCGATTTTTGAAGAAAGGAAAATGAACGATCACTTATAAATGAATGAACATTTATGAATGAACGAACAGTTATAAATGAACGAACAGTTATAAATGAACGAACAGTTGTAAAAGAACGAACAGTTGTGCATATTTCAAAAAGTCGCATCAGTTCTCGAGGTTGACTATCTAGTTGTTCTGTCTACAAATAGAACAAAACTTTCGTAGATATTGTCCATTTCTTTTCTTTCTGTACAAAATGTCTTCCAAGGATTTGCTCACTCCGAAGATTGAAGGAAAGATCGAGACGCCCCTTGTTGAGCCTCCAGTGCCTCCTCAGAAAGAAAGGGGTGAAGGCTCAACTGCTCCTGTACCAGGACAGGACTTGATTGCCAAGCTAGTGGAGCCTGGGAAGACTGCCAAAGAAGAGGCATTGAGGATGGCTGCTTGTAAGTTTTTTGTGAGTTCAGACAATGAGATGTTTGAACTATTGGCAAACTATGTATTTAATCATGAAGGATCGGGGCCTCCTTCCCGTCCTTAATATTATGTAACTCTATTCTGCTTTTGAATAAAATGAACTTTTATTTACATCATGTCTCTGAAATAAAGTACATTTTGCTTTTATACATAATATTTCTTGAGAAATTTGTCATTGATAGGCATCATAGCAACTCTGCCATCCAGCAACCTTTTCTCGTCGAGCGCTTCTAATTCTTGAAGTCAAAGACGATCATTATTCTCTGTAGTAAGTTCATTAGCGATGGCGCTTCTCAATGAAAAAATTTGAATTTCCAGTGGTAAGACAGCTTCACATCCATATACTGTAAAAAAGGTGTGCAACCTGTGGGATTACGGACTGTAGTACGATATGCCCATAGACATTCTCCAAGTTTATGACTCCAATTACGTTTGTTAATAGAGATAAACTTTTTAAGGAGTTTGATAATGGTCTTGTTGAATGCTTCAGCTAACCCATTAGTCGCAGGATTATAGGCCGTAGAGGTAACATTATTGATTCTGATGTCATCACAGAACCTGTTAAACTTCTAGCTGACGAATTGTGGCCCATTATCATAGATGATTCGGCAAGGAACACCAAATCTGTATATCACATGATGTTTGATGAAGTTGATGACACTACTAGTCTTTACTTCAGCCAAAGGTATAGCTTCTGCCCACTTGGAGAAATAATCGGTTATAGCCAAGATGAACCGATGTCCTTTAGACGAAGGAGGATTGATAGGGCCAATTATATCCATGCCCCAAGCTTCGAAGGGCCACGAGGCAGCAGTCGGATGAAGAAATTCCGATGGTTGATGAATAAAATCTGCATGAATTTGACATGCACGGCATTTTCTTGCATAATCAATAGCATCTCATACCATAGAGGGCCAGTAGTAGCCTATACGTCGAATACGATCCTGTAGTTTAGGACCAGGCTGATGTGCTCCACAAACGCCATTATGAGCTTCACGTAATATCTGTTTTGCTTCATCACCAGCGAGACATCTCAAAAGTAACCCATCAAAAGTTCTTCGATAGAGAGTTTTAGTAGTGTTATTATAATAGAATCGAAGCGATCGGCGACGAATACTTGTAGCTTCCTTAGGATCTTCTGGCAATATGCCATATACTGTAAAATCAATGAAAGGTGCTCTCCAGTCCTCGCTAATGACATTGACTTCAGTTAGATTATTGAATTCAATGTTGTGGTTGTTTTCAACACAAAATAGTTCTCTATTAGAGATAACAACCATTTGTTGTCTTTTGACTGGCACTGCCAATACCACAGCTAGGTTAGCTAAGGCATCAGCTTCTGTATTGCATACACGACGTACATGTTCAATGAAGAACCCTTTGAACGAAGAAGCTATCCTGGTTGCTGCTTCGTGGTATGGTACCAAATCTTGATGTCGAACTTCATATATGCCTCTAACCTGATTAACAATCAGCTTAGAATCACCATATACTTGGAGATATTCAATATCCAATTATTTGGCTAATTGGAGTCCAATAAGCAAGACATTGTATTCTGCTACATTGTTAGAGCATGATTCGTCCAAAGAATAAGCCCTTTGAATAGCTAATCCATCTGGTGAAACGAGTACAATTCCCACTCCAGCAACAAGAGTACCTCCAGGTCCAATTCTAGAAGCTCCATCAAAGAACAACCACCAAGTAGGAAATTCTTCTGAGATCGTATTTGATTCCAATGTTTCGTCTAGAATCTCGTCATATAGTTTAGATGTTTCAGGGACAGGATGAGCTGCTAAGAAGTCAGCAAGCGCTTGACCTTTCACAAACTTTTGAGGAACATAAACCGTATTATATTGTGCTAATAATATGGCCCATGTAGCAAGCCTAGAATTGAGTGTACTTGGCTTCTTCATTAAGACTCTAAGAGGATTGACTCGGGATATGACATGAATAGTTTGGCCTATGATGTAATGTCTTATCTTCTGAACAGCAAACATTAAGGCTAAACATTCCTTCTTCACCGGACTATAACGATGTTCAGCTCCAATCATCGTTCGACTAAGGTAGTAGATGGCTTGTTCATGACCTTCCTTGTTCTTCTGAGCTAGCAAAGCTCCCAATGAATGATCCACTGCTCGGACCTACATTAAGAAAGGTATTCCTGAGATCGGTGGTACAAGAACCGATGGACTCATTAAATACCGCTTTATGTCATCAAATGCTCGTTGACACTCTTCTGTCCAAACGAAAGATACACCTTTCTTCATTAATTGAGTAAATGGTCTACAACGTCCAGATAAATTTGAAATGAACCGCCTGGTGTACGCAAGTCAACCTTGGAATCCTCGTAGCTCTTTTAGGTTGCGTGGAGGACGCATCTCTTGAATGGCTTTGATCTTCTTGGGATCAACGTGTATACCCTTAGAGATAATGACGAAGCCGAGAAATTTGCCACTAGAGACACCTAAGAAAGACTTGGTGGGGTTCATTTTGAGTTGATGCTGGCGCATTAGATTAAAAATAGTTCTTAAATCTTGAATGTGATCTTCCTTTAGACGACTTTTGACAGCAATATCGTCAATATAGCATTCGACAGTCTTTCGTAAATGATCTCGAAAGATAGTATTCATAGCTCGCTAGTAAGTTGCACCTGCGTTCTTAAGACCAAAAGGCATGATTGTATATAGTACACTCCACGAGGAGTACGAAACGAAGTATATTTTTCATCTTCAGGGTTCATCCGGATTTGATTATATCCAGAAAACCCATCCATGAAAGAAATTTGTTTGAATCCACATGTATTGTCGATCATGACATCAGTAATTGGGAGAGGGAATTCGTCTTTAGGGCAAGCATCATTGAGATCCCGAAAGTCAATACAAACTCGAACCTTTTCGGTCTTCTTCAAAACTGGTACAACGTTGGCTACCTAGTCAGGATGATGTTCTTCCTCTGATAAAACTGCAAGTTGGCCATCAATTGTATCCATCATTTCAGGCTTGAATCGTCGTTGTTGTTGTTTGACCAACTTGGCATTCGGCAAGATATTAAGTTTGTGAGTTACAACTTGAGGATCTAATCCTGGCATATCTTCATAACTCCAGGCGAAGACATCAATATATTCACGAACAAGGTGAATTAATTCTTGTTTATCATCCTCTGAGAGATTTTTGCTAATGAGGATTGGCCGTGATACGCCCTTCTCTCCAATATCAACTTGGACTAGTTGATCCTCAGTAGGTGGTTCTCGTTGTTCAAAACGAAGTTCCTACTGATTATCCATCCTTTGTGCCCAAGGGTCCACTTCAGAAGCTTCTTCAATGTCATCTTCATCATCTTTCGAAAATTCGGCAGATACCATGTTAGAAGATACTGTTATCCGATGAACATGACCAATGCTGGTATCAGAATCCTATGAGATGGAATCAGAAGAGTTAGATCGTTCTTCTTCATCAGATTCGGAAGGTTCTGGAGTTGGAAGTGGTGAAGCATAACCTAATCCCCGCTTCGTTTTACTGTAGTATTGTTGTGATTTTCCTTTTGGAACAGAAATACGAATAGGAGTTCGTCTTCCTTTACCGTTGCTGAGGCCTGTTCTGAAATCATAGCCCATTTTACGGATAATTGTCTTGGATTGTGGACTATAACGACGTAATTGTAGCCTTCATGTATCATCTCTATTATCATTATAGAGCATGATTTTTTGTTCCTCTCTTTTATTGAAGAATATAGGCCTTTCATCTTTCTTTCAAGACGGTACTAAGAAGTACGACTCTTGTATTGAATCCAATGATACCACATTTCGTAGAGATGATATGACTTCTATTGTAAGTAGTTTAAAACTATCTAGCATATCCAAATAGCATTGAGTATAGTAAAAGACATCAATATACTGCAAAGGAGATGCTTTATTGATTTTTACACCATCATTTATAACAGGAACTTTAGCCTTAGCAGTCTTAGTCAGATTGATGACAAGGGGGGGAGAAGAAGAACGAGAAGGATGAGGGGGCTTCTTACGACAAAGGTCGATTACAAGCGGTTCAGAAGAGGTGAGCTTCCTTCGTTCCTGACTATCAACAGGAAGCTGCTTCTCATGGGAAGGAAGATAGATAGTCAGTGGTTTGGACGACTGGGGACAAGAAGTACGCCCTTTGACAAGAATCACCAGAGTATCATTTGGTATATATTTCTATTCTTCATCTGTGTCCATTGCCAGTACCATCTTCATGAATTCTTCCTTATGCATACGAGAATCGTTGCAGTATGCTTCAACTCCTTTGAAAGGGTTCAGATCTGCAACTTCTTTTTGGACTTCTCCATTACCATCCATATATTTGAAACATTGGTGGAGAGTAGAAGGTACAATATTGTGTTCATGGAGGAATGGTCTTCCTTACAAAGCATTGTATAACCCTTGATTATCAATTACATAGAAAGTTACCTTTATACGAAGATTGCCAATTTGAAGTTTCAGGCGTATCTTCCCCAAAGGTTCACTTCTTCCTTGATTGAACCCAAGATGGTAGTGATGGTTGTAGACAAGTTATGCACTGGGATCTTCAAAGCATCTAGCAAAGACTTCGGCATGATACTAAGAGCAGACCCTGGATCAATCAGAATATGATCGACTTTCATGGTATCCACATACCCCGTAAAATAGAGAGTATGATCATGACAATTGTCTTCTAACAACATGTCATCTTATGTAAAAGTAATATTGGGCATTTGTTCAAATACACTATGACAATGTGCACAGCTGACTGGCTCCTTTTCAGGCTTTTTTAGAAGAGTAAGACAAGCATCAGCCTGCATCAAAACTTTACTTAACGTCTCTCGAGTTTCTTGTGAGAGACGTAAGAGTTCAAAGATTGATAATCTTGCTGGAGTATTGGCTAATTGAGCCAATATATCAAAATTATATGGCTTTTTGAGTCCAAAAGATGAGGACTTCTTCGATGCTTTATCAAAACGAACAGGTTGTTTTTCCTTGTCGGCTGATGTCGGTTTAGGAGGAGTTGGTTCAACCACCGGCAGAGATGTGGATGGTATATTCTCAGCAGGAGAAGATGGTGTAGGAGGAACATCAGGAGATGGGACAGAATTCTCTTGAGTTTCGGGGTATTCCCGAAGGTAGGGTTTCCCAGACCTAGTGCCAATTAGAATTTCTTCTTCTGCTACTGGTTCAAAAGATACCATGTTGCAGTTCTTGGATTTAGTTTTGGAGTGCTTCTTTTGCTTAGAAGAGGAAGGCGTTTCAAAATATGTTACCAGATCTGGGTGAATCCACATAATCTCTCCTCTGTTAGTTGATAGTGGAACAAGACCTTCATTTTGAGGAGGTGGGAGATTCACGATTTCAAGAGTAGTCCTTGGAATGGGGACAACACCATCTTGAACAAGTTGTGGTAGAAAGTCACCAAACTGTACAGAAACAACATTAGTTGTCACAGTCTTCTCATCCTGCTGAAGAGTAATTGCTCCAGAATTGACCATCTCTTGGATTTTGCCTTTGAGCACGTAGCATACTTTGGTTGGATGCCCTATAAATTTGTGATAAACACAGTATTTAGGGTGATCAGTTTTACCTACTTCTTCTGACCGTTTTGCCTCCGGCAATTGAAGCTTATTACCTTTAATTAAGCAATCGAAGATGCTCAAAGTATCATCTTCATCGAAAGAATACTCTTCTTTTATACGAGGTGTTTTCTGTGGTGGTGCTGATGGAGTAAGTGCTGTCTGAGAAATATTAACAGCCAATGACTCATTGCCCTTGAGATTAATGGCCAATGTTTCTTTACCCTTGCGGTTATTCTGGCGATTATTACCCCCAGGTGTAGAATGTTCATCTTGGTTAGGATGGGTCATTTGAACTCCTAACTGTTTAAACTTTTCGGCACTAACTTCTGCCGTCTTGGCATTCACAATGAAAGAAGGCCAATCCTAGAATTGTGTAAATCTCGTCCACATACTGATAATAGGCAACAAGTTTGATTTGCGGGTGTCTATTGTTACAGCAGATGGAGTTCTTAAAGGCATTTTAAGTGCCTCTCGGCGGAATCTTTCAATGAAACTCTCTATGGATTCATTGTGTCTTTGTTTGATCTTAATGAGGGCAGACATTGTCATGTCGTTGACTCCCTCGTAGAACCGTTTCAAGAATGTAGAAGCATGGAAAAAGACAAAGAAAGCCCATGCGGCTCAAAACAGAAGGAGCCTCATGCGGCTCATAAGTCCTTCAGGATCCCATGCGGTTCACAAACAGAAGGAGCCTCATACGGCTCCAAAAGTCCTTCATGTGGCTCGGATGGCTCCACGCCACGTGGCCTCACGCTGTCCGAACCGACAACTGGCCATAAAGCAGCAGCTTAGATTAATTACTCTGACGGCAGCCCTGACAATGACAGCTCTGACAAATGACAGCTCTAACATAAAATTCGAAATGATGGCTCTGACATGATGGCGTGCTCCTAGGGAAAAGAAGAAAATCTTTTATAGCTGGCATGATCCGTCAAGTCCAAAGCTCCCTATGCGGCTGCCACTCCTATACGGCTGACACCCCTATGCGGTTGCTCTTTTCATGCGGTTGCTCTACTCATGCGGCTGCTTCCTTCATGCGGCTGTTACCTTCATGCGGCTGCTTCCTTCATGCGGCTGCCACCTTCATGCGGCTGCCTCCTTCATGCGGCTGCCACCTTCATGCAGCTGCTACCTTCATGCGGCTAGGAGTGTAGGGGCTACCCATATGCGGTTCATTTAGAGACCGCATTCATGCGGCTCTGTCAGGACGTCCCACTCACGACAGTTGAGACACGTGGCGGTCCTCATGACAGTTGAGACACGTGGCGATCCTCATAATAGTTGAGATACGTGGCTGTCTTATCCCCTCGGAATTATGGCTGCTCGTAAATCAGAACAACCAGATTTAGTGCAATCATCATAATTACTCAGATCAAATCAGATTTGTTGTAATTAAGCAAATTGAATACGTGGCGGGAGATCCGAGCTTGTCATGACAAATTGTGAAGATTCATTGCAATCAGTATTAATTGCCCATACAGATTTGGCGCAATCAAGAATTAACTGCCCAGATGTAATGCAATCAAGATTAATGGTCCAGATGATTGGCCGCCGACTTTTCAAGGGAGAATCATTGCAAACCCTAATGATCACACCCTCACTTCTATAAATAGCAAGGTGCCTTTCCCTTACAAACCCTGGAGAATTCAGGAGAAAAAGAGAAAGAGAATTCCACTCTCTCCACCCGGCTGGACACACAGAGAGACAAAGGCACGCGCGCAGAAGAGTCTTTCCACACGTCCCGAAAGCATTTCTTCATCAGAGTCAAGGCTACGTCCGATCGTCCAAGGAGTAAGGCAGAGCAGCCGTCGCTTTTTCGAGCCTCTATCGTCATCCCCCAGAATCAAAAATAAATAATCGTACTTAGATTGTTGTACCTAGGTTTTCATTCCTAGGCTTTCTTTGTACGAGCGAGTTTGTATTATGAGTCTAAGTTCGGCCCTCCTATAAAATTGTTCTGCACTTTTACAATCAATGGAAAACACGATGGCGACTCTGCTGGAGACTAACTTCTCCACGGCTGAGGAGTTGGTGACGCAATCGGACACATCCAAACTTGGCTCCACTCAACAAATGCTGGTCGTCCGGTTCGACCAGCAGGCGTTTGAAGAAATGCTCTCCGACGGGAGCACTGGCCCGGTTCAGCGGCGAGCCCGCACGAAGAAGGCCCGGAGGGAGTGGAGGCCCAAATCATTCGCTCCTCCCCAAGCTCTCGAAGAAATACTCTCTGTTGCTCAAAATGGCGTAGAAGCCTCGCAGGCAACCCCACTTTAGACCATAGAGGACTCTGCCGTCACCAAGTCCGGCAGAAGAAAATACTATGATGTTGGACTTGCAGGGGCAAAGAGGAACTCTATGCGATCTGAGCCGCATAAGAGTGCCAGCCGCATGAAGAGGGCTCATGCGGCCGCAACCGCCAGCAGCATGAAGAAGACTCATGCGGCCACAGAAGTCGGCCGCATGCAGAATGCCCATGCGGCCAAAACTACCAGCCGTATGCAGACAGCATGTACGGTCATGACTTTCAACCGCATCCCGGAGGTTCATACGGCCACCGCTTCTAGCCGCATAAAGAAGGCTCATGCGGCCACAAAGGATAGCCGTATGCAGACAGCCTGCACGGCCACTGATCCCAGCCGCATACCATCTGTCCCATGCGGCTCACGGTCAGTCTTCGACTGCCTCTCAGGCGATCCTGACCCCAGATGCTCTCATGTGCCAATCACAGGGGACTCTTCCTACTATGCACTCTCAGGTGCTAGAAGGAAGAAGTCTCGGGCAGCGCGGGCTCGGCGAGCTCAGACGGCTGTCCCAACTTCTGACTATCAGGACGTCCCGCTGACTATTACGCGGGCCCCTGATGGAAAGTTGTACAGAACCACCCGTGTCCAGCCCCCGGCGGCCAACGAACGGGATAGTTATCAAGAATCTCCCAACAATGATCAGGGATAAGTACTTATGCTTACCCCACATCAGAAAGCAGGCAGTATGCCAACACACTCATGGGCTCAGAACTCCTGGGCCCACAAGACGGGTGACTTACGCAACGTGATTCTTCACAAACGTAAGGAAAGAGACGAAGATTTGATGTGCAGAAAGTCCTATCAGGGACATCAATGCACCCAAGTCATTGTCAACTGCTGCTGTAACAAGGCAGCAGTACAGGAAGACCGGCGGTCCGTCTTCCAACGGCTGCAACACCCAAGCTCAGAAGATGAGGCGCTTCTCGTCGCCTCCTGCAATTCTGCTCTGAAGATTCCTGGCAGCGGTAGAGGGAAGAAAACGAATGTCTCCAGTCCGAAAAATCTCAACCGACGTAACCAAGAAACTCCCTTCTAAGCGGTTGTCTACCACCGTTACAGGAGGAGTTTACCAAGGTACCCCTTCAAAGACGAAATCTGCCACACTTGGAGGCATTAAAGCCGGGGGTAGCACTCCTCCAAACATCCACGACAATCCGGTATTCCAAGAAGATAATCCAGGGGAAACGGTTCACCCAACAGATGCAGCAGATCCCGACGTCCCCGTGGACGTCCATAATTCTCAAGACGAGGCAAGCTCTGAAGCTGGGGGTACCACTCTTTCTGAGTCCGAACCAGAGGAGAACATTCCCACATACCCTGACGACTTCTCTGTACAAGGGTATGACTCAGAGGGCACGTCTTCTACCGTTCCTTCCATCTCTCCTCATGTGAGGACGATATTCATGACGGACAGCAACCAAGACGGTCCCATTGATCGCCAACGCATCGAAACTCTGGAGGCCATACTGCATGCCTTGGTCAAGTCCGTGGACGAGATCAATGCGGCCCTTCCAACTCTGCAAGAAAGAACGCCTGGCCAAACAAGCTTGGGTCCCGCGGTCAATGCGGATTCGAATTCAGCTGCACCAAACCCGAGTGATAATCCTCCTAAAATATCGGCCCCCACCGCTGCAGACGAGGCTAGGGAGTCAAGAAGAGAGGTCCAGGAGCTCCGGGCCATGTTCCATGCCCGAGAAAACTGCCAAGACCTCAGGATACGACAATCGTATCCTGCTGCGTGGAGAGATGTTCCCTTCCCACCAATATATAAACCGTTTAACATCAATCCGTATGATGGGAAGACATCTGCAAGCAGGTACATCACCTACTTCGAGGTCACAACCGACCATCTGCCTCATGACGACGCCATCCTTACACGGTTGTTCATCGGGACACGGGAGGGGGTCGCCTTTGACTGGTACCGCAACTTGCCGGACAACTGCATCCATTCTTTCATCGGCTTCAAACGTATGTTCCTGGAGAGGTTCTACGAGGTAGGACAAGACGTGACAATGTCTACCCTCATGGACGTTGTTCAGGGAGAAAATGAGCTGATAAGGAACTATATCGAACGGTTTCGTCAGACCGCGATGAAGTTGCCTTCCGGTAACCCTGATTCCTCCTTGATTGAAATTTTCCAAAAGAGGCTACTTCCCACGATCAGCCTCTGGATGGGCGCAAGTCAATTTAAGGATTAGAAGACTTTTATTATTAGCGCCACTAGCGCAGAAGACAAATTGAAGAAAGCTCGCCAATTGGGATTACACGTCTCGGAAGGAGAAGACAAGGGTAAACGCCCTAACACCAACAGCAACAATGGTGGTAATCCTCCAACAATCGAGACAATAAGGGCAAACAAGCTATGGTGGCCGACACAGCTTCGAAGCCTGAACCGAAGTCGGCAGAGAAGCAGTGGCCTCAGATGGCCTATTCCTTCGAGGATGGCCATGTCAAGCACATCTTGGACATGCTCATACAGGGAGGCCGAATTCAGTTCCCTCCTCCAAGGCGTGAACCTCGTCTGCAGAAATGGAGAACCCCAAGTACTGCCACTACCATCGCTATATCCACCATGCTACACATGACTGCTACCAACTGAAGCGATACATCCAGCATCTCATCGATTCTAAGGCTCTGGCCATTAATTTCGAAGAGGTGACCGTAGCAGCCAACATGGTGTCAGTACAATTCGGCAGCTTCCCTCCGACAAAGACTCAAGATAGAGTAGTACCCATCCCCAGAGCAAGGATGGAGGTCGCTAACCTTCCACCTCCCCGAAACCAGGATGCTGGCCTAGTGCCCCTTACCACATCACGAGGAGAGGTCATGTGGGTCCATCCGGATCTGGTATCCGAAGTGACTCAGTCCGCTCCTCCCTCCACCAGCAAGAAGAAAAATGGGAAAGTCAAATCATGTCACACAATCTCGGCAGAGGTCGAAGAAGCTACTGTTGTGGTTACCCGCTCCGACGCACAAACCCAACCTCCACCGGGTAACTCGGCTGAAGATCATCATCCAACAGCTGCTGATGCTCCAGGACCTTCGCAGCCTTCGATGACCGACAAGCCTAGGTCGAAGGAGACTCGTTTTGACAAGCCGCTCCAAAGAGAGACGCCTCATGGGCTGGAGAGGCCCTACAACTTTGACATCTTGGCGCAATTGGCTAACACACCGGCCAAATTATCGCTATACGAGCTCCTGAGGCTCTCCAAAGATGTCTGCATCGTACTAAGCGAAGCACTCCAGAATGCCGATGCATATCTGGTCCAGTCCAATCTCACTGGGGAAAGCCCGCCTACAGATCTCCAGGACATCGCTTGCACAGGCGCAATGTCCAACATCGTCTTTACTCCGCAGGATATGCTTATCAAGACCAACCTGCATGATCGCTCTCTGTACTATACTGGGTACATTGGCGATGTCAAGGTGGACCGGATGCATATTGATCCCGATTCTTCCATAAGCATCATCCCGAAGAGCCTACTACACCATCTGCGCATCCCAATGCATCGCCTGACGCCGACAAGCACCGCCATCAGCGGTTTCAATTCAGGCAGAAGCTATCCGATCGGGAAAATTCGCTTGAAGTGCCAAATCGGCGACCTTCAGTCAGAAGTGACCTGCTATGTCATAGATGCGGACACTTCCTACAACATTCTCCTGGGGCGTCCTTGGATACACGATTACATGATCGTGCCCTCCACACTGCACCAGTGCTTCAAGTACGTCGACAAGCACGGCTTCGTGAGGACAGAATTTGCCGACATCGATCCCTTCAAAGGGGTCGAATCCTACTACTCAGATTCATGCTTGTACGAGAAATCAAAAAAGCATCTTGCCAAAGGAGATACTCAAGCTCAAACTGAGGCAGCAACTGGATCAGAAGGACCTCTGACGATCCACCTCCAAGCCCACAAACCTGGCATAACTGTGTCCCTTACAGCCACTCTGCGTAAGGACGCAATTAGCCTCTCTGCACAGAAGGAACAGTTGATAATCCGACTGCCAAGGTCTGGCCAAGTGCCAAGACCCACGACAGAGCCACTATCAATCAGGCTACCTAAAGCTAGCCAGCAACAAACAAAGGAGCTTAATCCCTCTGTCAGGCCGATGACAATTCGTCTTCCTAGAATGAATCGGCAGCCGAGCACCAAGCAGGGGGTGGCTAGCATGCCAACAACTCCACTTCCTGCTCCACCCATGGAGCCCCTGATGATTAAGCTGCCCAAGTCATCCTCGCAGTCTTCATTGACACAGGGGGTGGTTGAAGAAGAGCCAGAGCTGGCCAAGTATGTGGTTGCTCACACCAATGTTCCATCCGCAGATGATGTAATCCCACTAGAAAAGATACCTTACTTCATCAATAAAGGGCTATCTTTGAATTATCTCGAGCTTGACAAGCTTTGTACAATGTATGCTATGGAACACGGTATAGGCACCCATCTACACATACAGGTAACAAATGTCTACACCGCAAACCAACTTACTCCAGTGGAAGACGCTTACCGCATAATCGAAGGAGAGGATCATCCAATCATCTTCGGCCGGAAGAATGATCCACAACCTTTTAGGATAGAAGAGATTGATCTCGAACCCGACATCGGGAGATTGCCCCTTTAACTGTATAGTTTTCAGTCCAAGTACCTCATACAAAAACAAGGATATGATCTGGAAACTACACCAGGCTTAAACTACGGCACTGGACGGCGGTTATCCTTACAATTGTCGGTCCCGGCAGGTAAATGTCATGACCCGCACCCTAGAGTAAGGGCACAAGACGTGGGTACGTCCAGCCTACGCCGTAGTGTCGGCGGTAGAACGCTGTCCTAGGTCAACATACATCTAACAATATAACTCTAAACAGTTTATACTCCCCGAATGGGGGTGACATAGCAGTAAATGAACTCAATCACAACTAAGAAAAAGATAGCACGATATGATATAGAACTCAAGGAAAAATAGATGATAAAGTAGTCTAAGATAATCCCAGCAAATATCCAGAGGTACATGGTCTCAGATACTGAATGAAAGAGTATATACAACTCAGAAATTCTGAATAGAAAAATAAGTCTAGCTAAACATGTCTCAAGACAACATAAAGTAAGATAAGCCTAACTAAACTAGTCTAGGCAATGGGGGTGATGTCCTCAGCTAGAGCTGGGTCCTCCTGAGAGTCCAGCTCGCAAGTGTCGTCTAGGGCTGCCCCGTAGAAGGTATCCACACAGGCCTCCTCCTCGTCCTCTGTAATATTTTCAACAGGTCCAGTCAGGACAGGAGCGAGTACAGTACATCTCAACAGTTCATAGCAGGTTAGAAAATATAATCATGCAGTAAAGTAAGATACAGGTACTGAAAGAAATGTTGTATGTAAACAGAGAGAGAGCTATAATAGAAATATCTACTATAAATAGAGACTAACAGTGGCTAGTGAGTCAGAGTACAATATAGACATGTAAATGGCATAGGAGATTCTGATAAGACACTATGGAAGAGATTCTGATAAGATACTACTTGGGTATTATTCACATGTCTACTTCTACTCCCCCGTACCCCCAATCAATACACAAGGATCCAACCAGGTTATGTTATGATTCCATGCAAAGGCCCCGAAGGGTGATACATGGATGTCCCATAAATGGGAATTCTAGGAGATTCTAGGATACCCAGTAAATGAGATAAGAGATTCTAAGAGACTCTGTGATCATAAGAATATATGTTACAAGTGATCAAAGAACCAGTGAAGCATAGTGATACGCCATGTAAGTGAAACGCACAGAACATGTAGTACCCGATGCTCCCTAAGGATAACATCTCAAGAAGGGATCCATATAGTACCAATCCGTGTGACCAACGTGACAGTACAAGTAAAGTAATTTAATACAGAAAATAATTCTAAGCAGGATATGAAATGATCAGAGAATGTACTCGCCTGGTATCTGAGTGTCCAATATGAAAGTACTGTCCGAGGAGTGGTATCTGGCTCCTAATCAGAACAGCACAAGTCATAACAAGTCCAAAATGGTATAATGAAGTCCTACTATGCATTCTACATGATTCTAGGTCAATCTAGGCCAAAGTCAACTCTTGGTCAACTCTGGTCAACCCTAGAAGTCAAACTTGGTCAACTATGGTCAAACTAAGTCTAACCAAGTCTAAACTAGGCTATCAAGTCTAAACTAGTCTATACTAGGTCTAATAAAGCTGCACATGCCCAATCTAGGCTCACCAAGCTATACAAGCCTAGACCAAGCTATACACACATTACCTAGGCCTATTCTTAACACATGTATATATATATTACCTATATATAGTAAATACACAAGTTGTATATATATGTGACATATATATATATATATATATATATATATATATATATGGTAGTTGTGTAAATATTTGGGTATCTAGTATAGATACCCAAATATTTACACAACTACCATATATATATATATATATATATATATATATATATATATATATATATATATATATATATATATATATATATATATATATATATATATATATATATACACACACACATTACCTATATATATATATATATATTACCTATTAGCATATAATCACATAGAAAAAATAGGATACATATAGAGAGGGAATGATACATTACATATATACTTACATTAGGAAAATAGGATAGGTATATAGAAAGGGTGTGTATGTATGAACTGTGAGTGAGGGGGCTGTGTGTGTGAAACACACATGAGGGTGTGAGAGAGAGAACATGTGTGTGGCTGTAAACTGTGGCAATGTGTGTGTAATTGTTTGTGTGTGTGTATGTCATTGGTGTTCAGTCACAAGAGAGTGTGAGGGTGAGAAATAGTGTCAAAACCTGGACTGAAAAGGGGTAAAAACCATGCACATAAAACAGAAACTGAAATCAATTCAGTCTAATACAAATCCCAGGTTTTGAAGGGAACATAAACACTATAATACACATTAGAAACATCAATACAGTATGTGAAATCTCAGGTTTTCAGCCTATAGATTCTAAGTTCGGTTTTGAACTCAAACTCCCACCAAATCAAACCAAAATTGACATATAACTAGATTACATATAGGTAAACTATATTAGGTTGTAAATCATGCAATAAACAGTGATTAAGTAGGCTAAAACAATTGCCAAAATTCAGAACTGAAACCAAATTCATATGTAAATATAGGGAAAACTGAACCTAGTTTCCAGTTTTCATTCTAAGCCCATTTTGATTTCAATAAATCACCAAATCGAACACACACTAGGGAATCATATAGGGGAACATATTTAGGATCTAAAACCCAACATTTAACAGCATTACAAAGGCTAAAACAACTGGCAATTTCATATTTGAAAACTGGAAATTTTGACAGAAAACACATGTATCAGTTGATTTGGGGTAAATGAGAATTCATAAGTCAAATCAATCTAAAATACAAAAAAAGAGGTTGGTAATTAAGATATATATTACATATGTGTCCTACAATGCCATTGTGTCCAAGCACGAGGACACAATGTGTCAAAACAAATCAAAACACAAAACAGTGCAATAACTGTGCCATTCCTCGTGCACGTGTTCACGGGTTTCGTATTCACGACACGACACGACACAGCCCACGTGGTTGTGTCCCAGTGTCGACTAGGTCTAGGTCTAGGGCTAGGACACCTTGATATGGGTCCACGACATGTGTGTCAGTGACACGACACACGTATTAGTGCACGAAAACAACTGAACCCAGTTCAGTGCAAAAGCAATGTACGTGTTCGTGCATGTCCGACACGACACGTGGGGGTCTGAGACTCGACACACGTCGTTTCAGTCACGAGGACGACCCGTGTGTCAAGTGTCGCGTGTCGACGTGGCGTGTCTGATAGCTGTGGCCCCCGAAAAGCAGGGGATCAAACCAGAGCGCGCACGCATGTGTGCGCCGCGTGTCCACGCATCGATTTTGACACGACACGACACAAACACCACCTCAGAGGAACAGAAATCAATAAGCAATATCAAAACCTAGATTCCTATTCAAAAACTTCCTAGAAATTAGGTTGAAATGTCCTTTGGGACATTTCAACAAACACCTACTGTGGGTTCCTGATACGTGTCCAAAACGGACACGAAACCTATGAACTCGACACGAAACCAATGCAGCCACTTAGGGGACTCTTAGGGCTTCCTAAATGTATAAAGAAATCGAAATTTCATTGAGGAATGAAGAAGTTACCTATAGATGAACTTTCAAGAAAATCCCCCTTTGTTGAGCTCCTCTCCTTGATATCCCAATCCAACAAATCAATACCAAACTGAAATAAAACTCCAATAACAGCAAGTATAGGTATATTAAAACCTAATGGAAGAGATTTGAATGAAAAAAGACATGAGGAGGAATTTCTATGGATTAAATGAAATAGGAACAAACCTCTTTCTAAACTTGAGCTTTCCTAAAAAGAGGCAACCCTAAACTAAGAGAGTATTTATAGGGTGGTGTTCCCAAGGAGGATATGGTGGCCGGCCAAGTGAGTCTAGGTCTAGGGTTTTGTAATCTTGGGCTTTGGGCCAATCTACAAGGCTATGACTTAAATTGATTTATCAAAGGTTCTAAATCATAAGTCATGACTTATGACTTTCTAATTCCTATTGCTAACTAGAGTCTGTTGACCAAACCAAGGGTTAGCTTAGGTTAGACTAGAGTCATATAACCTAACCAAGTCCATACTAACTAGAGTTAGCTTCTAGGTTGGTCTACAAGGGTCAAAACTAGTCAAAGTCAACCTAGTCAACCCTCAACCAAACAATTCCAAAATAATTCCTAAAAATTCCCATAAATTCAAATAAATTCTAATAAATTTAAATTACCCCAAAAATGTCAAAATACCCTCAAACTAGAAATGATAAACAGAATACCCTAATCACAAGGCTAGGCTCTAGGTCAACCAGTCTCCAAGGTTACACTATCAAAACACTAAAATCATAAGTCATGATTTAAAATAGTTTTAAATGATTAAAAATCATCATAAATCATATCATGATTTAAATATCATTATTAAAAGACTAAAATTACAAAATTTCAAAATTACCCTCTTCTGGAAAACTGGGTGTTACAGTAAACTACGAGACTATTACAACAAAACCAGATGTGGGCTAGGCTATGTTACACCGTCAATGACCCCTGAAAGCTCAGACGAGGAATACGATTGGCACTCACACTCAACCGGATCACCACTTCCGATTCGGATGTCAGCATCGGGGACATGCTCAGGCAAGTCTGGTCCGTCAATATGGCATTTGCTGACGCCTACGAAAAAGATGAAGACATTCCTAAACTTCTTGAGTTAGAGCCGTGGGCACAACAACTAGATGCGCAATGGAAGAAGCGGTTCAAACAAAGAGAGCCTCCCACCGAGGATGAAGTTGTACAAATCGATCTCGGTGACGAGTCCTCTCCAAAGCCCATCTTCGTCAGCAAGAATCTGACGGACGAAGAGCGAGAATCACTACTACAACTCGACAGAGAATACATCGACGTGTTCGCATGGAGCTACGAAGATATGCCAGGACTGAACCCCGAGGTTGTACTCCACAAGCTCAACATCCGTCCGGATGCAAAACCGGTCAAGCAACAGCAATGACGGTTCCGCCCCGACGTCATGAACGCCATTAAAGCTGAGGTCAACAAACTGATAGCCAGCGGCTTCATCCGTGAGGAACAATATCCAGACTGGGTCGCCAACATAGTACCAGTCCTCAAGAAAAGTGGAAAGATTCGAATCTGTATCGACTTTCGTAATCTGAATGAGGCGTATCCTAAGGATGAGTTTTCCCTCCCTATCACAGACATCATGATTGACAATACCTGCGGCTTTGAGCGTATGTCATTTATGGATGGTTTCTCGGGGTACAACCAGATCAAGATGTTCCCTGATGACGAAAAGCATACATCGTTTCGAACACCAATTGGCACCTACTGCTACACAGTCATGCCTTTCGATTTAAAGAATGCTGGCGCCACCTATCAAAGAGCTATGAGCATCATCTTTAGAGACCACCTACACAAGACAGTGGAATGCTACGTCGACGACATCGCCGTCAAAAGCCGTTCTAAGGAAGATCATCTGCATGATCTGAGGACAGTGTTCGACCTGATGCGAGCGCACAATTTGAAAATAAATTCCACAAAATCCTTCTTGGGCGTATCCAGCGAGAAGTTCTTGGGTTTCATCATTACTTCCCAGGGCATCCACATAGACCGTGAGAAGATGAAGGCAATCATGGAGATGGGTCCCCCGAGAAATCTCTATGAACTCCGAGGCCTTCAAGGGAGGCTGGCCTACATCAGGAGGTTTATCTCTAACCTCTCCGGACGATGTCAACCATTCACCCACCTCATGAAGAAAGGCGTTTCATTCGTATGGGATAAAGAATGCCAGCACGCCTTCGACAGCATCAAAGAATATCTGACGAACCCTCCAGTCCTGGTAGCCCCGGTTGCTGGAAGACCATTCCTGCTCTATGTACGAGCGATGGAACATTCTCTCGGTGCTCTGTTAGCACAAAACAACGAGGCAGGCCATGAGCAAGCTATATATTACCTCAGCCGAATGATGATGGGGCCGGAGCATCATACACTACCGTAGAAAAGGAGTGCCTTACTTTGGTTTTCGCCATTCAGAAGACGCGACACTACGTCACGGGACAAACCATCCATGTCATATCAAGAGTCAACCCCTTCAGGGTCCTCATGACCAAGCCAGGTGCACTCAGCTCTCGCCTCGCGACCTGGGCGATTTTATTGTCTTCCTACCACATGATCTTCGTCCCGTAGAAGGCTGTTAAAGGTCAAGCTCTGGCAGCCTTTTTAGCAGCTCATCCAGGATCGAAGTCAACCAGAATAGACAAAGAGATTCCAGATGAGGTCGCCAATTCAAATGTGACCTCTCATGATGCCGTATGGCGAATGTTCTTCGACGGTGCTTCCAGAACGTGGCCCAAGGGCAACATCGTTGCTGGAGTCGGAGTGGTGTTGATTTCTCCCTATGGGCTGGTGATCAATCGGGCTTACTCCCTGACGGAGTCCTGCTCAAACAATGTGGCCGAGTACAACGCTCTGGTCATTGGCCTCCGACTTGCAAAGGAGCTGGAGGTAGAGTATCTTGAAGCATACGGCGATTCACAGCTAATCGTCAATCAGATCTGGGCTCATACGAAGTACGTCATGAAGACATGATCCCCTATCACCAAATAGCGATTGACATCATCTCATCCTTGGAAGGGTTCTTCATAGAACACGTTCCCAGGCTCCAGAATATTGAAGCCGATACCCTAGCAGGCCTTGCCGCTTCCTTAGCAGTTCCAAATCATGCTCACCACTTGGTTGACATCATAGGTCGTGAGTTGGTCTGTCCCAGAAATAATGTTCAATGTGTTAAGAGTTACTCCGCTTTGACAGTCGACGAAGCACCAAACTGGAGACAACCATTCATCGACTTCGTGGTCTACGACATCCTGCCAGAGAATCCAAAGGAAACCACTTCTATCAGAAGACGTTCCCTCAGATTCTTCTACGATACAGAGACGAAAATACTATATCGGCGATCATACGATGGATTACTGCTTCGATGTCTGTCAAATACAGAAGCCAAAGAAGCTGTGCGTGAAGCTCATGATGGCATCTGTGGAGCCCATCAGCCCGGCCCAAAACTACATGATCGCCTTCGACGAATGGGCTATTACTGGCCTACGATGGTTGCAGATGCAATAGACTATGCACGAAAATGCAAAGCCTGTCAAGTCCACACAGATTTCATCTACTAGCCATCCAAGTTTCTACATTCGACGGTGGCATCCTGACCAATCGAAGCATGGGGAATGGATATCATTAGTCTGATCACTCCACCTTCGTCCAGAGGACATCGCTTCATACTCGCAATCACAGATTACTTCTCCAAGTGGTCAGAGGCTGTTCCGCTGGCAGAAGTGAAGACTTCAAACGTAATCAGCTTCCTCAAGCATCACATCATTTATCGCTTTGGACTGTCCTGAAGTATCATCCATGATAATGGCCCACAGTTCGCAAGCCACGCTTTCTATCGATTTTGCGACAAACACCGAATCCAGAATATTGCTTCAACACCATACAACCTAGCGGCTAATGGTCTGGCTGGAGTATTCAACAAAACAATCATCAAGCTTCTCAAGAAGTTCGTGTCATCAAACAAACACGACTGGAATGAAAAGCTCAGCGAATGCTTATGGGCGTACCATACTACAGTACAAACGGCCACCGGGAACACAACATTCTCTCTGGTATATGGAAGTGAGGCAGTTCTCCCACTGGAGGCTCAAATCCCCTCGCTCTGCGTCGCTCTCACCTATCGGTTGACAATGGATGATAATCACCATCGCCGACTGCAAGAGTTGGAGGCCCTAGATGAGAAGCGCCTTTTAGCTCAACAACGAATCGAGCTGTACCAAGTACGTATCTCTGGAACCTTCAATAAGAAGGTTAAAATCAAAACTTTTCAAGTGGGCGATCTCGTTCTGGCAGTTCGGAGGCCGATGGTTATAACTCACAAAATCGTCGGCAAGTTCCAGCCAAAGTGGGAAGGCCCGTTCATCATCGATGCTGTATTCTCCAATGGAGCTTACCGCCTCGCAAAACAAAATAGAGACTTACTCATGTTGCCCATCAACGACAAGTTCCTAAAGAAGTATTACGTCTGAAACGATATCTGCCAAGGTGTTGAGTTATGTGCCCTGTGGTACCGCTGAATTCACACCCCAACTACAAATCTTCCAGAATGACGAGTCATGTACCCTCTCGTACCGCTGAGCTTACATTCTAATCCCAAATCTCCAGACTGTCGAGTTACGTACCCGCAGGTACCACTGAACTTACATTCTGACTCCAAATCTTCCAGATTGTTGAGTTATGTACCCGCAAGTACCGCTGAACTCATACTCTGGTCACTACAGATAATTTATATCGCATCTTTTAGGTGGTAAGTCATGTATGATTATACCTCTAAACTTTCCTCCTGAAAGAACTCCCTCCTTATGATCCAATACCCACACTTTCAGTGCATAAACAGGGTAACAGATCCACAAATTTCCTGAAACAACCACGTCGATGTTACCTCTGAGTTGTTTCCCTTCCATCAAAAACAAACCGCCCTTCACATAGAACTTCCACGTCCTCATTACCTCTTAGTTGTTCTATGTACCCTTCATGGAGCCCACTCCTGCCATATCCTCATTACCTCTGAGTGGGAAGGCTCCATCGAAGAAACCCTCATATTTACCACGTCCTCATTACCTCTGAGTAAGTATGTTGGTTCTCTCTCGACTTATTTACTGTACCAAAAAAACCCCAGGGTACGCCAAGGATAATAGGCCCACAAATGTCCTCTGTTGACCACAAATGTTGTACTAAGTTTCCTAGTACATGCCCCTCATTTTTCATCATGTCCCGGGGGCCCAGCTGCCCCATGGCATTCTTTCTCCCGATACCAGGAACGTCCATAGCCACCTTACTGTGGAATTGTTCCAAGTATCCCCATCAACTTGTTATCTGTACCTAAAACCAAGGTATACCCAGGGTAACAAGTCCACAAACAGTCCCCCAGTGGGGCCAATACCACAACACCACAAACACACTAAGCAGTACAAATGAAGGGTAGAATGAAACATACTCTTTATTTAAAAATCCAAAGTACTACATGTTATGGGGATCACGCCCCCCTCAAGAAAGGAAAGCAACGAAAACAAAAGAAGAAAAAAAGCCGACTATGGTTCGGCGATACACAATTCCATGAGACGGTCCCTCAGCAAGACAGTCGACCACTCGAACCCCTGCTTGGCCTGATGCTCGGCCTCCTGAGCCAGCCACTCCGCGTTTTCTAGGTACGCATGAGCCCGTCAGCCATCCTCGAGCTTCTTCAAAGCACGCTCCAGGCTAACAGAAGCTCGGGAGACCCTTTCGGCCTCCTGAACGATCAGCTCTTTATCCGTACGGGAAGCTTCAAGTTCAGACTCCAAGAAGGCAAGCTTCCTCTGGAGTTCGAGGATCTACTCCCTTGTACCAATTATTCCGCGAGAGGCAGCCGCTTCCCGAGCTAAGCAATCCTCGCTCCTACGGCTCAGCTGATCATATTGAAGAGATAGGTCACCGAGGTCCTTCATTATAACTGGCTTGGACTCATCTCGTATAGCCCTCACCTTCTCCAGGACAGTGGTAAGGAAGCCCCGCTCCTGATCTATTGCCGCAGACAGATCAGCTTGCCGCAGTACTTGAAACTGGGCCACAAGCTGATCAGCCTCTAATAATTTGGGCTCCAGAAGCGCAGCTATCCCTGCCCCACCAGGGAGGGCTTTAAGAATATCAATTTAGCCTCGGGCACATTATCGGGCCAAAGCAAAGGGGGTTCCCCTCTCCACAACTGCTTCGACCCCTCTCTTCAAGTGGTGGTAGAAACTGTCAACTACATCCTGCGACGCCTCATCTAGAACTTCTGTAGAGGATGGCGTCAGAGGAAGTGTAGCTGGCAGTGTCGAAGGAGATACGCCAGAACCTGCCATCCCTGCCACCAGGGAAACAAATTTCGAACGAAAAGACGCATGAATAGCAGCTAACTCCTCCTCCGCGACCCGGAGAACCTGGATACTCGGCAAGGCAGAGAGGTCGACCCCCGAAGCTACATGAGCAGAGGAGGACGTAAGGACCATTGATCCCTGCCTCGGCTGTGCCGCCATCTGGTCTTCCGAGCTCGATCCAGCGGGAGGCCCCTCAATATAAGTCGGAAGAAGAGGGGGCACACTCCCTCCCACTAGATTCCCGCCAGTAGAGCCTTCCCCGACAATATCTGTCATCGGCAGGGAAGAGGCAGGACCTGTATATCTAGAGCAACCATCAATCTACATAACCCGAAGGATGTGATGATAGAGCAAATAGGCCTCCTCAATAGTCAAACTTTGGCTTATCTTACCAGGCGAGAGTTGTGGAGGCTGAGGCTCGCTCACAGCCGCCATAGTCCCCTCACCAGCAACCTCCAAGACGAATTCAACTGGCTCTTCTGCCCCAGCCGCCCCAGAAGGAGATACGACTGGATCAGTGTCACCCGGCTGAAATTCAACGGTCTCAGGGACGGGTTCAGCGGAGCCCCCGTTGCCCTACGTCGAGGCCTCAGCAATGTGAGATCCCTCAGCCGCCGCCGAGAGGGCCCCGGTAGAAATAATTTCGGCACACATGTCACTAATTAAAGTATTCATGGCCGAATTGACTTCAGAAACAGCGGCCGGTTCTCGAGAGCCCGACTCTTCTAACGCCTACAAGAGGAAAGGAAAATGATTAAAATCAAAATTCAGGAGAAAGGAATAACTGAATAAAGATAGTAGTAACTCGATTTACCTCCGAATCGGGGTCGACGTCCTCGCCTCTCTCCTTTATAGTTAGCTTACGACGTCTGATCGCAACCCGTTTCCGGGAGTAAGGAATGCCGCCAATAGGGGAGATTTGCCTGCTACGTTTCCGTACAGGACCAGGTGCAACAGGCGGCTGATCCACCACCATCTCATTTAGCACGACAGGTGGCTGATCCACCACCATCTCATCTGACATAACAGGCGGCTGATCCGCCCCAATATCTTCTACCGGAGGGAAAGAGTTATATGCATCGTGCTCGTCATTCTCTTCATCTGCATTTTTGGACTCCGAGTCAGGCACAGGAACCGCATTCGCCCTCCTTTTCCTCGTCTTAGACCCCTTGGGCTTCTCCGCCAAGCCGGTACCTACAATGAAACTGGTACTCGGGTCAAAATTAATGGGAGGCTTACTTGCCATAACATGGTATAAAGCCGCCATATACAAAATCTCCCCTGACGCCTCACCATCAGGGACCGAAAAGGTGGTTCGGGTATGAACCGTGTCATAATAGTGCCATGCCCTGATACCATCCAGGACACTACCTTCAAAGTCCAGGCAAGAGCTGGGACTGTCAAAGAACAGCTGGCTATACCCGAACTGGCGGGAGAACCTGCTGGGAAAGTAGGTCTCCAGGTAGACGATATTGCGGTTACGATATACTAGGTACGCTGGACGGATATTACGCAGCCAAAGGAGCAGTTTCTCAGGTAAGAGGAGAGGAGGTTCGGTACCATCAACATGCACGCTCCTCACATCTTCAACAGTAAAACGAGGAACAGACACAAAAAAGTCGTATCCGTCCACTCTCGCCAGCGCCCTCCGACAGGCTGGCATGGTGCTGTACTCCCAGGGCTGATGGTGGAATCGAAAAATAAAAGCGTCATCAGCCGTAACGCCGTCTTCTGCTCCGAGCCTCATCAAAGACCGGCAGTACATTAACAGCCACCCCATTAGATAATGGTATGGCAGCTCTATACGCTCAAAATCCATCGCCATATCACGAGCGATGACCTTGGACGAAAAGGCACGAAGGCCATGGTGTATGCTGCACACCATGGCCGGAAGAAGAGACAGCTTGGCCCCAAAGACCAACTTTACGGCATGGAGGATAAAGTGGCGACTGATCCTCTCAATGGAACCTGCCCCTCCGGAGACTACGCAATTCCGTAGCCACACTATCATGAATCCCGCCAAAAGCCCCTTCTCCGACAGTCGCTGAGTACCATGATAAAAATAACTAAAGGAGTCAGTTTTACTCCCAAATGTGTCGCCCTTGGACCTCGATCTCTTGGCAGTCGACATCAGGTTTTGTACCTCCTCCTGGGTTTGAGGATCTCGGGAAGAAACCCGGCCTGAGGCGCATAGAGTGAAAAGGTATGAGACCCAGGTTGTGGTGTGGGGAATGCTCCCTTCCGAGCTACCATCCTTCTTGATAGCTGTCTGGTGACAAGTACTGTGGTGATATAACAATTCTCGATACACGGCAATGAAGCCCGGGAACTGCCGATCCAAATCCTCGAGCTCTTCGCTCGTAGGGGTGTACACTTCAAAGACTTCTTCCCCCCAGGGCAGCTTGGAAATAACGTACATCTCATGGAGAGCAAGTCCCAGCTCCCCTCCGGGCGTGAAGAAGGTTCCCATTCTCCGGTTGTACATCTTCAGGAGAGCTATGAACAACGGCTTATTTATGGGTAGACCATGACAGGTGCCCCGAATGGCGTGGTAGAGGTCGATCTTACGCAGAAAAGCCTCATGCTTTCGCAGAATCCATGTGGTCAAGTTGGCCTACGCAGGGATAGGGTTTATCCAGTTCAGCAACGCCAACCGGCCGACAGGATAGGACCCTTTGCGAGCAAGCTGGTTCAAGAAGGTATCAGCCTGAGAAAATGTGAAATTGGGACCCGTTACGTTTATAAAGGTACCCGGAGCCAGTCCCATCACGTACTGACTGACCGGCTCCCTTCCCGCATAAGCTGACCCCAAATTCCTATTGTAATGGATGTTTCCCACAAACATCTCCGACCTGCTTGGAGTCAAGGAGTCTACCATCTTTCTGTCTAGCGGTAACATGTTGAACCATGACAGAGGAAAATGACGCTCTATCGGAGGGATATGGATCTCCACCCCGTCAAGAGTAAAGTTCCAGCTCTCGGATATATCCAGCACCCGGGTGTTCTTTACAGACAAAGCATTCCCAAAGAGGAATGCAGGCTTCAGGTATTCCCCATCCAATTGCCCCGAGTTCATCATGGCGCAGAGAAAGTGAAAGGACTGTTTGTTTACAGCATTCAGCCGCTCCAAAGGCTCTTTTGGAAGCTAGTTCGTCACATACTCGACTATGTGATCATACCTAGAGCCCACAGCAGCTTGGGCGCACCCCACCAGAGGTTCTCCAGCAACATTAACTGGCAGATTCACTGAAGAAGGACAAAAGAAACAAGTTAAAGGATGGCTAAAACAAAACTACCAAGTGCTTTGGCTTATATGAGCTTATGCGGCTCTGTTTAAAGACGAGCTTATGCGGTTCTGTTTTAAAAGAGCTTATGCAGCTCTGTTTGAACATGAGCTTATGCGGCACTAAGTAGCGTAAGCTTATGCGGCTTTGTTTAGCGTGGGCTTATGCGGCTCTACTTAGTGGAGCGTTATACGGCTCAAATCAGAGGAGCTTATACGGCTCAGTTTAGTACAGCCTCATGCGGCTCAGTCCAGATAAACTTATGCGGTCCTGTTTAAGGGGGCTTCATGCGGTTCGATTCAGAGGGACTTATGCGGCTCTGTTCGACAGGTCATTATGCGGTTCAGTTTGTGAAGTGTCTATGCGGCCACTAGACAAATCCCATGCGGCTCGGACATGGGACGTACATGCGGCCCATACAATTTGAACAGTTCGATGAAAACGAGGAACGCATTAAAGGCTTGTGCATAAAGCATGCAACAGAGCCGTCTTTATTAGGGTTTCGAAGTATACGATCCACCCAAACCCTTACCAGCAATGGTGGGGTGAACGTCGGGGTGAACTTCAGGCATCGTAGCTGACGAAAAAGCCACTCCCTTACTCTTCGTCGCGGCTGTAGAAGACTTGGGGGCCATTGCTGATCGATGGACGGAGAAAGGAAGACGAAGGCAGCAACTTAGGGCAAGAAGAGTTGAAGACGAGAGAAAGTAAAGAAGTCTCCCCGTTCCACAAACCCTCTTATTTATAGGCAGACAAAAGGGGGGCTCATGAACCGACGGACGCCTCGATTCTTATGCTGCATAAAGAACAGGATCGACCCTTCGGGCATCGAAGAAAATTCGGATATTTAAAACCGACTCTTGGGGTCCTGCCCCAAAAGGCGGCTTTAAATCCAAAGCAAATCAAGAGCAATTAATAAGACGCACATGTGGCAGGAGACACATACGTGGTAGAGAGTCTATGCGGCCAGACAGTCCATGCGGCTGGACAGTCCATGCGGCTAGAACGTCCATGCGGCTAAGAAGTCCATGCGGCTAAAAAGTCCATACGGCTAGGAAGTCCATGCGGTCAGAATATCCTCTGCGGCCAGAAGAGCTTATATATAGCCATGCTTCTTATTCAAAGTATTTCAATTTTGCAAATTAAAAACTTTGAAGGGGGTCTTGTAGAAGCATAAAAAAAGACAAGGAAAGCCCATGCGGCTCAAAACAGAAGGAGCCTCATGCGGCTCATAAGTCCTTCAGGATCCTATGCGGTTCACAAACAGAAGGAGCCTCATGCGGCTCCAAAAGTCCTTCATGCAGCTCGGATGGCTCCACGCCACGTGGCCTCACGCTGTCCGATCCGACAACTGGCCATAAAGCAGCAGCTTGGATTAATTACTCTGACGGCAGCCCTGACAATGACAGCTCTGACAAATGATAGCTCTGACATAAAAGTCGAAATGATAACTCTGACATGATAGCGTGCTCCTAGGGAAAAGAAGAAAATCTTTTATAGCTGGCATGATCCGTCAAGTCCAAAGCTCCCTATGCGGCTGCCACTCCTACGCGGCTGCCACTCCTATGCGGCTGACACCCCTATGCGGTTGCTCTTTTCATGCGGTTGCTCTACTCATGTGGCTGCTTTCTTCATGCGGCTGCCACCTTCATACGGCTGCTTCCTTCATGCGGCTGCCACCTTCATGCGGCTGCCTCCTTCATGCGGCTGCCACCTTCATACGGCTGCTACCTTCATGCGGCTAGGAGTGTGGGGGGCACCCATATGCGGTTCATTTAGAGACCGCATTCATGCGGCTCTGTCAGGACGTCCCACTCATGACAGTTGAGATACATGGCGATCCTCATGACAGTTGAGACACGTGGCTGTCTTATCCCCTCGGAATTATGGCTACTCGTAAATCATAACAACCAGATTTAGTACAATCACCATAATTACTCAGATCAAATCAGATTTGTTATAATTAAGCAAATTGAACACGTGGCGGGAGATTCGAGCTTGTCATGACAAATTGTGAAGATTCATTGCAATCAGCATTAATTGTCCATACAGATTTGGCGCAATCAAGAATTAACTGTCCAGATGTAATGCATTCAAGATTAATGGTCCAGATGATTGGCTGCCGACTTTTCAAGGGGGGAATCATTACAAATCCTAATGATCACACCCCCACTTCTATAAATAGTAAGGTGCCATTCTCTTACAAACCCTGAAGAATTCAGGAGAAAAAGAGAAAGAGAATTCCACTCTCTCCACCCGGTTGGACACACAGAGAGACAAAGGCACGCGTGCAGAAGAGTCTTTCCACACGTCCCGAGAGCATTTCTTAATCAGAGTCAAGGCTACGTCTGATCGTCCAAGGAGTAAGGCAGAGCTGTCGTCGCTTTCCCGAGCCTCTATCGTCACCCTCCAGAATTAAAAATAAACAATCGTACTTAGATTGATGTACCTAGGTTTTCATTCCTAGGCTTTCTTTGTACGAGCGAGTTTGTATTGTGAGTCTAAGTTCGGTCCTCCTATAAAATTGTTCTGCACTTTTACAATCATTGGTAAACAAAGAACACCTGCTTGAAACCAGCAAAAGAAGTTATACAGCCATCTGGCAAACTACGATACCAATCGTATGCTGTGCTGGCTAAACAACCGACAAATACTCTGGTAAGGAGAGCCTCATTTGGCTGTAATTGATCAGTCATCACTTTAAAGTGATTGATGTACTGACTTGGAGAGGTACTGCCATCAAATAGTATAATGGTTGGAAGCTTGTATTTAGGAGGAAATGGAACCTCCTTCCATTCTATAGGGTACGGTTGCTTTATGCCAAGTCTTTGTAGGTCATCCTTCTGCTTGAAGGCCTCAAACTGAGTGCGTAAGAGTTTTACAGCCTCATTAGCATCTCCTGATATTTAGGAGTTGGTGGGCTGGTTAGAATTATTTGGAGGAGGAACAGCGTGGTAACTACCACCCCCAGCACCAGACTGACTGGGATCAGCTTGAATTGGTATAGAAGCAACCTGAGGAGGTGGTACCCCCAGACTGACATTGACAGGTACAGAAGAAGCTATAAGCTCTGGATTTGTAGCAGGGTTTATAACCGGTGGTACTGTATGTTGAGCCACGATTATAGTGTGCATACTTGCGACTATTTCAGCCATGGTCTTCAGCTTGTCTTCTAGTGCAATAATTCATTGTTCTTGACTAGCCGGACTAGAAGTGTCTTGATCTTCTGTAAGGGCATATGCCGTCACTTCTCTAGCTGCTATTGACGAGATAGTTTGTTCAGAACTTTTACTATCTGCATCAAACTCAGATAAAGAGTCTTCTCCTAGATGAGTGATGGGGAGATCTTCTTGATTAAAGACACTGTAAAATCCCTAAATTTTCTACTATATATTTTTTTTTAAATAAATTTGGTAATGATTTTTATTTAGTATTGTACGTCGCGTAGTTGTATTGTATGTCGTGCGCGGAAATTCGTTTTTCGAATTTGCTCAACGAGTGCGATTATGTGCGAGCGTACATATTTTTAGAAAAACATTTTTTCTATTTTTATAGTTTCAAAATAATATATATAATAGTTATTTTAGCTATCATACCAAAGTTTCCAAGTTATTATTTTATTTATTTTATTTATAAAAAGTCTTTCGTTTATAACAGTTATTAATAATAAATAATATTTTTCGTGCATACATATATATTTTATAAATATTTAGTAGTTTATTTTTAAATAATAATACAATTTTCGAAATTAAATATTAATATAATTTTAGTGTTCATAAAAATATATTTTAAAATGGTTGATATTTGTTAAAATTAATTATGATGATTTGCAATTTGAATTTATGGATGTAGATATATCTATATTTAATTTGGATTGGATTTGGAATTTATTTGAATTATTTTAAAAATTATTTAAATTAAGTAGAGAATTATCTAATTGGGTTTTAAATGTTTCTAATCCTTATCTAACTGGGAATTCCCACATCCTATAAATAGGCAGGTACTCCTCCAAATTTTTATCATTCATTATTCCTCCATAATATTTTCTCCACCTACAAATGTGTTTGTGTATCGTGTCCGTGCACATCAAGCCATATCCATTCACTTCTTCTATTTTTCATCCAAATTGATTAATGTTCTCATTAAAGAAATTCTCTTTTCCCTTCCATCTATTTTCTCTTATCACAAATTCTTACTATCCTTTTACCGATCAACCAAGTCCGTCTATCCTAGTAGTTCTTAAATTTCAAGTACGAAAATTTTCAAAGGTGGGTACATTTGTAACTCATCTTCCCGAAATTATTATTTTTTAAATTATATCTATATATTTTAATTTCGTGTTTAAAAGTAATTTTCGTAGAAATTTTGTAAAAGATATTTTGTGATTACTTTTGTTACCAAAAACTAGTTTTAAATTAATGGTTTGAAATAATATTTCTAAAAAAAATATTCTCGAATTTTTATTTTTATTTGAAATATAAAATATGTTTTTATTATGTTTGGTCTTCTAAGAATTGGTTTTAAAAAAAAATTGAGCGATAAAAGGTTTTTTTTTGTCTATTTATTTTTAAATAAAGATTTGGATTTATAAAGTAAGTTTTATAATATTTGATGACATCGAGTATTATTTTGATATGTTAATCAGTTATTTGATTATATTTGAATTTATTTAAATTATCTTCATGGTTATCAACTATACTTTAAATTATGTTGATAATTTAAATATTGTTTAAAATACTTACGATGACTAATTGGAGCATTACGATTTGTCTAATATAGATTTGAAAATATTATTTGATTAAATAATTTATTTATTATTTGATTTAAATTATTTTGATAAATATTAGATATTATTTTAAAGTTATTATGTTGAGTTTGATTTGGATTTGGATTCATATGATTTGAATTATTTGATAATATAGAATAATACTTAAAGTTATTATGGTGATCATTTAAAGGATTGCAATTAAATTAATTTATTTTTTTAAATAATTTATTTGATTTAAATTTATGGGAAGATTTATCCATTAGAAATTCTTATCCTATTGGAATCATATCTAGCATTAATTAGATCGTTTCTTATTTAAACCAAACCTATTCCTATCCAAATTAGTTGGTAATCATAATCATCCTTATTGATTTAGTTCTAATCCTATCATAAATTGCTAATTGCTAGCCATTATATATATATATATATATATATATATATATATATATATATATATATATATATATATATATATATATATATATATCGAATCCATGAATAAAATCATCTTTCAAACCATCCTTGTCAAAATTTCTCTCTTTTTTCGTCATAAATTCAGCCTCAATTTTCAAAGCTTATAGCAACTTCGAATGACCATAAATCCCAACTCCGGACTCCGTTTGACCTCCAATTTTTTTTGTTGAAATCGTATTGAGGTATATTTTCTGAATATAAATTTTATTTTCATAAATTCTGAACTTAATTTTCTGGAAAATTTGTGGAGTGTCAGTTGTCCGAAATCTGACACGTTTTAGTGTTTTTGAGATTCTGGGAGAACCAGGAATCAGAATCATGAAACGTTTGAAGTTTCGGAATGCTGAAGGAAAAATACACATCATATATTTTTCCCAAAAATTTTCCAGAATATTTTATTTTTAGTTTTTATTTTAGAAGTTTGTCACATCGTCTGAGTTCATCTTGTGTAGCCCTGTGACTATTCTGTACCCAACGGGATTGTCGGTTTCACCAGCAAGGACCTCAGGCAAGACACCTTATCATTTGTTGTATATTTATTTTAGCTCATATTTCATGTATTATTCATTATTTTTTTATGCAAAATAAACTGTGATACATGGCATAACCTGTTAGAACTTACTGTTCAGTTAAATTTCCTGCTATATATTATTTTTCTTACACATTAAACCTAGATTTAAGGGACCACCTTGTGTGTTGCATTCATAGGCCTTGACACATTTATACCACGTTGTTGTGAGTCACATATAGGACTCGGACATGCGTGATTGGCTGGCCACCAATACGTATAAGCCGTGCGTTAGGAAATAACTGCTAATAGAATTGCATGCTAGAAGACTTAGCAGTTATGAGTTGGCATTGGACAGGGAGAATATGATTGGGAGTTGACTACCACCCTATCTATCGTAGACTCGCTCGCTACTGAGGAACGATAGGTAGACTATATGCTATAGACTCGCTCGATACTGAGGAATAGTATATGGTGTTGTGACTCGCTACTGAGGTACTGTATTGGTATTTTTTTGACTTGATCCGGTAGTCATGCGACCATGAACTATTCTTAAAAATGCATTCACTTAGATTTGGTTAGGCGCCCTTATCCGTTATGTATGAGTACTCTTGGTTTGGGTACTTGTATCTGACCGTGGCTTGGAACAATAACTTGTCGCGGATTAGTTCGTCACATCTTGTCCTTGTTTGGTTATAGGTATGACTTACTACTCCGATCAGAAGGTACTGAACCTTGTTGGGGTCCGGATACCATATTGGATTCATAGCGTGGAAAGATACGTCACCGTGAATTAGTTTACCATCTCATGTCCTTGTTTGGTTGGGGGGAATGGTACGCTAGTTCAATAGGTGTGTATTGGACCATGTTATAATTCAATTGACTTATTTATTTGAGCAATATTTATTCAGTTTATATGGCATGATATTATGTGTCTTGTTACGTCCCTCTAAGGACCTGGTTATCTCTCCAGGTGTGTGTTCTTGTCTTTCGCAGGTGCTCTAGCTGTGACCATCTCTATTTCTTCGAGGATGATTGCACTTAGATCGTCTTCGCTTCGCTAGCCAAAATTATTCTTTTGTATATCTTGTATTTCTTTTCATAGTTGGTAGTGGATTTGTCTCCGCCCAACTATATGTATCAATGACAATTCATTATCATTATAAGACATCTTTTATTCTCATATTTCGTGGATGAGATTAGATTACTCTTGATTTACTGCATTTTACAGCTTATGTATTCATACGAGATTTCCATATATTGGAGTATACTTCGTATGTATATAGCTGGCATGTCTATGTACCTAGTCCTACGTATTTTGGGACTGGGGCGTTACAGACACCTTGGTTCAAATTTCGATTTCTTGATCTGGTGTATTGAAAGACCCCTTCACTGGATGTATGAATCTAATCTAAGTATTGCTGACTGGGATTACGGGACGTATTACGTCTTGGACGTTTCCTACGCCCAGTGCCGTAGGAAATCATGTTGACAAAAGCATATAATGGCTCGTCTTCATCTTTTGTTACAGGTTCAAGAGTTGAAACATAGTTCAAACGATCGAAGACAGATCGTCTAGCTGATTGGCAACAACACTTGATGACCACTTCATGAAGGCCGTGGCGATCTGAAGAGTGATTTGGAGGTGAAGAAAATATCCATGTAATCTCCCGTCTTTGTGTAAGACATTCTCGGAGATCAGTTACCACTACAGGATGAGAAGAAGTCGGAGGAACATATTCCTTAATGATGTTAGGAACATGCCTCCTGTTCTTCAGATGTTTAGTTCCCTGAGTGTACAAATAGGTACTTAACTCATTAGCATAAGTGATTGGGTCCTTCTTTTCAAACTTTAATTTTTGGTACAGAGTGGCCTTTGGCATAGAATTCTTGGATTTCACCGAAGTTGATATTGATGGATGCCTATTGAAATAAGCACGTAAATCAGAGAATTCTGCTCCGGGTGTCTCTGTTTGAGATACCATCAACTTTTCTTGCTTAGATCTTGAAATTTGCAAGGTTGGAAGATCTTGACTAGTCCCCATAGGGGTTGGCAAGACACCTATTTGATCAGTATTCCTTCCCATAGCAGAGATCTGAAGACCTCTGTTTAAAGGAGTAGAATCTGACATATCTTCCTCTGAGTCATAAACTAGAAAAGTTTTAGAAAAGACCAAAGGGTACTTTCCTTTATTTTGTAGAGGGTTAGCTAAGAAGCGTTTCCCTCTGTTTTATTGTGGGTCCACTTTAGGCACAGGTTGCCCCAGTTGAGGAAATGTTAAAGGACCCTTCCCTTTGTTCTGTCTAGTTTTGGCACTAGAACATTGTTTTTCCAAGTTCAGAACTGGAGAATTGGAAGAGGGAATAGCCAAAAGACTAGTTCCCTTGGGTTGTGCCAGAGCAGCAAACTGTGTCTGAACAACTGATTGCTTGGGTTGTGCCACAGTGCTATGGGCTACTGGTTGCACCCTAGTAATATAGGCTACTGGTTGCGCCTTGGCTGCAACATGGGTAGACTGCCCCTTAGCAACAGATTGAACAAATTGTGTCTTGGCAGCAAAGAGAGTAGTGGACTGCGCACGGGCAACAGGAGGAGTAAGTTGTGCACGGGCAGCAGTGAGAGTGGACTGTGCGCAGGTAGTAGAAACAGACTACGCCGGAGCCACAGAAGCAGATTGCGCCTTGGCAACAGAAGCAGATTGCGCCAGGGCAACAGCAACCGTAGAGGACTTAGGAGTCCACACAGTTTTGTTCTTGGTGATAGCCACCATGCACTTGTTGCTCTTCTTGTTGATCATATCTTCATAGGCTGTCTGGTTGACTTGAACGACCAGAGTCTTCTGCGTCTTGCCGATCGACGCAGCGTCACATTGAGTTGTCACCTTCTCATCGGAGGAAAAAGTCGTCCCCAGCAGAGTCGTCATTTTGTTTGCAAAAACAAAAAGTTGTTCTATTACAAACTTTTGAAAAGAGTACAATAGTACAATTTGAATTCTTGGGAAGTACAACTATAGAAATCTGATCAGAAGACGATCACTTTATCCCTTGGACTATGTGAACTTGAAGACTAGAGCCTCTGGAGAATGTAGTAGCAATTTTGCAAGAGTTCTTGATCTCTGTGATACTTTAACAATGATTGGAAACTCTATTTATAGAGTTCTGGAAATAACTGTTTTAGCAGTTATTCTGATGTGCGCGAGACTGGATTGCGCCACATTGGGTTGTGCCAACCTTATGTTGCGCCAACTTTCATTCAGTTAATCAATCGTGTACTAACTGTATTTAGACGCGTGGCATCATGTGATTGAAATACGCGTGGTCGTGTACAGAATAGTAGACACGTCTTGAGAGATTAGTGGCATGTGCGCCACGTTATCCTTTTTTAGAATGTAAGTTGTCTCAACTTCATCAGGTTGCACGAGCTTCGGTCAACAAGTCAAACTGCGCCTGATTGGGTTGCGCCTAGGCGCAACTGAATGCATAAGCACGTGGCAGCTTTTTAAAAGAAGTCTATTCAGATTGCGCCTAGGCGCAACTAAGGAATTTGTTTAGATTGCGCCTAGGCGCAACTTATAAGATGTGCAGAACAGCTGTCAATCCAATCTCCTCGAGCGGCACAATTCGAGGGATTCGAAGAGATTTTCTCCGTTTATTATGCTATCCGTTGTCAGTGCTGTCAGGTAATGATGGCCATTAAATGTCAGACGTCACGTAGACTTTGGCATAATATGACTGGACGAAGTCTAGTATATGGCGTAACCTGATCAGAGGCACAATTTAATCTCTGAGCTTCATATCAGTGGCGTAGCTTGATTTTTGGGGCACAACTTAATTGTTGAGTAGTAAATGCATGGCACAACTTAATTTTTAGGCCCTACATGCATAAGCTGTGAAATGCAGTAAACCATGATAACTAAATCTCATCCACCTAATAAAAGAAGGAAGAATTTATAAATCAACTCATGAATTATCATTTACAAATCGTTGGGCGGAGACAAATCTACTACCAACTAAAAAGAGAAGAAATACATAACAAATGAATTTGTCGAACGATGCGAAGGCGATCCAAGTGCAATCACCTCGGAGGAAGAGAGTAAAACATGGCCTTGGCTAGAGCACCTGCGAAACATCACAAAGGCACACACCTGGACAGATCACCAGGTCCTCATAGGGACGTAACAAGATACAGGAAGAACATGCCATATAAATACTGAATATAAAATATGCCACAAATAAAAGTAAGTGACAAGACATCAATAAGGTAACCTAACCGTACTAAAGTGAACATGCAGTTGAGAAACAATACTTTCGACGCATAAGCCCTAGCTGTCAATGGGATCGGCATAGTCCCCATATAGGGCACCAGGGCCCTACATCCTTAACATCCGAAGATCGTCAGAGGGCATCATGTGCAAGAGGGTACGTCCATAACGCTCTGGGAAACGTCAGAGTGCACCTGGAGCCTGCGTCTCCGGAGGAGCGCACAGGTAATCAGGAAAGTGCAAAGAAGCCCATACGTCAGGTATTGTTCTCCCCACCCAATGCTCTTATTTAAGTCGCATCCACGACCTTATACCTCTACTAACTGCTAAGTCTCCTAACATGTCTCTATTAGCAGTTAGATCTAACGCATGCGCACGGATAATCAGCCAACACGCAAGTACCTCTACATGCTACTCATCTCACACATATCTCATGGTACAACTGTGTCAAGGTTCATGCAATACACTACAGATGGTAGTCCCTTAACTCTAGGTCCATATGTAATCAAAGGATAATAATAAAGTAAGCTAATATCACTGAGCAGGTAGTAAATCAGAAACTGTAATAATGGTACAGCTAGAAGAACTGGAAATAAATGAACAGTGATATGTAATAACTAAAAAAATGCAGACTGAATACAAATAATATAAATGGCAAGGTATCTTGCCTGGCAATGCGGAAATAGCAACTCCAAGCAATAAATTATGTCAGCAATAAATCCCAAAATCTACGAACGGCTCCGGATGCTGAAACAAACATCAAGAACGTTCCCGGTGTAAAAGATATATCTAGGAAACGCCTGTCCAAAGTCCAATTCTGGAACAGGGGCAAAATCATAATTTTGGGTCAAAACGATATCCGCCGTTAGACCCGTTTTGCACCGAAATACGTGCCAAAGTCTATGGTCTCTAAAGTTGTCAAACTATATGTCTACGGATCCGGTTTAAGGAGACGAACCCAATGGTACGTTTAATTTTGGATTCCGATGAGCCGTGCACAATTTTGTCCGTTGGATTGGGTCGCGGGCCCGCCAAATTGGCGTTTCGATCAACCTTCTCAGGATCGGACCAAACTTGGCATACATGACCAAAAAATTGATGCGGTCATGATGGTGCAAGTTTCGTATCGATCCGACGAACGTGCACAAAGTTATGGCCAAGTTTGCAAAACGTCGATACGGGGTTATCTCGACGGATACGCACTGATTTCGTCACGCACGTGCAACGAAATCGGGTTCCGTCAGTTCCCACATGTTGGCAACATCCATACGCACCTTTCAGGACGTACGCCGTATCGGACAGATTTCTAAATTTTGAAAACAGAATTGAAAATTTTTCATGAAAGTTTAACCAAGTGTAACTTTTTACTTACTGGATGAAAAGTGATTCCAGAAGGTACGTTACAATCTCGTATATATTATTTTTAACTGTCTTTAATTAGTTTGTCAAAATATTTAGTAATTGATCCGGAAAACGGCTTCCAAGTTGGTACTTTAAAACAGTTTTTAATGCTATAGAAAACAGGTTTTTTGCTAACTTCGTCTCGATTTTTCGAGCAAGTTAGTGGGCTGTTTTGAAATCCATCTGAAGGATCTCGAAGAGGGTCTTGTGGTCTTTGCCTCGAAATTCGTAGAAGTGAAAACGAAGGAGCGAGCATGAAGAAATTAGATCGAGAAGATGGGTACCTCGCTGCGTTTTCAAAACATGGTGTTCTGTCTCGCGGCTCGGTTTGTCGTCGTTCTCCGGCGATGCGGCGGTCGACGGCCAAGTGCAGGCGGTGGGGTAGCTGCGTATGGACGTCAGCGAGGCTCGGGTGCAAGGAATTGAAGTTTCGTGGAGAATTGAGGAAGGATTTTAAAGAAATCAAAATTTCCGTTTTATGGAGTATATAGGATTTAAATCCAAAATTAACTGGGATTTAATTCATTTTTTATTCGAATTTGGGTCAATCTAGTAGAGAATCCAATTATGAGTGTATAGGAAAAGATTTGGATCAATTTGATGGAGATTCGGATTTGTTTTGAATTTTTGAATTCTCATGGGAATATCCGCTCGCGAGCACGGGGGGTCGCGAGATAATGAGTTACACTTCTCGCGAGATATTCGCAAGAAGTAGGGTTGTTCTTTTTTTCTCCTTTCTTTTTATACCAATAAGCAAAATAAATACTAATCAAAATAAAGTTTTAAATAATTATCTATATTCAAAATATTCATAATCTAATATTTTTATTATTATTTCTACAAGTAAGCTTGTACAATTTTTAAAAATGCAAAATACCTTATATATATATATATATATATATATATATAT
Source organism: Iris pallida (assembly GCA_029216955.1). NCBI lineage: Eukaryota > Viridiplantae > Streptophyta > Magnoliopsida > Asparagales > Iridaceae > Iris > Iris pallida. The sequence goes on along the minus strand of JANAVB010004797.1, from coordinate 2,614,757 downwards.
ATATATATATAAGTAAAATATATATATATATATATATATATATATATATATTTTACTTATATATATATATATATATATATATATATATATATATATATATATATATATATATATATAAGTACACTTATTTATATTACCTTATGGACACAAATGAGAAAGATTATTTTAAACCTAAAATGTCATAATCTTTATAAGAACTAATTATTGTAAGAACAACATTGTATTTAAAAAAAATCATTTTTATACATTTCTTTCTTCGATCAATATATTTCAAAATAACATGTTTAAAGATTTTAATTCAATTATTTAATTCCATTAACAACATAATAAAAAAAATCTCAAAATATTTAGGGGTTTTACAAACATGACGGTGCGTCAGTATGCTACAGAATTCAACAAGCTGGCCCGATTTGCTGGTGTCTATCTTCCAACAGTGACAAGTCGAGCACAAAAATTCAACGTGGGCCTGAGGCCTTCCATTTCTGTCCATGTAACTGTGCCTGAATACCAAACAATAGGCGAATCGCTTAACCATGCCCTCCGCTTAGAACCTCAGTATCCTCTTGCCACTTTTGGCAATGTGCACTATAATAATCACAAATGCCATAGCAATATAGGAGGCAACAACACATATAAGCGTCTAAACTACGGCAACAGAGGCGGCAACCAAGGAATGAATTGAGTGCACTGCAATCATTGCAACAAGGAGGGGCACCTAGCTAACGAATGTCGAATAAAAAATGGAGCATGCTTCAAGTGCGGTCGAGCAAGGCCACATCGCACACGCCTGCTGGAAGGTGGGCCGAACCAATGCCCTCCGCAACCGGAGCACCAGCAGAACCGAGGCCAGGCACCTCGAGCTCCTCCAGGCGCACAACCAAATAGCCAAGACCATCGTCCCAATGCCCAGGGATGGGTCTATACTATGACTCAGGATGAAGCATTCACATCTGACACAGTCGTGACAGGTATACTGCTCTTCAATAACAAACATGTTCGTGTACTGTTTGATTCAGGTGCGACGCATTGTTTCATATCGGCAGATTTTGCCTAAGAGCATAAATTTTTTCGTGACACCTCTAGGCCTTAACCTTAGTGTTAGCACACCGTTGGGCGCACAACTACTTGCACACATAGGCTATAGAGATGGAATCATCTGTATTGGAGGTATAAAAATATATTTAGATGCGATAGTTCTATATATCAAGGACTATGACATCATACTGGTGATGGATTGGCTCGGCGCTTGCAAAACCACCATCGACTATGCTGGAAAGACGGTCACCTTTCGTCTGTCGGGAGAGACCGAATTCTGCTACTCATGTGGTAAAACGTCGACGGCATGCATGGTGATCTCTGCGATATATGCTTAGAGGATGCTGCATTCCGACTGTGAAGGCTACTTGGCTTTCATGTGCGACATGCGGCAAGATAGTGCAAACGCAGATCTGACTGACGTTATGGCAGAATTGTCCGACATGTTCCCGAAAGAGCTACCTGTCATGCCACTCGATCGAGAGATTGAGTTCACCATCGACATATTCCCAAATAATCGCCCGATTTCCAAAGCTTCGTATAAGATGGCCCATGAAGAACTGAAGAAACTCAAAGTGCAGGAGCTACTCGAAAAAGGATTCATACGACCTAAAGACTCGCCATGGGGATCCCCAGTATAGTTTGTAAAGAAGAAGGATGGGTCGATGCGTCTATACATAGAATATCGTGAGCTTAACAAAGCCACCATCCGAAATAAATACCCCATGCCCCACATCGATGACCTCTTTGATCAACGGCAAGGCGCCTCGATATTTTCGAAGATTGATCTTCGGTCGGGTTGCCATCAACTCAAAGTCAAACCGAACAACGTGCCAAAGTATGCCTTCCGCACTCATTACGACCATTAAGAATTCTTGGTGATGCCATTTGGCCTAACGAATGCCCATGCCGCCTTTATGGATCTTACGAATCAGGTGTTTCGTCCGTTCCTCGATAAATTCGTAGTAGTTTTCACAGACGATATTTTCGTCTATTCGAAGGACAGAGTGCAACACGCACAGCATCTGCGGATCATGCTTCAGATCCTTCGTGACAACCAGTTGTATGTGAAGTAGAGCAAATGTGAATTCTGGCTAAGCAGTGTATCATTTCTTGGGCACATCATCTCTGTCGGAGGCATATCAATTGATCCAAAAAAAGTTAAAGCCGTTATTGATTAGAAACGGCCGTGTCATGTAGTGAGATTCGAAGCTTCCTCGGCTTGGTGGGATACTACAGAAAGGAGTCTCGTTTGAATGGTCAGACGACTGTGAAGCTTCCTTCCGAGAGTTAAAGCAGTGGCTCGTCTCGGTCCCGATACTCGCACTTCCGGAAGGGACTGAGGAATTTTAGGTCTTCATCGATGCTTCCGACTAGGGCTTGGGGTGTGTGCTTATGCAGCAGAATAATGTGATATCTTTTGCTTCCCGACAGCTGAAGCCGCACGAGAAGAACTATCCCACCCATGGCTTGGAATTACGGCAATTATATTCGTGTTAAAACTGCGGCGTCACTATCTTTATGGCATGACGTGCAATATTTATACTGATCACAAGAGCCTCAAGTATCTTTTTACCCAAAAGGAGCTAAAATTGTGACCGAGGCACTGGCTAAAACTAATCAAAGACTATGACTTAACGATTAACTACATGCTTGACAAAAGAAATGTGGTAGCAGATGCATTAAGCAGAAAATACATAGCCTCGCTATCCACCAACTGCAGTCTACTGCTGGACTTAGAGGAAATGGGCATTGAACTCAGGATTCGATTCATGGGAGCTAAAATGGCTTTGTTGTGGCTAAAATCGTGCTTGTTATAAAAGATCAAGTCCACTCAGAAGGACGTTCCATACCTGAAGAAGATGCGAAAGCTCATTTCAACGGATAAGACGATCGACTTTGTGGAAGATGAGGCCGGAGTTTTGCGGGTAAAGGGTCGGCTATGCGTTCCAGAGGACTTGGAAATAAGAAAGGAATATTGTCGGAGGCGCACTACGCGAAATATTCCTTGCATCCCTGTCACGCCCCAGAACCAGAATACTGGAGAGCGGGGGCAGACATAGCCAGCTACGTATAACGGAATGGAATCCACACCGCTATACGGTCACGGATGTCTAGATATGTGAGGGTTTCACTACAATCCATCAGTCTCTTAAGGTCATAAAATAGCCTATTGTCTCAATCTCAACCAACTAATAATAGTTACAAGATGTCAAACCACCAAATACACAATAGTAAGGCGTCCCATACATTATATATTCGGAATGATCATGAAGCTAGTCGTTACAAAATGTGAGGACTAGCAAGAGTTCAGTCGTACATGATCAACCCCTGGGGCTTGTCAATCATGTTACAGCCCATAGGCGGACAGTAAGTAAGTACAATCGAGCTAACACTTGCTCGTCGGCTAAACGCCTCAAAAGAATAATTTACAATATTACAGTGGGAGAACAAAAGAAACCCACTCGATGCCCTGGTTACGCCTGGTGACCACCATCGGGCTGAAAAGCAGGAAGATCCATTGGTGCTGCTCCGGTATCTGGCCATACAAAACCAGCTGGGTCAGACCCCAGAAAGAGCAAGTGCCACAAAGGAGGCTTCACTTAAGAACTAAAACCAACAAATTATTATCATTCAATATGTAAGAAAACAACAATAAGTAACACAGATTGAGGTTTGTGCACTACCAATGCACTTATCCCAATCAGAGAAAATAATTAAGTGAGGCATCATTGACATACGATAACTGGAGAATCATGCTAAATAAAATATAGCTGGACAATATATGAAGAGAAGACGAAGGTACTATTCCGGAAGCCAGGTTACAATCCTTAAACCAAACAAGGACCGAGATTGTAACCCTTTGCCTGAACAGAACTTAGTCTCTGATCATTTATTGCTAAAGGTGACAATCATTAAGGTGAAAATGAGAGAGTACAATGATAAAAGTGACAATGAAAAGTGCAATACACTAGAGTGACAATAGAGTACAATCTTTATAGTAACAATCTAGAGTGACAATCATTATAGTGACAATCTGGAGTGACAATCATTCTGGTACAATCTTTCAATCAATCACTTCTCGACAATATTAAACTGGACTAGACTCATCCAAGCAATCACGGCCAATCATTGCCTACGGCTTTCTACATTAACTAACTAGGGTTATCACAATCCTAGTTACTAGCAAGATGCAATAAAATGCTCCAAGTAGTCACAGGCCCTGCAGCTATCCAGGTTATCCAGACGAACATTATAGTGACAATTTAGAGAGTACAATCTATTAGAGTGACAATAGAGTTCAATCATTTAAGTGACAATGGTGGGTGCCCCACATAACAGTGGGCTGGAAATGTGCCCTACTCGTCGGCAGGCTACAAGTCCAAACATTTGCGGCCGGGATAACGGGATCGCCTGTAACTGGGGAACATCTCTTCATGTCTAGTGAATTATTCTAATCGTTAACCTTAGTCCATTTCAGTAGGTACTCCTGACCGTGGTACTCAGGAGTCCCCTCCTAGACATGATGCAAGACAGGACTGGATTATTTGTACAAGCACAATCGTCCACGGTGTCAGGATTAATTACACGGGCCAGGTCATGTCAGGTAGCCGTCGCAACAGCTGATCAAGATATATCAGGTCAGGTTATCATGCCAAGTGTACTTTGTCAGGAGTACGCCACGGCTGGCCACTATCATGTCATGTCAGTTTATCATTTCAATCATGTCAATCAAGTTCAGGGCAAAAGGCGTAAGGATATAAAATGAGCGTAAAATATCTAATAAATATCAATACACAGGGCTATAGAAGAGCTATGCGGCTAAGGCATATGCGGCCAGGAATGATCTCATGCGGCTGGAAGAGGACAGCCCATGCGGCTGAATAGGGTCAGGCGCATGCGGTTAAAAAGGGAAAGGCTTATGCGGTCAAAGGGGTATCAGTCATATGCGGCTCGGATATCCACTCAGTCATGCGGCTGAGAAAGGTAAGACATATGCGGCCAGAAGGATATGGAACTCATGCGGCTAGCGGGGGATGGGTCCATACGGCTGGCTGACCAATCAAGTACATGCGGCCGGGGAGGAGCAACCCATGCGGCTGCGGGGAGCAATGACTATGCGGTCAAGGGAAGCAACCCATGCGGCTGGGAGACTGTGGTCTATGCGGCTCGCGAGCGTTGAGTTCATACGGCTCAGGGTTGCTGGAAATCCATGCGGCCAGGAATGACTGGGCCTCAGTCATGCGGCTGAGAAGGAATACTTGTCGCATGAACTTGTCATGCGGTCAAGTCAAGGCAATAGCGCATGCGGTTGGAACTGACTTGCCGCATGAATGTTCATGCGGTCAAGTGCTACCATTCGGCTCGGGACTGTGCTTCTTCTCCAAATTTCCGAGAAGAAGTACACCATAAGCCATGGCTTCCAAGCTGCATAACTCTATCATCCGGAGCCTAAATCCGAACTTCCATAGGTCAAAATGGGGCAGAATGAAATACTCTACAACATGGAACCATCAGAACTTGATAATAACAAGATTAAGTAGATCAAAACCCAAAAAATCTGAAAATAGTATAAACTTAGATCTACAAGAATCTAGCCATAGAAAGTAGAAATGCCAAGTACTAAAGTAAGTTAAAATGCTGTAAGGAAGAGAATGAAGCAATAAAATTGGAGTTCCTTCATAAAGCAAGTTGCACTTGCCTAGACCCCTCTCTCCCTCTGGTAGGTGAGGAGTAAATGAGGAAGAAGAAGATGATTAATGAAGAGAGAGAAAGGAGAAGGGGTTAATAAATAGGGATGGTGGTGGTAGGTAGGGGGTTTACCCCTATGGTTCATAATGAACCAAGCAAACCAAACCAAGCCGAACCAACCCAGGAATAAACCAAGCCAAGATAAACCAAGGTGAACCAAGTCAAGGCCAATAAACTCTCTCTCTCTTTAGCAATTTAAACCAATTGAATCATGAAATAAACCAAGCCTCACTAATCCAAAAATAAACCAATGAACCATTAAAACCATTTAAACTATCAATGTCAATAAAACCAAGTCAATGCAAAATAAACCAAGATAACTAATCATGACTGAATAAAATATGGGTCCAAAACACGTATACATACACTAAATATGTATCGCGAATTTGGGACATTACAATCCCGGAAGCACGAAGATGTATAAGGACCTTCGCACAATCTTTTAGTGGCACGACATAAAGAAGGATGTGGCACTCTTCCGTGTATCCCAGAGGCCTGACGGAGAGATGCAAAACCTCGCCATACTAGAGTGGAAGTGGAAGCACAAAACCATAGACTTTATTGTTAGCTTGCCGAAGACGTCGTGAGGGAACGATGCCGTCTGGGTCATCGTCGGCCGACTAACCAAGTCAGTGCACTTCATTGCCATCAAAGTTACTTGGAGCGCCGATCAACTGACTCAAATTTACCTTGACGAGATAGTATGGCTACACGAAGTTCCAGTATCCATCGTCTCTGATCGAGATGGACGGTTCTTGTCATGCTTCTGGGAAAGCCTTCAGTCGGCCATGGGGACTAAGTTGAAAATTAGTACTCTTCTCATCCTCAAACCGATGGCCAAATAGAGCAAGTGAATCAAATTCTCGAAGACATGCTATGGCTCTGTGCGATAGACTTGAAGTCAAGCTGGGATGTTACCTACTGTTGGTCGAATTTGCATATAACAATAGCTATCAGTCCAGCATTCAAATAGTTCTGCATGAAGCACTGCACAGGCGAAAGTGCAGATCACCAATTTGATAGGATGAAGTCGGGGAGCGACAGATTCTTGGTCCGGAGCAGGTAGAGCAAACTATGGCAAAGGTTAAACTGTCACGACCCGCTCCCGAATATTCGGATACGAGTCGGACACGCCCAGCCTACGTTGGAAGACTAAACGCAGTAAGCTGTAAACATCTAAGGAAAACTCCAAGAATAACATGAAAGTAAACATCATAGCATCTAACCGTCCCAAAATGATCACCATAATCCATAAGTCATAATTCAATTTATACATGAAAGTACTAAAAATAAATCCAGTGATAGGAATAAAATACAACTATGAACTCTCAATATACAACATCGAGAAGTAAAGCTAAACGAACCTAAACATGTAACCTCTAGCTAAGTCATGCCTCCATCCTCTTCAGCTAAGATCTCGGGCTCTGGCCCATAAGGTGGACGATATCGTCAAGTACACCTACAACATATCCAGTCGGGAGCGGAGCAAAGTACAATTCTAGATAATGAACAAGAACATCATGATATGAAAAGTACAAGAGAATATGTAAAGCACAAAAAAGAACAGGAAAGTACATGAATGTAAAGTACAAAAAATAAAGTACAAGAATATAAACCATAAACCTGAAGTACAAGACATGACATGTGCACAATATTTGAAATACAACTAGCATATGTGACCGGCTAGGGTAAGCATAGGAAGCACATGAAATGGGTACGGCTTAGGGCCCACGTGCACGGTACGAGGCCTAAGCTATTCACATGAATTTTTGATCTCTGGGTTTGGTCACATAGCTAGTGTATTTTCCTTCCCCGACCACAAGTAGGTACAAGACATGAAAGTACAAAAGAACATGATATCGTATCATGACGTGTCACAAGAAAAATACAGGAATAATGTAAATGAACATGAACCATAGAATGTACTTGCCTTGCTCCGGGTGATCAAAAGTGGGTAGTAGAGCTGTAAGTCCTCCTATTATTAGGTACAATTTGATTAAGTTAACAGTCATTTAACTAAATATTTCTAACTAATAAAAATAGGTTACTAATTATATTCCTTAGTTTGACCCTTGCTAGCAATAGGCTTACCTATACATAAACTAATTAATCACCTATCCTATAAAGGATTACTTTAGTTACACTTAAATTTAGAAAAGCATTTTTTTAGGGGTACACTATATATTAATGCATTTGAAAGTTCATAACCATCATTACCAAACTGCTACAGTAGTTTAGTTATAAAACTAACCCAATCCCATTCATGAGAATAATTCAACTATTCCTTTACCAACTGACAATACAATATTACTAGAGTATTCAAAATACTGCAGTAAAAACCAATGGGTCATAACACCAACACTTATTAAAACCAAAGTTAGAATATAATGGCCAACACTTTTCCTTGCAGTCGGCTATTTAGAGCTCAGATCAGTTATATTTCTAGGAAGAAAACAACTAGTCTCACTTCCCATCCTTTAAAGCATCCAATGGTAACATATTTTCTTACTGACAAACACATATACTACATTTTAAGCCACCTGCCCTGCTTACTTACCAGTCTATGCCAACATCCTAAACCCAGTTTACTAAACCTGATATATTCTCAACAGTTAAGAAATAAGACCATGTTCCAGGTTCTTGCAACACAACATCTAGCCATCCCATTCGCGCCACAGCAATCCCCATTTCCAGCTATAGACTACCCAGTTAATTAAATCTCTAGAATTTCCAAATCAAATAACAAGTTCAAGAAATCATTCAAAATTAAATGTTCATTGTAACATTCAAAATAACATTCAAATTAAATGTCCAAATTATCATTTCAAAATCGATTGTCTAAAATAACTTCCAAAATCAAAAGAACTCAGTTGGCATTCAAGCAATGCTTGATTAAGCTGACTCCAGTCTTGGTACAGGCTTCTCCTGTCCATATCCACGCCATCACCCACAGTCACGCACACAATAGCTAAACACGGACAGCTTTGGACACGTACATAGACTTGGACACGGTCGGCACTTGGACACGTATACACACATCCTGGACACACTATACATATTCAAAACTGCAGCAAGGCAATTATAACATCAAAAAGAGTAGAAAATTTACTCGCAGTGGATGTTTGATCTAGAGGAATGTAGATTCGAACAAGTGATGGAAGTTCAACCGATTGTATCCGATGCAATTCCTCGGACACAAACAAGATCTGAGAAAGAGTCCAATCAGAGTAGAGACACGACCCCGAAGGTCGGACACGATCTCCCTGTGTCCGGTTCAATCACAGTAGTGCATCTGAACCCTTCAGAGACAATTCCTTATATATCTAGTGTTCAGAACAGGAACCCGAGTAAAAACGAATGATCAAAGTTAGGGATTTAAAGTAAATCAAGATCATGAAAAATTCAATTCAAAGACATCAAAATCGAATCAAGGGTGGAAACAATAATTCATTAATTTGATCAATCGATCTAATCAAGATCGATCGAATCACAAGACAGCCAAAGAAAAGAATACTAAGGAGGAACTCATCGGTTGTACACTTCCTGACCGGAGGAGACTCGGACACGCGGAGGAGATCACCGTGTCATCGGAGAAAGAGACACAGTTGTCGGTCGCCGAGAACGATGAGACGCCGCCGTGATGTCATTGCTGGAGAAGAAGACGAAGCCTCAATCGTCGCCGCGAACTCGACGCCGATAGGTGGCACTGCTGGCAACTTAGTCGCCAGAGGAGTGGATCCTCATCGTCGCCATCGCCATGTCGACTTCCTCGAAAAATTAGGGTTAGGGTTTGGGTCGAAGGAAAATTTGGGAAAGAAGAGCTCGAGCAGCTCTGCTCTAGAAAAAGTGTGGGGAAAATGTAGTTGGAGAGAGAGAGATTGAGAGAGGGACTCTTAAATACAATTAAGGAGTCATTTGATTCCCACAAGAAAGAAATAGTTTATTACAGGAAATCAGTTTTATTACAATTTGGGTCCATAACTTAGTTAAGGGTTGTTAGAAATCTTGGAGAACACTCCAAGTTAGTTATTAAACCAATAATTAGTTAATAATTAACCATGCCAATTAATCTACAAATTCTTGAAATAATAACCATGAGATTAAAATAAAACTTGAACATAACTATTCTTTTAAAATTATCATAACTATTCTAAAATTTCATAAAATTGGGAAAGCGGGGTTACAAATCTACCCTCCTTAGAAAAAATTTGTCCTCGAAATTATAAAGAGCACAGCACGATACAGAAATGACACGAAGTTCAAAATTCGTTAGGAACGAGTGTGAATATGCTCGATGACCAGGTACGAAATTCATAACAATTTGAAACGATTTAGCATGACAAAGTAGATAAAATGGCATGATTGAAAATAATTAAAAAATTGGTCAGGTACGAAGTGAAACGAAGTTTAATTAAGACTATGTACAATAATTTCATACAGGGAGTTGAAATAACACGATCTAACAATGATCAAGAATTAAACAGGCACGCGGTGGCATGAAGTTTTAATTATGACTTAGAGGAGTAAAATCATGATGGCACGGTCTTCGAAGCACGATCAGAATTAAAAGTGAAAGTCACGGTTAGATAGGCATGATTAAAAGTGAAATTTAGACAAACACGATTAAAATATAGGTACGATGTAAAATCCAGTGAAACGGAATCAGGATCTAGTAATGTGTACTTGAGAAAATCAAATGATCCAACGATAAAATGCAAGAAGAAAAATTGCAAGAGTTGATTGAGAAAACGTATGGAACTATCCAGGAGGTATTATTACCAGATCAAGGTGAAAGTGCAAGGATTTGTTATTCCCGAAAAATTGATAACCATATGGAAAGGGACATAGTCTCTATGGTATCCGAGAACATATAGATATTTAAAGTCACTTTACTTAGAATCCCTGCCTCCCAGTGTATATCTGGCTGCAGTGAACTTTTGGCTCCGTGACTCAAATAACGATATGTTACCGAATATATATCAACTTTATCCATCTTCCAACAATTATCAACAAAGCAACAAAAAGACCAAGATATGAAAATTTTAGGACAAAGTCTCAATAATACTCGAGAACCTATGCATGTCTGAAATCACTTCAACTTAGAGTTCATGTATTGCTAGTGCGCTGCTGGCTGTAGTGAACCCTCAGTCTCCGTAATCCAGATAATGGCTGCAGCGTACAACTGCCACGCCCCAGTAGGTCATCGGATAGTCTCTCAACCTTATCCATAGGAATTATAACAGAGTTTTAAGGGATTCAAAATAAGTTCCAATAGTCCAAGTCACGATAAAAGTGGTGTTATCTGTCTTTTAGAAAACAAGGGGGTTTTATTAGGTACTAAGAAGCAATAAAGAATCCAACAAGGAGTAGTGGTTACTAAAAGGGACAAACAATGAGATTTCAAATCTCGAACAGGGAACGAAGTTTCGTATAGTAACCGGAATCTCAAATAAAATCTAGAATGGCAACAAGATTCCGTATATGGACCGTTATCCCAAAGGGATAACAGAGTCTCGAAGGGTGAATAGAAGCAAGGTATCAGATAAAAGACAGTCTCAAAATAAGAAATAAAATCTCGCATCGAAAACAAAGTTTCAACAAAAATTTGAATGGAAAACGAAATCTCCAATAAGATACAAAGTCTCGAATTAGAATTCAAATATCAACAAAGTCACGAACAGGAAACAAAATTCGAATAGAAACCTCAAACAGAAGGTAAGGTTATGAATAGTGATTAGAAAATAGGGTATCAATTGGCGAACAAGAGACAGGTATCGAAGCAAAATCTCAAATAGAAAATGAGATCAAACAAGATCGTGAACAGAAACAAATTCTTGAATAGGAACAAGTCACAAATAGAAAACAAAATCTCATAGAGGACGAGTCAAAATCTCAAAATAGAAAACGAAGTCTCGAATAGAAACGAAAAATAAGCAAATTCTCGAAATAAGAGACAGGATCTCAAAATCTCGAATAAGAATCAAAGTCATGAATAGAAACCAAATTCCAACAAAGTCCCTAAATAGAAAATTGAACTTTGAGTAGGAAAACAAATTCACTTAACAAAGTTTTGAATGGGGCCGAGATTTCAAAGTAGAAAGTGAAATCCCGAAATAAGATCTCGAATAGCAACAAGGTTTTAGATAAGAAAATTTTGAGATAAAACAAAATCTTGAACTGGAACAAACTTATGAATAGTGAATAGAGAACAGATTATCGAATAGTGGATCCAAAACATGTATTGAATATAAGACAAAATCATGCAGAGAAACAGAGTCTTGAATGGGTGACAAGATCTAGAAATAGAAATCAATATCTCGAAATACATCTCGAATAACAATCCAAAGTTTTAGAATAGAAAACAAGGTCTAAAAATTCTCGAATAGAAAACAAGGAAGTTTTAGGTGCTAAGAGAAAAATCCAAGGAAATTGGATTGCGAATCACGATCAACTGCCTTCTCCAACCGTACAGGAAAATCTTCTATCTGTAGTCCGTCTTCAGTATTCCTCTAGGACTGGAATCTCCTCAACATCTTCAGCTATCCTGACGTAGGCTGGTCCCTGCGGTAGTGCTCCATACGGATGCTGAATATGGAGGGGCGGGTCCCCTTGTTGCAGTCCTGGTGCTTCTCGGGCTCATCCTTGGATAGTATGGTCAGCGGCCTCTGGGCAATCCTGGACCTGGTGAGCAGGCGATTAACAGAACAAGCATAGCTTCAGTCGCTTGCGGCACTCAACGTGGTGGTGTCCTGAGCAGCGACAGAAATTACAAATGACTGTCGTCCCGATCTGAGTCCGAACCTCCCACTGTGACTGATGTGCAGGGACTCTGGCAGGGATATACGGCTGCTGACATGTTGACTGCTGAGGTCCTAATGCTCCTCAGCCATTATAATCTGCGGCCTGCTAGCAATCCTTCGTTCGGTGAGTAGAAGATCCGAAGTATAAACAGAGTCCGAGTCTCTTACGGCACTTGTCAACATGATGTCCCGTCCTCTTGCAGAATGTACAAGGAAAGTGGGTCTGAATCTGTCTCGGACAATGCGACTGATGGTGCGACTGAAGAGGCGTTGTCTGAGTGTTGTGACGCTTTACGGATCCAAAGTAGTTACTATCTCCGTCATAAGTCTTCATGTCTCTCTTGGCTTCAGCTCTCCGTCTCGTTCTATTGTCCGTGCTACATTCTGGATCTCCTGGCTGGTGGCTCCAATCTTCAAAGGGGTCGGATCCTCAGAGACTTGGGCGATCTCTATAAGTGGCGGCTCCAGGTTCTTGATCTTCTCCTAGGTGTAAGGAATGTGCTTGGTGTCGAGGAAGTCTAAAGATCCAAGTCTAGAAATCGAAAGTCTTCCCTGGCCTGGAAAGCACATCTTCAAGTCTAGCTTGAAAAGGACGACCTGCTCCCTTTGGTTATCAAAGAACTCCTGGAACATCTCCATCACTACGTACTACCAATGGTGATAGTATGGACGACCGGAAGTGATGGAAGCTCGGAAGTCTCAAGTTCAGAAGGATTGATAATCTTGGCGTTACATGTCTGATCCATCTGAAAAATGAAAAACTGTTAAAATGGCCTAACTTAGATATTAAACAAACCTAGTAATTAATATGTATAACCAGACTTAGTAATAACCATAACCATTTTTCGCAATCCTATGATGTGATGAGTTTTCCTTAGTCTAACAGGTTCCCCAATAACACTCTATAGCCTAAGTGCCATTAGGACAGACCTGTATGGGCCACCACTAAAAACATGTCACTACCCGCTCCCGAATATTCGGATACGAGTCAGACACGCCCGTCCTACGTTGGAAGACTCAACGCAGTAAGCTGTAAACATCTAAAGAAAACTCCAAGAATAACATGAAAGTAAACATCACAGCATCTAACCGTCCCAGAATGATCACCATAATCCACAAGTCATAATTCAATTTATACATAAAAGTACTAAAAATAAATCCAGTGATAGGAATGAAATACAACTATGAACTCTCAATATACAACATCTAGAAGTAAAGCTAAACGAACCTAAACCTGTAACCTCTAGCTAAGTCATACCTCCATCCTGCTTAGCTAAGATCTCGGGCTCTAGCCCATAAGGTGGACGATATCCTCAAGTACACCTGCAACATATCCAGTCAGGAGCGGAGCAAAGTATAATTCTAGGTAATGAACAAGAACATCATGATATAAAAAGTACAAGAGAACATGTAAAGCACGGGAAAGAACAGGAAAGTATATGCATGTAAAGTACAAAAAATAAAGTACAAGAATGTAAACCATGAACCTGAAGTACAAGACATGACATGTGCACAATGTTTGAAATACAACTAGCATATGTGACCGGCTGGGGTAAGCACAGGAAGCACATGAAATGGGTACGACTTAGGGCCCGCGTGCACGGTACGAGACCTAAGCTATTCACATGAATTTTTGATCTCTGGGTTTGGTCACATAGCTAGTATATTTCTCCTCCCCGACCACAAGTAGGTACAAGACATGAAGGTACAAGAGAACATGATATCGTGTCATGACGTGTCACAAGAAAAGTACAGGAATAATGTAAATGAACATGAACCATAAAATGTACTTGCCTTGCTCCGGGTGATTAAAAGTGGGTAGTAGAGCTGTAAGTCCTCCTGTTATTAGGTACAATTTGATTAAGTTAACAGTCATTTAACTAAATATTTCTAACTAACAAAAATAGGTTACTAATTATATTCCTTAGTTTGACCCTTGCTAGCAATAGGCTTACCTATAAATAAACTAATTAATCACCTATCCTATAAAGGATTACTTTAGTTACACTTAGATTTAGAAAAGCATTTTTAGGGGTACACTATATATTAATGCATTTGAAAGTTCATAACCATCATTACCAAACTGCTACAGTAGTTTAGTTATAAAACTAACCCAATCCCATTCATGAGAATAATTCAACTATTCCTTTACCAATTGACAATACAATATTACTAGAGTATTCAAAATACTACAGTAAAAACCAATGGGTCATAACACCAACACTTATTAAAACCAAAGTTAGAATATAATGGCCAACACTTCTCCTTGCAGTCTGTTATTTAGAGCTCAGATCGGTTATATTGCTAGGAAGAAAACAACTAGTCTTACTGCCCATCCTTTAAAGCATCCAATGGTAACATATTTTCTTACTGACAAACACATATACTACATTTTAAGCCACCTTCTCTGCTTACTTACCAGTCCATGCCAACATCCCAAACCCAGTTTACTAATCTTGATAGATTCTCAACAGTTAAGAAATAAGACCATGTTCTAGGTTCTTGCAACACAACATCTAGCCATCCCATTCGCGCCACAGCAATCCCCATTTCCAGCTATAGACTACCCAGTTAATTAAATCTCCAGAATTTCCAAATCAAATAACAAGTTCAAAAAATCATTCAAAATTAAATGTTCATTGTAACATTCAAAATAACATTCAAATTAAATGTCCAAATTATCATTTCAAAATCTATTGTCTAAAATAACTTCAAAAATCAAAAGAACTCAGTTCGTATTCAAGCAATGCTTGATTAAGCTAACTCCAGTCTTGGTACAGGCTTCTCCCGTCCATATCCACGCCATCACCCATGGTCACGCACACAATAGCTAAACACGAATAGCTTTGGACACGTACACAGACTTGGACACGGTCGGCACTTGGACACGTACACACACATCCTGGACACACTATACGTATTCAAAACTACAGCAAGACAATTATAACATCAAGAAGAGTAAAAAAATTACCTGCAGTGGATGTTTGATTTAGAGGAATGTAGATTCGAACAAGTGATGGATGTTCAACCGATTGTATCCGATGTAATTCCTCGGACACAAACAAGATCTGAGAAAGAGTCCAATCAGAGTAGAGACACGACCCCGAAGGTCCAACACGATCTCCCTGTGTCCGGTTCAATCACAGTAGTGCATCTGAACCCTTCAGCAACAATTCCTCATATACCTAGTGTTCAGAACAGGAACCCGAGTCAAAACGAGTGATCGAAGTCAGGGATTTAAAGTAAATCAAGATCATGAAAATTCAATTCAAAGACATTAAAATCGAATCAAGAGTGGAAATAATCGTTCTTCAATTTGATCAATCGATCTAATCAAGATCGATCGAATCACAAGACAGCCAAAGAAAAGAATACTAAGGAGGAACTCACCGGTTGCGCACTTCCTGACCGGAGGAGACTCGGACACGCGGAGGATATCACCGTGTCGCCGGAGAAAGAGACTCGGGTGTCGGTCGCCGAGAACGATGAGACGTCGTCGTGATGTCATTGCTGGAGAAGAAGATGAAGCCTCAATTGTCGCCACGAACTCGACGCCAAGAGGTGGCGCTGCTGGCGACTTAGTCGCCGGAGGAGTGGATCCTCATCGTCGCCATCGCCATGTCGAATTCCTCGAAGAATTAGGGTTAGGGTTTGGGTCGAGGGAAAATTTAGGAAGAAGAGCTCGAGCAGCTCTGCTCTGGAAAAAGTGTAGGAAAATGTAGTTGGAGAGAGAGAGATTGAGATAGGGACTCTTAAATACAATTAAGGAGTCATTTGATTCCCACAAGAAAGAAATAGTTTATTACAGGAAATCAGTTTTATTACAATTTGGGTCCACAACTTAGTTAAGGGTTGTTAGAAATCTTAGAGAACACTCCAAGTTAGTTATTAAACCAATAATTAGTTAATAATTAACCATGCTAATTAATCTAAAAATTCTTGAAATAATAACCATGAGATTAAAATAAAACTTGAACATAACTATTCTTTTAAAATTATTATAACTATTCCAAAATTCTATAAAATTGGAAAAGCGGGATTACACAAACTGATAAGAGAGAGATTGAAGATGGCTCAGAGTCGACAAAAGAGCTACGCAGACACCCATCGATGGCCACTCGAGTTTATGGTGGGCGATTTTGTGTTTCTAAAGGTGACGCCTATGCAGAAAGTCACAAGCGTTAGAGTTAAAGGCAAGCTTAGTCTAGGATTTTTGGGTCCTTTTCAAATATTGAAGCAAGTCGCCCCAGTAGCTTACCAAATTGCCTTGCCACTCGCACTGTTAGATGTGCATAATATCTTTTATGTCTCACAACTACGGAAGTATGTGCACGATCCGAACCATGTGGTAAATTTTAGTTAGTTGGAGCTGAAGGCGGACTTATCATATGCGGAAGAACCGGTCCAAGTCTTAGAGCGCAAAGATAAGCTACTTCGAAATTGTGCGATCCCCCTCGTTCGCGTTCTTTGGAGGAACCATTCGGTCGAAGAGTCGACCTGGGAACTCGAATCAGAGATGAAGAAAAAGTTTTCTTCCCTATTTTCCTAGCGGTAGGTTTTCTTCTTAAGTTTCGACGACAAAACTTTTTCTTAGTTGATTATGGTGTAGTGCCCCGTCCCTACATCGTGTTCCATTTCTCGTTCATGGGGTACGCGCTAAAGGAACACTGTTACTATCAATTTGGTCGGAACCGATCGATTGAATCGATTGAATGAGACCGATTGAATTAAGATCATTTCCTTGTTATAGAATGGCTTCTTCGGAATCAAGTTCTACATTCAGCGGGTTGTGCCTCAAGGATGGACTCTGCAGCTGAGTCGGAAGAGACCTCTCGTTGCTCTATTTTTCATGTCGTACTTGCTTCTTTAGCTTTAGTTTTCTGAATGCATTTTCATGAATGTTTTTGATAGTTTTCATGGTCTGCGTTCTTCGAACTTCACGTTTCATATCGAACTCATTGAATAGGGCAGATGTTCTGATTAGTTGCTTATACGATTTCAGGTGATCGTGCAGGTGCCGTCTAAGCGCAACCAATCGGTCCCTCATCTCAATCAACCCAAGGTGAGTGGCTGACCCTCCTTCTCCTAGACCCTCTGGTTTTTAATCTATCATAAACATGAAAGAGATATGCTTGTCATTATAGTGTTGAATCAACAATATGTTACACGATTCCTCACGAACAACTGCTAACTGTTATAACATGAAACTGATGCATGTTTTTCTTATGTCATATATATTATAGATTGGTGTTAAATGAAGATTGAATCGACTAACGAGTATTGCAACGATAATACAAAGTGCCTTAAAATGGGCTAAGTTCTAAAGAACAAAGAAGAATAGTACTGTCATTGGATAACTTGTGCACAATAAGTAGTTTCCTCGAACGGTTGCCTAGGCTAAGAAATCGATTCGGCCTAGGAGGAACGAGAATAACAGTGCTAGTTTAACTGGCACGGCTGATTCAGGTACTTTTGAACATGGCTCACAACCCGTCGCAAAAGGATCGTCATCTAACCCAGCTATAGTCCAAGATGGCTTGACATTTCCAGTGACCTTCACACCCTTACACTGCTTTATTTGATCCTTGTGACACGGGATGAATATGGTTTGTTTAGTTTAGGCATAGAGACTATGCCACAAATAATTGTAAAATGTTTGTAGTTTTCATATGCTTGCCTTATAAAAAGTTTACATGCAATCCATCAGGATGGTTAAAAAGATCACCAAGTATATAACATATTTTACAAAACTTTTTGAGCAAATGGGAGCTTGGATTTAAATTAGCCACCCACCAGTACATGTGAACGTACTAATACTCACTCTCCACAGGTGCTACAAATCAAGTGGAACGTGCTAGCTAGCAAGGCGACATTCGTGTTTTGAAGATTCGTCCGCGTGCTGAAGGCTTTTGTTGAATCCTTTTGAAGATTCCACATCAGTTGAAGAAAGATGACATGGCTTCCTACCATTCCAAGTGGTTTGTAAATATCGATTGTATAAAATTGGATGTAATGTATGGAGCGACTATCTCATCATCGTTTGTTTTAAGTCGAGTTGTAAGCCCGTGTGGCATCAAGATGTAATCGAGTCATGTAAATAATGTCCATTATCAATAAAATAAAGTTTTTTCTATATCATATGTGTTGTTCAATTTCTCTGCGTACTCTCTATGTTATTATGTTTTGGATAACGTTATGACTTGCCTTGTGCGGACGCAACTTAGGTTCGTACGGCATCACGCCCGATGGACAACTATCGATTCTGCAGAATAGGGGCGTGACAACTGGCACCTCTGTATCCAGAACCAGAGTACTGGTAAGTTGGGACAGACCAGGCCAGCTATGTATACCATAGTACTCCAGTACCCCGAGATACGATCAAAGTCGTCAAGACATGGGGGTTACTTCTACAATCCAACAATCAATCATACGTCAAGCAATCCTATGTATCTCAATTACATGCAAATACAAAGTACAAGAAGTATGATCATTAGACATAAAATAGTAAAGCGTCCCGAACTATGTATATATAGATGATTATGAAGCTAGTAATAGAAAATGGAGAACTAGCAAGAGTAATAGTCATACATGATCAGCTCTAGCTATAGTCTAGAATAACACAAATCATGTTTAGGCCCGTAAGCTAAATGTTAAGATCCAAAACACGAGCTAAACACGTGCTCGAAGGCTAAACGCCACAAAAGAATAATGTACATAAGAGTGGGTAAGAGAAATAACACCCACTCAAGCACCCTGGTGTTCCGGGTGGTCACTATCGAGTAGAAGGTACGGAAGATCCTCCGACTCAGCTATAAGATCTGGCCAAACGAAACCAGTGGGATCAGACCCCCAATAGCAAGTACCACAAAGGAAGCCAAACTATGAACTAAAACCAACAATAACTAACATAACAACTGATAGAGACAAAAATAAGTAAATGCAGATCAAGACTCGTGCACTACCAATGCACTTATCTCGAAAATAGGAAAGTCAATAAGCAAAGCCACATGTAGCATAAAGTAAACAACATGTGACATAATGTAAATTGTGGACATGTAAAGTAAATGGAAGCATGTGAATATGTAAAGTAAAATTGGACATGTAAGCATGTAAGGTAACCTGTATACGTAAGCATGTAAAGTAGTCGGAACATGTAAGCATGTAAAGTAACCGGGACATGTAAGCATGTAAAGTAACCGGGACATGTAAGCATGTAAAGCATGGAGATCATGTATAGCACATTAGAACTAAATAGAATGATAAATGACAATATGACTTAGAAACTATTTTGCAACTGACTTACAACCCGTAAACCATACAAGGACCGATGTTGCAACCCTTCTTCTGAACAGAACTTAGTCTCTAATCATTCACCGGAATAAGGAAAGTAAAGACAAGAGCTAGACAAGATAAGACAGGACTAAACATGACTGGACTGGACTGGACTAGACTCCATCCATCAAACACAGCCAAGCAATGAGTATGGCTTGATACATTAACTAACTAGGGTTATCACAATCCTAATTACTAATATATGCAATTTAAGAAATCCAATCCGGCTGTCAGCCCTATAGACTACCTAAATTATTCAGGCCAAGGACAGAGAGAATAAATAATGGATACATCGCCCGAAAGACAAATACAAACTATAGACATGTAAAAGGTGAAATACTCGGCGGTGTGCTGAAAATGTGCTCATCATGACAGATAGCTCCAAATCCATCATGTAAAGGCCAAAACAATGGCTTACGGGCTACCGAGAAAATCTTCTCTCCTGATGCATCTAGATAATCAAGCTAGTTATTTAGTCCTGAACATTTTCTTGCTGGATTTCGGATGTGGCATTCCGCAGAATCCATCCTAGACATGGTATGCAAGACTGGACAATACAAGAGAGAGCATTATAACAAGCCATAATAAGAAAATATAATAAGTTGGAAACTAGGAGTGCGCTATGACGAGCCACTATAGGGGAAGTGCGTCATGACATGCCATTATCATGTAAGCAAGGGAAATACATGTAATAAGAGTGCGCCACGACGGGCCGCTATCATGTAAGAAAAGAAGGCATGTAACAAGAGTACGCCACGACGGAGCACTATCATGTAAGCACATAAGGCATGTAACAAAGTATACGCCACGATAAGCCACTATCATGTAAAGCTAGACATGGCATGGCATAGACTGAAGGTACAATAAAACAATAAGAAAACACATCATGGCATATATAAGAAAACAATAAGAAAAATGCATCATGGCATATACAAGAAAATAATAAACAAAAAAAAATCAAAAAAATGGAACAAATCAGAAAATAACAAAGTTGGATATCCTGACGGCATACCGACAGTATACTCCAGTATACCGGTGGTATGCCGGTCTGGGACAACTTAAATTCTCTGTCTAGAAAATATTGTCGCACCGTTGTGCCACCGGTATGGAAAGGTACACCATCGGTATGCGAAGATTGTCACAACAGGTTTTTTATCTAAAAAAGACCCACAAACTGGTATGTCGTCGGTGTACACCGGTATATCGGCGATATGCCGTTTATGTCTGAGGAACAAGACTTAGAGCATGAAACAAGTTCCGAAAACCAAATCTCGTTCTGAAAGTTGTAGAAATTAAGTATAACCATGAAAACAATACTAGAGAAAGGGCATATATACTAAGTCTCATGGCAATCACCCCGATATCGTTCCGATATAGAGTTTTCCTACTAAGAAAATATCAGAATTTCACAGGAATCAAAATCTAGCTCAGACTAAATTTTGAGACGGTCAAAATAACAAGAATATCGAGAGATATATAGTAAAGCAAGTAGTAGACAATACTGGACTATCAAAACAATAGGAAACAAAAATGGCAATAAACATTATTTTGTCCAGTAGTTCAGCAAGATGTACTTGCCTATAATAGCTCCCAGCATATCTTTTATACTCCACCACTAAGAGGGATTCAGAAACCGCACTCTGAGTCCTCAAGACCAAGCTCATAGTTCACGAGAAAAATAGAGAGAAAACGAGAAGAAAATAAGAGTGGAGAGAGAAAGTAAAAAAAAATCGAAATGAATCGAAATATAGTATATATAGAGATGGTGAATTAATCGTGATCGTCGGATCGCGATCCACGACTCGATCAGGATTAATCTCGACCATTCACAAAAAAAACGAGACACCACTGGATAATATAATGTATCATTACTATTCATGAAAATATCTAATTATTCATCAAAATATCTAAATACTATTTATCAAAATATCTATAATTAAAAATATCTAAAAGTATAAAACATCACCTGGACAGTATACCATCGGTAGACACCGGTATGTCGGTGGTATGCCAGTCAAGGAAAAAAATCTATAATTAAATTTTTTTAAAAGCATTCTGAAAACCAAGAAAATATTGAATACATTATAAAGTACGTATCCATATATAAATACTGATACAGTGAGACGAGTTTCACATCGGGGATGGCCGAGGCCAGGGAGACGGGGCTATGGTGGGGATGATGATGAATGTAGAGAGGCTGGCTGATGGTCGTGGCGGTGCGGGATCGTCGAAGTCAGCTGGAACAGGGATTAGGGTTAGGTTTGTGTCGGGTTGGATCTGGCGTCATATCATGTCTGGGATTATCAGACACGGCAAAGAGGGAGTTTATAATTTTTGGAATCGTGTCCGAGTGTGTCGGACATGCAGATTGATGTAACTGTAAAAATAGTTCAAGGAAAAAGACATGGACACAGTGTACAACACGATGATGGTGGATGTTGGTAGTAGTTGAGGTAGTTGCGGCTATCGTGATAGTGTTGGGATAAAACATGGAGAAAGCTCCCCTTAAATAGGAAGAGTTAATTTCTAGTTGGATAATGATTAAGAATCCTAGAAACCTCCATTAATAAATCTTATTGTTAATCAAATAAATTAATTTAATCTAATCTTAATCAATAGTTTATTATGAATATAATTAAAAATAAACTTTAATGATCATACCAATAATTCAAATTAATACTTAATAGTTTAAATAATATTTAATATTATCAAAATAATAAATCCAATTTTATTTAAAATAATTTGGCAATTTTTTATTTTAAAATAAATATGATTTTCTTTTATAAAAATTCTAAGACAAATTATTTTTCTAAGAATAAAAACTAAATGAAAAATAATATTTTTGAAAGTTCAAAAAAACGTGATACAAAATTCTATAGATAGATTATATATATGTATATATATATATATATATATATATATATATATATATATATATATATATATATATATATATATATATATATATATTTATCCCAAAAACTTCATAACGTAAACCGTATATACATATACTGTATATATATACTGAGTATATACCATAGTCATTCTAATTAAATTTTAAAAAAATACTTATAGAAATTTAGGGTTTTTTACAATGGACACGAATACGGTGCACGGACACAAATGTAATAGTGATGGTGGTTGAGGAAGTGTATGGGAAGAGCTTGATTTGTAGACCCCAAGCATGGAATGAGTTGATTTTTGTAAAGCCTCAAATGGGAAGGGTGCATATGCAAAAGTGAACTTCCAAGAAACTTCTACCTAAGAGCATCCACAGTGAGAGAGATTCAAGTACTATATTTTGACTTTAGTTAAATTTTATAGCACTTGATGGTTGCAGTGGACAGTTATCCATACTTGAAAATTGCTAGAAAGCTAAGAGACACTCCAGATTTGGAGCGTGCCATAGCTTCGCTACATTAATTTCTAGACCCACCAAATTAAACGTTCTTACCAAACATGGAAGGAAAAAAAAAGGGAAAAAAAGGAAAAAAAATTCTACCAAACAGGGAAGGAAAAAAAAAGAGAAAAAAGAGAGAGAAAGGATATTAATTTAGAGTATTTGTTTGGAGTGTACCATTGTGTGCAAATATCAAGGAGACACTCCAAAATAATAATTTGCATAATTTTTAATAATTTGGAGTGTTTGTTTGGAGTGTGTCCACTGTGGATGCTCTAACTAACCATAGGATTAGCTAAGAGCATCCACAATGAAAAATATTTCAAGTGCTACATTTTAACTTTAGTTAAATTGTATAGCACTTGAAGGCTGTAGTGGACACTTCCCCATGCTTGAAAATTGCTATAAAGCTAAGAGACGCTAGATTTGGAGCGTATTATAGCTCAACTACATTAATTTTTTGGCCCACCAAATTAACCGTTCTTACCAAACAAGGAAAAAAAAAGAGGGAAAAAAAGAATTTTTTACCAAATAGGGAAGGAAAACAAAAAGAAAAAAGAGAAGGATATTAATTTGGAGTATTTACTTGGAGTGTACCATTGTGTGCCAATATCAAGGAGACACTCAAAAAATAAAAATTAATACAAGTATCAATAATTTAAAGTATGTGTTTGGAGTGTATCCACTGTGGATGCTCTAATCACCTAAATTACTTTAGGAAACTAATTATTTCAATTAATTAAAAGAAAAGTTTACTCATATAAATATTTTATTTATTAACTAATATCCTATTTAAGAAATTATAATTTAAATCTAAATTATAAAAATAATAATCCATTTATCTCATTTTTAAAAAAATATCTTTTAAAAAAATCGTTTACTAAAAGAATTACTATTTCTTATTCAATTAAGATAAAAAAATTTAAAAAAAACGTAAATTCCATATTTTTTTTATAAATTTCAAAAAATCAAAAATAAGGGGTTATAGTTTGGGAGTCCATTTTTGTTCCCCTACCAAAGGTTGTATGATGTTCACCATTCCATTTAATAATAGGGCTGGGCATATGATTTCAGGACCCGCGATTTCGACCCGACCCGAACCGTAAAATGTCAAAACAAGCCGGTTCCTAAACTTTGGAGTTTAGCGGGACAGGCCGGGATGGGCCGTGTGACATTAACGACTCAGGACATATCTTATTTTAAAAACAAACGGGATCCCGGCCTGACCAGTTTTTAGGGGTTTGCATTTCTTTTATCAATTTATGGAATTTTTGTTGTTGTTATACTCTATAGTTAATTAAACATGTCATTGTTTAGTAAACAAATTCTAAAAATTAGAGACGACATTAGACATGTTTTGTTCTTATATATAATAGAACATTTGTAGATGTTTACTATTATATTTTTTTATTTTTTTTATTTTTTAATCTGTTTGGACCCGCTGGTCGGCTTGGTTCAGTCCCGTTTCGAACGGGTCGAGTCTGGTCCGTTTAATTTTTTTTTTTTGGGCCCAGTCTAGCCCTACCCCACTAACTAACGGGCTCGATCCAGATCCATCAAATTTGGGTCCGACCCGACCCGTGTCCAGCCTTCTTAATAGTTGTCACGGACTCACGTGTCAACCTAAAATTAATTATTTTTAATTTAGTTTCTCTCATCTCATAATAATGAAAAATAATTTTAAATTGACATGTGACAACTATTGAATTAAATGATAAACATTATCTAAATTTTGGTAGGTAAACAAAAATAAACTTGAAATTTGTTCGGTCTAAAAGAAGTCAAAAATAGACCCTAAAGTTAGGTTCAATACACAAAAGATTTTGTTTATTACAATCCACACATACCTACATATTTTTATGATTGGGGACTCGACTCCTACTAGTCCGTCCGATATATGTGTTGCTTTCAAAATGAGCTACAACTGCTGGACAATATACTGAGAAATAATCAATGAAAAAAAACACAATAGCATCGACCAGTAGAAAAACGTTGACCACATTTCAACCGTAGTTACCAACAGACTGGGTAAAGTGCATTTAAACCCTCCTTAGATGTTATGAAAACGCAATTAAAGACTCCCTGAGTTGAAAAACCCACTCCGTTTCGATTTTACTCAATTCACCTCTCCCGTTGTTAATAACCGTTAAAATGGTCTAAAAAGACGATTTTACCCCTTCCTCACTCCCCCCTCTCTCTCCGGTGGTGGGGGCGGGCGGGCGGCCGGCGGAGGGAGAAGTGGGGAAGGGGGGGTTCGGGGGGGGGGGGGCGCTCGCCGGCAACATGAGGAGGGGAGGCGCCCCCCTCTCTCTCCGGTGGTGGGGGCGGGCGGGCGCCGACGGAGGGAGGAGGGGGGGGTCGAGGGGGCGGGCGCTCGCCGGCGACGGGAGGAGGGCCCCCCCTCTCTCCGGTGGTGGGGGCGGGCGGGCGCCGGCGGAGGGAGGAGGGGGGTCGAGGGGGGGGGGGGGGGCGCTCGCCGGCGACGGGAGGAGGGGGGCGCTCACCGGCGGAGGAGGAGAGGGGTGGAGGTCCGGGGGAGGTGGGGTGGGGCTGGTGGGTAGTTTAGTCATTATTTTTATTTTTTTTGAAAAAAATGTGACTAACGGCCATTTTTAACGGCCACTTGACGGAAAGGGCCATTCTGAGTAAAAGTAGAATCTAGAAAGGTCCATACTGCTTAAGAGCATCTCCAACCCTATTGTCTTGTTAAGTGTTGTGAGTCTTAGGTGGCTCCTATGTGGCATGAGCCACAAGACAATGTCTTGTTTATGTGGCAAACTCTCTCCAATGCAAAAGTATTAAGGGGACAATAAAAAGTATTTTTTCCAACTTCCAAGACAACTCCTCCACTTCTTCAACTTTTTTATAAATATTTCTATTCATAATTGATGATGTGGAGACAAAGTCATTGTGAAGTGTATTGTCTAGATCTAGACAACCAACTTCACATTGTCTTTGCCATGTAAACTCCACACTTTATTTCACATTTGCATTGGAGAAGTACTTTTGGAAAAAATGGTTGTCATTCCTATGTGGCAACCATTTTTTTCAAACTCACAATAGGGTTGGAGATGCTCTAAGAGCATCTCCAACCCTATTGTCTTATTTTGTATTGTGAATCTTAGGTGGCATGGGACATAAGACAATGTCTTGTATAGGTGGCAAGATTATATTCACCAATGATAATGAGTTTAAAAAGTCATCTCCAATGCAAAAATATTGAGAAGACAATACAAAATAATTTTTTACAACTTCCAAGACAACTTTTACTCTTCTACTTTTTTTTATAAATATTTTTATTCACAAATGATGATGTGGACATAAAGACATTGTGAAGTACATTGTCTAGATCTAGACAACCAACTTCACATTGTCTTTGCCATGTCAACTCCACACTTTATTTCACATTTGCATTGGAGAAGTACTTTTGGAAAAAATGGTTGTTATTCCTACGTGGCAACCATTTTTTTCAAACTCACAATAGGGTTGGAGATGCTCTAAGACCATCTCCAATGGGGGTTTCTATCTTCCCTATTTCTATGGAAGAAATCCATTTTAGAAAAAACTTCTCCCAATGGTGATTTCTATCACCATTTCTATCCTAGGTGACAATGATGTAGGAGGGAAACTTTCTAGGAGGGTTTCTACATGTAGAAACTCTCATAGAAATTCTCCTATCTCTTATGACAATTATTATTGGGCCCCACACCATTAAATTGGTCCTTTTACTATGTGACACATAGGATAGAAATGGAGAACCATTGGAGAGCATTTTTTGTATGTGTACAATTTTTATGTAGAAACTCTTCCAACTAGGATAGAAATCTCCTTAAAGTACAATGCCAAGTAGGATAAGAACTCAATTTTAGAAATCACCATTGGAGATGTTTCTAAAATTGAGTTCTTATCCTACTTGGCATTGTACTTTAAGGCCTCGTTTGGTTCGCGGAATCTCCCGGTTGGGAAAGTAAAGTGATTACTTTCCTATGTTTGGGTGCCCAAGGAATTGAGGAGGAAAGGAAAGTGATTTCCAATGGAAGAAAAATTAGGAGGGAATGAATCACTTTCCCACATTGAAGTATTCACTTTCCTTTCCAAATTTCTTGGCATTGCCAAACATCGGAAAGGAAAATCAATAGGAATTAAAGTTTCCTAAAGGAAAGGAAATGACAAGGAATTGATTTCCTTTCCCTTCCATTCCGCGAACCAAACGAGGCCTAAGGAGATTTCTATCCTAGTTGGAAGAGTTTCTACATAAAAATTGTACACATAAAAAAATGCTCTCCAATGGTTCTCCATTTCTATCCTATGGCCTCGTTTGGTTCGCGGAATGGAAGGGAAAGGAAATCAATTCCTTGTCATTTCCTTTCCTTTGGAAAACTTTAATTCCTATTGATTTTCCTTTCCGATGTTTGGCAATGCCAAGGAATTTGGAAAGGAAAGTGAATACTTCAATGTGGAAAAGTGATTCCTTCCTTGGATGGATGGAATCACTTTCCTCTCTAATTTTCCTTCCATTGGGAATCACTTTCCTTTCCTCCTCAATTCCTTGGGCACCCAAACATAGGAAAGTAATCACTTTCCTTTCCCAACCGGGAGATTCCGCGAACCAAACGAGGCAGTAAAAGGACCAATTTAATGGTGTGGGGCCCAATAATAATTGTCATGAGAGATAGAAGAATTTCTATGAAAGTTTCTACATGTAGAAACCCTCCTAGAAAGTTTTTCTCCTACATCATTGTCACCTAGGATAGAAATGGTGATAGAAATCACCATTGGGAGAAGTTTTTTCTAAAATGGATTTCTTCCATAGAAATATGGAAGATAGAAACCCCCATTGGAGATGGTCTAAGTTTTCTAAAAGGTCTTATTTTGCCAACAGACGCCACGTCATCAACCTCCTCCAAAATTTCAAATCCCATTCTCACGGAGGACAAACGCATCCCAAAATTTTCATTTTCCAAATTTCGAAAATTTCCACCAAAAAGATTCTCCCGATCCCTACCTCTGCCCGTACCACCAAACACCCTATCACCGCCCACCAAACAACCCCACCTGTACATCGAAACCCGCGCCGCCATCCACACGAATCGCGAGGGACACGCGTCGTTCTCTTGCTGCTCGAAATCGGGAACCGATTGTGAATTAAAACTACCAAACCACAAAGAAACTCATTAATAAAAAAAAAAATATTTTTTTCCGGAAAAACTCTCTCATAATCTTCTTCGTTCTCTCTCTAGAAACCCTGATGGCAGGAGAAACCCTAACCCTAAATCCTTCTTCATGAAGGGCTAGTGTTTCGCTCGCCGCCGAATTTTCTGCGTCGGTTGCGTTTCTTGTGAGCATTTTCTACTACCAATTTGTAGATTTTTTTGTACTAATTTGTCCTGCTTTGTGTGATTATTGGAAGTGTTGTTTTTTTTTTTTTGCTTTCTAAAGCTAGAGTTTTGGTAGCTTGAACTTCAACTTATATTGAGTATTAAGTGGTGCTAACATATGTTTTTGCCCTTTTTAGAGTGCGATTGCGTAATTCTAGGGTTTGCGATTTTTGCTGATTTGGGCGCGAGTTACCGTGATTTGTTTATAAATAGTTGAATGTTTATATGATTAAAAGTGTTCTTTACTTCGAACCAAGTGTAAGAAGTGAGTAGATGAGGAATCACTTGAAAATGATTTTTTAGGGTTTGGGTTAGTGTTTCTTTCAGTTTTATAGTGCATTTGTTTGTAGCAGTAGTGAGATTTGTGTTTCTAGTGACAGGTTGGAATCTTTTAGTTTGAATCGTAAAGCTAGGGATTTGTTGGTAGTTTGAACTTCAATTGTGCTGAACTATGTTTGGATGTTAACTTTTTGTAGCACCTAATTGGTGAGTTCGAGGGCTAGCGATTTTGCTGATTCTACTGTCAATTTGATTATTTGGAGTTGAGGTTTTCTAGGGTTTTTGGATACTTGAATGCTTTGAATGTTTCTTAGAGTTTTATAGCGCAAATGTTTGTACAAATAGTAATATTTGGGTTTGTAGTTTTCTAGCGCCTAATTGATATACTTATTTCTGAATCATCCTGATTCTTGGTTATAATGTTAGTATATCTGAGTATCCAAGTTTAAGAATTTTTTAGAGCTTGGTGTCATGGATTCTTTTTAAACTTACAACACATGTAGGTAGTAAATCACTGAGAAATAACTGAGGGACGTGTGTTCGTTTGAATTTTATAATGCTATTGCCGGTTGTAGTATTTGTACTTGCTTTGTGCTCTATGATAAAGTGATGCAACAATCATGTGAATTGGTCAAATGGAATATTGAGATTGTAATTTTTTTGGTCGAGTAGAGCCCTAGTTGCTTCTTGTTGGAAAAGCTCTTTGACCCTTAACTTGTGGAACATTGTTGTTATTTTTAATATATCTAATAATAGATGTTGGAAATCATGAAATATGGTATGAATTTCCATTAGCCTAAAGGCCAATATACAAGAAGTGAGGTCACATGTATTGGCCATATCATATCATTTTTGGCATGTTCGATTTGATTCTACCCCAGTGATCCTGGAATTGTGGCTCTTTTTCCCGGCCAAATCAACAAAGAAAAAGATAAAGTATGGGGAAAACGTTGTCAACTGTGATTTGGTTGCGCTGATGCGTAGTATGCTACACTACCACAACAACAAAGCCTTTATGCCAATTTTTTTGGGGTGGCTGTTTGAATCCTCTTCTTCCATTCGGTTCTGTTAAGGGTAAATATCCTTTGTAACACTAACAAAATCCATTTCCTTCTTTAACACTTCAAACTATGTTCGTCTAGGCCTACCATCAATTACTATGTTTTCGTTCCTTACAGGAGCATCCATTTGTCTCGTTGCACAAGTCAGATTCTCTCATCTTGTCCCTAATTGATGCCACCTCTAACTTCCTATGGTACACTCAATACATATCCTGTTCTTTAATGTTTTGCCACTTGTCCATCTTAATATTATCATTTCGGCTATACTAACTTTATGGACATTTGATTTCGTAATTGCCCAATACAATGTAACCATTACAAGTTATCAAAGTCGCATACAACAAAATTTGCGAAGTTCATACATAGTAATATTATTCCATTCAAAGCTACCTATCGTTGGTACTTCATCTAGAACTGAGAAAATGAACTACAGCATGTATTTATGGGTGGATAATTTAACAACATTGAATATCATTCAGATAAAAATTAACGGGAAACGATAAAGATTATGTCAATGTGTCAAATAATTTTATTTGAATAATTTCTTATTATTTTTTTGCTTTCTGAAAACAAGAATTTCGAAACTCAATCCGAAATTTCTGAAATCGTCGATCCCTGCATATGAAGGGTCCGAAACCGACATAGATACTGCAAACCTTATAGGAAATTGTACATGTTTGGGTAAGTAGTAACTACATATTTCTGTTTCAGGACTATCTATAAGGAACATAAAGCAAAAGAGGAAACATGTAGAAATCATCATTCTTAATGCCCTAGGTTCTTTCATGTCAAAGTTGCGTGATACATATTAACCTGCAAGATTTGTTCGAGTCGCTACGAGTAGTGATAATATCATTCACATAGAGCATGAGCAGTGATTTTGCGGAGTAAATGAATAGTTCCATTTTACGAACCATACCTGGAAAGCCTGAAGATGACATGCTTGTCTTTGTGAGGATGTGCCTTGTGAACATAGGTTATAGCCCCTTTCTGCACCCTTTGTTACCTTATTTTTGGTACATTAATATATTGTTTCTTCTGATGTACTGTATGTTTCTGCGATAGTCATCAACGTTCAACATGTCTCTCTTCCCGATTCTTGTAACGTGGCTACTCTGTCATTATATAACCAAGGTTATTAATTGTAACAATTTGTAACGCCTCTTTTCTCTCCTTCTCTAGGCAAGCTGGGCAATGCACTTCTGCACCTTTGATTGTTAAGCGAGTGGAAGACCTGTCACTCCCAAAGTGAAATAGTTCTTTAAGCGGGGATCTTGAAAGCTGTACAACTGAGCTGAAAGAACTTTCTAGTCAATGTCCTTCACTGAATCGGGACAGCTTATGTAGTAGTGAGGATCAAAAAAATTTCTTGACAATGCATACAAGGTCTAGAATTTGTAGACAGCAGAAGAAGGTGACTGTGGTTGCTGAAAAGAAAGTTAAAGAATTGATCACATCTGCAAAAAAGCAGAAACATGGTAAATATTTTCTTGTCTTTCTCTCGCCTTCTATTCTGAATAACGTCACAGCAACTAGATAGAAACACAGCATCAAGCATTTACACTAGTTTTTCTTTCGGCGTAATTCTTCTGGCATGCAACCTAAACATCTGTTAACTAGTTTCTTCAGAAGGGTTATAAGCTTTATCCGACATGTCCCTTAAGACTTGGTTGCTTGTTTTAAGAAACAAGCGTGGGTTGTTTCATACTTTAATCATTAAATTATGACATCAAGTGATTCAAGTTTTTCAAGGAAGATTGTTTTCCGTAGTATTTTGTATGCTATGTCATATAAGAACCAAACGCCATTCTTTCTGGAAGATATATCTTATAATCAATGTAATAGTATATCATCTGATTTTAGGTACTAAGATTTTTTTTAATTATAATAATTCTCATTTCACTTGCATACAGTACTGGTGCCATTGTGGATTAGGTGTTGTATCTCTACTTCATCAGATAATGCTTTATTGTTGTTATTATCTTGGTGTCAACTTTCTTCCGGTTTTTGTTTATAACCTATGAAATTATTGTTGCTTCTTTTGCCATCTGCTTGCAATGTGTAGTTATTTGTGCCAAAGTCATTGTGAAACATCATGATATCACACTTCTTATCCATAGTGGGTGATTCATAATTTGGTTTGCACGTTTTAGGTGGAATCAGTTCGAACAAAATCAGAGAGGTTGAAGAAGCAAGAGATTTGAATACCACCTTTGGTTTTGTGCAAGAAGAGACACTCTGTCTAAGTGTGGCATTTAACAGTGCTCTTGAGGATGAGGTGATCTATCTAAAACCTATTTGAGTTGTTTCTGATGTCTGTGTTTGTTTTTATTAGCAAATTTGTATAGAATTGCACGATCTATATTTTTATAGCTTTCCTTGATAGAGTACATAGCCAACTCATCTTACTAAGTTGCTTATGGCTCTATGTTTGAGACCCCAATTAATTTGTAACTTTTTAACAAAGTTGCAGATGTCATTTATATATAACCACAAATCACAGTTTTATTTATATTCACCGTTGGTTGTGATATGGTGTAAATATTTATTTCTGAAGAACTTTGAAATTCCTAATAAAATTGAGGAGAGGTTGAGTTATTTGAGACCACATCATCATTCAAGCCTTCTCTGCATATAGGCCTGCAACCGATTCGAGCCAAACTTCCCATGTACAAGCTCAGCCTGTTTATGATTGGTCCTATTCAGCCGAATTTGAGCTTGTAAAAAGTTCAAACTTGATCTCCCTTTGCTATCACATTTGTTCGGGTTCGAGTCTTGGGCTTTGTGGGCCATGGCCATTTAAATTCCAACAATGATAAATATGATAGAGGCTTTGCTGTCTTTATTCATAGTAGCGTTACACAGAGATTGGAATAATAATTATGTTCTGTCATAAATTTCTCGACAGCTTCATGTCTACCTGCAGAAAATTATATACTGGTCTGGTTGATTCGTGTCGAATTGAGTCATAGTCGGCAAAAATGTTGAGCTGAGCTGAGTACTCATCAATCTTGTTCTCGAGCTCACGAGCAGAGAATCCTAAGTTCAAGCCTGGCTGGTTAAATTAATTGAGCTCATTTCATGTTCAAGCTCGGCTCATTAAGGTAATCGAGCTCATTTTCATGTTCAAGCTTGGTTCGTTAATGGAACCTTGTCAAGCTTGTGAGCTGCTCTGGCCATTTTTTATTTTTTATTTTTTTGAACTGCCTAGATCTGGATGGCTGCCTAGGTGGGCTAGGCAGCGGGTGCCCGCCCAACTAGTGCATAGCGCTTTTCACAACCTTGGCATGTGGAGATCCTTTTGTTACAGTAGCTTGGAATTAATGTGAGCTGACTTCATATGTTGAGATTATCTGCGAGACCAGTAAAGTATGAATCTGGAAGCAGCAGATACTTTGATATGCAGAATGGTGTGAGACTTTAATGACCACAAGCAAGTTGATAGTATTTAAATATGACAGTCGGTTAGTTATGATATCCATATGAGCTGAATGGTTTCTATGGTTCGCAGTATCAGTTTCTGAGTCATTGTTGGACCCTTCTTAATTGGCAGTTTTGGGATGTTTTTGGAGGGTTTCCGTGGCTTTGAACCGGTTGTTTTTGGTAGTTTTGGGTTTTGGTGTAGTCCGATATTGCAAACTATACTTTCTATGCAGGTCACTAGCTTCTTTTAGAAAACTGAACTGTTTGTAAAAATAATGAAGCCAGGACTCGTTTGGATCATATTTTTCAGTATCGGCCGATACCGATCCGATACGGCCGATACCGATACGGTTTGGCATGTCCCAATCCGATACCGACCGATACCCGTTACTGACTGACATCGACATTGGGGATCTCTTTTCCGGCCAATTCAACAAAGCAAATTGAACGAGGAAAGACCAATCAACAAGGGTGTAAAGGCATAATAAGATTCTAAAAGCATGTATAAGAAAAAAACTTATCTATTGCATGTAAACCAATATACTAGGGTGACTACTATTTCATTCAATTTCAAAACTACAAAGAAACAACACTGACAATACTTAAAATTATGCCTATATGTATAAAATATATTTTCTAAAATATTAATAACTATTTGTTTTCCGATACCAAAAAATCCGATACTCCGATCCGAAACTGCCGATACTACCGATACTGCCGATAACTATACTCATAGGAATTGCCCGATACCTATTCCGGTACCTTTACTGCGAACCTTGGTTTGGATACTTTTACATGCCTTGGGAATTTATCTGCACATTATAGCTTTGCCATCATTCAAAGTGTTGTTTTGTTAACATTGAACACCAGAAAGGTGCTAATACATTGTAAATATTTGTTTATTCTAAAATTTCAATGTTCCAGTAAGTTAGTTTGCAATATTTGAGGATAAGCCACAATATCTTCATACAAATATCTATTTTACTGGCTTGTTAATGCACCTCATTCATTCAGCTTCGTTTATAACTTAACTGTTGCAGAGGCCTGACGAGACATCTGCACAATGTGTGCCAGACACCATATTTTCATCTGCTTATCACCACGCTAAGATTGCTGTGGGGCCATTCCTGATAAAGGTAATGTACCTGGAAACTACAAGATATTAAAAACCAGATGATGTTGGTGTGCTCTTCTGTTGTTTCCCAAGTCATTTGGTATGTTCACTAATCAGTAGGCGTACTATTTTGAGTGGTCGTTAATTTTTAATCTAGCTCTTATTATATGTACATGAATGTCTTTCATCCTTTATTAATCACCTTGTATTTAGTACTTGGTGTGCAGTTTTGTCATTCAGTTCATTCGTCTCTAGTCTGTTTCAATATGACACAGCCTTGTTACCTTTGTGTGGTTATTGTTGATTAAAATGTATAAACAACTATAGTCATGCTTTTTTTTTTCAATTTTTTTATTGCACTTTGATATGTTGGAAAGTTCTATTATCAACAGTAAACCTCTGATGCCTTAACCAGAGAGCTACCAACTTGCACTGTGCTATTACTGTTACAAACTCTGTTTGCGAGCGTGTGTGTGTGTGTGTGCTGCTAGGTAACCTCCCAATCTTATAGTAGGATTGTG
The DNA here is from genome assembly GCA_029216955.1 of Iris pallida. Lineage (NCBI taxonomy): Eukaryota > Viridiplantae > Streptophyta > Magnoliopsida > Asparagales > Iridaceae > Iris > Iris pallida. The sequence goes on along the minus strand of JANAVB010004797.1, from coordinate 2,579,662 downwards.
AAGAGGGTTAGACTAAGGTTTACCTGAAATCAACTTGAATCTGTCCGACAAATTCCTATTGGGGCTTTGGGTTTTTACATCCTGAACAGGAATGGATTTTTTTTTTTTTTTTTTTTTTTTTTTTGGGATTGGACTTCTACTGTGTGCCTTCAGCCACCGCCAAACCTGTCCTAAGCACATCCTAATCCAGATATGAACAGAAACTCTCAATATAAATAGAATTTGCTACATTACTTCGTTTGAATTTTAGGATTAATTTGTATGATGACAGTTTTGTTGACAAACAAATCTGTAACTTTCTTTAGGCTTGCTCATTAAGAAAATTTTCATTGAGCATGAATGCCCAAATTAGAGCTGAGCTTAACCCAAAGCTGATGCATTGGTTTTACGGTTCTACTCATCATACCATGTGGGGTTTGGATTGGGACAACATATTGTTCCAAACGCTAAGTTTTTTTAATATATGTAATACAAGTTACTCATAGTAGATATGCTCAAATGGATGGGTTGCTAATTTGTTTCATTTATCACATGATATGTAAACTGGTAGGATTGGAGTAGGGATCATCCCATAGCACCTAACCCAAGTTGTGTTCTTACATTCTCTTAGCTTCCTTTTAAGCACTTGCAAGCATTTTCTCTGTCATCTGTCTTCATTGTATATAATTTCTGGAGTATTTTTCCTTCATTTGATAGGATGATACAGTAGATCTGTGATATTATTTTTTTTGTTACCTTTCCAGTTGACTTCATGAAATTCTTCAAGAGAAATGACCAAGTGGATCAGCAGAACCTTGTGGCTGAACAAAAAGTCAATGCCATGCCTAGTCATGGTTCCTTAGACAACACGCAGAATGTTATTGAGAAGAAAAAGGGAGTTGCATCCACTCAAGCATGCAATATGGACGCTGATCCAATGAGTAGGCTATCTGAGTCTAAAGATACCCAAGAGAATGATGCTTGTATGCTTGATGTAGAATCAAATAGTGCAAACAAATCTTATGATGATAAATATAGCATGGTAGGGAATCTTTCTTCTGAAGTCTCAGCTATATATCTTGCAATGCAGCACTCTAAATTGGAGTGTGTCGATGAGCAAAGTCATGATTCAATATCAACACAAGGTAATGTGGAGCCTGACGACAGTGATGAGGGTGACGATTTTGATCCATTTGTGTTCATCAAGGATTTGCCTGATCTGTCAGCAGTAGTTCCAAAATTCCGGCCTGTGCTTCTCCCAAAGCAAACACGGAGTCGCCCTTCTACTACCCTTGTTCTGGATTTGGACGGTATGCTGCTTTAAACCTCAGCTTCAAAACTTTTGGTTTATATTTCCATCTTATAATCATATACTCATCATAATCTCTTGTTACTACATGTTGATATCGGACATTTATTTGATTTTTTCTGGACTGTGCTGCTTTGTTCAGTGTGATGGACAACTGGGTTTCTCATAAATCTTATACTTATTATTCTATAGATTATATGCTTGTTATATATGCTGCACGTCTGTTGTGACCAAATGTTGGTCCTATTAATTTTCATTAAAATTTGTATTCGTTGTTGGTTGTTGGATAGGCTTAGCCAAGGGTTTCCTACAAGATATAATTATCTATATCCCTGTAGGATGGCAAGTGTCCCTGACACCAAAACCAAAAAAAGAAGGAAAAAGAGAGTCAAATAGGTGCTTTGGGGTTATGTCGATCATTGGTAGCAGAGTAGGATTTGGATCAAGTAGTATATTATGATATACTGTGATGGTCATTTCTATTAACTTGTCCTCTTTGGATTGCAAATTCTGAGTATAATTGATACTTGGTTTCTTAACTTTCTCCAGTATAATGCACACATCATCTGATAATATTGTATGTTGCGAGTCCACTTTGGTATTTTCCCTGCCAGCATTCCATCTTTCTGGTGCTTCTTAAAATAGAGACTAGTTCTTCTGTCTTCTTCTGAAACTTCTGTTGTAGCTTATCTTTTTTCCCTTGTGTCTTTATCATTATTTTTCCCTTAATTTTTTGAGCTTCTTTTCTATTCTTGAGATAATTCTAGATAGATTTTTTTTTAAAGATTTACTATTTTATTAACTTGCGAAGAAATTTATGGGCTGGAGTGGTGGAAAATTAAGAAAGATGTCCAAATAATGAGAATGATAAATTAGATGAGTGGCACTACATTGGAGATATGCTAAAAACAAGTATACATGAGGACTAGATGATGTCAAAAGAGGATAAGATGAGTAAATTGTTTGGAGTGGTTTGGAGATGTGCAACTAAGACCAATGTATGCTATCACATAGAACATAGTTGTTGCGCCACTATACCCATAAAACGAACTTGGATTGAGGTTGTGAAATAGGATATAGTATTCGCTAAAGTTTGAGTGGTAAAATGGGCCCTTAACAGAGCAGGATGGAAGAAAATAATTCATGTAGCTGAACCCAAAATTTAGGATGAAGGCTTTGTTGGCGGTGTGGTGGTATTAATAAACTCTGGAACATGATTATTTGGACTGGGAAGCAAAAGGTTGTGGTGAGAAAGAACGAAAAAGCTGAGACATGGACAAGAGTATGCATGCTTTGCATCAAGATGTTGAAATGTAATTTAGGAAACATACACTCCGAAAATCAGTGCATCTGTGTCATGTCTTGTTGGACACCTATCAGACACTACACAGATTCCAAAATACACTAGCACACCAAAATCAACGCATTATATGTGCTGCTGTGTTTTTACTGTCATATTCATATCCGTACAACAATAGTTCCCTAATTTGTAGAAAGGGAACCTTCAGAGAGTGAATTTCATATAGCTTGTCCACTTATATAGCTGATAATCCAAATTGATTGTAAATCACTAGAAAGCACTTCATAATGGTTTCTTCACCATTTCTAATTAGCCAGTGAAACCAAAGCCAAATCAGTAGAAGCATAGTTGTTATGTGCTATCTGGGATTTTGTGTTACTATTCAATATTGCCAGTGCTTTAAATTTTTATAATTTAGATGTTATTGAAGTCCTTTCACTTAATTTAACATTTCTGTATGTGTATCCTTCTTGTATGTGTAAAAACTTGGCAGAGACATTGGTGCACTCTTCTCTTGAACCATGCCCAGATGCAGACTTCACGTTTCCTGTTAATTTTAATCTCAAAGAGCACACAATATATGTACGATGTCGTCCTTTTTTGAAGGACTTCATGGAGAGGGTCTCAGGTTTATTCGAAACAATCATATTTACTGCCAGTCAAAGTATATATGCTGAGCGACTTCTCAACATCCTTGATCCCAAGAGGAGAGTATTTCGTCACCGTATATACCGTGAGTCGTGTGTGTATGTGGAGGGAAATTATTTGAAGGATTTATCTGTTCTTGGGCGTGATTTGTCACATGTTATCATCATTGACAATTCTCCACAGGTAACGCCAATGCCTTATCTTTCTTTGTGGTCAGCAGTTAAAACTGATTTGAGTTATAATTTCTATAAAACTTAAGGAACTGTATGGCTATTTTGCTTCGTATGATTAATTCCTAAAACATTAACTATAGTGACCAAGTAACCTCATTTTTGCACTCTAGGGTTTATTAGTTCTTGTCAGGACTTCTTCAAAGTTACTGATAGGACACCTCACACATTTAGATTACCTGGGTCCTGGTATCATTTCACATTTTTCTTCTTGAACTATTTATATTATAAGACTAGCCAAAAGGAAATAATTATAGTACATTAGAATAATAAAAACACTGAGAGACTTGGTAAATGTTGTTGTGCTTTAAATAAATCTGGATTGATGTTTTCATGCACGATGCCACAAACATTTGCTCATCCCATTTTGTTATGTGTCCTAGGCATTTGGTTTTCAGTTAGACAATGGGATCCCTATTGAAAGCTGGTTCGAGGACCGTACTGATCAAGCATTGCTTACATTACTTCCCTTCTTGGAAAGTTTGGTTGGGACTGATGATGTGCGGCCAATGATAGCCAAAAGGTTCAACCTCAGTGAAAAGGTAGCAGGTTTGGCTTATCCTTCTGTTGAGTATAGAAGGTGAATGCTGCTGCCTTTGGATGAAAATATTTCAAGTGGCTGATAGTTCACCCAGGATACGCTCCTTGTGGCTTCTATTTCTGCTTGCTGTAAGTTCCGTGTTTTATTTACCCTTTTGGCCAGGGGCTGTTTTTATAATAAATAATTAATCAGGAATTACCCCAAAGCCACTTATTGAATTTTGGTTGCAGTGTGTGATCCCTATCATACTCTTTATCTAAAATTCTAATGCTGTGATAAGGTTGTGTACCGCATGTATTCTCTGCCGTTGGTGGTGTGTGGAGCTACTGGTTTGTATTACTGTTTGTTTTATTCTGGTTCATCTGTTCCACAGCATAATACAGTCGAGGTGTGAAGTCGGTTGCTCCTGTAGAGTCGAATATACTTCTTTTGCACTGGACTTGAATCTCTTTTTTTTATTCGATTTTCTCTATTATTACTTCAATTGCAAATGATGTTCTGGATCTTCTGATCGTGCCCCCATCACACCCACCTGTCGTCATTATCAGTTCCCACATCATCATCATCATCATCATCATAAGTATCAACTGGAACCCATTTCATCATCATCATCAACATTAACTAGAACCCCAGTTAGAGAAGAGAGTTGATGTGAAGAAAATTAAGAGCTTTTTGTCATTCTTCGTGTTAAAATCATGGAGAATTGACATTCTTTGTGTTAAGAATATGGAGAATGGTCTTTTCCCGTGTTAAAATGGAAGTCATTGTCCGTGTTAAAATTACGGATAATTGTCATTCTCCGTTGTTAAAATTACGGAGAATGGTCATTCTCCGTGTTAAAATGTAGGAGAATGGTCATTCTTCGTTGTAAAATTATAGGGGAATGACCATTCTTCGTTGTAAAATTACGGACAATAGCTCCATGTTAAAATTACGGAGAATGACCATTCTCCGTTGTAAAATCATGTAGAATGGTCATTCTTCATGTTAGAATGCAGGAGAATGACCATTTTTCGTGTTAAAATCACGGGGAATGACCATCATCCGTTGTAAAATCACGAAGAATGACCATTCTCTGTGTTAAAATCACGGAGAATGGTCATTCTCGTGTTAACATGCAGGAGAATAATTACGGAGAATCACGTAGAATGACCGTTCCCTGTGTTAGAATGCAGGAGAATTGTCACTTCCCGTGTTAAAATTACGGAGAATGACCATTTTTCATGTTAAAATCACTGAGAATGGCCATTCTCTGTATCATGGAGAATGATTTTTTTTTTTTTTTTTTTAAGTATATATTGATTGATATCATATTTTTTATTGTTGTTTGTTTATCAATGCAAACAATTAGGGGTGAGCAAATACCGACCGTTACCGAAAAATCGACCGAATATCGATTAAAAATATTCTGAAAAATCGAACCGAAATTATGTACCGATACCAAATTATCGAACCGATTAAAATATGGTATAATGGTACTGGTAACATAACTTCAAGTCCACCAAAATATCGAACCGATATATATATATATATATATATATATATATATATATATATATATATATATATATATATTCATTCGTGATTAATTTTATGTTACTCTTTTTCATTTTTATCTTTGTTTTAGTTGAGAACAGTTTGTTAGAACTTAGAATGGATTTTGGTGGACTTGAAGTTATGTTAAAAATACTGAGAATTGAGTTTTTGATATTTTGAGCTTATATTTTTGTGTTTTCATATAATTTTGATGTGAATTTTGGTGTACTCAAACTTATGCTAAGGATTAAACTTAGTGATCGTGTTTGATCTTTTGAGCTCTTTTTTAGGTGTTTGCGATTTGTTACATATTATTCTAATAAATTTGATTAATTGTTTGTTTGGTAGAGGCTTGACTTTGAAATTTAATGCTTCCAAAGAAGTAAAAAAATAAATTTCTAGGTTAAGAGGTTCATATTGAGTGTGTTGATTGATCAAATGTTAAATGGTAAAATACCAATACCAAACAAAAATCGACCGAATACCGATTTAATCGAAACCGAAAAAATCGATTCTAAATGGTATGATATTTGTATTGATTTTTTAAATACCAATTAAAAAAAATACTGAAAAATTCAACCAAATATCGACCGATTATACCGACGCTCACCTCTACAAACAACCGAGCACAGTGACCTAATTGCCGGAAAACTTCAAATCTCTCCACGAAGATGATGATGATGATGATGAATGATGATCGGAGTTCGACTGAAGAAAAGTACAGTGAACTACGAACGATCTTTGCGATCTCTGCTGAAGATGAGAGTAATGGAATTCAGATCTCTCGTGAAGAAGAAAAAGAAGATGAAAATCTCAATCAAAATTTGAGTTTGTGATTTCAAATACATATATATGACCAAATTTGTGCAAAGGGGTAGCTATGGTATTATCAAAATGACAATTTTGTAAATATAGAGCATCTAAAGGGAATATTAAAATATTTAACGTGAAAATACATAATGTTGGGTTTTTTATAAAATCCATCTTGCGGGTGAATTTTTTATAAACATCCACTCCGAAAATAGGTATTTCAGTAATTTTTAGAAAAGAAAAATATATATACAGAAAAAAGAAGTACAATTTTCCACTGACGACCATTACGGGTTGAACATGGCCAATGCTACAATCAATGATGTTCTCCACGAATAGGCACTCAAACACGTGGAAGACAAATTTGGTAAAAATTGACTATGTAGCCAGATAGGCACCTTTTTGTCACCTTGAAATTAAAATCTAATTGTAAACTATTACATGATTGCTTTTCTTACATCCAAAAGATGTCACTTCTGAGGTTCTAATTTTACAATAATGCTAAGTTTACTACCAAATACTTTCAAATTCTTACAATTTTCTTACAATCCATTCGCTCAGGGGCGGATCCAAAAACTGAAATTGGGGTGGGCTACAACATATTCGGGTGGGCTAAAGGTGGATTAACCTATATAAAAATTCAAAAAAAAAAAAAATATATAAGAAAAAAAGAGTAAAAAAAATTTTTTGGGGTGGGCTGGAGCCCACAACACCACGAGTGTGGATCCGCCCCTGCATTCACTCTCCCTGCTAACATGGTCCCACCCAATTCCACCTACAACCAATAAAAATTGGCTACGTGGTCAATTGTAAGTCCTTAGTTGTAAGAGAGTTGTAATTGTAGCATTTTTTCTAATTTTATTGTGGATATTTTTAACCACCTACCAACATTTGCACGTGGGCGCTGCTACTTTGCCCGCACGGGGCCAGTCCGCCGCCACGTGACGCCACCCCATTAGCAGGTCAACCGGCATGGAACCCACGCAAATAGGGGGGCTAGCCCGTCTGCGGACAAGTTAGCATTTTTCTTTGCACAAATATCAACACAAACTTTCTTCTGCTAAATGTGAATTGTATAGCTTTTTAAATATGAAAGGTAACTAGATGCCAAACATCTGAAATCAGGATGTTTATTTATTGTTTTGCTTTCAAAGCTTACATCACTATAAAATTGGCAGTAAACTATCGCAATGTTCTCTCTCTCTCTCTCTCTCTCTATCTCTATGGAAATAAATCCAGGAGAAAACTAGATCGAGACATCTTTTCCGTGCTTATACCCATACCATCTTTAAAAATATGATCATTTTCTCCAACATCAAGACTATTTCGAATGTAGTATCCACGATAGCTGGTCATGCTTATATTATTGAAAGCTCCGACAGAGCATACTTAATTTTATCCAACGGAACCCACTTACCTATACATAAATACTCTCATAATTTTAGAAGAAGTTTATTGAGTTTTAAGAACACAAGGACAAACATGTATCATATTGAAACCATGAGCCAGAAAAGAATACATTTGTGTTCGTTCTAGAAAAATTATCCAGCTTATCATTAGGAATCTACTTCACTCACATTGGGGTAGTCGAGTCACATACCACCATGAGCCTACAGCTCATCACTAATCAAGGACCCATTGTTGGCTAGACACCAAACGATCCTCTCACTTTTTAAACTTTGACAAAACCGTCTGGACCATCCTTGGACCACAATGGTGAATGTCATTAGTCCCGCACCTACCATATATCCAAGGAAGTTATGGTCAAATATCAGAAAAATTAGAAGGTTGAAGCAAACATCATCCTTGACATGGACAATGATGACATCCTTAGTGAAAAATTTGAGTAACAAGAGAACTCCAACTTGACGTCTGTAGATTTTTTGGATAATTAGTAGCTCAGTTTTACTTATTTAGAGTTATGCTATTTTTAGATTTTTTTTTATAATTTATGTTGGTATATATTGATATTATGTTTTTGTCAAACAATATTTTTAGAATTTATTAATAATGTGTTCATAGCCTCGATTTAGAATTTATGTTCATTTTTTGAGTCTCCTTTGATTTTTTTTAAATATTCCTTGACATTACGATATATTTATCGTAAATTTGCGGACTGTCATTTTGATAAACAATATTTTCGTCATTAGAAGGAGATAAAAGAAAGATAAATGCATTATTCCAGAACAATTATTGTGGCATACTCACAATTTATATCTCATATCGACTAAAAAAATAGGAGAATTATTAATTTATTGCAAATGAATTATCCGATATATTTAATAACACTGTAAAAGTAACTAGCTCACATATACTAAACTACGAATGTACATTCTAGAGTAAAAGCGCCAAAAGAACTAAAATAAATGAACCAGTTCCACATCAAGAACGTGGAAGACCTAAGGGTTCTAAATATTCAGCTCCCAGGAAGAAGAGACTGAATAATATAAAACACCCTAATGCTCATGAAGAAGTTCATGAAGTAGCATTTTATGTAGATAAAGTTCATGACGGTCTGGAAGATATCATGAACCAAATATCAATTTCTCAAAAACAAGAATACCACTCCGGTCGAGGATATGCTTCAAATTCTAAAAGAGACTGAGAAAGAGGTACCAGTACCCAACAATAATTAGAAATATGTGTTTGCACGTACTCGAGAGAAATTTGAAATAAAAAATAATTTGTTATGGATGACATTTTCTCACATGTAGTAGCAAATGAGAATAAAAATGGGTGATGAAGATGAGGATAACACTAAACCACGAAAAATTCTTGAATGTCAAAAAAGACAAAATTGAAAAAAAAATTTGGAAAGGTGCTATTCAAGCGAAACAAATTTTTTTCCATAATATAGTACAAACCCCAAAAAGAATAAACCCTTTAGGTTTTAAATGGGTTGTAAGAAAATAAATGAAAAAATTGAGATCCAAAGGTATAAAGCACGGTTAGTCGCTCAAGGATTCTCACAAAGACCAGAAATAGAAAGAAACATATGCAAGGATTGTTGTAACATAGACAGTAAGATATACATGATAATCTTCGAAAGATTTAAATTGCCAAGTATATCTTCTAAGGATTAAAATTGCCAAATATACCCTCGAAGGATTTAAATTACCAAAAGCCTTTATATACACGCAATATTAGATAGAAATAAGTCATATATGGACTACAACAATCCACAAGAATGTGGGACAATATACTGATACGGAGGGAGGCAAAATTGAAGAATAGCATGGAGGACAAGTTTTGAAAAATTGTGTTGGGGGAGGGGATAGATGGGCCCCTAGGGAACGGGAGCTGTGGGACGCCAACTCCTGTGGCGCCTAGGATTGACTGATTTTCTTTCTTCAAATAAAAATTTAAAAAAAAAAAAATCCTAATTGGGATAATTCCAAACGAGTTCATTTAAATTTAAAAAAAAAAATCTCGATTGAGTTAATTCTTGCATATTATTAAAAAATTAAAAACAAATCATGTTGGGTAATTCTGGCATATTATTACAAAAAAAAAAAATCATGATTGAGATAATCTTGCATATAATTAATTTTTTTAAATAATAATTCTAGCATATTATTTAAAAAATCATGATTGTGATAATTCTTGCATATTATTTAAAAAAAATTATGATTGAGATAATTCTTGCATTTATTTTAAAAAATTTTTATTAGGATAATTCTTGCATATTATTCATGATTTTTTGTGAACATGTTGCCTATATATAGATATGCACATACAAATAGACACTCGAATGACATAAAGTACATTTTGAGATGTATCAAGTGAGCCATTCTTCTTGATCTAATTCATATGAATGTGCTAGCCTTGTTGGATATGTAGACGCGTGTTATTTATCTAATCCCTACAAGGGGAGATCACAAACAAGATATATTTTTGTTAACATTGTTGCAGCTATTTCGGAGATCGGTCAAACAAACCAAGCAGCTATTTCGTAGATCAGTCAAATAAACTATTGTGACAATATCGACCAATCATTCGAAAATCCTGGCTAAGGTCACTAGTTCAGCATATTATAAAGAATTGCGAGCTTCAAGAAGTCACATATAAGTCTACAATCCTTTATGAGGATAATGTAAGCTGCATAGTGCAAATTCAAGAAGTCGAGACATGCATTTAAATATGGCTAATTCTAAGGGCACTTCCAAATTTACTTGGGGCTACGACTTACTAGGGGACAACCCAAGAAGGTAAAAGTTTTACTGGGGACATCCCAAATTTTACTTGGGGCTAGTCCACCCCAAAAAATTAGGGTTTCTCAAGAGAGGCGTTGCCGGTGGAGGTAGAGGGCCGCTGGCGACGGTGGCTTGGCGGACGCGCGAGGGAGAGACACGGGGAGCGCACGGGGAGTGTGTCCATGGGAGGGTCCGCCGCCACCGAGCACCGTTGCGTCTTCGTCGACGAGGACTGCAACTAAGTTGGCAGTCCTCCTTTATGTTATGACTGCCAACTTGTTGGCAGTTCTAGGACTGTAACTAAGTTGGCAGTCCTACTTGCTGGAAAAAATTGGGCTAGTCCCAATTAACGAATGGGGATGGCAAACTTGTAAATTTTTTGAAAAAAAATTGGACTAACCCCAAGTAAAAAAGCAATGTGCCCTTAGAATTAACCTTAAATATATACGCTGATAAAAAATAGGGATGAGATGTAACAATCAAGTGTATTAATTGGAGGGTTGATTCTTTTCATTTAAGTTGATGTAAAAGCTAATTTTAAAGTGATTTTTAGGGAAAGCATCTTGGAGATATAAGCATCCTAAAGATGCTAAATGGAGACAACATATAGAATATTATTGTGTAGCGTATTGTACTATTTTCCTTTCTTAGTAGCAAATCACTTAGATTTCCAAAGAATCATATTTCTGAAGGATGAGATCGTATATTTGTGGATAACCACATGTTCTTATCCAACTACATACCTACCGTATGGAATAATTCAGCTACAAATACTCTTTATTTTTGTAAGATTTTCCTTTTTGTGATGGGTCATTCAGTGTTTGGCCAGTTAGAAAATGATTTAAGTGGACGATGCTATCCAAATGAATTTAGTTCAATACCATGGCACACATTAAAATCAACTCGTCATGACTGAACCTTTGTGCTTTTGCATATATGTGAAAAAACAATTTCGAAGCAAAGGGTCTCATCTTTCTGCAAGGTTTAGAACTACGGAACAACTATGATTTTTGAAACAAAAAGCTATTACAAGGGCTTGCAATTATTTGTTAAACGACCCATAAATATTATTACGTAATCCAATTCCAGTCAACTGTGATGTTATAAGTCCAACCCACATCTCTCGTAAGTTCCAGATTTGTGCTATGCAGAAAAACACAAAAAATATTAATAACTTAATAAACCACATCTAAATTAAGTAGTTTGAGGGCAGTTTTTTCCTCAAAACTTTTTGTCCACAGTGACATAATACATGGTTATGACAGGCGCCCTACCTGGTACACTTGGCTTTGGCCATCTTTATTCTCCTCTTCTTGTCGGATTTCGGGATTTTGGTCTTCCGAGCTTCTCTCTTCTCCTCCTTTACTTTCTTCTTGTGCTCTTTTCGAGCAGCTTTCTTCTCAGCAGGATCCATCTTCGCTTCACTCTCATATCCTGATCCATCTCCTTCAGAGTCTGTACTCGATTCATTTTCCTCCTCTCCTACTCCAGTTGCGCTTTCCAAGCCCTCTACAGGCTCTCCGGAAATGTTTCTTCTTTCTGCAGCCTCATTCTGTACTTGGCTGACTTCAGTTCTGGTTTGTACAAAACCCAACAGAGGCTTGTCAAACATTTCTTTAGATGTGTCTTTGTAGCCAACTGCTGGGCGTTGAAACATTGCCATCTGAGTGAGTTCCTCCTCACATTTCTTCACATAATCTACCGTCTTTCGCAGACAAAAAGTAACAGTTGGTCAGCATGTAGAATATTATTATAAGCAGCAGTCAATCAGAAAAATGCAAATCAAAATAGTCATCTGCAAATAATTTCAAGCAAGACGAGTGTCAATCAACCAGAAGACGATTGCAAATGTACGACACCATCAGATGCGGCATTGCAAACTTTGAGGTTTAACTAACGTTCACAGTATCGGTATCGGTATCGGAATCGGTATTGGACCGTTCCTATGAGTATCGGTATCGGCGATATCGGTAGTATCGGCGGTTTCGGATCGAAGTATCGGATTTTTTGGTATCGGAAAGCAAATAATTATTAATAAATTATTAACATTTAAAAAATATATTTTATACATTTAGGCATAATTTTAAGTATTTCTAGTGCTATTTCTTAGAGGTTTTGAAATTAAATGAAATAGTAGTCACCCTTATCGATTGTTTTACATGTAAGGGATCAATTTTCTTCTTTTATATGTTTTTACAACCTTATTATGTTTCAAACCCTTGTTGATTTGTCATTTTCGTTCAATTTTCTTTGCCAAATTGATCGGAAAAGAGACCCCCAATGTCGGTATCAGTCAGTATTGGGTATCGGTCGGTATTGGACCGGGACATGTCAAACCGTATCGGTATCGGCCGTACCCTTTTAAGCTTCACTGCATGTCAGTTTCAACCAGAAGACAATTGCAAATGTACGACACCATTAGATGTGGCATTGCAAACTTTGAGGTTTAAGCTTCACTGCATGTCAGTTTCAATCAGAAGACGATTGCAAATGTACGACACCATTAGATGTGGCATTGCAAACTTTGAGGTTTAAGCTTCACTGCATGTCAGTTTCAATCAGAAGACGATTGCAAATGTACGACACCATTAGATGTGGCATTGCAAACTTTGAGGTTTAAGCTTCACTGCGCATCAGTTTCTGATATTGTCAAATTGAAGTTATGCTAATTAGTTGGATGTAAGTTTTAAGACACTACTCTTGGTCACCAAGGACTTGGGGGTAGCCTGCAACCAATCTGATGGTCCATGACACATTGCCATGATCATAATCTTTATACACCTTACACTAAGGAATTGTCATTGTTGTGTCTAGTTGTACATCAGTACATCAAATCAAAACTCTCTTATAATCTATTAAGGTTTTATAAAGAACTTAATTTCTCTAGAATGTCTACGACAAATCATACAAGACGAACATACACCCTTACCAATTTGTAGGGTGGGCTATTTGGATCCTTCTCTTCGAATCTGCTCTGTTAAGGGTCATTTCCTATCTCATTTGAAAAATACAATCCCCCCTCCACAACCTAAATCTGAATTCATAGGCTTTACCCTAGTCAACCAGCTAATTTAACTAACTGGCGCATATTTGGTCTTCAATCACTCGGAAACATTTTCTCTCATGTTGGTTCTTACCCTACTTCATGTTGGTTCTTACCCTAAATTGGCACCCGCCAACAACTTCCCAATAATATACATTTATTTCTCATCTTATCTTTTCGATGGACAAAATCTCTGTTCTTTTTCTGCGAACGTTGCTAATCTTCCTCCGAGATTCTCTTTACGAAGTTCATGGACTAGAAACTGCATGCACCCGCAAGCCCAAGCCTACCTGTTGGCTGTTGTTTTTTCCTTCTGCATCCTATATTCAAAGTGTCTGAGAATTTGCTCTTCGTAGCGCTCTCACTCATCGGTCGCTTCTGACATTCGTTCCATTTTGCTTTTCTTCATTCCTTGACTGACCGTAGCGGGCTCCGCGCCGTGGCTTGAAAGCACGTCCTCTTTCTTCTCTTGGTTGTGAGATTCGATTATATATGGCTTCTTTGTTCTGTCTGAAAGTCATTGCTCTTTTGGTTCAAAAATTCTTTCATAAGCAAAAGTCTGACTCTTGTTGGCCGAGTCATTTGGTCTAGTCTAGCCTAGCCATTTTTTTTGTTCCTTTTAGAAAAAGTAGTAGCCACTATCCTCTTCTATTTTTGCCAATCGAGTCATCAGTATTACCACTCGTCTATCTTGGCATTCTCATTATCAACTACCACTCTATTCTGTGAACATATTTCTTGATTTCACAACTATCTAAATGCATAAAGCATGGTTGTTCTTATAAGCGTCTTCTAGAACTTTCCATTCAACTTCAAAGGTATCTTACAATCATGATGTAAACTAAACTGTAAACATTCTTCTCAACCATCCTACTTTAATTATCCTACTTTCGTACTTTGATTATATGAGCAATATCCTTATCAATTTCTCTACAATGGAAATCTAAACTAAAAGTAACACCTTAGATACCACTAGGTCATCAATGTGGATTTCCCCCTTCATTTCTTGTTGACGTTATTGCATACATCAGAATCTATGTAAAGAAAATTAAAAGCTGAGTTGTGAAATGGAAGTCTGCACTTGAAGTATAACTTATTTTATTTCACATTTCTCCCTTCACGACATTTACACCCTAGAAACACAACTTTATATCAATGAGTATGAATATAATATATTGTCTAGTTGCATTTCTAGTGAATGATCTTAATCAAACTGTAAGGTTTTATACCATCAAAACTATTTTGAAGAAGAAACACGATGCAGTAAAATCTCGAAATGGAAAGACCAACCAATCAATTCACACCGCAAGAAAACAATTTGTTTAATACAAGGAAGCACTGAGAATAAAAAAATGGTCTCTTGTCAATGTCATCCTCGTGTTTGATGCACAAATTCAGCAGGACATATGGCAAGCCCAAACTAGTTTGGAGTCTGTGTCACCATGTTCATTTTCTGGTGGGGCATCTGGTAATGTTGGAGAGATGGCCGGCCACTTAACATAGCTGAACGGGACATACAGATTCATAATATGACCAATAGGTCGAATACATTTCAGCATTTGTAATTAAGTAGGTTCCGACATACCGATTCATATGACCAACCCCAAGCTTTGTTGTTGATCTTGTTGTTGTCGTCTGTAGGTTGAATATATTTCAGCATCTACAATTATGTAGGTACCATGTATTTGTATGATCCTTACTGATCAGTTAATAACGTGCAAACAATAATAAAAAAATACTTCCATACTAAATCCTATATTATGCAGAAGTTGCAAGTTAAAAATATGCTTCCTACTAATTGTAATTATGGTGTGTATCATGAGTTTTGTCGGCACACAGGTGGCTAATGCCACACACGGATACATTTTTCACAAACACACACATATGGCTAGGAACAGGTACTTCACACCAACTTACCTAAACTTCATCTTCTGTGTTGATTCTCAAATTACCAACTTACCTAAACTTCATCTTCTGTGTTGATTCTCAAATTTAATCCCTTGTTGTAGACATGGCCTTTCTTTTGCTTCACAAACGATCCTGCGAATGATGCGTAAACTGAAAAAGGCTTTTTACGTGACAAGCTAGAGGGGAGGTGTTTGTACGTGTACCTATGTGTGTGCGAGTACGCGAGCCGTGCACATTAGTGATGGCAACTGTTGGAAGAATGTTAAGCGCCACTGGTAATTAGAGAGAGATGCCTTAATTCGTTTAGTGTAGCAAGTGATAATCAAGGAATATAAGGGGGTTTCTATAGTTCACTCTTAACATATAAGAAAGCTCATAACTGAATATTGTATAGCCATCACTTGCTGAAACAAATACTGAATATTATGTAGCCATCACTTGCAGAAACAAATACTGTTAACCAAGTCAGATAGAGACTAATGGGGCACATAGTATCTTAGTTGGGTGAAATAGGTTAGCTGCTCTAACCTGTTAGAGGCTGCATCTATATTTCACAGATATACATAGATATACTATAATGATCGTGAAATGCCCAATTGATAACTCCAAAGAGAGGAATGATGTTTATAGAATTACCTGAACAAAGATAGTTGGTTCGATGGTATCCTCTTCATATAGTTCTCCTCTTTCCAGTACTTTTTGCTGGATCTAGAATCATTTTGAAGAACTATTTTCTCAGAAAAGAATAGTAGAAGTGTAGAAAACAGAAAGTAACAAGTGTGTATTCTGGACTTGAGGGACAACTTATTAAAACATAATTCTTAAATATACACAAGAGTACCTTTTCTAGATAATCATCCACATCATCATCAGTGATGGATGGATCAATCACAAAATCAAATAGCTCTTTGACGGTCATTACAGCAACTCCATGTTTTTTGAAGAAATCCTGCAAAAAATATTAGAGGTATTATATTTCTGATTTACAAATGCAAAACATGGAATTAGCAACCAAGATAATAAGCAAACAAACTTACTGAAACATGAAGACAATCTTCCTTTAGAAAGTCTAATGCCAAAGGGTGGTCGAGATCCACTGACTGGGAAACATCAATAACGTACAAGTGGCCCTGAGATAGCAGAACTAGTCAATAGGTGATACATGGTACGAATTTTGGTGGTCTAAAACACAAAATAAAATAAGTTAAAGTTACTACTTGTGAACAAAGTACATATACCTCAAAATACAGTATGTTGTATTCACTGAGATCTCCATGCACTAATTTGCATTTCTGATATAACGTTCTCATTGTTGTAATGATCTAAAAGAATAGGAACGGTAAGAACATGTGAAGATCAGAGTAACTAAAGTTTTACAGGATAAAATGAGCAAACAATTTCCAAGCAATTAATATCTATGGGAACATCAACATCTTTGGTATTTCTTGTAATACACAACAGTTTAAGATGGAACCAATGTAGCATAAGTCACCAAAGCTCAAGTAATTAATAGTAGAATACAAGCAGTTAATTTGGAAAAGAGAAAAGAGGAGATGAAAAAAGAGAATGCAAGGGCTTAAAATCCTAAGTTGCATCTAATGTGTATTTATATTCATTATGATGATAAATACACCCACAATTACTTGATTGTACCCACATAAGAAAATAAGAATTAGATAATACTTATGACTCTAACACACACACACTCCCTCCCTCAAGCTGGAGCATAGAGATCTGGCATGTCCAGCTTGCTACATAAAACATAAAATAGATTATGAGCCAAGGTTCGCAGTATCGGTATCGAAATTGGTATCATACCCTTCCTATAAGTATACAGTATTGGCGGTTTCTAATTGGAGTATAGGATTTTTTGATACCGGAAAGCAAATAATTATTAATAAATTATTAATAATTAAGAAGAAGAAAATGTTATACATTTAGGCATAATTTTAAATATTTTCTGTATTGCTTCATAGTAACTTTAAAATTGAGTGAAATAATAGTCGCTCTTGCTGATCTGGCATGTCCAAAAGGTAAGCTTAAGCAACTATTGCATGTCACAGTATGCACATCTGATACATTCAAGCCCAGAGTGATTTATTGTACCATTAAGAAAATCGTGATGTACAAGCACCAAGCATTGGAAAGTAGGTGAGCTAGTATTATTTTCACAATAAGGCAGTAATTTGTTGTAGATAATTCAGTATATACATTTTCTGCACCTGTGTCCAGGGAAGTTGCATTCGTATCAATGTTTCAAAACCCGTTCAACCATTGAACCGGTGAACCGGTTGGACGTCAAAGATGCTGACATAATAATATTTTTAAAATTATATTTAATATTTATACGTTATAATTTTAAATATATTAGTATCATTTTAGATTTTTCATAGGGTTAGACAAGGTGGATAAAGATTTATTTCTCAAAGATAATGGGTTTGAATCGTTATTGGAATTGTAATAGTGACTTCACTGTTTAACATTTTGTTCCAAATAATAATTAAAAACATTACTATAATTTTGTGTAGGTACTGGATAATGGATTTGGAAAAAATATTTACTTCTAATTATTATTGAACTCGAATAAAAATTAGGAGAATGCCAATCCAATGTAGTGAGCAATGTGCATACACAATAACACTAAGAATGCGTTTATGTAAATAACATGCATCGACTTCAACAACTACTGGTTGGGACACTTGTCTTGTATACAAGCAGCCCCTTGTTCAGACACAATTTTCCTGGAAATAACAGACTATTTTCAGATTTCAATGATCCGTTGAACCATGACCGGGTCGGCCAGTCTCATCCGGTTTCGGACGGCTGTTCAACTTGGTCGAATCGACCTGGGAAAGTCACCAGGTCATGGTTCAACCGATTGAAGCGTCCGGTTCGAATGGGTTTTTAAAACACTTGTTGAGTATGTTAAGTATTAGTAGTGTACTTTAGTCCCACATCGAGTAGGCACATAAGTGAGAGGCCAACTCTCCTTATATATATGTGTAATCCCTCTATCAATGAACCATCCTATTCTTTTCCTTCTACATGATATTAGAGCCAAAATCCTAACCCTCACCGCCACACACCTCTCTCTACCCCGATGCCCCACCCCCGTGCCACCGCTGCCCCTGCAGCACCCCACTGTGCAGCCCCAACCCCTGGCCGCCACTGCCCCCACCCCCTGCCCGCCCTAACTCCCAGCCCCCCCCCCCCCCGAACGACCCCTCCACCACCACTCCCCCCCCCCCCCCCCCCCCCCCCCGCCGCCCTGCTCTACAGATGTCAAATCCACAAACCATAACCCTAGCTTCTCTTAGCCGCTACCCCCAAACCTTAATCCTAGCTTCTAAAAACAATTTGAAAAAATATCAGATTAAAAAAAAATTCATCGGAGTTGAAATCTTCAGGGGGCAAACTATGATAGTTTGCGTGAACCTCTGAATCTTGACGATGACGTCAGGAGTTAACATAAAGCAAACTTGATTGTTTACGTGAATCTCTAATCCTGGTCCGGTGTCCACGTTAGGATCTAACAAAGAGAAACCTAGGTTTGCATGGATATATGTACTGGCTTGTGTGATCCATATTCGATCTCTAACAACATTGCGCAAGCCAATTCTGACAATGTTGATCGCGCATTGGCAAGGTTGATGTAAATATTGGGTCGAGACGTTAAGTGGATGTCGAATCGAGAACTTAGAGGATGTCAAGCACTACGGTGAATGGCAGTGCTAATAGCACCAGTGTCGGGAACACAGAAGCAGGGACACCGATTATTGGTACAACAATTTCTTCGATTCGACTTGTCGATCGAGACTGGATGGTCCGGACAGCTACTCCATATGGCAAAAGAAGGTCGAAAAGACGCTTCGGGGGTTGCGGTTGTCCAAGCATCTCACTGACAACCCTCCACAGGAGAGTGATCCCATATATGAGCATTAGGAGACTGATGATAGTAGACTATTTACACAGTTAATGTATTTGATAGAACCATCCGTCGAGGATATGGTTCAAAATACGGATACAGTCAAGAAGTTATGAGAGGCCCTAGCAGCTGCTTTGACGACAAACGTGATTTATCTCGCATTTATGACTCAGTTGTCGGCGCCTACCGTGTTGATCAAGGAGACGAGTCATATAAGGATTACTTCTTAAGGCACTGACTGATGAGGTGGATCGTGTGTTACCCTTGACAACAGATATCAATAAGACGAGGACTTAACGTCAACAGCTCTATCTTACGGCGTATCTTGCTTCACTTCGTGTTGATGTTGACACTGCAAGGTCTCAGATTATTGTTGGGGTCGAGGTTCTATCCCTGATGGAAGTACTTTCGTGTCCTACGGATAGCGAAAGTAGTTGGGACTGATACGAGTGTTGCACATGCCAATCGATCTACCTAGAGTGCTGCTCGTGCTGGATTCTGTGGCGGTCGTTGTGGCCGGAATGCTGACCGTAATGGTGGACGAGGTGATGACGGTTGTGATGGAGGACGGCTGCACACATGCTTCAACTGTGGTCAACAAGGACATTTTCAGTGGTAATGTCCCAAAGCTCCCGCCGTCAATGTTGCATCAGATGCTCATGACAATGATGGGTTATCCGTACGGATGACGGCAGATACCTATACAGAATTCGCTGAATTCCAAGCTCTACATCTGGATCCACAGTAGGATATTCAACGACATGTATGGTAAGGTCAAAGCAGTGGATGATCGACTCGAGTGCATATGATCACATGACAAGTGATGCAGATATTTCGAGTGATTATGTATATGAGTCATGTGACAGATATTAGTGTTGCGAATAACAGTTCCCTGAAAATTCGTAAAAAAGGAAACACCCATCTTTCTTCCAGTCTGCAACTCAATTCAGTTTTACACATACCTGGCAATCCATTCAGTTTATTATCTATTAGCCGTATTACTCATGACTTGCAATGTTCGGTAACATTCTTTTCTGATGGTTGTGTTTTTCAGGACCTGATAACTGAAAAGACTATCGGTAGGGGGCATGTGGCTGGAGGCTTGTACCTGTTTACAATGAATTCTTCTGTTTCCTGTGCTGGTGTGTCACTCGACCCATTTGAGTTGCATTGTTGGTTAGGTCATCCATCTATCTAGGCTCTTTAGAAAATGTGTTCATCCCTAGATTTTTGAGTTTCTTTTTATTATGAGTCATGTAGTTTGGCTAAACATCATCGGGTGCCTTATCCGATGAGTCTGAATAAAGCTGTCTCAACTCCTTTTAAGTTAGTATATTCTGATATATAAGGTCCATGCCCTATTGAATTTGTGATGGGTTCCAAATATTTTGTTTCCTTTGTTGATGAATACTCACAAGTCACTTTTGTCTACTTGGTGAAAAATCGTTCTGGATTATTTGATATTTGGTGCAACATTTATGCTGGACTCAAAATCCAATTTGGGATTCTATTCACCAAACTTCTTGTCCTTACACACTACAACAAAATGGTGTGACTAGGCATAAGAATCGTCATCTTTTTGACACACGTGTGCTCTTATGTTTCATGTCCGTACTCCCAAAAAATTTTGGTTGGATGTTGTCCTTTTACAGCTTGCTATAGGATCAATTGCATGTCATGTACTGTTTTCAAAGACAATATTCTATTTTCTCGGTTCTATCCCAATCGTGTGTAGTTTCCTCTACCTCTCAAAGTTTTTGGCTGCTTTTGTATGTTCGGAATACTCAAACTACTCTTTCTAAATTGGATCCGAAGGCAATCAAGTGTATTTTTTGGGTATTCTAATGATCAGAAAATGTATCGTTGTTTTTATCCAACTTTGAAGTGGTATTTTTTGTCTCGGGATATTACCTTTGTTGAAACCGAGTTTCCCCCACCCCCTCCATCTAATGATTCTGTTCCATAAGTTTATCCAGATAAGAACTTCCTCTTGTATCTAGTTGAAACAGCAGCTCCCGTAAGGGTGCCCTCCCCCACTGAGCCAGTCTTACCATCCAATGGTCCGCAAACACCAGCTCCATCACAACAAGCACCACCTGTAACACCCTGTTTTCTGAAATTAGGGATTTTTGAAAATTTATTATTTTTATTTTTTATTAGTGGTATTTTAGTCATGGTATGATTTTCTGGTGATTTTAGTTAAGTTAAACCATTTCTAAAGTCATGCTAAGTCATGACTTATGACTTTGTGATTTTGGTTAGTATAACTTAGTGTAAACCCTAGTTTTCTCTAACCTAGAAGTTGCCATGACCATGAGAGCTTAGCCATAGGCTTATAACACCAAATTAGTGATTTTTAGCCTAAAGGGTATTTTGGTAATTTACTAGACTTTATTTGAGATTATGTGATTTTATTATTATTTAATCATGGTTAAAGTCCCATGATTAGTCCCTAACCTATCCTACCCTAAACTAGAGATTAGCCACTAATCTAGAAGCATTAGGATGAAGTTTTGGTCATGGGATAAGTGGTTAAATATCTAGATATTTATTAACTTTAAGGATATTTTCCTTAAAGCATTCAAAATATCTAACCCCTTTATGCAAAGTCCAAGCCTTAGCCATGAAGGAAGGGCAAGGACACCCCCCCCCCCCCCATGCCTTGGCCGGCCAAGGGCACCCCCCCTTGGCAGCCCACACCTTGATATAAACCCCTTGGATTAATTCATGAACAATTTACATGAAATTAAATCCACAAAAATTTCCATTCCTTCAACCCTTCACAACTTGAGCTATTTTGATCCAAATTCACTCTAGTCTTTTGCATTGGGACCCTACTACATCAAGGATACTAAGGGAGGATAGCAATCAAGAATTTGGAGGCTTTGGACATCATCAAGTGGAAGAACACACACCCCCATTTTCCTTGATTTTCATTGGATTGCACAAATAGGTATTTTCTCACAAACTTAGTTAAATTCCTGTTTTTCCTTCATAAATGCATTCATGTAGGACTAACACTACTGTGGGTAAAGTTTGGTGGGAATTAGAAGTGTTTTGGTGTCCGTATCGGACACGTATCCTAAGCTAGAAACCCTTGTTTGGTGAAATGCCACAATGGACTTGTTTTTGTGTTTTTGTAGAACAAATTACACAAACTTGTAGCCCTAGACTTGCTGATCACTAAACACGTGGACTGAGCACATTTCTGTGCTGTGTCCGTGTCCAAATTGGACACGAACCCACTGCACGAGACCCTCGTGCATGCCCTGCTACCCGACACCTCGTGTGCACTACACAGGCCACTAGGACACGTAAGATTTGACACAGACAAGGGGGCAATGTCTGCGAACATGCCCCCAAAGTCTCGGGTCGCGTCGTGTCGTGTCGAGTGAGAAAACTCACTCGCACTGGACACGCGCTGTCAGCCCACACGCGCGCGGGCACGACTTTGAGCGTGTCGTGTCGCGTGGACACGACACTAGAGTATCTCGTAGTGACACGGGCGTGGAGCCCTATGCGTGGCGTACACGTGGACACGAACACGTGGTGCGTCGTGTCCTGTGTCGCGAGTACGACGCGTGTAACCGCGTGCACGACGCTGTCGTAACACGCGTGTATCAGTCGTGTTTTCACGACTGATACGGTGTTCGTTCTGTGTCCACGAGTGTCGTGGACACGTGTCAGGGTGTGGAACGTGTAGCCCTACGTGTGGGCTACACGTATGCACGACCACGAGACGTGTCGTGTCTCGTGGTGTGTCCACGAGCTCCTGGAACACGTGCACGATACTGTTATTGTGTGCGCGTATCAGAGCTTACCCGAGCCGTGTTTTTGTGAGATTGGACACGTGAAATTGTGTCGTGGTGTCGTGTCAGTGACCTAGGACACTAGTGTATGTGTGGGGCCTTAGTTACCAACCCATGGTTGCGAGCCTTAGCTCGTTTTATTGTGTGTATTTCGAATTACCTATTTTCGAGATACACAGTGCACAGTATCCTGTTTTGGGATATTTTCCCAGATTTTGAAAGTGGATTTTAAACCTATTTTGGTCTGTTTTAATCCATTGGACTAGTGTATATTAGTGTGTATATATGTAGTATATATGTATATGTGAGTGTGGGTCAATTTTGGGAGTATTTGGTTGGGTATTTGTGTAGTTGTGTATATATATATATAGGTATGTATATATGTTATTGTGTGTGTGTGTGTGTTTGGGCTTTGGTTCCAGATTTCAGGAACCCCCTTCTCTGTCCAGTGTTCACTCCCCCCTCTCTCTCACTGTCCTCTCTCATTCTCTCTCTCTCACTCACTCTAAGTCTCTCTCTCCTATCTATATATATATATATATAAGTAAAATATGTATATAGGTTGATATATATATATATATATATATATATATATATATATATATATACATTGGTGTTAGGTCTCACTATGTCATATATAGTGATATTATATATATATATATATATATATATATATATATATATGTATGTGGGTTTGTATTATACTTAGTATTCATATATGGGTATATGGGTAGTAGATAGATATATATATCTATATATGGATATATACATATATATGACTTCTAGTATAGGTTTATATGAAAACCTATGACTATGGCCTATGGCTTAGGATCACTAGCCTATGGCCAAGATCATTAGCCTATGGCTAGGGGCTAGCCCTAAAGACCCAAAACCCTACTAGTAACCCTTGTTGACTAAAGGTTGACCAAAGTCAACCTTAGGTCAAATTTGACCTAGTTTGACCTAGAATTGACTAGGGTTAACCTAAAAATGACTAGTTTAACTAGTCTGACCATGTTTGACCCAATTACCTTATTGACTGGTCTTTGTTTGACCTAATTACCTTACTGACTGGTCTTTGTTTGACCAATACCTTAGTTGGTCTAAGTTTGACATAGACTTGACCCAGATTGATCATGTTGACTAGTATTTGACTTGTTTGACCTTGTTTGACTCTATTTGACTTAGTTTGATTCCCTGTGATCTAGTATGACTTCCTGTGACCTAGTTTGACTATTAGAGTTGACCCAGAGTTGACTTTTGACCAGATTGACCTAGAATCATGTAGTATGCATTGTATACTTTATTTTTACCATTGTGGATACATTGTGACTTGTATTGCTCTGATTAGGAGCCATACACCTCTCCTCAGACAGTATATCCTCTTCAGACATTCAGTTATCAGGCGAGTACATTCTCTGACCGTTTCATACTTGTTCAGGCTTTACTTCTCGCTCTAGATTACTTTACTTGATGCTGTCACGTTGGTAACACGGATTGGTACTATATGGATCTTTACATGAGATGTTATCCCCCTCGGGAGCATCGGGTACTTCATGTTATGTGTGTTTCACTATCATCATGTACTCCTATGCTTCCATTATTCATGTGCACTCATGTGATCATGTACTCTCATGTTTACTGAGCCCTCATGTATACTATCATGTGCACCCTTTCATGGGCCCCATGTGATATCATGTACAATAACGTAACTTGTATAGATCCTTGTGTATTGATTGGGGTAACGGGAGAGTAGAAGTGGACATGTGAATAATTACAAAGTAGTGTAATCATGTGCAAACTCAGTAGTGTAATCATGTATAAATTCTAGCCATTCACATGCCTATCTTGTGCTCTACATCACTAGTCACTTACAGTTCTCTATATACAGTAGATATTTCATTACAGCTATCTCTTTACAGCGTATATTTCCTTTCAGCAGTTCATGTATCTTACTCTATTGCCTGTATCGTATTTCCTAACCTGATATGAACTGCGTGAGATGTATTGTGCTCGTTCCTGTCCTGATTGGACCTGTTGAAAATATTACAGAGGATGAGGACGAGGCATGGGTGACTACTTATTTGGAGCAGGACTAGATGACACTTATGTTGTGGACCCTCAGCAGGATCCACCTGCAGCTGAGGATGTTGCCCCAGTAGTCTAGGCTAGTTTAGCTAGACAGTCTTTCGGTATTATCTTTTTGTCTCACATCTGAGTTGTATTTTGAGATGTTGAGGTATATAGACTCTTAGACTTGTTGTATTATGAGTTGGCATTCTGGATATTATGTTGTACTAGACACTTAGACTTTTTCATCTATGTTATGGTTCTCTTTGAGTTACTATCTATCTATCTGTTCTTCATTCTTCTACCTTAGATGTGATTGAGACAGCATATTGTGATGTTACCTCCATTCGGAGAGTATAAACTGTACAGGTACCTTTATATTGTTAGATGATTGACCTAGGACAGCGTTCTACCGCCGACACTACGGCGTAGGCTGGACGTACCCACTTCTCGTGTCCTTACTCTAGGGTGCGGGTCGTGACACGTTTTTAGTGGTGGCCCATGCAGGTCGAGTTTATGTAGTGGTATTCGAACTAGAGTATCACTACAGCCTGCGATAGGAGTTGAGGGATAGGCTTAGTGAGAGAGGATACTCAATCATTGTTAGGATACCCTGAGAGATTCCTGGGATGACCCTTGAGAATCTCATTTGAAATTACGATTTAAACTCCTTTTCCCTTGATTGAATTTGATTTTGGAGGATACACTGTAGAACTTTGAATCCTGGAGTTAGTTGATGATTTTGAAATTTTTGTAGTTGTTGATTTTAATTTCTTGTGTTAGATTAATATCCTTATTTTAGGGTACTCAATCGCATTAGGAAAACTCTTAACTAGATTCCTGCCATCTAAATTCCTGTTGAAGGTTTGCTTCCTTGAATAACTGTCCTCCCTTGAATTATCATTTTATATCTCAGTATTGATTCCTTGTTTGATCTGTCTCCAGGATGGGTATGGAGACACGATCTCATCGTCTCGATCAGGAAGATACCACTGAGGGGTCTACCACTCCTCGTCCTGATCAGCAGGGCCCCGAGACTGCAGTTCCTGTTGTGCCAGCTCAGGCTAGGATATCTGCAGCCTATGGGAGTGCACCTCTCCCTACTCCGAGACCTTCTTCTGTCGTCCCGAACGTTCTTCAGCAGCAGTCGTCATCAGGATCAGAGGACGTGGCACGGTTGTTCTCCTTCTTCCAGCAGATAGTGGAAACTCAGCGGCAACAGTTGTTCAAGAGGGGACGGGACGCTCGTGGTACCAGCAGCAGTAGAGGCCAGGCCAAGAGGCCCCATGTGCAGTTTCAGCAGACGCAGACCCCAGTGGGAGTTCAGCAAGTGCAGCATCAGTATCGGGGTCAGGACCCGAAGACAATCAGTTGTCCCTATTGCAAGAAGTCGGGACATGGATGGGGTGAGTGCAGGAAGAGGTTGGGCCGGTGCCTAATATGTGGGGCAGCGGACCACCAGCTGAGGGAGTGTTCCCAGTACACAGGCAGAGTAGCACAGGGAGCAGCACCAGGAGCAGGAGCCAAGGCTCCGGTAGGACAGCAGCAGAGAGGACCGTTACAGCCACAGCAGCAGAGATTTATGCAGTTTCAGCAACAGGCTGGAAGAGGTCAGCAGGGGCGTGCTTACGCTATGACAGTTGAGGATGCTCAGGCAGTTGGCGATGTGCTTGCAGGTTTTGTTCTTCTAAATTCCATTCCCACCTTGCTTCATTATATCTATCTTAAAATCCAATTCCATCTGCTCCTACCTATTCTTTATTAGTGATCAGTTTGACCTGGTAGTTCATTTGGTTTTGTCGATTGTTTGTTGTTTCTTTATCTCTTACTTAGGAGTAGGAGTAGGAGTAGGAGTAGCTTTAGCTATTAATATAATTCTTGACTAACTCTTTTGTCAAGAATTTTCCTCTTAAATAAATTAATTTATGTGTTATGCCTTTTGACTTAGAGTTGATAGAGTAGCTCTGACTATAGAATGGTGACCCTTTTAGCCCTGTGATTTATTGTTTCCTTATCTCCTAGTCTATGCCCATGACCAGGACTATGTATCTTCTTTCATCATTCCACCCTTACTTATATCTTATGCTACAAATTTATCCTTAGTTTTACAAGCTTATCATTTTTTCGAGCTTGATCATGATATATTTTATTGGGTGCGCACCCACTAACATATTGTCTAATCAGAACCGGCGCATGATGGTCTGATCAACCTATTGCATTTTGGTTCGCTTTTTCATATATTAATCTACGTGGATGGAGACACAGTTAAACTTACCCTAGAATCTTATCCACAACAGCCTTGACAATTCTCCTTGGAATTATTTTATCGCCTATGAACCTCGTATTCGTATCCAATTGAATTAAAATTTAATCATGACCTGGATCTTCATCATTGGATGCCCGTGCTCATACTTGATTTCATTGATTTTCCATCTTGCCCAATCTCAATTTATCCTAAAATTGATCAACTTAGATCGTGTCAAGACTAAAATCTATTGTGATTGTTTGTACCTAAATTTTCAATTTTCTTTTTATGGAAGGGTAACTTTAATGATTTCTCACTTGTTAATGACCTATTTTCATATAGGATGGTAGACGACCCTATAGCCTTGATGATTGTTGTTTCCTTATCTTCCCAATTAGGACACTTTAGATTGCTTGTACGTTTTGATATCATAGGACAGTATTGATCTAGAATGACTAAGTGCACCTAGATGAGACCACAGACTGTCCCATTTAACCTGTCCCCCTGGTACCACTATTTTATCACGATTTTTGGTTCAATTTAGGCCATAGACCTTTCCCACTCCAAATTATGATCACCGTAGACACGTTACCGTGACTTTTAAATTAGGAGCACAAGACTAGCTGTTTTCTCAAAACTGACTTCACATGCCTAACCTAGACATGACATACTACATCCATGACCTTAGTGTCCCACTCAGGCATACCATTGTGTGCTTTATTTGCTTAGTACGATTTTCCTGACCCGAGGCTCCATCCTGATTTACCCCATGGAGTTACCTTTGATTTCGATTTGAATTAAGGATACCTTATGACCTAAAACTGCCAGCAAATTGACATGACCCAGTATAGGTCTACTACCCATATTTTGCTTATTTGACCTTGTATGTTGCCTAGGTAGTGGCTTCGTCCCTGATTGTTGGAGGTTTGACCTAGGAGGAGTACGACCATCTAAATTTCGAGGACGAAATTATTTTAAGGTGGGTAGACTTGTAACACCCTGTTTTCTGAAATTAGGGATTTTTGAAAATTTATTATTTTTATTTTTTATTAGTGGTATTTTAGTCATGGTATGATTTTCTGGTGATTTTAGTTAGTTAAACCATTTCTAAAGTCAAGCTAAGTCATGACTTGTGACTTTGTGATTTTGGTTAGTATAACTTAGTGTAAACCCTAGTTTTCTCTAACCTAGAAGTTGCCATGACCATGAGAGCTTAGCCATAGGCTTAGAACACCAAATTAGTGATTTCTAGCCTAAAGGGTATTTTGGTAATTTACTAGACTTTATTTGAGATTATGTGATTTTATTATTATTTAATCATGGTTAAAGTCCCATGATTAGTCCCTAACCTATCCTACCCTAAACTAGAGATTAGCCACTAATCTAGAAGCATTAGGATGATGTTTTGGTCATGGGATAAGTGGTTAAATATCTAGATATTAACTTTAAGGATATTTTCCTTAAAGCATTCAAAATATCTAACCCCTTTATGCAAAGTCCAAGCCTTAGCCATGAAGGAAGGGCAAGGACACCCCCCCCCCCCCCCCATGCCTTGGCCGGCCAAGGGCACCCCCCCTTGGCAGCCCACACCTTGATATAAACCCCTTGGATTAATTCATGAACAATTTACATGAAATTAAATCCACAAAAATTCCCATTCCTTCAACCCTTCACAACTTGAGCTATTTTGATCCAAATTCACTCTAGTCTTTTGCATTGGGACCCTACTACATCAAGGATACTAAGGGAGGATAGCAATCAAGAATTTGGAGGCTTTGGACATCATCAAGTGGAAGAACACACACCCCCATTTTCCTTGATTTTCATTGGATTGCACAAATAGGTATTTTCTCACAAACTTAGTTAAATTCCTGTTTTTCCTTCATAAATGCATTCATGTAGGACTAACACTACTGTGGGTAAAGTTTGGTGGGAATTAGAAATGTTTTGGTGTCCGTATCGGACACGTATCCTAAGCTAGAAACCCTTGTCTGGTGAAATGCCACAATGGACTTGTTTTTGTGTTTTTGTAGAACAAATTACACAAACTTGTAGCCCTAGACTTGCTGATCACTAAACACGTGGACTGAGCACATTTCTGTGCTGTGTCCGTGTCCAAATTGGACACGAACCCACTGCACGAGACCCTCGTGCATGCCCTGCTACCCGACACCTCGTGTGCACTACACAGGCCACTAGGACACGTAAGATTTGACACAGACAAGGGGGCAATGTCTGCGAACATGCCCCCAAAGTCTCGGGTCGCGTCGTGTCGTGTCGAGTGAGAAAACTCACTCGCACTGGACACGCGCTGTCAGCCCACACGCGCGCGGGCACGACTTTGAGCGTGTCGTGTCGCGTGGACACGACACTAGAGTATCTCGTAGTGACACGGGCGTGGAGCCCTATGCGTGGCGTACACGTGGACACGAGCACGTGGTGCGTCGTGTCCTGTGTCGCGAGTACGACGCGTGTAACCGCGTGCACGACGCTGTCGTAACACGCGTGTATCAGTCGTGTTTTCACGACTGATACGGTGTTCGTTCTGTGTCCACGAGTGTCGTGGACACGTGTCAGGGTGTGGAACGTGTAGCCCTACGTGTGGGCTACACGTATGCACGACCACGAGACGTGTCGTGTCTCGTGGTATGTCCACGAGCTCCTGGAACACGTGCACGACACTGTTATTGTGTGCGCGTATCAGAGCTTACCCGAGCCGTGTTTTTGTGAGATTGGACACGTGAAACTGTGTCGTGGTGTCGTGTCAGTGACCTAGGACACTAGTGTATGTGTGGGGCCTTAGTTACCAACCCATGGTTGCGAGCCTTAGCTCGTTTTATTGTGTGTATTTCGAATTACCTATTTTCGAGATACACAGTGCACAGTATCCTGTTTTGGGATATTTTCCCAGATTTTGAAAGTGGATTTTAAACCTATTTTGATCTGTTTTAATCCATTGGACTAGTGTATATTAGTGTGTATATATGTAGTATATATGTATATGTGAGTGTGGGTCAATTTTGGGAGTATTTGGTTGGGTATTTGTGTAGTTGTGTATATATATATATAGGTATGTATATATGTTATTGTGTGTGTGTATGTGTTTGGGCTTTGGTTCCAGATTTCAGGAACCCCCTTCTCTGTCCAGTGTTCACTCCCCCCTCTCTCTCACTGTCCTCTCTCATTCTCTCTCTCACTCACTCTAAGTCTCTCTCTCCTATCTATATATATATAAGTAAAATATGTATATAGGTTGATATATATATATATATATATATATATATATATATATATATATATACATTGGTGTTAGGTCTCACTATGTCATATATAGTGATATTATATATATATATATATATATATGTATGTGGGTTTGTATTATACTTAGTATTCATATATGGGTATATGGGTAGTAGATAGATATATATATCTATATATGGATATATACATATATATATGACTTCTAGTATAGGTTTATATGAAAACCTATGACTATGGCCTATGGCCTAGGATCACTAGCCTATGGCCAAGATCATTAGCCTATGGCTAGGGGCTAGCCCTAAAGACCCAAAACCCTACTAGTAACCCTTGTTGACTAAAGGTTGACCAAAGTCAACCTTAGGTCAAATTTGACCTAGTTTGACCTAGAATTGACTAGGGTTAACCTAAAAATGACTAGTTTAACTAGTCTGACCATGTTTGACCCAATTACCTTATTGACTGGTCTTTGTTTGACCTAATTACCTTACTGACTGGTCTTTGTTTGACCAATACCTTAGTTGGTCTAAGTTTGACCTAGACTTGACCCAGATTGATCATGTTGACTAGTATTTGACTTGTTTGACCTTGTTTGACTCTATTTGACTTAGTTTGATTCCCTGTGATCTAGTATGACTTCCTGTGACCTAGTTTGACTATTAGAGTTGACCCAGAGTTGACTTTTGACCAGATTGACCTAGAATCATGTAGTATGCATTGTATACTTTATTTTTACCATTGTGGATACATTGTGACTTGTATTGCTCTGATTAGGAGCCATACACCTCTCCTCAGACAGTATATCCTCTTCAGACATTCAGTTATCAGACGAGTACATTCTCTGACCGTTTCATACTTGTTCAGGCTTTACTTCTCGCTCTAGATTACTTTACTTGATGCTGTCACGTTGGTAACACGGATTGGTACTATATGGATCTTTACATGAGATGTTATCCCCCTCGGGAGCATCGGGTACTTCATGTTATGTGTGTTTCACTATCATCATGTACTCCTATGCTTCCATTATTCATGTGCACTCATGTGATCATGTACTCTCATGTTTACTGAGCCCTCATGTATACTATCATGTGCACCCTTTCATGGGCCCCATGTGATATCATGTACAATAACGTAACTTGTATAGATCCTTGTGTATTGATTGGGGTAACGGGGGAGTAGAAGTGGACATGTGAATAATTCCAAAGTAGTGTAATCATGTGCAAACTCAGTAGTGTAATCATGTATAAATTCTAGCCATTCACATGCCTATCTTGTGCTCTACATCACTAGTCACTTACAGTTCTCTATATACAGTAGATATTTCATTACAGCTATCTCTTTACAGCGTATATTTCCTTTCAGCAGTTCATGTATCTTACTCTATTGCCTGTATCGTATTTCCTAACCTGATATGAACTGCGTGAGATGTATTGTGCTCGTTCCTGTCCTGATTGGACCTGTTGAAAATATTACAGAGGATGAGGACGAGGCATGGGTGACTACTTATTATGGAGCAGGACTAGATGACACTTATGTTGTGGACCCTCAGCAGGATCCACCTGCAGCTGAGGATGTTGCCCCAGTAGTCTAGGCTAGTTTAGCTAGACAGTCTTTCGGTATTATCTTTTTGTCTCACATCTGAGTTGTATTTTGAGATGTTGAGGTATATAGACTCTTAGACTTGTTGTATTATGAGTTGGCATTCTGGATATTATGTTGTACTAGACACTTAGACTTTTTCATCTATGTTATGGTTCTCTTTGAGTTACTATCTATCTATCTGTTCTTCATTCTTCTACCTTAGATGTGATTGAGACAGCATGTTGTGATGTTACCTCCATTCGGAGAGTATAAACTGTACAGGTACCTTTATATTGTTAGATGATTGACCTAGGACAGCGTTCTACCGCCGACACTGCGGCGTAGGCTGGACGTACCCACTTCTCGTGCCCTTACTCTAGGGTGCGGGTCGTGACACCACCAATGATGCCTACAGTCGAAGAGTCGACGTCATCATCAGGGTTCTCTTGCTCCACCGATTCACCACCGCCTGATATACCGGCTCGTCCCCGTCGTGCCTGCCGCGAACCATCCTTTATATGTTGAGAACTACAACGACCTCGCGAGTCACGCTCACTCTTTGGTGGCTACTATTGATGAGATTTAAATTCTGAATTTTGTAGAGGAGGGATTCAAACATCCTGGTTGGCACGCCGCTGTGGAAGAGAAAATGCGAGCACTTCGGAAAAATCATACATGGAACTTTATGGATTTGCCTACTGGTAAGAAGGCGATAGGATGTAAATGGGTATTCATAATTAAGGTGAAACCGAATGTCACTCTTGATCGTCTGAAAGCTCGTCTTGTGGCAAAAGAATATTCTCAGACTTTCGATAAGGACTATTTTGAGACTTCTTCCCAACTGCCAGGATGACCTCTGGGCGATTGCTCTTGTTATTGGTTGTCCGTTATGATTGGCCCTTATTTCAGTTAGACATGAAGAATGCCTTTCTCCATGGGACCTCGAAGAAGAAGTATATGTGATGCAACCTTCAGGGTTCGTTGCAAGGGAGGATAAAGTTTGCTATCTACGTAAAGTAACATACGACCTTAAACAATCACCCCGTGCTTGATTTGGTCGATTTATCCATGTTGTTACATAGTTTGGAATGTGCCAATCAAAGAAGGATCATACAGTTTTCTATCGACAAACATCAACCGGACAAATCCTACTTGGTGTCTATGTTGATGATATCATGATTACAGGAGATGACAACCAGGGTATTGCTGAACTGAAAATGTTTCTGGGAGAACAGTTTCAAACTAAAGATATGGGAGCATTGAAATACTTCCTGGGAGTTGAAGTCACACGAGGTGAGCGGGACATTATAATGTCTCAGAGGAAATATGTTCTTGACATATTAACCGAAGCAGGGATGATGCAAACTAAGGGAGCAACCTCACCAATGAATTCATGGATAAAATTACTCCCGGACGAAGGAATATTAATGACAAATCATGATCATTATCGTCAGTTGGTTGGAAAACTTAATAAACTTAATTACTTGGTAGTTATGACTTGTCCAGACATTTCTTTTGTTGTAAGTGTAGTTAGTAGATTTATGGCTTCCCTACGAGTTTTACATTGACATGCAGTTCTTAGGATCTTGCGATATCTAGCTCAGAATCCTAAAAAATGAATTCGGATGGAGAATCGATGACATACTCGTCTTGAGTGTTTTACAGATGTTGATTGGGGTGCAAGTCTTATAGATCGACATTTCACATTCGGCTACTCAGTATTCATTGGTGAAAAGTTAGTATCGTAGAAAAGCAAGAAGCAGAGTATGGCCTCACGATCGAGTTCGGAAGAGGAATACCGAGCCGTTGCTCATGACACCGCATAAGTATTATATCTGCAACATCTTCTACAAGAGCTGAGGGAAGAAGCAGTATCGGAAGCAGTAGACATGTGGTGTGATAATCAATCAGCTATCCATATTACTACCTATCATGTATTCCATGAACAGACGAAACACATTGAGATCGACATCCACTTTGTCCGTAATGAATATCAGAAGGGGGTGATAACATTTCATCATGTGTGAACAGGAGCTCAGATAGCTGATATATTTACAAAGTCTCTTTTAGACCCTCAAATTCATTTTCTATGTAAAAAGCTGGACATGATTGACATCTATGCTCCAGCTTGAGGGATGGTGTTGAATATGTTAAGTATTAGTAGTGTGCTTTTGTCCCACATCGGGTAGGCACATAAGTGAGAGGGAACCATCCTATTGTTTCCCTTCTACAACACTGATTTATATACGTCTACTCTCTTGTAAGTAAACTTGATTCTTCTGTAATAATAGTAGAAGTGGTATATTTTTTAAGCATAACTAATTAGCATACTGAATCAAAGAGGAAGGTTAAAGATATCTCCAAATTTAGTATATATTGATATTTACTTCGTTGGGCCTGAAGATTACTTGCTGATTATTGTCGAATGGAATCAGAATTCAACCAGAAATATATATAAGACAATAGGTGACTATTATCTTTGCATGAAGCCAAGGGAAGTATAGGATAAACAGGTTAGAAAGTCCTCCGCAAAATCCAACAAAAACAAAATGTACAACACACCTCCAGATAACTTTCCCGCAACTTGTCATCAGATAAAGCAGCATCCTTCAGGCGAGGTGCAGCCCACCCTGCTTTTCCTACAATACACAACAGTATCAATATAAAGTTTGTTGGAAGAAGAATGCCCTCCAGAAGATATTCCCAAGTTTTACATTGTCCAAAGTAAGTCATTCAACGGATAATAAAGGCATCAATGACTCACAAAATCATATGTTATATCATAAACAAACAAAGAACAGGACAAAGCATATTTACCAATGAATTCCATAACCAGAACATGAAGCCTCAAGAGAAGAGGCGATGGACACCTAATTCCAGCTGCCTTTACTCTGAAATTAGGGAGTAGCAATCCAAATTCATGAGTTCAATGATAGACATAAATTTAAAATAGTGCAAGAAAAATTCAACCATCTGCTTTATGGATTCAACCAAGCTTCAAATGGCAAAATCTAACAAGCCAGGTATCTTGTTCACAAGGGATTAAAGGAGGAAGCAAGAGACCAGCAACAGCTTATTTTTGTAATTGACAATAAAAAACTCAAAACTAAACTTTTTTAATAAAAGTACTAGAATTTAGACAACAGCTAGAAGCTCGATTTGCACCCAAGCTGATGGCGGTCAAATAGGAGAGTTTAGCCAGTGCTAGAGCTCACTCACGTCTATCAAAGTGTTTGGAATTTTGATAGACAACCGATTTGGATTTTTATGTTACGTTTTAGTTATTTTGGTTATTTAGGAATATTTTAGATAAGAGACTAAAGTTGACCTATCTACACAAATAGATCTCAACCAAGAGCTCCAATACCAATTTGACGTGGGACAAAGACCCAAAAGAAAATAAGATTAGTATAAAATTAGGGGTTTATCGCAAATTGGACGCCAAAACTTTAAATTATATGTGAACAATCAACTATTAATCAATTTATCACAAAAATTATAATAGGAATGCAAAAAACATAACAATCGAGTTGTAACAACGTAATTAATGGAAATACCCAATTTTTTGAAAACATATGGGTTGCATTGAATCTTGATGATGGGCTTCTGTACTCGAGATCTAATTCAATGTCAACGTCGAAGGCGGAAAAGAAAGACAAGACAGATCCACTCTGGAATTTTGGCATCGTACCATACGAACCCAAAAGTACATTTCTCAATTCATTCTTCAATGAATAATTTCTAAACTTACAGACTCTCAAGAAATGAAAAGAAAATAAAGTCAATCTCTAAAGGCTTATCCCTAAGATAACTTAAAACCATAACTAATAAAAAGGATAAAAGAACTCTATCACTAACTAAAAGATAACAGAAAATCCAAATTGGTTCTCCGTCATTCTCCTCAACTTTGAAAAATTTACCTCCTAGTGAATCATGTAAGCGTGAAATCCGAGAATTATGCTCCTGATTATGTCCTCCAAATCGGCCGATTAATGCCTCTGATTTGGCAGACTAGTCAACATTGAAGCTCCTGAAAAGATGAACTCCTATGACGGTATTGGCAGTCGTGGAGATGGATGAAACATGATATCTACTAGGGACGTAAAGGCATAATGTAGGAGCAAGTTCAACAAAAAAAAAATTGTCCGCAAAATGATCCTCCCTACAATTAATCATTATTTCCTACAAATTATTACAATTATTCTTAACAAACATATGATATAAATTGTTCACGAGCATGATTATTAGGACAACTTCAAAAAATTTATATAGTAGGTTCTTTAAATTCATTAGATTAATTAAATGACCTATTTAATTCTTCTAATGATGATATATAAAGGTCAAAATTGATTTATGGTTTAAACCTAGACCTAGTTTCAACCAAGGACCTAATTTGTATCTCAACAATGATATTCATTAGGT
This sequence comes from Iris pallida, assembly GCA_029216955.1. Classification (NCBI taxonomy): domain Eukaryota; kingdom Viridiplantae; phylum Streptophyta; class Magnoliopsida; order Asparagales; family Iridaceae; genus Iris; species Iris pallida. The sequence goes on along the minus strand of JANAVB010004797.1, from coordinate 2,542,855 downwards.
TTAACTAATGGACACTCTAAAGACAGTCGCCTCTGGGTTGAACTCTACCTGTATAGATAAGTCAACTATTGTCCTCTTCATTTTAGCTTCAAATATATTACAAAGTTCATTATGCTCATTTTTATAAAGATTGTTAATCTTATTAAACAAGTCATCATAATCCATAATTTTGATTTTGTTTTAAATTTTAAGCTCCCTTAGGTCTTTACCTACAAATAAAAATATTACTAACCTAGAGATATGATACTAATTTGACGTGGCACAAAAATACATGAGAAATATGATTGATATGAAATTGAGAATTTAGGGCAAATTGGGCATGAAAGTTTTAAATAATATGTGAACAATTTACTATTATCAATTTATCAGAAAAAATATAATAGAAATGCAAAAACATTATAGTCGAGTTGTAATTAATGGAAATACCTGAGTTTTGGAAATATAGGGTTATGTCAAATCTCGATGACAAAAATTTCATACTCGAGACCTAATCGACGTTGACGTCAAAGGCGAAGATAAGATAGATCCTCTCTAGAATTTTTGCATCGCACCATACAAACTCAAAAGTAGATTTCTCAATTCATTCTTTAATGACTATTGATACTCTTAAGAAAAAAAGAAGAAGATAAAATCAATCTCTAAAGACATTATCCCTAAGATTATTTAAAATCATAGTCGATAAAAGAGAAAAATATCTCTAGCTAAAATAACCAAATTAACTAAAAAATAACAGAAAATCAAAATTGGTTCTCCATCATTCCCCTCAGCTTCGACCTAGAGCTCTAATACCAATTATGCGGGACAAAGACCAGAAGAAAAAAAATAAGATTAGTTTATAATTAGGAATGTTAAGTTTTGGATGAAATGTGAATTTATCACAAATAACAAAAAGATCTTGTAATTAATGGATATACCCGATTTTGGGATAACCCCGCATCGGATCTCAATGTTGAGGCCTTTGCACTCGAGATCCAACTCGATATCGACGTTGGAGGCGGAGAAGTAGATACTATATATCACTAGATATTTGGTATTCGCACCCTACAAACTCAAAAGTATATTTCTCTCAATTCATTCTTCAATGAATAATTTCTGAACTTATAGACTGTTTATAGACTGTAAAGAAATTAAAAAAAGATAAAGACAATCCCTGAACCAATTTGGATTTGTTTTATCTTTTAATTATTTTAGGAATATTTTATATAGAGATCATTTTATCACTTTTATCGGTTATGATTTTAAATAACCTTAGAGATAAGCCTTTAGAGATTGATTTTATCTTTTTTTCATTTCTTTTAGAGTCTATAAACAGTATGTAAGTTCAAAAAAATTCATTGAAGAACTGAAAAAAAATTGAGAAAAATATAATTTTGAGTTTGTAAGGTATGATGCCAAAATTCTAGAGTGGACTTATGTTGTCTTTCTTCTCTGCCTCAGACGTCGAGTTGCATCTCGAGTACAAAAGCATCATTTATTGAGATCCAACGCCACCCACACGTTATTCAAAAATCGTGTATTTCTATTAATTACAACTTGATTGTTATTTGTTTGATATTTCTATTAAAATTATTTGTAATAAATTAATAGTAGTTAATTGTTCATAAATCACGTAGAGCTTATCCGCCCAATTTTCCCCAACATCCTTAATTTCATACTAATTATATTTTTCCTAGGTCTTGTCCCGTATCACATTGGTATCAGAGGTCTAGGTTAGCAATATTTTTATACATATGTAAAGACCTAAGGGAGACATTAAAATTTAAAGTAAAATTTAAAATGGATTATGAAGACTTATTTAAAAAGATTAGCGATCTATATAAAAAGGAGCATGATGAATTTTGTAGTAGACTTGAAGCACGATGAAAAGACTAATAATTTACTTATAGACAGAAGTAGAGTTCAACCCATAGCCAACCGTAGCCCTGTAGTATCCATTAGTTGAACCTAATGAACCTATCACAGTTGAGAACTTGAGACATAAATTAGGTCCGTGGTTGAAACTAGAAATAAGTTTCAGCGTTCTAGAAATCGGCCAAGACGGCCGCCTAGGCGCTAGGCGGCAGCCAGCCGAACCGAAGACCTCTTGTTCGACACCCCTTACGTCTGTTCAGGCCTGTTCAGACTTTTGCGACCTTGTGCGACTGGTCGATTTTTTAGATTTTTTTAATTTTTTTATGCTTAGTTGTATTATGGATATATTGTTTGGATTTTAGGATTGGATTTAGAACATTGAAATTTCAAATTCGTAATATGAATTTCAAATTTTAAATTTCAAAAAAATAATTACGAATTGTATTATGGATTTAGAACATGTTTGGATTTCAAATTTCAAATTTGTATTATGGAATTCAAATTTCAAAAAAAATAAAAAATAAATTCGGCGCCTAGGCGGCCCTCCGTCATACTGAATTCGCCTAGCAAATTTTAGAACACTGATAAGTTTCAACAAAAAAATAGACATATATATATATATCATTCTTAGAAGAACTAAATAGGTTATCTTATAAAACCAATGAATTTAAAGAATCAAGTTGGTCTTCCAAATATTCTAAGCGTATTCCAATTATCCGGTATATGAACAATTTTCATTATTTATTTGTTATGAATAATTGTGATATTTTACAGGAAATAATGATCAGTTGTAGGGATGTTCAATTTGCAGCCAATGTTTTTTGCTAAGTTGGCTCTCACATTATGCTAGTTCTTGGATGCATTGAGATCCACCATTCATAGAGCGCTTGATGTTTCGTCGCTAGTGGACATCCTGCTTCTTCCACCTCCACAACCACCGGTACCACCGTAGGGCTTCGTCGTCTTTACAAAAACTTTTGTGTTAACTAAAGCAGATGTTGCCACCATGGCCGATTTGGAGGGTATCACCAAAAACATAATTCTCAAATTTCATGCTTACATGATTTAGCAAAAGGTAAATTTTTCGAGCCGAGGAGAATGGTGGAGAACCAATTTAATTTTTTTGTTATATTTTAGTTATTTTAGGAATATTTTAATGAGATATCATTTTATCTTTTTTTATCGGTTATGATTTTAGTTATCTTAAAAGATGAGCATTTAGAGAATAGTTTTATCATCTTTTTATTTCTTAAGACTATGAATAGTTTGTAAGTTCCGAAATTATTTATTAAAGAACTAAAGAATGAAGTGAGACAAATGTACTTTTGAGTTTGTATGGTGTGATACCAAAATTTCTAGAGTTGATTTATTTTGTCTTCTTCTCTGCCTCCGACGTTGATGTCGAGTTGGGGATTGGGAAAGATCATATTTAAAGGATCTCCCTATGCCCTAGAAAGAGGGCTTTAAGGAAAGGAGGTTGATCTAGTTCTCTAGAGTGGAAGCTATAAGAGAATCTCAAGAGGAAGAAGGGGAGAGCTCGTAGAGATCTCGTTAAGGGTGGGTTTTGTATTATGATATTGTACGTGTAATCCTTATAAAGTTAGTAAGTTACTCTTGTTTGATTCAATAAAATTATTACTCTCCTTGTCCCGTTTATCCTGTGGAGTAGGTTTGACAAAAGTCCACGTTAATATTGTGTATTTGTTCTTGGTTGTTATTATTCGATTAATTTGTGTCTTGTTATTCTCGTCATGGAAGGTTATTGTTTGTCGCTTCTGCAACAACAATTTGTATCAAAGCTAAGAAAATCGTAAGAATTTCCTAGGTTGACATAGGCGACACCTAGGTGGCCTAGGCGTGCAGGTTGGAAAGAAAATGCCTCGACCTACGCAAAAATGCGTCGATCTAGGCAATGTTCCCCTGTCTTAGGCGATGGTCGCCTAGGCGTGCCTAGGTGACCACCTAGGGTCGCCCAGGAAAAAAAAAAGGACTCAGGTAGTAAATTTTTGATGGGTATAAATGTAATTTTTTATTTCAGTTTTTTTTTACTTAATAGGATTTGGTCCAGTTTGGCTAGTGCTTTGCAAAAATAAAAAACAGCTCCAGTCGAGGCGCTCGGGTGAAGAAGCCGACCAACATGTATGTTCTTATTCTTTTTCTTTGTTTTTTTAATTTCTTCTACTAATTTCTTCTTATGTATCTTCTTCTTAAATTATTGTGCCGAATTTTTTTTTTAACTTGCTGATTTTATTATTCAGTTCTTTTCTATATTTTAAAACTTACTGATTTTCATGATTTCTTCTTATGTTGCTTTTTCTTCTTCAGATGTTTTTCTTGCTTTTTGTTTTTTAAAAAGTAAAAACCTGTTGTTTACTTGATTTCTTCTTCTTCTTTAGTTCTTATGTTGTTGTTTTTATCCTGCAGTTTTTCTTCTTCAGTTTTTCTCTTCTTCTTTTTAAACTTACATTTGAACTGTTGAAGGGTATTTAAAAAAAAATTAAACTTGTTTCTTTAAAATTTAGTAGTCTGCATCAGCTCAATAATTGTATTTTTTTTTTCCAACAACTAGCATGTCTTCGACTTCTTCTACTCGTGTGAAACCCTCAAAAGATTCAAGGTGGGATTATGGACAACCATTACCTAATGTAGGAATAGAGTGTGACCTATATGAAATAATACCAAAGGATAGAATTAATAGGCACTTAACATCTTGTTGGTGGTTATCCAGATGTTAAGGTATGCTCAAAAGTGCCTAAAAATGTTCAAGAAATAATTAAAATGTATTCCATCGGCATAACAACAATATGCCAGTGTATAGGGACTAAGTCCATTTTCTTGTGTAGTTCGGATCTAGAGTGATGCTATCGACGGTCCATATTACTCCTAACTCTGGGAATTGGGGAGATCCTTTAGATCCTGTTTAAAGGATCCCCCCATGCCCTAAAAAGAGGGCTTGAAACAAAGGAGGTCGATATAGTTCTCTAGAGTGGAAACCATAAGTGAATCTCAAGAGGAAGAAGAGAGCTCGTTGGAGATCTCGTTCAGGGAAGCTTCGCATTATGGTATTGTGTATAATCCTCATAATATTTTTCTTGTTTGATTCAATAAAGCTATTTCTTTCCTTGTCCCGTAGAGTAGGTCAAGCTTGACCGAACCATGTTAATATTGGATGTTGGCGTTTTTGTTTTTGGTTGCTATTATTCGGTTAATTTGCGTCTTCTTATTCTCGGCATTGTAACGCTATTATTTGTAGCCTCCGCAAAAACAATTGTTGCACTAAGACCTCGTTTCCGCAAAAACAATTGTTGCACTAAGACCTCGTTTGGTTCGCGGAAAGGAAAGGAAATTGATATTTTGATATTTTCTTTCCTTTGGAAAATAACAATTCCAATCAATTTCCTTTCCGGTGTTTGGAAAAAAACAAGGAAATTGGAAGGGAAAGTTAATCCTTAGAGGGGAAAATGAATCCTTGGGTTGGTGGGAGGAACCACTTTCTCTCCTATTTTCCTTCCTCTTGGGAACCAAATTCATTTCCTCCTCATTTCCTTTGGCATCCAAACAAAGGAAAGGAATCACTTTCCTTTCCCAAAGCTCCAATTCCGTGAACCAAATGTGGCCTAAGAGTACTGTTATCTTTCTTTCTGAGGAATATGTCTTCCTGTACAACTATGAAAGTATATGGTCAGGTGAACCTTCATGTCTCCTGCGTCAACTGTAGCAGTACTAAGGGCTTAAAATGAAATGTTTAGTGAAGGTACAAAGAGTAAATGTAAGGGATATATATATATGGTAACCAGGAGGTTGAACTTTCAGGTAACTGAACATGACAGATACGTTTCAACAATAAGGAAACACATCTGTAGGGTCTCAAAATCTACAAGTGACAGCATGAAACACCTATAATAATTGCTTATTTGTTTCTAGCCAAGCAATGTCTTGCGGAATGTGCAGTCAAATAGTGGATGCCGACACCGAAATAATAAAAGCTGACTACATGAATCATATGACGTTAATGAGAAACTGCCCCCCTACGAAGGCAAGCAATGTCTCTGGAACGTGCAGTCAAATAGTGGATGCTGACACGAAAATAATAAAAGCTGACTATATGAATCATATGACGTTACTGAGAATCTGTCCCCCTACGAAGGCAACAGGTTGTCAATAACTTTCTGCATCCAAAGCTCAAGCAAAATGTTCTCCAAAAATCCACAAAAGCAGATGATGCTTTAGAAGCAGTTCCAGTGACCATTTTGCGAAAAGAAGAAGAAAAAATCCTCTTGCCTTGCAAAGAGAGAATTAGAAACTTGGGAAAAGAGAGGAGAAAATTAACCCAAACTAGCAGATAACCTGATACTAAAACAAGTTCACGCATATGCACACATAGTGGCAGGCACAATACATGCTATGCTCGGTAAATCATTACACTGGTACATGCTACGCTAGCTAAACTATAGCGAAGAACTAGATAAAATCAAGCACTAAATGGCAGATGCAAACTTTGGTACTTACTTTAGTTGGATAAAGAAATGGATTATTTCGTATAAGGTACCAGGTTTATGACCTAATTAGATTTTGGGTACTGGGTTTGTCCGTTTTAGACTTTGGATACTCGAATTTTTAATGACACATTTTAGTGACGAACATTCGTCATTAAACAACTCGTTTCGTCACTGAAAGCCCAATTTCGTTTGTCACTAAAAAAGTTCGAGTACCCAAAATCTAACGGACAAACCCAATACCCAATGTCTAATTAGGTCCTAAACCTGGGTACCCTTATACAAAATAATCCATAAATGGCATACACCACCAACACTTATGTGGTAAATATTTGGTATTGTCTGCTTACATTTACTCAAGATTCTCCTTAGTATGTAGTAAAAATACTGATCCCATCTTAAAATGTCATTCAATCCCCTCTACTCATCACGAATGACGAAGGAGTGGGGACGGAGGGGGAGGTAAAAATTTGGTGTCTGCTAGCGATGGGGAGGCCACTTCGTCCTTCAATTACACTGCTTATATAATGTAGTTAACAAGTTGATAAAAATGATGTACAATATAGTGAAATTACAGACTAAATCATTGTCTCCAACCATGGTAGTAAGGAGGTGGTGAATCCATATTATAGAAGAAAAACAAAATAAAGCATTGAATAAAACAAGATGAAAACAAATGCAACTAGAGAATAGAAGAATCTGCAACCCCAAGGCCAAAATTTAGTTTCTCAAAAGGGGGATTTCGATTAGTTCACACTATTAGATTAAGATAATTCTCCTACTATGAAATATGATCTCTTTTAGAATTTTGAGATTGCAAAAACATCTTATTAAGAGATAGTAACTAGGGAAGAATAAAACTGTAAAGAAGTTTCATTAATAATATAAATCCTCCTGTAAGCAGATCCCTTACCGCATAAGATTTCTCATTTCTTTCTCAGCCCAGGTCTTCACCATCTTCCTTGGGTTGTGCTTACAATAGCCATGTCTGAAACGATAATCACCTTGTACATAACGGTCTCGATCTCTGGAGGAGAAGGAAAGAAAATGGCATTAGCAGAATTTTTACACCACATGCCCATATGTACTCCAATATTTTAACTTGAATATTATTCTGTGATAACAAACATAGAAGTACAATACAATAGAGTTCATAGAGATGTGAAGTATTCAAACAATAGTGATCACCTTATAGTCACTGGTTTATGAAAAGTTACATGACGCAGAAAAACAATGGAAAACATAATCCATATCATTTCAAGTTTCTCAGCTTCTTCTGTTGAACTATATGACCACAAGCTACTTCAGATCATTTGGCATGATTAATGGATTGTGAGAAAATCCATCATGTCACAATAAAGAGGGCGACCCCTATAACTTAAAAAATCATCACTTTCCAGCTCGCTAAAGGACAATTGCTTCTGTAATCTATTCTGATGATCAAATGACCTTAACATTCATTTTTATGGTATAGCACCTTACCCTGGCGAAAATTAAGAAATATTAACCAAGGGACCTACACTCGTCATTCAAGAAGGTTTGAACTAATCTATAAAAAGAAAGAAGAGTACCTCTGAAATCTAGATACACACGCATGCATGTGCGCAAGCGCGCCAACACACACACACACACACAGAGGCGTAATTGCTGACGAGACATCTTTTTGGTATCATGACTTTGCATTCAACTGACACACGATGACTTAGCCTAGGTGCATAGTGTAGTGCCCCGTCCCTACATCGTGCCCCGTCTTCGTCCACGGGGTGCGAGAGAAAGGAACACTGTCGCTATCGATTCGGTCGGGACCGATAGGTCGGAATCGACCGAGTCGATCGAACGGTAACGGTTGAATTAAGATCCATTCCACGTTATGGAATGGCTTCTTCGGAACCAAGTCCCATATTCAGCGGGTTGCGCCTCGAGGATTGGCTCTGCGGCTGAGTCGGGAGAGACCTCCCGTTGCTCTAGTTTTCATGCCGCACTTGATTTGGCTTTGGCTTTCGTTTTCGTGAATGCGCTTTTCGTGAATGTTTTCGATGGGTTTTCGTGACGCGTTTTTGAGCTTCGCATTCATATCTAATATTCTTGAATTATACAGTGTTCTAATCAGTTGCTTATGCGATTGCAGGTGATCGCGTAGGCGACGTCAGCGCAGCCAACCGGTCGCTCGCTTGAAGCAAGGCTAAGGTGAGTGGCTGACCTCCTTCGTCTCGTCCCTCTACTTCAAAACTCAATATGTGAAGTAAATGAATGCTTGTCATAATAGTGTAGAATCAAAGAAATCGTGGCACGATTCTTCACGAAACACTTACTATCAAACTGCCGATTTTGAAAATGGAAAACGCGCTTTCTTATACAAATCCACTTAGCCTATGCAAACAATGAATGAATCGATTAACGTTTATCGCAACGATACGGCTAAGGAAGCAAAATCGATTAAGTCTAAAAGAAAATGGTCATTGGACAACTTGTCGACAAGGTGAAGTTTCCTCGAACGGTTGCCTAGGCCAAGGGACCGGTTCGGCCCGGGAGGAACGAGTGTAGCAGCGCCAACCCTTCATCGGCACGAGTTATGCGGGCACTTTAGCACAGGGCTCGCTACCCGACGCGAAAGGGGCGTCGTCTAACCAAATGCTATAGTCCGCGATGGCTTGACATTGCCAGTGGCCTTTATACCCCTTTCACTGCTTAACAGGTGCACGGGACACGGGATGAACATGATAATTGTTTAATGATATACAAGTTCATATGCTTGCCTCAAAACATGTTAACATGCAAATCGAACAGGATGGTTAGAAAGATCATTGAAATAGCTAGCTAACATGTTTACGAAACTTCTTGAATCAAATGCAGAGCTTGGATTTAATTAGCCATTCGTCAGTATATGTGTTTCGTGCTGATCCTCGCTCTTTGCAGGTCCCACGAACCAGGAAGGACGCGCCAGCTAGCTCAGCGGCGTTCGTGACTTTTGAAGCTTCGGCCGTGCGTCGAAGACTTACTCTGCGACTCCACTTTTGAAGGCTCTCGACAGTCCAAGGCAAATGACTCAGCGTCCCTCCCATCCAGGTCAATGGAGTACTTATGTATATTGAGGGATGTGTGCAATGTATGGAACGGCTATCTCATCGGCACTCTTTTGTAATCGAGTCATGTTGTAGCCCGTGCGGCAATGAGTCTTGTATCGGAGTCTGTAAAAGATGTTCATTATCAATAAAGATCAAGTTTTCTTTACTCATTGTGTGTATCAATTTGTCTGCGTACTCTCTTAGATCTCGTGTCTCGGATTACCTTATGACTAGGCCTCGTGCGATCGCAAATTAGGTTCACACGGCATCACGCCCGGGGGACGACTATCGATTCGACGGAATCGGGACGTGACATAATGGTATCAGAGCACGGCTTTACGTCCTTGGCCTCCAGTGTCGAGTTCTAGTCTCCAACTGTTGACCTCGTGTCGATGAGAAGAGTTGTTCCATACGCTGAACTCAGGACATTTTCTGAAACTAACGAGAGTTGCCTTTCCTTTTCTCTGCAGTTACGGGAGCTCAGGCGGAAGACGAGACGAGCGCTTCCAGCGGCTCGAGTGCTTCCAGACCCGAGCATTCCGTCGACCCAACGGGAATGACGCCTACTGTAGCCGGACCTTCCGGCGACCCGATGCAACGTATGTTGCAGATGCTTGAAATGCAGCAACGTCAAAACGAGCTCCATCGTCAGCAAGCGGAGGCTCGTCAGACTCAATTTGAGAATCGGTTCGAGGCTCAATTCAAGCTGCAGCAGCAGCAGCTGAATACCCTCCAGCAGATCGTACAGTCGGTCGTCGGCAACAACAACAACTCAACGATGACACCTGCCGTGACCCAGCCTGCGGTTCGATCCAACGAAGCTGAACCAGAGGCGCCCGCGCTCTCACCTGCAGCACCGAGAAGTTCTAACTTCGACGTGTCAAAATTCACGAAAAGCTGCCGCACTTCCTTCAACGGCACAGAAGATCCCTCCGTGGCGATCGACTGGTTGGAGGAGCTGGAAGACAAGTTCGAGCTTCTGGGTGTCGAGGACTCGAAGAAAGTCGCGTGTGCTCAACTTTTACTTCGAATGAACGCGCACGATTGGCGGGCTGTGCAGAAGCGGGCTATTCGACGTGAAGACGGGACGGCGACGATCTCATGGGCGACATTCAGAAATGCGTTCGAGAATGAATATCTTTCTGCAGCCGTGCGACAGAAAAAGGAAAATGAGTTCATGCAGTTGACGCAAGGGAATATGACTGTACGACAATATGCGGCCAAATTCAACAAACTGGCCAAGTTTGCTGGAGACTATCTACCTACTACTGCAAGTCGAGCAAAGCGATTTGTAGTGGGCCTGCGTTCCACTATCCGTGCTCATGTCTCGGTGCCGGAATACAAAACTGTGGGCGAGGCACTCAACCACGCCATCCGTCTGGAGTCCGAGTATCCTCCTACTACCACCGGTGCTGTTAACTTTAATAACAAACGCCATAGTAATGCGGGAGGCAACAACGTACATAAGCGTCAATATCGCGGCAACCAGACGAAGGAACGGATGGTCTGCAATTTCTGCCACAAGGACGGGCACCTGGACACCGACTGCCGACTTAAGCACAGAGTCTGTTTCGCATGCGGCAAAAGAGATCACCTCGTAAGGGACTGCCCGGAAGCTACGTCGAACCAACGCCCCCCGCAACATCAACAAAACCGAGGCCAAGCACCTCGGGCTCCACCGACCGCACAACAGAATGGCCAAGACCGTCGCCCCAATGCTCAGGGCCGCGTCTACGCCATGACTCGGGACGAAGCGCTTGTATCTGATACAGTCGTGACAGGTATACTGCAATTCAATAATAAACCTGCTCGTGTATTGTTTGATTCAGGTGCCACGCATAGTTTTATATCGGCGGACTTTGCCGCCGAGCACAAATTTTCCTTGACACCACTGGGCCTCGACCTCACTGTTAACATACCGTCGGGCATGCCACTACTTACAAATCTAGTCTGCGTAGACGGAATCATTTGTATAGGTGGTCAAAAGGTCAGTCTCGATGCGATAGTTCTAAATATTAAGGACTACGATATCATTCTGGGGATGGATTGGCTCGGTCCGTGCAACGCAACCATAGACTGCGCTGAAAAGAAGGTCACATTCCGCATACCTGGAGTGCCTGAATTCTGCTACTCGTGTGGTGAGGCGTCGCCGACCTGCATGGTGATCTCTGCAATATCTGCTCGACGGATGCTGCATTCCGGGTGCGAAGGCTATCTAGCTTCCGTTCGAGACATGCGACAGGATGGTGCAAACGCGGGTCAGACCGACGTTGTGGCAGAATTCTCCGATGTGTTCCCGGACGAGCTGCCCAGCATGCCGCCCGATCGAGAGATTGAGTTCACTATCGATACCTTCCCCGACACTCGACCGATCTCGAAGACCCCGTACAGAATGGCCCCTGCAGAGCTTAAAGAACTCAAGGTGCAGTTACAAGAATTGCTCGACAAGGGATTCATCCGACCCAGCGTCTCGCCCTGGGGAGCGCCCGTGCTGTTTGTCAAGAAGAATGATGGCTCTATGCGTCTTTGTATCGACTACCGCGAGCTGAATAAAGCCACCGTCCGGAACAAATATCCCCTGCCCCGCATAGACGATCTGTTTGATCAGCTTCAAGCTGCTACGGTGTTCTCTAAAATTGATCTGCGCTCGGGTTACCATCAACTCAAGATCAAGCCGGACGATGTGCCAAAGTCTGCATTTCGCACTCGTTACGGCCATTACGAGTTCCTGGTAATGCCGTTCGGCCTAACGAATGCCCCTGCCGCTTTCATGGATTTAATGAATCGGGTGTTTCGACCATTCCTCGACAAGTTCGTAGTAGTCTTTATCGACGATATACTCGTCTACTCGAAGAATAGGCAGCAACACACTGAGCATTTGCGGACCGTGCTTCAGACCCTTCGAGAAAATCAATTATACGCGAAGCGAAGCAAATGTGAATTTTGGCTTAGCAGCGTCTCATTCCTCGGACACATCATTTCTGCTGAAGGCATTGCGGTCGACCCAAAGAAAGTTGAAGCCGTTGTCGATTGGAAACGGCCAGCGTCCGTCGGCGAGATTCGAAGTTTCCTTGGCCTAGCGGGATACTACCGACGCTTCGTGAAAGACTTCGCGAAGATCGCATCGCCTCTGACTCGCCTCACCCAGAAAGGAGTCATATTTGACTGGTCAGACGACTGCGAAGCTGCATTCCAAGAGTTGAAGCAACGGCTCGTCTCGGCCCCGATACTCGTACTTCCAGAAGGGACTGAGGGTTTCCAGATATTCAGCGACGCGTCCGGTCAGGACTTGGAGTGTGTGCTGATGCAACGGAACAAGGTGATATCTTTTGCTTCCCGACAGCTAAAGCCGCACGAGAAAAATTATCCCACGCACGACCTGGAGTTAGCGGCGATTGTGTTTGCGTTGAAATTGTGGCGTCACTACCTCTATGGCGTGGCGTGCACGATCTACACCGATCACAAGAGCCTCAAGTATCTATTCACGCAGAGGGAACTGAACTTGCGGCAGAGGCGCTGGCTTGAACTGATCAAGGATTACGACTTGACTATCGACTATACGCCTGGAAAGGGAAATGTTGTGGCGGACGCCTTGAGTCGGAAGTACATTGCCTCGTTATCCATCGACCCCAGACTGCTACGTGACCTAGAAGAGATGGGCATCGAGCTCCGAGTCAGATTTCGGAATATGCAGTTGGCAAAGTTGCAGTTAGAGCCGAGCTTGCTTGAAAAGATCAAGACCGCTCAGACGGACGATCCATACCTGAAGAAAGTGCGAGAGCTAATCTCGACGGACAGGACGACCGACTTTGCGGAAGACGAAACCGGCGTGCTTCGATTGAAGGGTAGGCTATGCGTTCCGGACGATTCAGAACTCAGAAAGGAGATCCTGTCGGAGGCGCACTATGCAAAATACACCTTGCATCCCGGCAGCACGAAGATGTACAAGGACCTCCGTACAAACTTCTGGTGGCACGGGATGAAAAGAGATGTGGCACTCTTCGTGTCGCAATGCATGGCCTGTCAGCAGGTGAAAGCTGAGCACCAGAGACCTGACGGGGAGATGCAGAATCTGGCGATTCCGGAATGGAAGTGGCAGCACGTGTGCATGGATTTTATTGTTGGTCTGCCGAAGACGCCGCAGGAAAATGATGCCATCTGGGTCATCGTCGATCGATTAACCAAGTCAGCGCACTTTATTGCCATCAAAGTTACTTGGAGCGTTGATCGCCTGGCGCAGATATATCTTGATGAGATAGTACGGCGGCACGGAGTTCCAGTATCCATCGTCTCTGATCGGAATTCACGGTTCATGTCGCGGTTCTGGAGTAGCCTTCAGTCGGCGCTGGGTACCAAGCTGCAGTTCAGCTCAGCTTACCATCCTCAGACCGACGGCTAAACGGAGCGCGTCAATCAGATCCTCGAAGACATGCTACGACTCTGCGCAATTGACTTCAAATCAAGCTGGGACAATCATCTACCTCTGGCCGAATTTGCGTACAACAATAGCTATCAATCCAGCATTCAAATGGCGCCGTATGAAGCCTTGTACGGGCGCAAGTGCCGATCACCCATTTGCTGGGACGAAGTCGGAGAGCGGCAGATTCTCGGTCCGGAACTGGTAGAACAGACCGTGCAGAAAATTTGGCACATTCGGGAAAGATTAAAGACCGCACAGAGTCGTCAGAAAAGCTATGCGGACGTTCATCGTCGACCTCTCGAGTTTCAAGTTGGCGATCACGTATTTCTCAAAGTGTCGCCCATGCGGGGAGTTACTCGGTTCGGCGCGAAGGGAAAATTGAGTCCGAGATTCGTTGGGCCGTTCGAAATACTTGAACGGGTCGCCCCAGTGGCCTATAAAATTGCCTTACCGCCGACGCTTGAAGGTATACACAATGTCTTCCATGTCTCTCAACTGCGGAAGTACGTGCACGACCCGAGCCACGTGGTAGATTTTGGCCAGCTGGAGCTAAAGTCTGACTTATCCTACGTTGAAGAGCCAGTTCAAATAATAGAACGCAAGGATAAGCTGCTGCGCAATCGAGCGATCCCTCTCGTCTGCGTCCTCTGGAGGAACCATTCGGTCGAAGAGTCGACGTTGGAGCTTGAATCGGAAATGAAGGAGAAATTTCCTTCGTTATTCTCGTAGAGGTAGGTTCTATCTTTAAGTTTCGAGGACGAAACTTTTTATTAGTTGGTTATGGTGTAGTGCCCCGTCCCTACATCGTGCCCCGTCTTCGTCCACGGGGTGCGCGAGAAAGGAACACTGTCGCTATCGATTCGGTCGGGACCGATAGGTCGGAATCGGCCGAGTCGATCAAACGGGAACGGTTGAATTAAGATCCATTCCACGTTATGGAATGGCTTCTTCGGAACCAAGTCCCATATTCAGCGGGTTGCGCCTCGAGGATTGGCTCTGCGGCTGAGTCGGGAGAGACCTCCCGTTGCTCTGGTTTTCATGCCGCACTTGATTTGGCTTTGGCTTTCGTTTTCGTGAATGCGCTTTTCGTGAATGTTTTCGATGGGTTTTCGTGACGCGTTTTTGAGCTTCGCATTCATATCGAATATCCTTGAATTATACAGTGTTCTAATTAGTTGCTTATGCGATTGCAGGTGATCGCGTAGGCGACGTCAGCGCAGCCAACCGGTCGCTCGCTTGAAGCAAGGCTAAGGCGAGTGGCTGACCTCCTTCGTCTCGTCCCTCTACTTCAAAACTCAATATGTGAAGTAAATGAATGCTTGTCATAATAGTGTAGAATCAAAGAAATCGTGACACGATTCTTCACGAAACACTTACTATCAAACTGCCGATTTTGAAAATGGAAAACGCGCTTTCTTATACAAATCCACTTAGCATATGCAAACAATGAATGAATCGATTAACGTTTATCGCAACGATACGGCTAAGGAAGCAAAATCGATTAAGTCTAAAAGAAAACGGTCATTGGACAACTTGTCGACAAGGTGAAGTTTCCTCGAACGATTGCGTAGGCCAAGGGACCGGTTCGGCCCGGGAGGAACGAGTGTAGCAGCGCCAACCCTTCATCGGCGCGAGTTATGCGGACACTTTCGCACAGGGCTCGCTACTCGACGCGAAAGGGACGTCGTCTAACCAAATGCTATAGTCCGCGATGGCTTGACATTGCCAGTGGCCTTTATACCCCTTTCACTGCTTAACAGGTGCACGGGACACGGGATGAACATGATAATTGTTTAATGATATACAAGTTCATATGCTTGCCTCAAAACATGTTAACATGCAAATCGAACAGGATGGTTAGAAAGATCATTGAAATAGCTAGCTAACATGTTTACGAAACTTCTTGAATCAAATGCAGAGCTTGGATTTAATTAGTCATTCGTCAGTACATGTGTTTCGTGCCGATCCTCGCTCTTTGCAGGTCCCGCGAACCAGGAAGGACGCGCCAGCTAGCTCGGCGGCGTTCGTGACTTTTGAAGCTTCGGTCGTGCGTCAAAGACTTACTCTGCGACTCCACTTTTGAAGGCTCTCGACAGTCTAAGGCAAATGACTCAGCGTCCCTCCCATCCAGGTCAATGGAGTACTTGTGTATATTGAGGGATGTATGCAATGTATGGAACAGCTATCTCATCGGCACTCTTTTGTAATTGAGTCATGTTGTAGCCCGTGCGGCAATGAGTCTTGTATCGGAGTCTGTAAAAGATGTTCATTATCAATAAAGATCAAGTTTTCTTTACTCATTGTGTGTATCAATTTGTCTGCGTACTCTCTTAGATCTCGTGTCTCGGATTACCTTACGACTAGGCCTCGTACGATCGCAAATTAGGTTCGCACGGCATCACGCCCGGGGGACGACTATCGATTTGACGGAATCGGGGCGTGACACATAGACATGGATATGATACAAACACGATATGGATTTGAAATACATGTTTAGAAAATTTAGGATATGGGAATGGTATTGTTATGATTACATATTACTCTTTGAAAATATATATATATATATATATATATATATATATTCATATTATATACATTAGAGAGTCTTTCTACAAATAACTCAAAGAAAAAGAAAAGAGTTTTATATATTACAAAATGAAATAAAGTAGGTTTTTTTTTTGCATAAAAGTCCCTTGAACGTACCATATTTCACATAAGTACCCTAAATCTTATTGTTTGATTAGAACTCCAGAAAATTTAGGATATGGGTATCACATTGTTATGATTGTTTGATTCTTGTTATGATTACATATACACTTGAAAATATATCTATATGCATATTATATACATTAGAGAGGCTTTCTACAAATAACTCAAAAGAAAAAGATGAGAGTTTTATATCTTACAGAATGAAATAAAGTAAGATTTTTTTGCACATAAGTCCCTTGAATGTATCCTATTTCACATAAGTCCCCTAAATCCTATTATTTGATTAGGCCTCCCTCAAATCAACAACAATTGAGTTATGAGTCACTCTTATTGTCTTACCTGATGAAAAAGGGAATACTCCGTTAAGTTGAATAGAAAATACTTTTTTTACAATTTACCCCATCTTCATCGTCCTCACTTTTCTCTTCCCTCCCATGATCGTAGCTTGCACATGCAAATACCGTTGATAACATGGGAGGGAGGAAGGAAATGGGAGGGATGATGAGTTTGATACTTTGATGATTGTTTAGAGTGGTGGGGAATGAGTTGTTGATGATTGAGAGTGGTGTAGTGATTAGTATGATTGATAGTGGTGGAAGAGAAGGGGGTAGAAGAAGATAAAACTCCTTGTCAAGCCTTTAACCATTACCATCAAGTCCTCTCCTATAATTCACAAAATTATACATCTTAAGATCAGTCCATTGAAAGCTATATATTTGCCACGGTACTGTCTAAAAGCAAGTGAAATAAAGTAACAAACAACAATATCTATTATGTGTTACAATTTGGCAATGTTAAATATTATCCCACTCAAAGATAACAAGGAACAACATATAATGTATAAGATCATGTCTAAATGTATCAAATATTTTTCTAGTTTTTTAAATAACCTTATCTTTTGGCTTTCTGAAACCAATAACTCCGAACTCCGATCCGAAACCGTTGAAACTACCGATACCCATACTAATAAGAAGTGTCTGGAACCAATTCAGATACTGTGAACCTTGCCTAGTACTAGGGCCAAATCTTGAGAACTAGGCCATACCCCCCAAATCAGGTCCAGTGCTGCTCCAGGTAGAATTTGGATAGTATTCAGTGTCACTGTTCTGTACAATAGTCGTAGCTGCAACTAAAGCATGGCGTAGGATAAGCTTGGATGCAGTGCAATCGATGATGACAGTGGTGTAAACGATGCAAGATTCCCTTAATATTGATTTCATAGTGAGTTACCTTCATTATTATGCGGTCTAAATATAGAATCAGAATCGCAGGCACGAGAAGATTGTAAATGGTCATTGTGTCTACTCAAACTGACATCTTCTTTAAATATGCTAATTCTCAATCAAGACAAAGTTTGTACGGAAGTACTTCGCACAAAATCCTTCGACCACTTAGCACATGGGAACTTAAACTCAGTAACAACATAAACCCATGCAATCTGGTATCTTCCTCTAATTCCCCTATAATGAAGCAATTGAAACCTATTGTTGAATGAGTTCTAAATTCCAGACAGGACTTCTGTTTTTATTACCATTGCAAGATAGAATATGAAGTTATTCTATTTGAAGTTCAAATTATCATAGGTAAAAGTATAGATACTCTCAAGTTATTTAGGTAAAAGTGAATAAATGCTCGATCAAGTATAAACCTAAGAAGTCATAGTTCGCAGTATCGGGTCGATACCGATCCGATACGGCAGATACCGATACGGTTTGGCATGTCTCGATCTGATACCGACCGATACTCGATATTGACCGATACCGACATTGGGGTCTCTTTTCCGGTCAATTCAGCAAAAAAAAGAACGAAAAAGACCAATCGGCAAGGGGTGTAAAAGCATAGAAAGGTTATAAAAGCATGTAAAAGAAGAAAACTTATCTATCATATGTAAATCAATCGGTAAGGGTGATTACTATTTCATTCAATTTCAAAACTAATTAAAAAATAACATTGAAAATATTAAAATTATGCCTAAATGTATAAAATGTATTTTCTAAAATGTTAATAATTTATTAATAATTATTTGTTTTTCGACACTAAAAAATCCGATACTCCAATCCGAAACCTCCGATACCGCCGATACCGATACTCATAGGAATGGTCCGATACCGATTCTGATACCGATACTTCGAACCTTTACAGAAACACTTTCCTGTTTTGATTAGTAGTAGTGTAGGTGTGGCAAAGATAGGATTGGTCACTGATATTCGGGACCATGACTTTGCAGTTTAGATGTAAGTGCTTCCCATGTGGTCTAGTATGGGGTATAAGAATTAAGGAACGGACGCATTTAAAAACTTTTGTTATTGCTATTCAAACTAAGCATGATTTATCACAATGTCTGTGGGGACATGGGCAAAATGTGCCTGTACCCGTATCCTTGTCAATACTCATGCAATATAGGTGACTACACATACCTATTTGAAAATGCACATATCCAGTATCGGTATCATGTCCTAGTTCATTTTCATGCAACATAACCTCCTCATACTGGATGCAGTATTTCTAAACCAAGTAAAATTATATAATTGAGGGACTTGCCACAAAAACTTAGACACTACGCACAAAGGAGACCCACCTTGCTGGCTGCACATAAAGCTAATGCAATCAGCTAATTCATAATTTCCCTTACATTGGGAAGTAAAGAGATTTTGAAGAAAATAACATTATTGACTGAGAGTATTAGATTGCACTGCACGTATCCTATTATCTTCCTTTTCTATGTATATATTTTGTATAGCATGGCGAAACTAACCGTATACACACCTTAGGCACTAAACCTAAGGTGTGTATAACCGTATAAAGAATACATTCCCAGTTTCTCTCTCTTAGTTTCACGTGCTATACACACCTTAGGCACTAAACCAAGTAGTTCATTATTTAATATCAATGTGGAAAGTTCTACAGTGATTTTATTGTTTTGTACCGATGAAATGCTAAGCTGCATGCTTGGTCAGTTGGATATAGGAGAATGTAGGGCAATAAGATGATTGCACTGAAGTATTTTATGAGAATGATATACAAACTTCACTACATAGAACAACAGATGCACCAGTTAAGAAGGGAGGTAGGATATTAATCAAAGAAGCTATTGGAACTAGGTCTAGGCCTAAACGAACTTTGGATAAAATCTATAACAAAGGATATGGTTTTTTTGTTAACGTTACAACAACGTAGATGGCCCTTAACAGAGCTGAATGGAAGAAGAGAATTCAAATAGCCAACCCAAACATCTGGGATGAAGGCCTCCCTGTTGTGCTGGTTGTTATTGTACAAATGGACTTCACCAAATTCTCTCAATGTTCCCCATTGAGAATAATTCAAGCCTGTTACAAGTTGTGTCATGACACACGGGCTGACGATTATCATGTAAAGAATGATTCCTTACCCTACTATCTATGCATCTGATAGTACAGTAGAAGATAAATCAGAAAATATTTTAAAAAAAACTTACAAATCTACTTATCAAATATTAGCACCAAATACTTTTAGTTGCATACAGATTACAGTCTAGATTAACAAAAGGCAATTGCAGCACCTCAAAAACACAGAAAATGAGAATAAAAAAATGTTGACAGACTATTTCCTTGATAATGCCGTTCATACAATCAAGTGAAATTGACAAAAGTTTACATCAAATATCAGAAGTCATCTATGAGAGAATAAAGTTTGAAAAACAGGTTCAATGACTTACTTAAAAACAAGAACTGAAGTTTTATACACCTTAATTGCCAATTCCTCCCCATCAGATCGTGTTGCATGATAAACATTTGCCTGCCAAGAAAAAAAAAGAACTCATGCAACCAGTAGCAATCTTGCTTGTACACCAGCATCATGGCCTTTTATTTCTTTGAATTAAATAAATATAGGAATTACAGCACAAACAATAAACAAGAAAAACATACTTCTTTCCCTGTAGAAATGCAACCATTAATATCATGAAAAACTCCACGATTCAGCATTTTGAACAAAACCATACGAGTTCGTGGGTCAATAGCCTGCAAAACAAGGAATTGTTGACAAGAGAATGTCTAGATAAAAGCTTTCCATAGGTACGATCACAGAGAATAAATATTACCAAGAACTACTAAGAAAATCGGAGCTCAAGTTATAAATATCATGACTATGGACTAGAAAAGAACAGAATGCTATGGAACTGAAGTAATATATGTAATTGATATTCAATTTGCAGCAGTGAACAATGGAATATCAAAACATATCCACTAGCAAACAATAATGATGATAAGGATGAACAGGGGACAATGCAATGAAAAAGTGAACTACAAAAGGTAGCAAGTATAGTTTAAACGTAAGTAAATAACATTGTTGGCAAGTCTCCTAGAAATTGTAAGTATATGCAAATTATGTTTCTCCAATAACAAAAAAAATACCCTGTAAATTATTTGTACAAAGATGGAGAAAATCACACACAAAAATGCAATGGTAGTTTCAGAAACAGGGACACGTAAATACGATTTTACAGTGCGAAAGATCAATAGACATAATTGAGAGAAAATATCAACAATGGATGTCATGGATGTGAACACTGAACTACAGTACCAATAAATCCTATCAAAGTTTTAATATTAAAACTCTAGCAAAACTCCATCAGCTGTTTGATCACGACTCCAGGCTAGGTGCCAAATGAACTACACTGCTGCGAATGTCAGACCAGAAACATCCCAATATCTGACAAGGTAAATCACATAAGTTCACAAGTGACTTTAAGTTTTATTGAGTGATTCCAGTGAAAGAAGATACTAGACTGTCATGAGTGTAGCTATAATATTTTTCATCTTTTAACATGGATGTGCAAATAAAATAAACAAATACT
The DNA here is from genome assembly GCA_029216955.1 of Iris pallida. Taxonomy (NCBI): domain Eukaryota; kingdom Viridiplantae; phylum Streptophyta; class Magnoliopsida; order Asparagales; family Iridaceae; genus Iris; species Iris pallida. Next base: position 2,521,480 of record JANAVB010004797.1, on the reverse strand, counting down.
GACCTGCTCAACAGTGGCACGATCAGCTTTCTCGGTGGTCTTAATTCTTCCAATGGCCATATCTCGGACGCTATCCCTGATTGCAGTTGTAACCGAGTTCGACATGCCCACGTTCATCCTCCCCTCCCATTCCTGTATTAATAGTGCATATTAGTAATCATATCAAAGGAAGCAAAATTCAAGAAGGAAAATATTCAAATAGGAATTTGACCACATAGCAAACTTATGTCCTGAAGGTAGGAGAATGACGCTCAAATATACAAATTTAGCATTTTTGCAGGTAAAGAAAGGAGTTTTTCCACGTGCCGCTACAGTAGCAACCAACTATAACTTTAGTAGTATTGAACATGAGTTAGCACTTTGAAGGGTCATGCAATGCAAACGTAAATATCTAACTACTAAACCTACAGCATCAGTATCAAAATCAATAAACACTAAAGTTTAGGTTAAACTATCACATGAAAACCAAATTAGTATTACATATTGAACAGTAACATCCAACCCCCACCCCCCACCCCAACCACCCAATTTGCAAGAATTAGGAAGACTTCCAGACAATTGGTGCAATGTGGAAGAGAACTCTCAGCCAATTCTAAGCTTCTCCAAAACACCCATTATTCATTGAAATGCTGAATTACACGCTAATTACAAAAAAAAAATCAGAATTATATGATTTCTAAATCCACAAATCCCTGTCATTCGAGGAATTCTAATACACTATAAATCTCATTCCAGACCCTAAAAAAGAGATGCCTCCTTCGTTTCCTTATCTTCGGTCGAGCCAATGTAAAGACTCTAAACACCAAATTCATCGAATTGTCGAATTCCAACAAAAACACATGAAATTGGATTCCCAATTTGATCCACGGAATTCTAATTAAAATTAAACTAGCAAATCCTAATTGGCTACTGAAACCTACTAAATATCGACATCAAAATCAGATGTTTTAAACAACACTTATAAAATAGAGCCACACCGAAACCCTATAATTTTGGGGAGGGGCGGATCCATGCCAACGCCGTGTCCTGTGTCCTGTCCGTGTCAAATACAGAGAGAGAAGGGGAGGAGAGGAGTGGACCTCTAGAGGGTTGGCGCGGATGTGGGAGGTGAACTTCTGGTTGCGGTTGGAGACGGGCTGGAGGGGGCGGGAGAGGAGGCCGCCGTGGGCGTTGGGCCTCGACCTCGACTGGCAGAAGTTGCCGACGGTGGAGGAGGAGATCCCTCCCTCCGCTCCCTCCCGAGAGTCCAGCCAGTCCAGTGCCTCCCCCACCTCCGAGTCCGACGACCATCGCTCTTCCTCCTCTTCTTCTTCGACCTCCACCTCTTCGACTTCTTGGACGACTTGATTCTCTTTGGGTTCTTCTTGCACAGCCATTGAATTTGCAGACAGAAGTAAAAAAAACTAGGGTTTAGGAATGCAGAGAGATGTAAGAAACTAGGGTTTAGGAAGAAGAAGGAGACTCTAAAAACCCAAGCGAGAGAGGAGTTGAGTCTATGATTTCTTATCGGAGGTTAGCGGGTTTTTTTTTCTCCTTTTTTTTTTTTTTTATTTTCAACATGTTGCTACGTATCTTCCTAATTTGTGAAAATATTTTGACAAGTTTTAATCAAAATTTCAATCAAATACGGCTAAACGCCAGTAGTTACTTAGCACACCCCAAGTAACTTAAGTTATAAATTACTTCAATGTTAAAAAACTAATATACCCTTCTCTCATTTTCACACCCCCACCACACCCCATCAGCCTTCCCAAACACACTTCTCTCATTTTCACACCCCACCATCCTCCTCATTCTTCCTTCTTTCATCATCTTCTTCAACAAAATCCTAAAACCCTAGAAAAATCCTAAGTTGAGAAGCCATCATGGAGGAAGGTGGTCCATCTGAAAGACACAATGTACGTACTCTCTCTACCTTCTTGCTCGTTTTAAAGTATTAAAATTAGTATGAGAATCGTTCCAAACGAGAAATTCAAAAAAAAAAAAATCGCGATATGCACGACCTGTGTTCGTCGCGCATATCATGTGCTGTTCGACTCCTAGTTGTCGAACATAAGAGTGACGTTCGACTAGGAGTTGTCGAACATGGCTTGGAATGTTCGACCCATTTAAGTCGAACGTTTTTCGAAACGTTCGACTTGTTACTGTCGAACAGAAGATACTTGTACGACTTGTAATGGTCGAGCACTGTGTTTTTTGAATTTTTTTTAACTTAGTAAAGTGTGGGTCTTTTTCTTTTCAGGATAGTTCTTCAAATGACACTGGAATGAACAATGAATTGAGCATTGTTAACTTTTCTATGTATGAACAAGTTGATTTTTTAGAAGAATTTCAGACGGAAGAGATATTTGATAATCGTGAATCGTTGTTGAGGTGGGCACAGACGGTAGAAAGACGTCATAATATGGTCGTTTTGGTTAAACGATCCGATAGCGGGGATGGAAGACGGGCTCGGATAGTTTTGGGTTGTGAGCGCGGTGGTAAATATCGGCCTCCCAAGACTAAAGTTGCTGAAACAAATTCAGCGAACATTGCGAAGAAGGCAAGACGGGAAAAGCTTATGGGGACGAAGAAATGTGACTGTCCATTTCAATTGAAAGGAGTGCAATTCAATGACCTAGGACAGTGGTCATGGACTGTTGTATGCGGCTCGCATAATCACCCACTCGGACGCAATTTGGTTGGACACTCATATGCCGGTCGACTAACACCGACTGAAGATCAACTTGTGAAAGACTTATCGAAGAACAATGCAAGGCCGAAAGATATATTGAGCACATTGAAGGAATCCTTTAGCGAGAATGAGTCGACATTGAAGACAATTTACAATGCTCGGCAAAAGCATAGAGTTGTCGAGCATGGGGGCCTATCCCAAATGCAGTACTTGTTGGGTAAGTTGGACTCAGAAAAGTACTACTATTTAGATAAGAGATGTGAGCAAACCGATAAAGTGAAGGATCTATTTTATGCTCACCCGACTAGCGTGAATTTGTTGCGTATTTTTCCTAATATTTTATTGATGGATTGTACCTACAAGACAAACAGGTACAGGATGCCACTTTTGGAAGTAGTAGGGGTCACATCCACAAATATTACATTTTCTGTGGCATGTGTTTATATGGAGGCTGAGCGGGAGGATAATTATATATGGGCACTTAGTACGCTTAAAGGATTAGTGGATCAATCATGCTTACCGAAGGTGATTGTGACTGATCGTGAGGTAGCACTTATGAATGCTATAAGCGTTACGTTCCCCAGCTCCACACACTTGCTATGTTGGTGGCATATTAGCAAGAATATATTGGCCAACTGCAAGAAGTTGTTTCGTACCAAGGAGAAGTGGGATTCTTTTAACAACTCATGGAATTCGTTAGTTCTTACCGAAGATCAACCAAGATTTAATGAGTTACTTAGAAGATTGGAGCAAGATTTCCACGATTATCCAAAAGCAGTTAACTATGCCATTAAGAATTGGATTGAGCCGTTTAAAGAAAGATTTGTTTCTTGTTGGACTAACAATGTGATGCATTTTGAGAACACGACAAGTAGCAGGTACGTGTCTTTAAACCATAGTTTGCATATATATATGTTAATTACGTTATAATGTACGATTTTGACTGTATGAATTTCATACTCACGGGACGGAGAGTGCACATGCAAAATTGAAAAAACAGTTGGGCACTAGTCAATCCAATTTTGAGATCTCATGGAGCAGGATACATGATTTGTTGATCGCTCAACACAACCAAATTAAGGCCTCATTTGAGATGAGCCTTAATGTGGCACCACATCGTTACAGTTCTCCTCTATTTAAGAATATCCGAGGATTGGTGTCTCATCATGCACTTGGTAGGATATTCGAGGAGATGAAGGGTATAGATAATACCGGTGTAGATCCCCTCCTTTGTGGTTGTGTGTTGAGGAGAACTTGCGGGTTGCCTTGTGCACATGAACTTGCAGTGCTGAAACGGGATGGTCAGGTTATCCAGTTAGATATGGTTGACAGATTTTGGACGAAGTTGGATTATGAACCCTCCAAAACGGACAGTACATCTGATGCAGATGTCCGAAGTCGTTGGGTGGAGACCATGGGAACTATTAATCATATGTTCGATGCGGCTACCAATTCTCAAAGGTTGTTGATGCTGAAAAGACTTCGGGAGATATCAGTTCCTTCGACATCTTCACTGCTTGAACCAGTGGGCTACGACGACCTCGTGGTAGGCCAAGTAAAACGAAAATCCGCACTTCACATTCGACCAAGCGTGAACCAAGCAAATTTGAAATTGTTGAGTCTGCTCATGATAGTTGTTCACCTTTGGAGGAAACTATAATGCTCGATGGACCTTCTTCGGCAAAACCAATGTTCACTTCTATCCGAAGGGGAAAGCAACATGTGCAATGCCACTGATATTGCATATATAGGACAAGTTCCACCTCAATATCATCCGTATGTGTTGAGTACGAAAAATGTAATAGGGGATGGACATTGTGGTTTTCGATGCATAGCCCATGCACTAGGGTTGGGGGAGGAATCTTGGCCAAAAGTACGTAGTGACCTCATCCAAGAGTTCACACTCTTGGGAGATATATACGGTAGATGTAACTTGATTAAGGGGTCTCCAAAACAGGTACTTGAATCTTTGAATTGCTTCGTAGCACCGATTTTTGACCGCAAGTACTGGTGGTCATTTTTCGATATGTACTACTTGGCGACGTCGGCCTACAACATGACCATCGTTCACATGCACGGTGATGTCAACGTTATGTTTCTACCCATGAGGACAGAAGTTCCAGCCAACCCTCGGATTGTATGCATGGCATTTGTTGATACCAATCATTTCATCATGGTAAAGTTTATTTTCTAATGTAAGCTTGAGGTTGTATCATTTCATCTTTCACATGCACGATTAATGTATTTTTATTTATTTGTATGCAGGTAAATTTGGCCTCAGACGCACCACTACCACCCATTATCAACAGATGGTCTACTCTGCGTCTTCCATGTGCTGCTGGTTGGGGCGAAGTTTTTAAACAACGGATTGAAAAGTATCGTGAAACTGTTCCCTCCAAAAGCTCAAATGTTGATGGTGATCCGATTAGTTTAGACGATTAGTCCTATTGTTATTTAAACGTGTTTTGCGATATTGTACTATAAGAAGATCAATGTACTGGTATTATGAAAACATGCATATAAGAAAGAGAGATAGCTACCTCCAGTAACGTCAGATATCCACATATTTGTCGCACCCCACTCCGAGATGCTAAACCAAGATGTCGATACAAGTATGCTAGAGCAGCTGCTCCCCAAGCATACTCATTGACGCGGTTGACCGTCTCTAGAAGACTGAGAATTTTCGTGTCCACACGTGTGCCACTTGTCTGCAAATATTGTGCATCCAAGCACGAACCATAAATATGCACGGGCTGCACGTCTTCTTTTCCTCTCATCCCTACTAGTGACATCTCCACTAAATCATGAACGGAGCCACTCAAGCCGGACCGAGCTACCTCTCTGGCCCTGAAGAGCATCGACTACCTCCCTTTCTGTCACCCCCAATAATCTACTGATCATTTTCTTAGGTTCCTCTGGTCCCCTTGCCGACTCTGGTGCAACCACAGGTAATCCACTAACCGGGAGTCCGGTAAGACAAAATACGTCATCCAACGTAATTGTCATCTTACCGAATGGCATATAGAATGAGTTGGTCTCCGGTTGCCAACGCTCAACAAACGCGCAAATTAGATTTTTGTTCGGCGTCTTATATGAAATCCATCTCAAGTTTGAAATTTTGGAACGATGGATCAACTCCTTAAATTCATTACCCCCTTGACCAAACTTTCATGTCTCCATCTTGGTCGTGTGGCACCAACACCTCAATAAGGGCCTTTCAATCCCATTCTAAATCTGGAACGCCACATGAGTCTTGAAACTTGGGATAAGTCGGGGATCCTGAGGTCCACCGGGACAAGGGCCCGTCAATATATCACTGTCAACACCTTCTTCCTCATCTTCCTCAGCACGTGCTTCCTCATCTTCCTCAGCACGTGCTTCTTCTTCTTCCTCATCATGTGCTTCCTCTTGTTCATCTTCTTCCTCAACATGTTCCTCATCATCTTCTTCTCTAGTACGTGCAGCTGCCTCTTCTTCCGTAGCACATTGCTCTTGCATTTGAATCGGAGCAACTGTTGCTCCTTCTTGAAGACTGCTACGTGCAGCTGCCAACTCTTCTAACCGACGCCTCCTAGTAGAAGCTGTAGGTCGTCTCCTCATATATGTCATTCCTGCTAAATTGAATGAAATATCAAGAATTAAACAATCTATACAGTCAAAATGAACTGTTCGACCAACACTGGTCGAACAAATATATACTGTTCGACCATTACAGGTCGAACAAGTACCTACTGTTCGACATATGCAGGTCGAACAGAAGCAGGATGTTCGATCACGCAGGATCGAACAAATCGTGAGTGTTCGACATATGTCTGTCGAACAAGACGTGAGTGTTCGACATATGTCTGTCGAACGTCTGCACAAATGTCCGACTTCGTGTTGTCGAACGTACGGTTTTCTGCCCGACCAACCAGGCTCGGGCAGAACAGCGAAAATCGGAAAAAAAAAACGAAAATGAAGATGTTCGTCCAAGAAAATGACGAGTTTTTGAAACCCTAATTCAGTGATCCTAAATGAAAGACTCAGTTCGAAGTAATGGGGAGGTTCAATTTGAAAAACTTACCATATTATTGGGATTGGGGTTCTTCTTGGGATCGGTCTTCGGATTGGCCCGCCATTGTAACGAAACAAACTCCTTGTCGTCGAACGGGACTCCTTGTCGTCGAACGGGAGGGGGGGTTCGGCCGCTTGGTCTTCGGAAGAGAGAAGAGAATGGAGTGTTAGTGGTGAATAGAAATGGGGTGTATTTTGTTTTGTATAGAATGGGGTGTACTTAGGATTATTGGTTTGAGAAGAGAGGAGAGTGGGGTGTGCTTAGAAAGGGCATTTCTGTCAAAGAGTGGGGTGTGCTTAGTATGTTTTTAAGTTTTATTAAATATATATGGGGTGTACTTAGTAATTGGGGTGTCCTTAGCAAGTCTTGGGGTGTGTATAGCCGGGCCCTTAATATTATGACATATGTAATAAGGTTATTTTTGTAACTATCATATTTTTATTAATCCTCCACTCACTCAAAACCTCCAATCCAAGTAAGAGTTATTAAACACCCCCCACTTAACTCTCCCTCCAATCCAAACAAGGTTCTATGTATTGACTCTACTCCCCCTCATTTAACCCCACTTAACTCTGTTTCTTTTTTTCCCCTCAATCCAAGCAGACCCTTAAAGAGGAGAACATTTTTTTTTGAAAAAAAAAATCACTCAACATTTTACTTGAGAACAGCCTAATTTTTTTAATTTATTTACAAATTTGTTATTCAATTTTGTTAGTTGATGGCACCCAAATTTTGGTATAAAATCTATTTTTTTTTCTTTCCTATGCTCTCTTTTCCCTCTCTCTTGCTTTCTTCTCTATTCTTCCTCTCTATTCTCCAAAAACCTACTTTCTCCTATTCTCAAAACCAAAACCCTAGATTGTGTATGTGAAGATTGTGGGTCAAAAACCTAGTCCTACTTTCTTCCAATTCAACTGTTATTTGGTATGTCATCGATTGACTATGATAATTAGATTTTTCATACATTTGGTCCACATATAAATATTGAATTATATGTGTTTAATATAGAAAAAAATGCATATCCAAGAAATTGGGTCATTTAATATACTAAATCATCGTTTCGGTTTGTCCGAAGAACACCTCGGTTCTTCTGAAGCACCCTTGGTAAATAATTTGACATGCATAAATAAGTAGGAATGTGGAACATAATGACAGTCCAACAAATAAGTAGGACTGTCAAAAAGCTGACAGTCCTTTATTTAAACAGGACTGTCAAAAAATGTGGCAGTCCTGATAAACAATAGGACTGTCACATTTCCTGCAATTCTAGTTAATAATAGGACTATCAAAAGTTCCTGCAGTGCTAATTTCCTGCAATTATGTTTGTCTTCAATTTTATGCAGTTTTATTAACTTTTAATTTATATTGCAGGGGTTATCGTCTTTCGATATTGTGGTACCTCCTCCAATTGCCGTCGATGTAGGCAGTTTATTCTCAACCGATATTTGCTTTGAATCAAGCGAACAAGCGTTACATTAATGCAGAGAAGTTGGACGGTAAAACAATATAGTCACTGTGATATCAAGATCTGTTTGAAATCGGCCGGGATGCAAAACGTTACAGTTTGTATGTGAAAGAGGTGGTTTTTTTCAGGTATTATGGAAAGAAAGATACAGTTCCCCAAATAAAACTTCAAAACAAAAACATTGGTAGGAGAAACTGTGGTTTTTTATTCAAGATCCTTATTGTAAACATAGAAGATGTGAAGTAGATAGTCCAAGTCAAGAATGAAATCCACAATCATGTTATCACTGAAACACTTATGGGTCATCCGTATGTCGGACGGTTGAACAATATTGAGAGGAAGATAGTTGAAGACTGTAGGACCGATTGTAGGAACGAGTTGTAAAGCGCAATACTCTAGAGGGGGGGTGAATAGAGTAGGCAGCGGAAATTAACTATTTAAAAATGTTAGTAACAAGATCACATAATATTTATATCACAGATATGTAAATGAAAAGTAGAGAGTAGAGAGCAAACGCAAACACAAGGATGTATACTGGTTTTTCTCTTGTGAGGACTAGTCCAGTCGGAAGAACTCTAGCTTCCAGTTGAATCCACTATAGAAAATCACCACAAGTTTTCATCCGAAGTTCTTGCAACTTCTACAACGCGAGCTTTGATCCGAAGTACTCGACCAACTTCAATTGTGAAGAGTCTATCTTCAATCAAGCCTCTGATTACAATCACTCTGAAACTTCTAGACCGTACCGCACTAGCAAATCGACTAGAGGATTGTAACTGGCTTGGGATTTGAAAATGAATAACTCAGAATACTTTGGAAGAAGTAGTAGGCTTATAGAGAAGAGATATGAAAGTGAATTGGTGTATGAGTGAATTGAAATGATCGAAATCCTTCTCTATTTATAGTTTTTCCAAAGGCAGAATTCTGACAAAATTCGGGCAGAATTCGGGCAGAACTCAATGAGAAAATCTCGTTGGGATCCGTAACTGCGGGAAGACCAAGTTCAAAAAGCAACGTTCACTAACCGAACTCTGGCCGAATTCGGGCCGAACTCGGGCCGAATTCACCGGCTGGAGTTCTGTCAGGATTTTTGTAAATTGGTTTTTGGGCTTTTTGAAAAGTCAAACAGTTAGGAAGTAGTTTGGGCTTTTGTAAGTGGGCTTATTTTCAAAATGAAAGGGTATTTTGAAAACGTTTCTTGGATAGCCTATTTGCCAGTACGATGCAGTGTACATCGTATTCCTAGACTCAATAAATATGAAAAATTACATTGATGAAATAGGAAAACCAAGAGCCCTTTGATGACGCCTTTCTTCAAATATTTGAGCAGACTTGAAGACGCTTTTTTCACTTGACGGCAATCGTCTAAAGATAAACAGATCTGAAAATCTGAATACCTTTCGGTGGCTTCGCCCTCGAACTCCCACGGGGGGCGCTGCCCCCTCGACCCCTGTCCGCTGACCGGGCAGCGGAACCCCCGATGCGAGGCCCCGGATAGGCCGTTCGACGGTTAAGAGAAATCTTCTTGTATAACGTCGTCTTTGGCCCATCAATAATTCTCTATTGCATATGTCCTGGTTTGATCATGTTTGATCATGCTTACAGTATGTCTACAAATACATGTTAGGCAAACAAAACAATATGACTGTTAGGAACATTAGGACAATGCTAAGTTTAAGTAACAACATGATAGTGATTACATGAATATTAGTGATGTCATTATGGTAAACTTAATTGATTAGCCATATTCAAAAACATGATATAATTATTGGGCTAACAATCTCCCCCTTTTTGATTATGGCAAATCCTTTAAGTTTAATATATATACAATGATGCATGTACGTATCACTAATAAACACATAATACTAGAATATTGTGTGCTAACTTAAACTTATTTCTCCTCCTTTGACATGATCAAAAATAAGCTCCCCCGTAATTAGAGCTAAAATGAACTCAAGTATAAGTAAAGGAGGAAAGCAAAAAATAATCATGATCAAGGATTAGGAGAATGGTGTAACGACAAGTATTTAGAAAATTGCATAACTAAAGAAGAAAAACTTGTCAAAAATAGTTGGTTGAACTTAAAAACATTGAAATCAATCAATACATAGTTTACCAACTAGAGATCCAAAAAATGACATTCAAAACATATTTTGTTCATCATATTGTGTTTTGAAATAGACCAAAAAAAATATATCAATATAGTAGGAATCAATCATTGGTCATAAATGAATCATGAGGAATAGAAATTCGCAGATCTAGTATATATAAAAAAATCAAGAATATAATGAGACTTTTAACAATGGTCACAAAAAATTATGATTCATAATTTGCCCATACAAATTAGTGAATCAATTCCATAAAGAGTATAATCATTGAAAAAGAAATCAAAATAAACTAGAATCTATGTAAAATCTATACCAAAGTTCATGCATTTGAATTCAATTACCATAGCATGATATATGTATATCCATTAGATAAACATGAAGGCAATGAAGACAAAATACTTGAGAAGGGAAAATTCAGTCGACTTGAATGCTCCCCCGCAAAGTATGATCAGTCTAAATATAGATAATCATAAATTTTGAGATAAAATCTTAATAAGAAATGCCAAATCAATTTAAACTCAAAAGGATTATCAATAAATTAAATTAATTTTGGCAGGATAACTTTTAGAAACTCAAAAATGAGAAAATTAAAAAATAAATATTAAAATAATATATTCTCTCATTAACTCAATACAAATCCAAATATCATGACCAACTCAACAAGATATTTAAATAAGAGAATATATGTCCATGATAAACTTGGTATACCACATATTAAAGGCATAAAAAATTGAAACAATTTATTTGCTCCCCCTTAAAATATGCGTGTCTAGTTTCGAAGTAATAAAAAAATAGATGAAATAAATAATAACAAAATCTAAGGAATATCCAAGATATGGATCTTTCTTTTCTTTGATCAAATGCATATAAAGTTCCAAAAACAAATATCATCTTTAGGCAAATAAAAGAAATATTCAATGAATAAATGCTTAAAGATGAACAAACAAAATATATCTCCAATATATATATAAAAGAAATATTTCAAGACATTAAAAGATTTTGAAAACTGTCTTCAATAATAACATTTGAGTACTGGACAGATTCAATAAATCAGAAGAAATCAAAAAAAAACTTTTCAAAAATGTGAAATTTAATAAATGTTCGAATGCGTCCATTTAGTCCTTAGACTGAAAGCTGGCGATTCGAATCACAAAAACAATTTTAATAAAAGAATCCATAAATCATAAATAAATCCATTTGAACAAATAAACATAACTAGATAAATGTCCAAAGAAAAGTGTATTCTAGATATATGGCATGTCAAGGGGCTAATTGACTTGAAACAATTAACTACTCCACCTTTACATGGTTATATCCAAAAATAATAGTATAGATAAATTTATAAAAAAAATTTAGAGACATATTTTCAGAAGTAGAAAATTAATCCAAAAATATTAGGTCTTCTTATCGAAGTTCATTTCTTTTAAAGCCGTTGCACGGTGTCCATTTGATAACCGTAGGGTTAAAGAGAAGAAATGCTTTGAGAAAGAGAAATTCAATATGCTTGACTTCTCCCCGCAAAGAATTACTGCTATAGGCAGTAAGTAACTTAAATAAGAAGATAATAATATAAAGCTCAAAATCATTGAATATTACACAAGTTAAAGACGAAATCACAAGACCATAATATTCAATAAGTAGTCACAATATCAAATCAGGTTTAAATAAAGAATAAAGTGACAGAAAAAAGAACATATCAAAAGATGACAAACATTAACCTATGAAGATCAATATATGTTACCTTTTGTAAAATTAAATCATTAAATAATATTATCCATCAAATCTAAAATCCAAAATCTATTAGATAACAATTGCAACTAGATCTCAATAAATCTTTAGTTTATAAAGCGTTGATCAATCTTGGGTTAGCTGTAGAGGTACTGTCCCAGCTAACGGAGGTTCATCGGGGAACACTTAAGTACCGCTTCGCTTCGACTGTAGTCGTAGTGACAGACAGACCCTTTGTAGGCTTGTACCCAAAATAAATCTCTTCTTTAATAACCGAGAATTTAAGAAAATTAGTGCAATATAAAATAAATTATATTTTATAGACTTAAAAAAATCTTAGAACAATGTAGCATACAGCATAAGATGTATCAATTACATTTATCCATATGTGCTACAAAATCATTGGGTAACAATAAAATATAAAACATTTGTAAATCAAAATATAGGACCTAGATACATTGATGTATTTTGGAACCTAGGGGACTGGGTTCAGTACGTTGGATCCAGAACTAGATAATAGTTGCAAGTAGACCTTAATAAATCTTAAGTCTATAAAGTATTGATCACTTCGGGTTAGCTGTAGGGGCCGGTTCCCAGCTAGCGGTAGTCCGAAGACTAGTACACTGTGTCGCTTCAGGCTATTTACACCTGTATGACAGAAGGACCCTTTCGGCTTGTTCCCAAAATGATCTCTACTCTTAAGAACTTAGATTCAAAGAAATATATGCAGTATTATCGAACAACATCAAAATCCAGAATCCCTAAATATAAAAGAAGTAAATACCCAAATAATGGTTTATCAAGATCAAGATATTAAAAATATCATGTACCCAAAATGTCAACCAAAAAGCCAAGAAAAATATAATTAAAATAGGCTTTGAGGAAGAAGCTAATAAGAGAAGAACATAAATTTGTTCAAAGTAATCAATAGCTAAAGTATAAGATAAGCACAAGTTTGAAACTACTTTTTAAAATAATATATAACTTGAACTTAACTCATATATCCCCATAAAGATATTTATACAAAAATATAAGAAACATATGAGCAATATATAAATGAAAATGAATTATGTATCCTTAATAAGCATAAGAAAATATCACAAGATCAAAAACATACATAAATGTGCTTTATCAGACAAAGATGTAATTAATTCTTAAGAAATTAATCAAAATAAAATATGAGAATCAATAGTGAATATATTAAGCAAGCACAAGATTAACATAAAAGTATATGTATATACTTTTCAAGTAAATAGAAGACTTGTGCTAAACATACATACTCACAAAATACCAATCAAAGTAAATATGACATGTTAAAGACAAATCGGTAAGAAGTGACCATTAAAAATATTAAAGGCGAAGAGTCAAAAGCATAAACCAAAAACAAAAGTTTCTATGGACTAGAGTAGTATGCATGCTTCAAGGATAAAACTAAAATAAAGAGCACACATAGATAAATGTGTCACACTAATAAAATATTATATAGTGTGAACTAAACATTTAAGCTAAACAGCTAGTCAAGCTAGGATTATGTCTCACATTGATTCAAACAATAAATAATTTAAAAGATATCAATGAAAGCTAATAGTAAGAAGTCAATAAGAACATGCTAGATATTAAAAAAACTATTTAGGAAGTATGTTACCGAAGTGGTTCTAGTGACCATACTTATGTTGGTACAATTGCTTGGAAGATAACCTTTATAGCTTTACAATCACCAACATGTTTCATGGTCCTATTTGATATGAGAAGCTTCACCTGCAATATTAGGTGAAGACTTTGGTATCCAATACTTGGATCCATATTTGTTAGCTTTGGGAACCCATTTGCACAAGTTCATATCAACAACTTTTCTAATCTGACAATGATTAGAAACATATCCATTCATACCACAATAATTATAGAAAGAATTAACATTAGTACTATGTGCAGCAGTATGAGAACGTACAGTAGTATAATATGATGTGCGTGGATACTTGTAATAGAAAGCATGGTTGTGTGAAGCTCTAGCTTTGCTTGCTTCCTTTGTAAAAGATCTGACGTGTGTGACTTTGTGATATGCTACGTGTCTTGTGTTAGAATGAGTCGTAGGTTGTATTACCTGTTTTCCCAGTCTAATCTCTAACTTTTTAGAGTTAGCACAGATCTCATCATACTTAGCAAAAAGAGCATCAATTCTACATGAAGCAATAGAATACTTCTTCTTTTCTGATTCTAATTCCTCCTTAAGTTTAGCATTTTCTTGAGTGCTTTTCTCAATGCAATCAAGTACCTCATGCAATCTAAACTTTAGTGTGAAAATCTCAGTAGAATTATCAGAAGGAGAACTATTTCTAGCATCATTCAATAAGCAAATAAGCTTTTCTTTCTCCCGCTTATAGGATAGAATATCCTTTCTAGCTTGCTTATACTTATCTAATACTTTCTTGTGTTCTTCTAATAGATCACTGAAAGCATCAAATAACTCATCATAAGAAAATTCATTCTCTTCAAGAAGGGAATTATTCTGTACCTCGTTAGATAATGCCATTGAGCATAAATTTGCAGCTTTATGAGGTCTCTCTTCTTCTTCTTCTTCTTCAGAATCTCTTGTTTCGCTTTCACACCATATGCTCGTACTAGTGTACTTGTGAGATGATGATCTTTCTTCTTTTGATCGTTCGTAGTGACTCTCCTTTCTAGTAGTAGTACAATCTTCTTGGATGTGGTCCATCTTCTTGCAGTTGTCACATACAAGCTCTTTTTCGTATAAGAGATTGTGTTGTACCTTAAATTCCAATTCCATCATGCATATATTTGCATCATTATGAAGACTATCCTTCTCTCTGGAGTTGCTAGCTTTGCTTTCATACCTGCACTCATAAGTAGCTTCAAGAACTTTCCAAATTTTATGAGATGTTGTGCAAGTATTAATAAGATTAAATACATTTGTGTCTATAGCACAATAAAAGATATGCATAGCTTTTGCATCAAGGCTAGCTAACTTCTTTTCTTCCTCCGTGTAACTATAATAAGGCTTGTTGATTATAGAGGATGTAGGAATAGAAGTGATAGTAGGCTTTTTGTAGCCATTGACAACAATTGACCATATGTCAAAATCTAGAGACTTCAGGTAGAAGCTCATCCGTGTCTTCCAATAACTATAGTTTGTTCCATCAAATAGTGGGAGTCTATTTAAGGATTGCTCTTCAGTTGTGAAGTACATACTTGCCATATGTGATATAGTGATCTATGTAACATCAGTTATATAATAACAATATTACCTCGCTTTACCTGTATAACCCGCTCTGATAATGAGGATCTGCTCCAAGGATGTAATAGAGTCCTTGCTAGAATACCAATTGAATGAGCAATTGGTATAAGCAGCAATATCTATATACCAAGCACCCGCTCTGATACCAATTGTAGGAACAATTGGGATCAGAATATAATACCTATAGATGGAGCACTGGCTCTGATACCAATTGTATGACCGATTGTAGGAACGAGTTGTAAAGCACAATACTTTAGAGGGGGATGAATAGAGTAGGCAGCAGAAATTAACTATTTAAAAATGTTAGTAACAAGATCACATAATATTTATATCACAGATATGTAAATAAAAAGTAGAGAGTAGAGAGCAAACGCAAACACAAGGATGTATACTGGTTTTTCTCTTGTGAGGACTAGTCCAGTCGGAAGAACTCTAGCTTCCAGTTGAATCCACTATGGAAAATCACCACAAGTTTTCATCCGAAGTTCTTGCAACTTCTACAATGCGAGCTTTGATCCGAAGTACTCGAACAACTTCAATTGTGAAGAGTCTATCTTCAATCAAGCCTCTGATTACAATCACTCTGAAACTTCTAGACCGTACCGCACTGCCAAATCGACTAGAGGATTGTAACTGGCTTGGGATTTGAAAATGAATAGCTCAGAATACTTTGGAAGAAGTAGTAGGCTTATAGAGAAGAGATATAAAAGTGAATTGGTGTATGAGTGAATTAAAATGATCGAAATCCTTCTCTATTTATAGTTTTTCCAAAGACAGAATTCTGACAGAATTCGGGCAGAACTCAATGAGAAAATCTCGTTGGGATTCGTAACTGCGGGAAGACCAAGTTCAAAAAGCAACGTTCACTAACCGATCTCTGGCTGAATTCGGGCTGAATTTGTCTGGAGTTCTGTCAGGGATTTTGTAAATTAGTTTTTGGGCTTTTTGAAAAGTCAAACAGCTAGAAAGTAGTTTGGGCTTTCGTAAATGGGTTTGTTTTCAAAATGAAAGGGTATTTTGAAAACGTTTCTTGGATAGCCTATTTGCCAGTACGATGCAGTGTACATCGTATTCCTAGACTCAATAAATATAAAAAATTATATTGATGAAATAGGAAAACCAAGAGCCCTTTGATGACGCCTTTCTTCAAATATTTGAGCAGACTTGAAGACGCCTTTTTCACTTGACGACAATCGTCTAAAGATAAACAGATCTGAAAATCTGAATACCTTTCGGTGGCTTCGCCCCCGAACCCCCACGGGGGATGCTGCCCCCTCGACCCCTGTCCGCTGACCGGGCAGCGAAACCCCCGATACGAGGCCCCGGATAGGCCGTTCGGCGATTAAGAGAAATCTTCTTGTATAACGCCGTCTTTGGCCCATCAATAATTCTCTATTACATATGTCCTGGTTTGATCATGTTTGATCATGCTTACAGCATGCCTACAAATACATGTTAGGCAAACAAAACAATATGACTGTTAGGAACATTAGGACAATACTAAGTTTAAGTAGCAACATGATAGTGATTACATGAATATTAGTGATGTCATTATGGTAAATTTAATTGATTAGCCATATTAAAAAACATAATATAATCATTGGGCTAACAAAGACTTGTCTAGTTCTGGAGTTGTACCCAGATAAATTTATTCTGTCGTACGACACAAAGACGAGAATAATAAGTCCACAATGAAGTCAATCTACGACGCTAGTAAGAAAACAAAATGACGATGCAACAAGTGTTAAAGTTGCTTGCCGAGAATCATTATGTAGAGTACTATAGAAGACATCAAAAGAGTAATGAAGTGTCACGCCCCGATTCGTAGAGTCATTTATTCACATATTTTATCTCATAGAATCGATCGTCCTCGCTTGGGCGTGATGCCGTACAAGTATGATATTGTACTTGTGTAAGGCAAAGATGGTACATAATTGATTATCTTCAAATAAGAATACATCGCAGCTACAGAAGCAGATAAATTGAAGTTAATGAGGACAATCTTTCTCATTGAATAGAAATACATCACTTCTTTATAGCAGTGAAGATAAGAGAATAACTTGAAGTCACATAGAGATATATAGAACTTTATTCTTTTTATTGATAATTAAAAAAGAGTACAAGACTTGTATTGAAGTACAATGCTTACAACCAATCTCACTTTACATTGAAAGCCAACTGAACAATGCTATACAGCTTACATTTGATACTTGGATACATTGGATTACAACTCGAGATACCGACTAGGCTTATAACTTACTGGTACAACTGATTACAATGTTTCATACATTATGCCCTTTATAGACAGAAGACATCATCTTTTGCAAGGAGAGCTTCTGTATGCCCAACAAATCTTCGATACCGAGGGACCAATCAAGCCAATCTTCGTGTATAGAATATCCCAAGCACGAGCACCTGCCCACAAAATGTGGGTCAGCACATCATCTATGTACTGGCGAGCAGAATCCAACCCACTCGTCTAAACCAACATTTAAGAAATCATTTAAACAAGCATTTATTAGAATGATCTTTCTATTTGGGGCCTAGCATCAGTTACAGTTCATGGGCAATAATCATAGTGAAGCATGTAAACATATTCTTAACAATATTCATGTGGACATATTATTATAGCATTCTTGGTATTATCATGCAAAGACATCATAGAGGCATCATTAACATTTACTCTTAAACATGTTATGACAATTCTCACTTCAAACATCACTTAGCATGTATGTTATGTTGAGAAATGTTTATAGCAAGGCATCTTTCTATCATACTGAATTTAACATGTTAAGCAGGTTCTCGTACTGAAAGACTACACATAGCATCATTTACTTGGCACATTAAGCACGTAAGTTAAACCAACACATATATTGAGTATATCACATTTAAGTGATTTCTTACCGATAGCCGACTCCCTCGTACCTGCATCAATTACACGTTAGCAGATATACTTACTCTGCCTGCAGAAAACATTCATTAGCATGCATCCTGTCTACATGGTCACTGGTGTTTAACCATACGGACGTTGCCATATAGGTCTTCATTGGTAATGCGATGACTCTAGAGAAGGTAGCTAGCCCCAAAGGATGCCTCGCAAAACCCGTGCCCCTACTGGCACGCCAATGTTTCCTCCTAGGCCGGATCGGTCGTCCTAACATCCCGGGGTACCGTCCGAGAAAACATATCCCCATCTCTTATGCATAAGTTGTCCTATGACCATGCGAATGCGTGTCCGACTTAATCGTGATCATAAAATGCATGGTGAAATATTGAAGTAAAGACAACAGTGCATCATCATTCATCTCATTCAAGTCATGTTCAATGACTTATTCATTCCCAACATTACCATCATCTCATTTGGTGATCTCAACGATCCCAAGCCTCATCAATTCGTATTGTTTGTTCCATTGCAACATTTCTCATTACGTTCCTTCTAAGGAGGAACAACATCATTCATTCATTTCGAAGGGACATGTAGCATTTCATTCATTTCATAGGAACAATAGCATATTCAATTCTTTTCTCATGTATCATTCACGCAACATCTCATTATTCAAGTGATTCATTCATTTCATCAACATTAAGCATAAGGGACATTATCGATTCATTCTCAGGCATCATGTTACATTAGTGGTTCGAGTGTGATTCGTTCAGCAATTCAAAGTTCATGTGTTATTCATTCAATAATTTCCATCATATGCATCTCTATCGATTTAGCAACTAAAGCATCGCATCACAATTATTCAACATTCAAGGTAAGAGACATTAGGGACATATTTATAGCATCACGTTATTCCATTTATTAAGCATGCAGGAATAATGAGGAAGGAGGACAGTTCCACTTGCCTGCATAAAAAGGTCTTCTTATTCTGGTTGCACACATTCCCCCTAAGCATAGCTCCACCAGCGAGCCACGTTCCAACACTTAATCCGTCTAGCTAGCTAAGAGAGACTACATCAGTCTCAACTCTCTTGATCTCCAACACAAGTCACGGTCCAACATTCTGATCCCATCCAATAAGCCAACCAAATGCCTCGTGCAGAGCGGGGCATTACATAATATACCACTCAGAAAAAGTTTCATCCTCGAAACTTAAGAAAACAACTCATCTACTAGATTTACTTAATTACAATGAGTTACTCATTCAGCTTCAATTCAATATTCATTTCAGCCCACTCGGTCATTTCAAAATAGCTATCCAACTGTATCATTTTAATCCATCAATGATTCAATCCATCTTTCTTTTTTCCAAATACTTGCAACTTATCATTGATTCACCAATATTTTCCTTGCATTCTATCTTGGTCGCAACACATCACTTTGTTTGGATCCATACACATATTTCAGGCGTCCCCAAAACATATGTATTTCAGCCAAAGTCCGTGCTAGTACAATAAATTCTTTCCATAATGTTATCTCAGTCGCAACCTATCACTTCGGCTGGATCCATACACATATTTTAGGCGTCCCCAAAACATATGTACTTCAGCCAACTTCCATGTTAGTGCGATTCGATCAGCCACGACATAACTCTCTTTTCCAAACCCGACTTAGCATCCCTTCAATTGACTTATTACTTCATTCACTGATACCAATTTGTCACAATCACTATCTTCCAGGCCACAATACTTAACATCAGGGACAACTCTCTATCCAAGCATAATATTTTTAACATTCGGTCAAGGGTCTAACTTAGAGCCAATCATATCAAGCGTTCACAACATGCAATTATATTCCTTCCCAAATCTAACAATATTTTTTCACCGAGGCAATTCATCTTTTCTAGAAGATACAATCCGACGTCACCAACTATCGATTACCCGAGTCAGGGTATAATTCTATGCAACAGTCAAGGTTAACCCAGCTACCCGACAATAGATACTGATCCAACATTCCCGTTCTAAGCAGTCAATTCCATCTCATGGAATAATTCACTACTCGATACATACAACTCAAATCTCATCCCACGATTCTAGTCCCGCTATAGGCCGACACATAATCCTCAAGGGTCAAACATCTCTAAGGTTCATATTGAAGCATATACATACAACATATCATTCTTAGGTCGTACTCATCACCATCTCTCGTTCAATGCTACAAGGTCATTTTATGGGTCGCCAACGGCCATCTATTATTCGGTCCAGTCTCAATGGTTAGCTATACTGACAGCTATACCTAATCATTCAGGTGACTTCCCTAGAGTGGACGGCTACTAGGGTTATACTAGTTTCTTTTTCTTAGGGCCAACAAGCAACCAACAGTTCTAAGGAGCTCTACCCAAACCTATGGAAATCAACTTAGTCTGAATAACTAATCGCCATTGTCGGCTATGCCAACAATTGGTAAGTCCTCAACTGGTCGCTAGGGTCAAGTTTATCTATCTAGGGTCTTCCTCAAGGAAATAATTCCCACAGAGGCTCATTCTAGACTTACCCAACGATCGACTAAGATCGATCTATCAACATTACGGTCAATTTCCAATCCGACATACGATTTTCATCGTTCTAATAATCCATCAAGTAAATTTCCAATGATTCAATTTCTATTTCAAATCCTTTGTACTCACACGAACCCATAAGCCAAGGCTAACTATTCAAGGGTCATCGATTCCGATAGTCTTAACATAACTATGGAATCATACTATTCGGTCTGTATGACGAAGTCACACTACTAAGTCATAAGCCAACAATCTATATCCCAACCGACAGTCACATATACCGATATTATCTAACACGTTTGTAATTTCTTAATCCCATTCGTTTCTCAATCATAAAACTATCTTATGGACATTCTTAAATCTCATGCAGCAAGGGTCGAGTATTTCATTCCATTCAATCCGACAATTCATGTATCAACTAACCATTCTCTATGCAACACAAATATTCAGGGTTGCTACTTGTTACTTTTCTAATCCCATTAAATTCCTCAGCATACATGCACATAGGCAACGACTATCCTTTGGTGATCTAAATGGGTTAACATCTATTACACCTTAGGGTCAAGGCACAAATCTCTAATATTCTTTTGGTTCACCGACAATATTTCTAAAACTTTCAGCTACGCAACCAACTTTGTATTAGCCACATTTGATTTGCATCCAACAAATCAAAATCAACATTCAGGTATTCTAAGCCACAACATTCTCTAGCCAAATCCATTTATCCATAGCATACTAACGGTCTTACTAGTCTGAGTCATCACTCGACTAAACAATTTCTAACCGAGCCACCAGTTACAATTTTTGAAAATCTTGCTACTCAATATAACATCACCGTCAAGGGACACTCGAGTCATCTAGCCACAATACATGACTCCCAGCTAAGTCTCGGCACTACCTAGTACCCACAGATAGTCTCATTGCTATCCTATGGAAAGGATCAACATATATCTCGTTCTGAGGTGGTAGAGACAATAAACCACTCAGAAACGAAGCCATCCTTAAACAATACAAACTCAATCTATTTCGGACATTCGTGATCTATAATGATCACAACACTTAGCCAACATCTCAGGGTCTCAATATCACAAGCCAATATTCTTAGGGTCTCAAAAGTACTAGCCATCACCCCTGAGTCGACTCACCAGTTATGTCAAACTCATCCATCAATTATTTCATTCCCAATTCTTTTCCAACATCACATGCAATTCTCAACTTGTTACAGCATACATAGCCACTTATCTTTATTCTCACAATTCCAAACAGCATTCATACTATAGCATACTATGGCATCGAGTCATTGTTGGGTTATTTGTGTCCAAACCAACAACAATCATTCATTCAGGGCATTACAATGTATATAGACTTATTGTATGGAACATCCAGTGAGCAGCCAAGAGGGTTAACGAACTTTCAGACACGAACAACATAGGTTTATTACAGAACACAACAGCATAATCGCAGAAGCAATCTTTGACTTAATCGCGGAAGCAACGTTGAGTGATCGCGGAAGCAACTTTGGTTAATCGTTGATGCAACTTTGATTTGAAACGAATCAAAGAAGAGACCAAGGACGTAAAGCCGTGCTCTGATACCAATTTGTCATGCCCCGATTCGTAGAGTCATTTATTCACATATTTTATCTCATGGAATCGATCGTTCTCGCTTGGGCGTGATGCCGTACAAGTCTGATATTGCACTTGTACAAGACAAAGATGGTACATAATTGATTATCTTCAAATAGGAATACATTGCAGCGGCAGAAGTAGATAAATTGAAGTTAATGAGGACAATCTTTCTCATTGAATAGAAATACATCACTTCTTTATAGCAGCGGAGATAAGAGAATAACTTGAAGTCACACAGAGATATATAGAACTTTATTCTCTTTATTGATAATAGAAAAAGAGTACAAGACTTGTATTGAAGTACAATGCTTATAACCAATCTCACTTTATATTGAAAGCCAACTGAACAATGCTATACAGTTTACATTTGATACTTGGATACATTGGATTACAACTCGAGATACCGACTAGGCTTACAACTTACTGGTACAACTGATTACAATATTCCATACATTATGCCCTTTATAGACAGAAGACACCATCTTTTGCAAGGAGAGCTTCTGTATGCCCAACAAATCTTCGATGCCGCAGGACCAATCAAGCCAATCTTCGTGTGTAGAATATCCCAAGCACGAGCACCTGCCCATAAAATATGGGTCAGCACATCATCTATGTACTGGCGAGCAGAATCCAACCCACTCGTCTAAACCAACATTTAAGAAATCATTTAAACAAGCATTTATTAGAATGATCTTTCTATTTGGGGCCTAGCATCAGTTACAGTTCATGGGCAATAATCATAGTGAAGCATGTAAACATATTCTTAGCAATATTCATGTGGACATATCATTATAGCATTCTTGGTGTTATCATGCAAAGACATCATAGAGGCATCATTAACATTTACTCTTAAATATGTTATGACAATTCTCACTTCAAACATCACTTAGCATGTATGTTATGTTGAGAAATGTTTATAGCAAGGCATCTTTCTATCATACTGAATTTAACATGTTAAGCAGGTTCTCGTACTGAAAGACTACACATAGCATCATTTACTTGGCACGTTAAGCACGTAAGTTAAACCAACACATATATTGAGTATATCACATTTAAGTAATTTTTTACCGATAGCCGACTCCCTCGTACCTGCATCAATTACAGGTTAGCAGATATACTTACTCTGCCTGCACAAAATATTCATTAGCATGCATCCTGACTACATGGTCACTGGTGTTTAACCATACGGATGTTGCCATATAGGTCTTCATCGGTAATACGATGACTCCAGAGAAGGTAGCTAGCCCCAAAGGATGTCTCGCAAAACCCGTGCCCCTACTGGCACGCCAATGTTTCCTCCTAGGCCGGATCGGTCGCCCTAACGTCCCGGGGTACCGTCCGAGAAAACATATCCCCATCTCTTATGCATAAGTTGTCCTATGACCATGCGAATACGTGTCCGACTCAATCGTGATCATAAAATACATGGTGAAATATTGAAGTAAAGACAACAGTGCATCATCATTCATCTCATTCAAGTCATGTTCAATGACTTATTTATTCCCAACATTACCATCATCTCATTTGGTGATCTCAACGATCCCAAGCCTCATTAATTCGCATTGTTTGTTCCATTGCAACATTTCTCATTACATTCCTTCTAAGGAGGAACAACATCATTCATTCATTTCGAAGGGACCTGTAGCATTTCATTCATTTCATAGGAACAATAGCATATTCAATTCTTTTCTCATGTATCATTCACGCAACATCTCATTATTCAAGTGATTCATTCATTTCATCAATATTAAGCATAAGGGACATTATTGATTCATTCTCAGGCATCATGTTATATTAGTGGTTCGAGTGTGATTCGTTCAGCAATTCAAAGTTCATGTGTTATTCATTCAATGATTTCCATCATATGCATCTCTATCGATTTAGCAACTAAAGCATCGTATCACAATTATTCAATATTCAAGGTAAGAGACATTAGGAACATATTCATAGCATCACGTTATTTCATTTATTAAGCATGCAGGAATAAAGAGGAAGGAGGACAGTTCCACTTGCCTGCATAAAAAAGGTCTTCTTATTCTGGTTGCACACATTCCCCCTAAGTGTAGCTCCACCAGCGAGCCACGTTCCAACACTTAATCTGTCTAGCCAGCTAAGAGAGACTGCATCAGTCTCAACTCTCTTGATCTCCAACACAAGTCACGGTCCAACATTTTGATCCCATCCAACAAGCCAACCAAATGCCTCGTGCAGAGCGGGGCATTACATGAAGTCCTTCCAACGTTCTGGGCTCATCTCGATTGTACAAATTTGGCTAGGTCTTTCATCGTCGTATTGGTTCTTGATTGTACATAAGACAAATAAGTTCAAGATGTCTCTCTTTCACGTTGTTGGCTTTACCTCTACGGGAAAACATTTCAAGTTGCTTTTTTCTTCATGAAGAGTGAGAAACTTGAGGACTGCATATAGGCATTGGAAAAACTAAAAACACTTTACATCGGACATAGAGAGCTGTCTGTTTTTGTTACGGACAAAGAATATTTCCTAATTAATGCTATAGCTATTGTGTTTCCTCATGCACATACACTATTATGCACTTGACATGTCAATCGTGATATCCAATCTCTATGTAAGTTGAAGTTCAGAAAGGTAGATGGTAAAATTGACATAGACAGTTTCAAGAAATTCTACAGTGATTGAAATCTTGTATGGCGAGTCAGTACAAAAGACAGTTACGATGCAGCATGGTACTTGTTCAAAGAAAAGTAGAAGACGAGGGAGTCGGCATGCATTTCTTACATCAAAGATATATGGCTAGAAGCACATAAAGAACATTTCATCTTAACATGGATGAATATGGTGAAGCATTATGGCACAGTAACTACAAACCAGGTTGAAGGATCACATGCAAAATTAAAACAACATCTAAGGTCATCGCTCGGTAATTTTTTCTCCGTTTGGCAAGCTATATATTTAACGATAGATCGAACGACGAACAAGATTAAGGCATCATATGAGCCTGAATATTGTAAAGCATGAACATAGAAATGAACCCCTCTTGGATGCTTTAATGCATGTAATATCTCACAAGGCATTGAGACTACTATTTGAGGAGATAGGTAGGTCAAAGTTTGTGGGATTTGATCCTGAGGTTTGCGGATGTTTACATAGACATAAGCTAGGCCTCCCTTGTGCACATGAGATTAACGAATATTGTCGTCAATCTATACTTATTTCGATAGATGTTGTTGATCAACGTTGGAGGCAGTTGTCGATCATGCTCATGGTGAAGTGCGGCAATGATTTCTTTTCTTTGCCACAAGTGAAACTCCTTCACGCAAGGTGGTGTGCCTCAATGGGAGTGAAGTGGGAGTCCATTGAGCTTAAAATCCAAGAAATTGCTAATCCGATGACACTAGAATGTACGAGCATCTGTTGTTCCCAATCCTAAGGGAAGACCTCAAACAAGAATAACTAGTTCACTCAAAAAAAAAGGGATGGAATCAACTAAGAGAGATCCATCGTTCTTTGAGCATGTTGAAAGAAGTTTAGAGCAAGCTCAGTCTCCAACGTTTGTCAATATTGTGGCTGGTACAAAATGTAAGAGCAAGCTAGCCGTTCGAAGAAAAAAAATAGAAAATGGGCATGCCAAGCGAAGATACCTTGGATAGTGCAGATAACTCTAAACATACACTGGGTGTGTATGTTGAAAACTTTCTACCTGAGATTCGCAATTACATTTGATCTATTAGCGATATCCCTTCGGATGGCCATTATGGATTTCATGTGTTAGCAAGACATGTTGGTTATTTTGACAAAGAAGGATGGAGACATGTAAGACAAGAGCTGTACGAGGAGTTAGAGGGTCGTCTTTCATTATACATCTGCATGCAAAGGGAAGAAACAATTGAAAACTTGTTGACAAGTATTCCTTGCAGTGACAATGTTACTGGTGAAGACCACTACATGTACATCACGTCCGTCGCATATTTATTTGCTAGTAGGTACAAGATACAAATCGTAGTGATTTCAGTGCGTATTAACAATATTTTCTTTCTGATGTGCTCTCCTCTAGCTGAGCACAGACTAACTAACCTATGTACTATAGGACATATCGGGAACCACTCTGTCATACCAAGGTTGATCGGTCATTCTCATATTCCTCCACCTTCAACAATTTGGTACAAACATGTACCGGATGAAGCGGCTTGGACGACACCTTTTATGGATCAAATAAATCTCTATAAGAAGTTGTTAAAGATGGAGGAGACCAGAGACATGCATGATGGCCACTTCGATGTTGAAATCGACTGATACGACATCTTCAAGTATAATTTTGTTGAAGATGGGTTGTTTACATTTTGCATTTTTGTATAACTTTGTATAATTTTGTTTCACTTTGATTCAAGTATCATTTTGTATAATATTGAACCACATTTGTATACGGTAAATTATATCAATGATAGATATAAACCCCCTAACTTTTTTTACTGTATTATATACATATTTTACTTTAAAAACACTTTTTTTTATTAATTAAATGATTTTACTAAATCATGATATTGTACATATTGCGAGCAACAAGCAATATTTACATACATATATAAAAAAAAGTAGGTTATTTTTATAAGGTTAATTATTTGATATTTTAGAAAATATTTTCCTGATTTTTATGATTTTATTTGAATTTATTTGGTCATATATAGGTATATATAAAGAATTATATACATGTATATATAAATAGTTATATTATACATGTATATACATGTATATATAAATAGTTATATATATGTATATATCATGAGTTATATATATGTATATTATGAATTATATATATGTATATATATACTGATTATATGTTATGTATTATGTATAAATGTGTGCATATTTATATATATGGATATATATACATATATGGATAGGTATACACAAGTGTATATTTAGATGTGATGTAGATATATGTATGTATATAATGAATTAGATAATATATGTATATACACATACAGTTTACTGTCTGTAAAAAAAGAGGCAAAAAAACCTATCATTACTGTTCACGAAATGTGAACAGTAATTCAATTTGCTCGAGACCCCCTCCCCATGTTTCCTTCCGCGAACACTTGGATGGGAACGGATTTGAATCAAATCAAGTCTCGACTTCTCCTATACATTGCCTATCGTAATCTCCATAAGATTACACTAAATCTTTGGCAAATCGGATTGGAATTTGACTTAAAATAGGAGATTTAAATTGAGTATAAAAAAATTGGAAACCCAACCGATAGCATTTATCAAAACCTACGAAATCAACTTGAGGCATAACCTCATCGTGCCCCGACCCTCCCCTAACCTAGGCGACCATGGTCGACCCTTTGCCGCCGCCCAAGCGACACTGTGGACCGCCGGAGCACGTCCGGACAGACCCAAACAGAGGACCCCTCTGACACAGCCGCCCACAGGTACCCTCTTTTCTATCGTTTTATTTCCATCATATTCAATCGATTTTGATTCTATGAAGTTCTATAGGAAGCCTATGTAACCCTCTTTGACACCCTTCAAAGGGATTTCGACATGACCTTCTGGATCGACAATAAACTCGACGCAAAGTTGAGTAAAATTCTATGTCAAAAATAGAATAATTACCGGATTAAGAATCCAACTTGGAAGCCAATTTCTGGACCACATACTAGACTTTTTGGCAAACTAATTTAAAATAGTTGAAGATAATATATACGAGATTAAAATGCACTTTCTGGAATTACTTTTCACCTTGCATGCATGAAGTTATATGTGGTTGAAGATTCAAGAAAAACTGACTTTTCTAAACTATAAACCTTGGAAAATTTCCCGATATGGCGTACGCCCCGACAAACCGGACGACATGGTCGCAACCCATAAGTATCGAAAGGTGCGTATGGATGTTGTCGACGTGTAGGAACTGACGAAACTCGATTTTGTTGCGTGTGTGCGACAAAATCAGTGCGTATCCGTCAAGATACACCCGTATCGATATTTTGCAAACTAGGCCATA
Organism: Iris pallida; assembly: GCA_029216955.1. Taxonomy (NCBI): domain Eukaryota; kingdom Viridiplantae; phylum Streptophyta; class Magnoliopsida; order Asparagales; family Iridaceae; genus Iris; species Iris pallida. Next base: position 2,493,143 of record JANAVB010004797.1, on the reverse strand, counting down.
ACTTCGTGTACAGTCGTCGGTTCGAGACAAAACTTGCGCCAATAGGACCGAATCAATTTTTTGGTCATGTGTGCCAAGTTTGGTCCAATTCTGAGAAGGTCGACCGGAACGCCTATTCGACGGACCCGTGATCCGCTCCAACGGACGAAATTGTGCATGACCCATCGAAATCCAACTTTAGATATATGGTTGGGTTCATTTCCTCAAACCGAACCCGTAGACATGTAGTTTGACGACTTTAGAGACCATAGATACTGGCACGCATTTCGGTGCAAAACGAGTCCAACGACGGACATCATTTTGACCCAAAATTATGATTTTGCCCCTGTGTCCAGAATTGGACTTTTGGACAGACATTTCTTAGACATATATTTTACACCGAGAATGTTGTTGATGTTTGTTTCAGCATCCGGAGCCGTTCGTTGATTTTGACTTTTCATTGCTGACGTGCTTGACTGTTGGAATTGCCATTCCCGCACTACCAGGCAAGATACCTTACCACCATACTCTGTATTTTACTTTTACCTTATTGTTAGTATTTATATTCAACATTATTTATCTGTTGCCAGTATTATATCGTTGTGCGTCCAAGTCACACTTGGGTGCAAGTGACTATATCGGTCGTTTTACTTGCTTTTGTTCTATTTTTTGTATTGACTTAGCCTAGTGACCACCCATTGATGATGAGGTATTGGTATATCTCATACGGCCTTGACACATGCTTTATCACGTGTTGTGAGTCACATGTAGGATACGTACTCGTGTAGTCGGCTGGCCACCGATACGTCTGGGGCGTACGACTGATAGGAGTAACTGCCAATAGAATTGCATACTAGTAGACTTGGTAGTTACTAGAGGTTCATATGAGTCATGGAGATTACGATATTAGGCATTTGGGTGGGGAGAACAATACCTGACGTATGGGCTTCTATTACACATTCCCTTGTAACCCGAAAGCTCCGCTGGAGATATGGGCATGATTATCCACTCAGGTTGGCCACTGACATTCTTGAACGTTATGCGCTTGGTCACTGGTGCCCGAGAGGGGACTATCATATCCTATTATCAGCCAGGGCTCATGCATCGAAGGATTGTGTCTCAACTGCATGTTCACAGCAGAACGGTTAGGAACCATATTGCATGCATCACTCTTTTACTTATTATATATCACAGTTTATACGGCATGGTATTTTTTTGTATTTTGTTACATCCCTCAGAGGACCTGCTTATCTCTCCAGGATTAGACGATTTCCCACAGGAGTACGATGCGGCATTGGATCCATCTTTTGTGGACGATGAGGCATTCTCTTCCGACATTTAGCTCTATCCTTGTTTTGAGATTTATTGAGACTATGTAGTGGACCACTTTATATTTTTTTCTTTCTATTTTGCGGAGGTTGGACTCCGATCAGTTGAGACTATTTTTTATAGCTGTTTGGAGTGGGTATGTCCACCCGGCTATCTTTTTGATTCACTTATTTATTTTGAATTCTTATATCTTCTGTGTTGAGCTGTGGATGAGATGAAGTTTATTATATTCTGGCGTGTGATTATTATTATTTACAGCTTATATACGTATACGAGGATTCCATACATTGGAGTATTCTTCGTATATGTGCAGCTGGCATGTCTACGTACTTGGTCCTAAGTATTTTGGGACTGGGGCGTTATAATAAAAAAGAAATATCCATGTCAAATTGCAATAGTATCAGTGTATTATCCAAAGTATTAGTGTATCAGTGAAATATCTAGAGTACCAGTATAATAATAAGGTCTATCGACAAAGTTGACAGTCCTACATTATGTTAGGACTGTCAACTTTTTGACAGTCCAAATCAAAACTCTCTGTCAGGACACATCCTGGTCCAATTGGATTAGGCCTATCAACTAAGTTGACAGTCCAAGTTTAGTATAGGACTATCTTGACTGTCCTATATTATGTTAGGACTGTCGATTTGTTGACAGTCCAAATCAAAACTCTCTGTCAGGACATACTGACCCTATTGGATTATGACTGTCAAATAATTTGACAATCCAAGCTTAATGTAGGACTGTCAGCAAAGTTGACAGTCCTACATTATGTTAGGACTGTCAAAATTTGACAATCTAAATCAAAACTCTCTGTCAGGACATATCCTGACCCCATTGGATTAGGACTGTCAACTAAGTTGACAATCCAAGCTTAATGGAAGACCGTCAACAAAGTTAATAGTCCTACATTATGTTAGGACTGTCAAAATTTAGACAGTCCAAATCAGAACACTCTGTCAGGACATATCCTGACCGTAGTCCTTTAGGACTGTCTACTTTGTTGACAGACCTAACATAATGTAGAACTGTCAACTTTGTTGACAGTCCTACATTAAGCTTGGACTGTAAACTTAGTTGACAGTCCTACATTAAGCTTGGACTGTAAACTTAGTTGACAGTCCTAAAGAAATTGTGCCAAAATATTAACTGACAGTGAGTTCCAATGGAACCTCACTGTCAGTATATAAAATAGGCAAACACGTACATTGTCCAAAGTTTCACAAATCACACAAAACATCATAGAATCACATGCACGCAAGTAGGTAGCACCAAAATTGCATATCAACAAAGTTTTATAACCAAAAAGTCTCATTGTCCAAAAGTAATTAGAACCAAAATTACAATATCCACAAAGGGCTGATACCAAAATTACAACATCCAAAAGTTCATAACCAAAATAAACAACACTAGTTATCATGTCAGCTCTTCGTACGCTGTTCTCTATTTTTCAGGAAGGAAAAATCTATAGAGTTGTCGATGTTCTGCAACTCCTTATTGATTTCGACGTAGTTTGTTTCCTTGCGTCGCATGAGACTTTTTTCCCAACCCTTTACTTTTTAGCCTGCACATGACACGACAAAAAATAAGTTAGTTTGTAAACATTTACAAATCTTTCAAGTTTATAAATTAATTCGTCACCATCTTCAGTAGTGCAGTGTGCAAGACGTGTTTGGTGAGAAGAGGTTCTTGTACTCCCATAATATCGAGCCTTAGCATGACATGGTTCAACAACCTAGGATATCCGATATTAGCATAGTATGCCATGTAGTCGTCGCTGCAGTCCGACATCACAACCACCGCTTGTCTTTCAGATTCCCCAAGAACATGTCATTGCCACTCGGTGTAGAAGTCCGAGACCCAGTTGAATTGGGCCGGGATATAATTCAAGGGTTTTGTCCCGCCCGGAGCACTTATTACTTTCAATGTGCACTTCGGTATCGTTTGTACGAAGCAAATTGGCGAAGCACTTTGTCGGGCATATAAGGCTCAATATCATGGCTACTTACCAGACCATGAAATAAAGCTATTGGTTGTAATGGGCGACTACTCTGTCATAATTCCCGACATGGATGCCAAATTATCTGTAACAAAGTAAATTGTGCATAACTTAATTTACTAAATTAGTACCACCAAAAGAATGTAACAAAAAATAGAGCTATCTTCTCACCTCTTCTACCACCAATTTTTTAAGTGCATTGCATATGGTAGCCAGTGTTTGAGAACGTTTGGCATCAGCCAAAGTTGGCTTTCATTGGCGCATTCTAGAAAGGTGTTCGTCATAGTCTCTATTCTCCTAAGCCTGCTTCAGCATTAAAATTGCTGGTATATCCAAGCCTATACAATTATTAAATGAATAGTCAACAATTTAATAATGGAATTTCATATATGAAATTAACTAGACAGATATTTTCTTACATGGAGTAGAGTCTGGCATCCTGCTATTGTCTTTGTACCGACGCGGGATATTGCACCAAGCTTGCGTTAAAGATATGCTAATATATCGCTTCCCCAAGAAATCTCTTCTACGGTATCGGCATCGAGAAAATTTAATAGATATCTGGCATGAATCGAAGTTCCGGACTTGTCCGGAATGCCAAATGCTCCTAAGATGAAATGCATGTATCTACGGGCCACTATGTCGACGTTATCATCTACAGCCTCCATGTTTTTGAAAGTCTCCTTCAAATATTTTAAAGGAAGTCCGTACGACTTCTTAAAAATCTGGAAGGGTTGTAAAACTCCTAGCATCAACCCCAAGAGAATCTGACACATATTCCACAATGTTATCGTAGAACTCGGGTTCTTTATCATGATAAAGTTCATTCATCATGACCCGACCTGCAATATTAAGGACGTCATCCAGTATAATCTTCATCTCCCCAGTTGGGAGATGGAAAGTGTTGGTTTCTAGATGCCAGCGCTCTACGAATGTTGATATAAGCGCATTATCCACAATCTTATACGCATAATTGGCCAAATTGTGCAAACCAGTAGAGATGATCTTGTTCCTGACGGCTTCCCCTAATCTATTAAATTTCCAACTACTGCACTTCTTCTCGTGGTTCTCGACCATTAGCATACGAGAGCACATCTGAAAAGTTAACAATCGGATGAAATTAGAATTACGAAATATATAGTAATCTAAATCAAACTTAAATTTTTATAACATAATATACATACCGGGTCGTTCCATATTTGAAAGGCAATAAGGTTGTCGAACAACAACAACATAGAGCAACCTTTTGGACTAGTCAAAGTTGAACTAGTCAGCGGGTGAAAAGGCCCTGAAGCATCATCTGGCTGGGTTCGGCTAATATACACGTCTTCATTTGAGGAGGAAGAAGATGGAGGACTAGCATGAGTCGGTGTCTTCGAATGAGACTGGCGAACCGATATAGTGACTTGTCTCCATGGCTCGGGTTCAGCGATAGTAATCGGCTCTCAAGCGGACGAGCCACATTGCGTTCCTTGCATGCTGACGTAGTATGCCATTTTCTTTCGATAGCTGCCGCAAAACTGAAAAAAAATATTTTAGGACACAGGGATAAACATGACTGTCAGAAAAATTTATAGTCCTGATTACAAATAAGACTGTCAGAAAAATCTACAGTCCATATGCAAAATAGGGCTGTAGGACTTTCCTACAGTCCTACCTATACTATAGGTCTGTAGAAAATTCTACAGTCCTATATATACTGATGGACTGCAGAATTTGCTATAGTCTTGTCGGTTTATAGCCTGACTGTAGGCAAATAAAATCTAAAATCCAGTTTTTCTAATCCGTAAATTAGATTTCTAGGGTTCAAAATAAATAAATATCAACTCTAAATTAGTTCTAAACTATTTTATCTAATTCTTTCAAGCATTATCAAAGATTAACGAAAATTAAATCAAAAAAATTCAAAACCCTAATGCATGGAATAAGAATATTGGAGAATATTAGAGACATACTTAGATTGTGATGAAGGTTTGGGTTTTGATACCATTGGTCGGAAGGAATTGTGGTTTAGAAAGAGAACTGTGGAGTTGGAGAAAGAAATTGTGGTTTAGATAGAGAGAAAAAGGGTTTGGGAATTTGAAGAGAGAGTAGGAATTTTAGAATGAAGGGTTTGGTGAAGGTTTGGGGGGGGGGGGGGGGGTTGGACAGCCCAAAGTAATTTGGGGCTGTCCTGAGTAAAAGTTGCAACAAGCTGGGCTGTCCTGAAGTAATGGGCTAGCCTAAATAAAATGTGTAGAGCCTTTAGAATTTTCCATTATAAAGGCACATCATTTTTTACTCATGGCTAGTCTAAATATATTTGGTTTATTTACAATTTGCTACTTGAAAAATTACTCAGGGCTAGCCTAAATGTTGGTATGTAACTTTTTTGGTAAATTATAAAGGCACTTCAATACTTACTCAGGGTTAGCCCAATTTTTTTTAATTTATTTTAATATCTTTTCTCTTCTTCTTCCCTTCTCCCTCCCAAAACCCTAAACATTTTCTCTTCTAAATCTCTTTCAATCTATGTTCATGCCTAAATTTTATCTTCTAGTAACTAAAATCATTTGGTATATAAGTCTTTTTTTTCTTTTCTCTTCTTCTTCCATTCTCCCTCAAAAAATCCTAAACATTTTCTCCTCCAAATATCTCTCAATTCATGTTCATACCTAAATTTCATCTTATAGTAACTAAAGTTTGATTTATTATTCATTATAGAAGGATTTTGAAGTTTTGAACCCATTTTAGGGTTACGAACTTCAAAAATTCGTCCCCAGTCACGACGGTGACGATGATGGACTATCAAAACTATTGATAGTCCTACCAATTGGAAGAAAAATTGACAATCCTACATAAAACATTGAGCAACATATATTTTTAGGAATGTTAAATTTTTTTAACAGTCCTTCCAATTGGTAGAACTGACAACTTTTTTAGATAGTCCTAACTGTTGTCATGACTTATTTTAATAACCATGGAAGCAGAAGCCACGTAATTAGAAGGATTTTATATTTTTATATGATCATTAAGTTACCTTTATAAGTATTTTTAAATTTATTTTAGAGAAATAAATTATCTACTCGGTTAAAAATAAATAAATTATCTACTCGGTTTTAAAAAAAACTCAAAATTGTAAATCTATTTTAGAGATAATTCTCTCGATTTTGTTCATTTCAAAATAAACATTCATATATACAGTCTATAAATCTATTTTGGAGATAAGTCTCTCAATTTTAAATCTATTTTAGAGATAAGTATCTCAATTTTAAATCTATGTTAGATATAAGTTTACAACATCACATTAGATTGACAATAACATAAATAAAAATCTAATAACATCACCAGACAAATAAAAATACACAGGACTATAGCAAATTTATATAGTTATGTAGCTTGTCAGGACTGTACAAATTTTCTACAGTCATGGAATGGACTAAAAATACTCTACAGTCCTGACAACATACATGACTGTGAAAATTTTCGATAGTTCTTAGACTTCACAGCTGTGACTATGTCAGAATTCATTATTTCAAAATTTATGGGTTCGAAACTTCAGAATTCGTCCAAAATTTTCAAATCTCTCCCAACCTATTTCTTCAAACCCCATTCTAATCATGTCCATGACATCAAAATTTCAGCAACGACAATTTTGATTTTTTTTTGTGTTGTCAGTGCTAAGAAATAATGTATGAAAGTTTCGACAGCGGGCCGAGCTCGTCGACAACAGGAGGAGGAGGAGGATGAGGACGAAAAGCGGTTTAGATTTAAGAGGGCTTGAAGAGAAGGTTTTGGAGAAAATGGAGGTGGTCGAGAAAATGAGTTTAGATTTGAAAGGGTTTGAGAAGAGAGAAAGTGAAAATTAGAAATGAATATGTTTGAGTGGATTTTTTTTGGGTGGGGGGTGGGGGGGATGGGCAGCCCTAACAAAAAATTGGCTGTCCTGAGTAAAAGTTTCTCTAAACTGGGCTAGCCCTGATTATGAGCTAGCCCTGAGTAAAGAATGAAATGCCCTTATAATTTGCCAAAAAAAGTCGCCTCAATTTTGGGCAGCCCCTTTCATATATTTTCTTGGCAAATTATAAAGGCACTTCAAACTCAAGGCTAGCCTAATTTTTTGTGTATTTACAAGTTTGCCATTTGAAAAAACCCAGGACTAGCCCAAATGTTGGTATATAAGTTATTTTCTTTTTTCTGTTTTGTCTTCTTCCTCACTTCTCTCTCAAAATCCTAAAAACTTTATCTTCCAAATCTCAACATCCAAATTCTAAATATTGTTCTCAATCCATGTTCATGTCTAATTTCATCTTCTACTAATTAAAATTTGATTTAGTATTCATTCTAGACGGATTTTCGAAGTTACGAACCCATTTTAGGGTTTCAAACTTTGAAAATTCGTCCTTAGTCGCGATGGGGACGATAATGGACTGTCAAAATATTGACAGTCCTACCAATGGGAAGGAATTTCAAATTTTTTGATAGTTCTACATAAAATATTGAATATTATATTTTTTAGGACATTCAAAATTTTTGATAGTCCTTCCAATTGGTATGAGTGTCATTGACAATCAGATAAGGAACTTGCTGTAACAGTGCAGAATGGTAACGATGTGCAATTCTTAAATATTATTTCAAGTAATTAGAAGGATTTTATATTTTATATATGATTATTAAGTTTCCTTTATAAATATTTTTAAATCTATTTTAAAGATAAATAAATTATCTACTCGGTTTTTTAAAAACTCAAAATTTTAAATCTATTTTAGAGAAGTCTCAAAATTTTGGTCATTTCAATATAAACCTTCATCTATACGACTTACATGTCTCATCTTGAGCCGTTTCAAGCCTAGTAAAGTTAAATAGGTTGCATACATATATCCTCGCCTAAGTAAGAAAAAAATCCTAAATATTTCTAGTTACCTAAACATATATTCAAAGTCTGAAATAAGCAGAGTTAAGTAGGACCAAGGGAAAGGGAGGGGGGGGGGGGGGGAAGAAGTTAGGGGGATAGGAGTCAATAGATATAACTTGCTTGGATTTGAGGGAGAGTTAAGTTATATAATATTGCTTGGATTGGAGGGAGTTAAGTGGGTATGGGTTTTGAGTGAGAGAAAGATTAACAAAAATACAATAGTTATCAAAACATCCTTACATGTGGCATAAAATTAGGTTTGATTGGGTTTGATATTATAACTTGTCAAAATATTTTCACAAGTATGATACCTATATAAAAAAAAAAACTACAATCCAAACATAAAAAATTAAGTAACATGTATACTTCTACCATTTATTTGAGTAAGCCAAATTCATGTCATTACAACCATCTAAAATCAAACACAGTAAAGAAAATGATATGTCCCAAAAACAACAATCCAACCACCAAAATCTATCAGAACTTTGATTACATTAAATCAACGACATGTTACACATTACATGTCCCGACTTAGTTCAAACCATCCATTGCCAAATACTCCAATCTCATGTTACATGGAATGGAAAGAAATATCATCTCCTTTTTCTCTTAAAGTTTTCAATTATGAAGACGAAATAGCAAGTTGAAAGCGAGAAGAGACGACATACCTGGACGACAGTAGGTTGAAAGTCAGAAAGACAGAGCAGTAGGTTGAGAGCAAAAAAATAGAGAAGAATGTCATGATATATTATATATATATATATATATATATATATATAATGAAAAGAAACTTTATAAGCCCTTTGGGCAAAAAGAGGAAAAGGCAAACAGAGAGGGACTAGGAGCCCATACAACATGAACGCCCACCCCCTCCCCCGCCAACAAAATGTCTACAAACTCAAACGTATAGAAAAGCAAACCGCCAGAAGGCTCACCAAACCAAAAAAGAAAGTAGAGAAGAGAAAGAAAGGACAAAAACTTCAGCTAGATCCCGCGCTTGAGGCACGTCGATCTTTCCTCTTATCAATCTGGCTGTGAATCTCTTTGACCCAGCATTCTCGTCGAGAAAGAACTTCCCTTGAATCTGAATTTATTCCCGTTTTTCCACAATACCCAGGTAATGGCCGCGAGCTCCACCATCCTGGAGGAAGCGATGGCCTGGTCCGCCGTTGAAGCATGGAGAAGGGAGGCGATGACAGGAGGCCCGTTAGTAGGATGAAAGATTCTCCACAATACTCAGCTAATGTCCCATCTGTTGCCCAGCCAGAGGTCACGAATACGGGTGGCCTCATGAGGGGACCTAGCCACGGGTCGCCCACAATCAAGCTACTGTTCGTCGACCGCCCCAGTCTCGCCATTTTCCACTCGCAGACTAATGAAATTCTCGGCAAGTTCACGCCTATTCAGTTGCCGTCGCCACACGGGATATGCCTTGCTATTCGCGGACGCGTTCGCCGGGTGTTGGTGCCTGAAATATCTCGCCTTCGTATACCGACTCCAGAGGGAACGTTTGGTGCGTATATTCCACCAGAGTTTGATGGAAAATGCCACAACCACCTCCTCGAGGCGGCGGAGGCCGATGCTGCCTTCCTGAGTTGGCCGAGCCACGGTAGGCCACCCTGCATAAGACCTGTGTTGTCCGCTCGATGCGCGACCCTATAATAAGAAGTTAGAGAGGGATGATTCAATGACTTTTAGAATCTTCTTCGGGGGGTTGCACACCGACAGAAGATAAACCGGCATGGAGGCGAGGACATGTTTGATGAGGATAAGCCTACCGTCCAACGATAGAAAATTCAAATGCCATCCTGCTATCTTTCTCTGAATCTTGGTGATGATGGGCTCGAAGATAATAGCTTTATGGGGGCCGCTGGTAATGGGACAGCCCAGGTAAACAAAAGGAGGAGATTTTACGAGGAACCCGGAAGCATTTCTCAGGACATTCCTTGCTACAAGATTGAGAGAGGGGGATACAATAATACTACTTTTCTCCCTATTAATACTTTGTCCAGAGGCCGTCTCGTACCTGGTTAGGAGTCCACAAATCTGTCGCACCACCCTCCGATTGCCGCTAGCGAAGGTTAGGATATCGTCGGCGAATGCAAAATGGGAAATTATTGGTCACCCGCTAATTGCCCTGTAACGAAGGGATCTGCTGATGCTGAACTGCGACACCAGGTTGCTACTAAGCAATTCCACCGCTAGGAGGAAAAGGCTAGGCGAAAGCGGGTCGCCTTGGATCACCCCCATAGAAGTTCTGAATGCTGGCATGGCCATGCCATTGATCACTGGGGACAACTATATGTCGCTAACGGACCTCCATAGGATGTTGATGCACGTTTACGAGAATTCCATGCGACGTAGAGCCCAAATGAGGTATTGCCAATCCAAGTGATTATATGCCTTCTCCATATCGAGCTTGATGGCGATGTTCCCTTCCCGGTAGGGTTCGTTGATGCCGAAGATGAGCACTTGCACTAGCAGAATGTTCTCGGTGATGTTACGGTGTAACGCCCCAGTCCCAAAATAAGTAGGACCAAGTACGTGAACATGCCAGCTGCACATATACGAAGAATACTCCAATATATGAAATCCTCATATATGCACATAAGCTGTAAATAAAATAACCACAGGCCAGAAATATATAATCTAATCTCATCACAGCTCAACACAGAGGATAATAGAGTCCAAATAAATAAATAAGAGTATCAAAAGATAGCCTGGTGAACATGCTCACTCCAAACAGCTATGAAGAATAGTCTCATAAGATCGGAGTCCAACCTCCGCAAAATAGAAAGAAAAGAGATGTAAAAATAATGTCCACTAATGTCTCAAATAAAGAATAGACTAGAAATCAGTAGGGTCTGTCTCGTCATCAATGTAGGATAGCACCAACGCCGCTCCGTACTCCTGTGAAAAATCGTCTAAACCTGGAGAGATAACCAGGTCCTCAGAGGGACGTAGCAAGATACAAGAAAAACACCATGCCATACAAACTGTGATAATATAATAAGAGAAAAAGGTATGCATGCAATCGGGCTCCTGACCATTCTACTGTGAATATGCTGTTTGAGATACAATCCTTCGACGCATGAGCCCTGGCTGTAAATGAGATCGGTATAGTTCCCGTAGAGGGCACCAGGGGCCAACGTCCATAACGCTCTGGAAGCGTCAGAGGGCACCATGTGCAAGGGCTACGTCCATAACGCTCTGGAAAACGTCAGAGGGCGCCTGGAGCCTGCGTCTCCAGAGGAGCGCACAGGTAATCAGGAAAGTGTAAAGAAGCCCATACGTCAGGTATTGTTCTCCCCACCCAATGCCTAGTATCATCATCTCCATGACTGATATGAACCTCTAGTAACCGCCAAGTCTTCTAACATGCAATTCTATTGGCAGTTACTCATATCTGTCGCACGCTCCATACGTATCGGTGGCCAGCCGACTACGCGGGTACGTGTCCTACATGTGGCTCAGAACACGTGGTAAGCAAGTGTCAAGGCCGTATGAGATCCTTATCATCATGGGAGGTCAGAAGACTAAGTCAATGTAAGATAAATAAATAAAAGCGAGAAAAACGACCGATAGAGTCGCTTGCACCCAAGTGTGACTTGGACGCACAGTTTAAATATCAAGAAATAAGAAATGTTGAAAATAACAACTGAACATAAGAAATATAATAATCACAGAGTAAGGTGGCAAGGTATCTTGCCTGATGGTGCAAAATGACAAGTCCAGGAAATCACAATGTCAGCCAAAAAACGTCACAATCTCCAAACAACTCCGGACGCTGAAACAAACATAAAAAACGCACTCGGTGTAAAAGATATACCTAGGAAACGCCTGTCCAAAAATTTAATTCTGGAACAGGGGCAAAATCGTAATTCCGAGTCAAAACGATGTCCGTAGTTGGACCCGCTTTGCACCGAAACGCGTGCCAAAGTCTATGGTCTCTAAAGTCGTCAAACTACATGTCTACAGGTTCAGTTTGAGGAGAGGAACTCAACGGTATGTCCAGTTTTGGATTTCGATGAGCCGTGTACAAAATCGCCCGTTTGAGTGGGTCGCGGGCCCGCCAAAAAGGGTTCCGATTCGACCTTCTCAGAATCGAACCAAACTTGGCCCACAGGACCAAAATTTCGATCCGGATCTGTTGGCGCAAGTTTTGTCTCGAATCGACGACTGTACACGAAGTTAGGACGAAGTTTGTAAATTGGCGATACGGGGGTATCTCGACGGATACGGACTGATTTCGTCGCGCACACACGACGAAACTGAGTTCCGTCAGTTCCCACACGTCGGCAACGTCCATACGCGCCTTTCGATGCATATAGCGCGCGACCACGTCGCCCGATTTGTCGGGGCGCACGCCATATCGGAAAATTTTTAGAAAATTAATATAAATTAACACAGGTTTTTCCTCAACTTCAACATCAATTTACTTTTTACACGTTAATCGAAATGACGATTCAGAAGATGCGTTGCGATCTCGATTATGTTGTCTTTTATTGTTTTCAATTAATTTCTACAATTCATTATTAGATAGCAAGAAAATTGGTCGGTAAGTTGTCGTTTTACAACAGTTTTTAGTATTACAGAAAACAAGTTTTTCTTTAATTTCGTCTCGATTTTTCGAGCAAGTTGATGGGTTGCTTCGAAATCCACCTAGAGGATCTCGAAGAGGGTCAAGTCTACTTTTCAAAAAATTTCACGGATCAAAAATCGGTGCTACGAGTAAAAAGTTACGTCGTAGGGAAGTAGGATACCTTGAGTGGGAAAACTGCTCCGTGGGTGACGCGGGGCTGACTTCGGATGCTCCGTTCGTCGCGCACAAGACTCCGTCAAACGTACTCGTAAGCGAAGAGGGTAGGATCAGCCGCAACTTTCGTTTTGGAAGTTTAGGGTTTTGAGGTTTGTGGAAAAAGTTATATATATAACAAGTCGGGTCCACTCCTAATGCTAATAGCATTTGGATTAATAAGTTCTCACAGGTTCGGGTGCTGGTGCATATACGCGCTCGCACGGGGGCTCCTTTTTGCTACAGTGGATTTTGGGGGGGGGGGGCGCCCACTTAAGTTGGTGGCCTAATTATATATATATATTTTTTCTTTTAATTTCTTTAAATGTTTACATTAGCACTTAAGTGCAATTGGCTCAGCCATGTCCGCCCCTTGCTGGGGTGTGGCCGGCCCCACTCTTTTTTTTTTAAATATTTACATATATATATATATATATATATATATATATATATATATATATATATATATATATATATGTATATATATATATATATATTAAGCTAGCAAAATCATCTCAAAAATTTACGATAAATTCCTAAAAATCCTAGATTTAATTATATTCCTTATTTAATAGAAATACGCACATGCACACATATAATAATATATATATATATATACACACATACATTAATTATACTAATAAACTAGTAGCATATAAATCCATAACTAATGAAATACATAACAAAAAATTAATTAAATTATAAAAATCAAATATAAATTATGGGGGTTTACATCCTACCCAACTTAAGGAAAATTTCGTCCTCGAAATTAAACTAAGGTAGGGGGGTCGAATACATTGCAAGAATGAACTATTAAGGACTAACATGGGCAAGGATTACCTTGGTTGTCGAACAAATACGGGTAACGATTTCGAATGTCGTCCTCGCGCTCCCAAGTAAACTCTCCTGGCGAGTGATGCTTCCATGCCATGCGAAACAATGGAATAGATTGATTCCGCAACGCCTTCACTCGACGATCAAGAATGCCTACTGATTGCTCTTTGTACGACAAGCTCGGTCCAACTGTGATCTCGGAGTGATCAAGCACATGATTGCTGTCTGCCACGTACCTCCTCAGCTGAGATACATAGAATACGTCATGCACTCCCTCTAGTGATGGTGGCAAGGGCAATCTATAGGCAACCTCTCCAACACGTTCCAAGACATCGAAATGCCCGATGTACCTTGGACTCAACTTGCCACGTCCTCCGAATCGAATCGTGCCTCTAGTGGCGGATATCTTCAAGAACACATGGTCACCCTCTTTGAACTCCAAGGGTCGGCGACGATTATCTGCCCACTGCTTCTGACGATCCTGTACTGCTTGCAGGTGGCCCTGAATTTTCTTCACTGTCTCACTGTGCTTAAGACTAACTCGGGACCCAATAGCTGTCGCTCTTCTATGTCGCTCCAACAAACCGGAGACCGACACTTCCTACCATACAATGCTTGAAACGGAGCCATCTGAATGCTCGCTTGATAGCTATTGTTGTAGGAAAACTCAACAAGATGAAGATGGTCCTTCCATGAACCACCAAAGTCAAGCATACACGCTCTCAACATATCCTCTAGCATCTGAATAGTGCGCTCTGACTGGCCGTCTGTCTGAGGACGGTATGCCGTGCTAAACTTCAATCGGGTGCCCAAACTCTCTTGCATGCTCTTCCAAAAGTGTGAGGTGAATCTCGAGTCACGGTCCGACACAATACTAATAGGCACACCGTGTAATCTCACAATCTGCTCCATATATATTTTTGCCAATACCTCTGTCGACTGGCCCACTCTGAAAGGTAAGAAATGGGCTGACTTCGTAAGTCTATCAAAAATCACCCATACTGCATCACGTCCCCTAGGACTTCGAGGAAAACTCGTGACGAAATCCATAGTGATGTGCTCCTACTTCCACTCGAGAATGGGTAGCGACTGCAATAATCCGGCCGTCCTCTGGTGCTCCGCCTTCACTTGTTGACATACCAAACACTTGGCAACAAAACGAGCTATTTCTCGCTTCATTTCGTGCCACCAATAATACTGTCGTAAGTTGCGGTACATCTTGGTTCCTCCGGGATGAATGGAGTATGTCAAACTGTAAGCCTCTGCCATAAGCTCCTGCCGTAGCCCTCCTTTGGGAACATAAATGCGATCACCACATCGCAATATCCCATCGGGATGGATCCTCAATCCCGTCTGCTCTTCTGCTTCAGTCCTCTCTCAGAGCCGCCGAAATCTAGCATCATTGGACAATGCTGTCTTGATGCGCTCTACCAATGATGATTGCACTTGGAGGTTGGCTAATACGCCATCTGCTCCAGGCAATACTACCTCAATGCCAAGCTGCTCCAAGTCTCTAATCAACTCCTTCTGCGTAGTCAAAAAGTGTGCCATGGGCTTGCAGCTTAATGCGTCTGCCACGACATTAGCCTTACCCGGATGATAATGAAGTTCGATCTCGTAATCCTTCATCAACTCCAACCAATGTCGCTGCCGCATATTCAACTCTTTTTGTGTGAACACGTACTTGAGGCTCTTATGATCAGTGTAGATATCGACCTTCTCGTCGTACAAGTTGTGTCTCCATAGCTTCAAGGCAAAGATAACCGCTGCGAGCTCTAGATCGTGGGTCGGATAATTTTTCTCATACACCCTCAACTATCGCGATGCATATGCTACTACACGACCGTGCTGCATCAATACGCATCCTAATCCTTTCCCGGATGCGTCGCTGTAGATCACAAATCCTTCCGGGTCCGATGGTAGTGTCAAGATCGGTGTTGTGGTCAATCGCTTCTTCAACTCATCAAATGTGGCTTGACACTCGTCTGTCCATACAAACTCCTGATCCTTGCAAGTTAATCGAGTCATAGGCCCCGCTATTCGAGAGAAATCTTCCACGAACCGTCGGTAGTAACCCGGAAGTCCGAGGAAACTTCTCACCTCAGAAGCTGATGTGGGAGCGGGCCATGATTTGACTGCTGTGATCTTCTCTGGGTCCACTGATATACCATCACCCATAACAATATCATCAAAAAATGATACCTCCTTGAGAAAGAAATCGCACTTGCTAAGTTTCGCGAAAAGTCGCTCATTCTTCAATGTTTCCAAAACTATCCGTAGATGCTGCTCATGCTCCTCTTGACTCTTGGAGTAAATCAAGATATCATCTATAAAGACTACTACAAATTTGTCCAAGTACTGGTGAAAGATCTTGTTCATTAAATTCATGAAGACTGCGGGAGCATTGGTTAAACCGAAAGGCATGACCAAGAACTCGTAGTGTCCATACCTTGATCGAAAAGCTGTCTTTGTAATGTCTTCCTTCCGAACCTTCAATTGGTGATAGCCCGATCGTAAGTCAATCTTGGAGAATATTTTTGCTCCACCCAATTGATCAAATAGATCGTCTATACGCGGTAAGGGATACTTGTTCTTCACCGTCACTGCATTCAATGCTCTGTAGTCGATGCACATGCGCACTGTCCCGTCTTTCTTAGGTACAAAAAGAACGGGTGCTCCCTACGGTGACGTACTGGCACGAATAAAGCCTTTCTTCAATAAGTCATCAATCTGCGTTTTCTTCTCTACCAACTCTTTGGGCGCTAGCAGATAAACTCGAGATGAGATAGGCTCGGCTCCCGGAATAAGCTCAATAGAAAACTTAATATCTCGGTCAGGTGGCAGTCCTGGCAATTCCTCGGGGAATACATCTTCGAACTCGGTGATAATAGGATGCTGAGGGGTGTCATGCATCATCATATGAGTCCCCGATGCGGGTGCATCACAACTCTCTCCATCTTCTTTGGTGAACTCAAACTCCTCCGCATTCGGTGGTCTAAAGATAATACTGCTCCTATGGCAGTCTATGAGAGAGAAATGCTGGCTCAACCAGTCCATTCCAAGAACCATATCAAATGTCGACATAGGAAATACAAGAAGTCGTGCCATCATCTCTCTGCCACTTATCACTACAGGACAAAGTCTACAAACACCACTAACAGGTACAACTCCTCCTCCAGTGAGGATTTTAACATTCTTAGCCAAGGGTGTGATGGGAATACCGTGTCTAGTGGCAAAACTAGTGGCTATAAATGAATGAGTGGCTCCAGTATCAAATAATATAATAGCAGGAAAAGATGCAACTAAAACCATACCTGCTATAACCTCTGCCTCTGTCTCTATATCCTCAATAGCAAGTGAGAATACCTGTCCATAATTCTGTCCTGGGCCCTGAGCTCTGGCCTTGTTGTACTGTACGCCTTGAGGAGGCAATGGTGGACGAGGTGATCCTGCTACAGGCCGTGGTGCTGGAAGAGGTGGGGCTGTAGGCCTCGGGTTCTGTCGAGCATGTACTATCGCCTGTTGCTTCGGACAGTCCTTGAGCATGTGCTGATTGGATCCACATCTCAAGAACAATCCAAGGCGAGTCCTGCAGTCGTTCTGGAGATGTCCTTGCTTTCTGCAGTAATGGCAAACGGGCTTCTGATAAGGTGAGGGCCTCTGCTGGAACTGTTCTGTGGCTCTCCTAATTGGTCCACTCTGAGTAGCTCGGGCTGGTGTAACTGCTGGTGTATGACGTCTCGAGGTCTGCTGCTGCTCCTTGCGAAGAATCTCCTGAGCACGAGCTTCTTCCAGGACAGCTGAATGGAAGACTCGAGACTGGATAGTTGTATAAGACTTGAGCTCTGGTGCAAGCCCCTGGTGAAATCTCCTCGCCTTCTCTAACTCCGTCGGAATCAATCCCGCACCAAAGCGACTCAAGCGATTGAACTCTGAGTCATACTCATCGACTGTCATATTTCCTTGCTTCAGATGAAGGAACTGGTCATAGAGACCATCTTGTACATGAATAGGGAAGAACCTCTCATAAAATGCATTATAGAACTGCTTCCAGGTGATCCCAGTGCCTAATCGTCTCTCTTCCGCCTTCCACCAGTGGTGAGCATTATCTTCTAACAGTAGGTCCACTGCTGTCATCCAATCTCGAGGTGGCAACTGGGATGCCTTCAGTAGCTTCTCTGTACTAATAAGCCACTGTGACACCTCTAATGGCTTCTCCGTTCCTCTAAAGGCCTTGGGGTTCATATCTGTGAAATTCTTGATAGAGCCTTCATAAGGATGCAGAGCTGGTACTGGTGCTGGTACTGGAGGTGGTGGTGGAGGTCTAGCTAATGCTACCATCATCGTCTGTCTCATCAGCTCAGTCTGCTGCCACTGAGCCTACATAATGGCGTACATAAACTGAGAAGTAGGGCTCCTATCAGTCGGTGGTGGAGGCATTTGAGGTCCCGACTGTGGAGGAAACTGCTGAGGGAATACACTACTAAAATAAGGCAAATTAGCGACGTCATGATACGTCGCTAATAATGACAATTACGTCGCTAATCGTAATTGGCGACGGCTTTAGCGACGTAAAGTGAAGGTCGCTTTTAAGCTAGTCGTAGATGGCAAATTCGTCGCCATACGTCACTGTTTGTGACGTCCCAGCCGTGTCGCTAGGTCGTCGCAAAGTTAGCGACGTAGCGCGACAAAAACTTTACGTCGCAAACTTAGCGACGTAGTGCGACTTCTTAGCGACGTTTAGTTCTGTTGACGTGATGACGTGGCATGCCTGCCACGTTAGCAAGGTGGCGATGTACAGCGACGTAATGTCGCTAATTAGCGACGTATAGCGACGTCGACTTTCCATCGCTATACGTCGCTATCCGTCACAGTCTACTGAAAAAAAATTAAAAAAATATAATGTATATTTTTGTTATGCTGTGTGTCTGTGTTTACAGTGTGTGTGAAGTGCAGTGTTCGAACCATCGACAGTTTCGCTTACTGTTCTATGTTTTATCTTGGATAGAAAGAGCAACAGTTCAGGGTGCACTTCTCAGAGCTTTCTCTTCACGTCCTTCATCTTCTCGGGATCCTGTACGACGTCCCGAGAGAGTGAAGGATGTGAAAATGAAGCTCTCAGAAGTACACCCTGAACAGTTGCTCTTTCTGTCCAAGATAAAACATACAACAGTAATCGAAACTATCGATGGTTCCGAACACTACATTTCACATACACTGTAAACACAGACACACATCATCACAAAAATAAAATTTGGGCAGCACCTCCTTTGTATATCAGATCATCGCTTATAACCCAGCGTAGGTATATTTGTCATCCCCGTCACAGATATCATCATAATTAAGTCTCCCATCATAACAGTCTACAACTAATAGATAAATAACAATCTCCCATCATAACAGTCTACAAATAAATATCATACATGTACTCAATAAAAATACCAACAAATTAAATATCACAAACATATATGTCCAACAAACATATATGTCCAACAGAGTCAAAAAATAATGAAAATCAGTGTACAGAACGGTCAATGGGCCTATAGGGCCAATACATACAAAGATGATAAAAATATATACTGGATCACTGAGGACCCCTGCCGCGCATCTGGGATAGAATGTACTCATACTGCTCCTGGGTTAGCTGTACCGTAGGGGCAGTAGGAGGCAGTGCAATCTCTGGAGTCGGCGCCGTCGATGGACCAGAAGTACGTATCTGCTCCATCTCTCGCAGTCGCTCACCATGCGCAGCCAGGGTACTCACCATCCTCTGAGTACTCTCCTCAATCGAAGCCGATACCTGAGTGAGTGAGGCAGACATGGTCCTCTGCGATCCCTCCAGCTCGACCTGTCTACGCTCTGTGTGCTGCGTAGACTCGGTGAGCGTGTGCAAGCTGGCAGCTGTAGCCTGCTGCAGACTCATCAGCTCCTGTATACTGCGCTCGACTGCATAAATCGTCCGGTGATCATCGGAGGGTCGGATCGTCGCTCGACCGTATCAGAAATCTACTGCTGCAACTCACGACGCAGCTCGTCGATCTGACGACGAATATCCTGAGCTCGTGACGACGCCTGCGAAGCCGGAGACTGCGCACTGACAAAGGGGGCCCGGGATGACTCTGAAGCCAAATACGCGCCGTAGGATCCCGTACCGTAGTACGTACCCTTCTAAAGACCGCCAACGGCGGTCATCCAGAGGTCGTCCGGCGATGGAGCTGTAGGCGGCTGGAAGGAAGTACCAGCCCCTCCCTCTGCTGGCGCACTAGCAGCAGCAGCCTCCTCCTCATGTAGCCGAACAAACTCGGCCTAGAACAATGTTTGCTAACGTGTAAGTGTTTGCTAAAGTCTATATTGATATATATTTTCCTGTTTTCTAAATTATAGTAAATTAATATAAAGAATAGAACGTACATATGCCTGTGTCGCCCTCTCCAGCCCTCCGATGGGTGACCAGGAAGACGGTCACCATGTTCGGGTCCTCACCCTTTTTAATTGTTAAAATATATTATCTATTATTAGTATTAAACATTCTATCGAACTATATATAAATTAATGTCCGTCATAGAAAACGTACCAGAAGACGAAAATGCTCCGTCATCGGAATGGAGCCACTACACCACTTACTGGCGCTCGACCGCGCCACCTTGGCCTTGTCAGACCGTTCCTGGTACCTAGCCTCGACGAATCTAGCCTTCATCGCAGTCCACTGCTCTGGCGTGATCCAACCATGGATCGGCTTTCCAGAGCGATCACGAGACTTCTGGTCGTGGATCGCATCACGGATGAGCTTGCCTGCGACGACAGAAAATTGGGCCTCGATCTTTGCCGCCCGGTGTGGTGGATAGAAATAGGTCCTCTACAAGAAGTAAAATAGAAAAGTTATATAATATACACAAATGATTATTAAAATTTAAAAATAAATAAATTTTTTACCTTGAAGTGGGCCAACCAAATGACCTTCCTATCTGCGGGAGCATCTGAGTTGTTAATCCAAGGCCCACCATAGTTCTGCCTCAAAAATAACCCCAGCTGTCTCTGTACTGCAGGAGGCCGATATCTATACAATAATAATTTTCATGAATATATATGTACATATAATCATTTGAGAAATCTATATTAACTAATTAACTTACTTCGTAGGCCCGTCCGTCCAAATCTCCATACGCGTCTCGCCCGGGGGAGCACATGGAGGGTCGCTCTCACCTCCTGCCTGGGCAGGATCAGTCTGATCGCCGTCCTCCATATGCTCGGCGTCGGCTCCCCCCATGGAGCCGTCGGCAGGAGGAATGCTGGACGCGGGATCAGGAATGCTGGACGCAGGATCAAGAATACTGGATGCGGAATCAGGAACGCTGGACGACGAGGGAGGAGTCGCCAACCTGTTGGAACTGCCCTGTCCCGGTAATGGACCGGGAACAGAACGGTACAATGGCGTACTCGGAGATGAGGATGAGGGTACGTAATCTCCATCCCCAGCCCGAGGCTGACGAGACTGCCTAATATAAAATCCTCCGCGTCGTCCAGATGGTCTAGTCATACCTGATAATAACATATGACAATAAAACAAAAATACATATTTATATGATAGACATCACAGATTTTTAAAAAATATCATAGTCACAGATAAAAGTGTCACTAAAGTGTCACAGATTTATATGATAAAAGTGTCACTAAAGTGTCAAATATGATGATAAAACAAACGTACAGATTTAATCCTCTTCTGAAAATTCATCTAGTTCGTTTAGCTCATATTCTTCTTCTTCTTCCTCCTCCTCTACATCTT
Source organism: Iris pallida (assembly GCA_029216955.1). NCBI lineage: Eukaryota > Viridiplantae > Streptophyta > Magnoliopsida > Asparagales > Iridaceae > Iris > Iris pallida. The sequence continues at coordinate 2,471,530 of JANAVB010004797.1, read as the reverse complement.
CACTTTCATCTGCATCTTCCTCTTCAGATAATTTTACTTCTTCTACACAATTAGATGTGTAATGAGGAACTTCCGTCGTGTCCACTTCTATAATATTTGTTACAAGAGGTAGTTCATCCTCTTGATAAGCTATATCGTCAACCTCAAAGGTATTTCTAGCTTTGGTCTTGCATACTGCCCACCAGTTCGACGTTGTTGTTCCCCGTTTAGGATAACTTGTGAAGTACACGAGCTGAGCCTGACTTGATAGGACAAATGGTTCATAGGCTTGATATCAACGCCGATAGTTTATATCAACAATACCGTGCTTGTTTACTTTCCAACCTTGACCTTCAATCGGATCAAACCAATCATACCTGAATAACACAATCTTAGCAAGCTCTATTCCATAACTATATGTCAGCCCCACGATCTCCCGTAGCACGCCATAGAAATCGTTGCCCGCATCAACATCTTTGTAGTTCGAAGATCTGATACACAAATAGCTGTTTTTGGTGGAGTCGAGATCCACAAAGTTGTCTCTGATCGGGCAAGTTGTTGACTTGAACCTAAACCCATTAACACAGTAGCTTGGCTATATTTTTTCAGCATAAATTGGTCCCTTGGCTAGCGTTCTAATAGACTCATTCTCAAGTCTTGCGTATGGACGATCAACCTAAATACCACGAAAGAAGAAATTAAGCTCATTCTCAATCAAGTGCATATACAGAAAGGTAATTACAGAGTTCTCAAGTCTTACATATGCACTCAACCATGATGGAAAATAATGCCTCATTTCTTGTTCTAGTTCTTTTTCTGTTATGTGTGGCCTACCTGACCTCACATCATCATTAAATATGCTGAAAACAACATCGTTCAATTAATGTAATAGTATAATAATCAACACTATTAAAATAATGTAGACGTATTAATTACTTACCCCTCCAGTTTCTTTACTTCCTCCTCGTCGCAGTTGAGTAATACATACACCTGAGCAGCCCTTAGCTCATCATCGTTCAGATATCTCTTCTTCATTTTACCCGATGGCTTTCCTGGAGCATTGAATACCTTCAGTATTGTATCATTACTTTTATGATCTCCGTCGTCGTTTCTAGAAGCTCTCGTTCTATTAGTTGCAACATGAGGCTTGAAATACATCGAACAAAAGTTTGTAATCTCCTCGAGAATATAGGCTTCACAAATAGAACCTTCGACCCGTGCCTTATTTTTCACCTTTCTTTTTAGGTGATTCAAATGTCGCTCGAACGGGTACATCCATCGATATTCGACGGATCCACCAACACGTGCCTCATAGGATAGATGAATCGGCAAATGCTCCATAGAGTCGAAGAATCCAGGAGGAAACACCCTCTCTAGCTTGCACAGTGTTACCGCAATGTCCTTCTCTTGCTTTTCTAGACGATCAACGAGCAATTTCTTAGAACAAAGATCCCTGAAGAATATGCTAAGCTCCGTCAATGGATCCCAAACTGCCTGCGGTAAGAATTTTCGAAATGCAATTGGAATTAACCTCTCCATGAATACGTGACAGTCGTGGCTCTCCATACCCGTCAATTTGTTTTTCTTCGGATCGAAACATCTTCTCAGATTTAACACATATCCGTCCAAAATTTTTAGGCCCTGGATCCACCAACAAAATCTCACTTTATCCTCCTTGTCCAGCGAGAAAATTGACTTCGGCAGAAACTGTTTTCCATTCTGCTCTATCAAATGCAACGCAGGGCGTTTGCATATTTCTTCTAAGTCCAACCTGGCCTTGGGATTGTCTTTCGTTTTTCCCGTTACGTCCATCACAGTATTAATTATGTTATCAAACATATTCTTCTCAATATGCATGACATCAAGATTATGTCTGATCAGATTGGTACTCCAGTATGGCAGATCCCAGAATATGCTCCTCTTTGTCCAGTTATGATCTCTACCAAATCCATCGCACTTGTACCCAGTTGTAGGATCTTCGATAGCACTTGGAAAATCTCTAACCTCCTCCTATATCGTGGCTCCGCACCACCTTGGCGGTGGATCACCCTTCTCTACAACGTCGACACGAAATGCATTCCTGTTCCTTCTGAACGGATGATCTTTTGGCAGAAATTGCCGATGACAATCAAAGAAGCATGGTTTTCCTCCATGTTTCAAGCATAAAGCCTTACTACGGTCCATGTAATACGGACAAGAGAGACGGTCGTGAGTGCTCCATCCAGATAACATTCCATAGGCCGAAAAGTCGTTGATGGTCCACATAAGGGTTGCCTTCATCTGAAAATTCTGCTTCCTGAAAACATCGTACGTGTTAGCGCCTACTTCCCATAACTGATTCAACTCATCTATCAAAGGCTGTAAGTACACATCAATGTTCCTCTTGGGATTGTTCGGACCAGGAATTATAACGGTTAGAAATATGTACTGAGTCTTCATGCACATCCAAGGCGGTAGGTTATAAGGAGTGACAATCATAGGCCAACACGAATACTGGGATCCCGAAAGACCAAAAGGAGTAAAACCGTCAGAAGATAGCCCCAACCTGACATTACGCAGATCTGAAGCAAAATCAGGATACACTCGATCAAAGTGCTTCCACGCTTCTCCATCGGATGGGTGATCCAACACTCCTTCAATATGTTCTCGCATGTGCCAACTCATATTTTCGGCCGTCTGTTTCACCATAAATAATCTTTGCAACCGCGACGTTAAAGGCAAGTAGTGCATTGAATCGGTCGGTCTTCTTGCACCGACAGACCTTCCTGTACTAGTTGTCTTATAGCGATCAGCACCACAAAATCTGCACACATCTGCGTCCTTGTCATCTTTGTAGTACAACATGCACCCATTGCGACAAGAATCGATTTTCTCGTATCCCATCCAGAGCGATCTCACCATCCTCTTAGACCGGTAGAAGTCTTTAGGCAACTTAGCACCCTCAGACAATATTTCTATAAGCAACTCCATAAAACGGTTGTAGCAATCTTGCGACATGTTAAAATCGGACTTTATACTCAACAATCTTGTAAACACCTCCAACGGTGAATGATCCTCACAACCAGGATATAATGGAGTCCTTGCATTCTCCAGCAACTCCATGAACTGTGCAGCATCGACGTTCGGTGCCTCCTCAGGTGCATCATGATCGTCCGGATCGAAACTAGGCCCCATCGCATCAAAAATTATGTTCACCAACCCATCGTCGTAAGCAGCGTTGTTGTGGACATCCACATAAGACTCATACTCCGATGCTAAAGACACAAGTTCTCCGTGCGCGCTCCACTGATAGTAATTCAGCGTGAAACCCTTCGAGTATAAATGATACGTGACTTCCACTTCTGGATGATATTTCAAGTTGCGATATCTCACACACGGACACTTAATTTTGGTACCGTCCATGTACTGAGGGAATGCCTTGACAAACTGCAGGAACTGCTATACACCCTCTATGAATTCATCTCACACACCGCACATGTCATCAGGACGACGGTTGTACATCCACGAACGATTCCGTAAGTAGTAATTCATATCCATATCCAATTGAGGATAATTCTGTAAGATAGATACATGCACATTGCAGTTAGTGAATGAATGTTAAGACAGTTTAGATATGAGTGCGCAACATAAATTGTTCATTCATTCCACATATTACAAACAAAGGATTTGAAGGAATAAACAAAAACAACTATTGTGGGACTAAAACAACTGTCTTGTGTCAAAGTGTCATATCTGATAGACCGATACTAATCCGATACGGTCGATACTAATCCGATACCGATTCTGATACTCATCCCAACTGTCCAATATCGACCCTTTGGGTCTACAAGAGTTACTTCACCCAGTTTGTCAAGAAAGGTAAAACTTTTTAAATTTAATATCCAATATCGACCCTTTGCCCTGTGCTTGAGCAGTATCCTAACTCAAACTATCTATCCTAACTAATAAATTAATATCCTACTTTAACATCTACTAACTCTCATATTCCTTCTAACATAAACTAATATCCTAATCTAAACTAACCCTTTAACTGAAACTAATATCTAAACAATGCTAATCATGAACTAACACCCTAACCTGGAAGTCCACACTGCTCAAGTACAGGCTAAAGGCCAAGTTATAAGGCAAAATGCAGGCAACTGTCTGTAGCTACAAGGCAAAACCAAATGTTGACGGTATATATACCGTCAACATTTAAAAAGTTTACTTGTCTTGACAAAATGAGTGAAGTAACTCTTATAGACCGAAAGGATACTCTATACACTCTATGTAATACGATATACCAATCATACCTACACTTCTAGGATACTCTTTCCACTGTAGTAATGAATTGCTCTTACTAATGATGCTCTTAGGTAACATATTTAACAAATGAGATTTTCATGTTGCACTTACGCATTTGTAGCTATAAACTGCTTGAGCAACAACATATAGGTATGGGAATCGGTATCGGACTATTCCTATGAGTATTGGTATCAACGATATCAGTAGTAGACTTACTAGCTAGGGTTTTGGTCAAACTCTAGTCCACAAGTTCAATTAGCCTATTGGGTTCATTTCTAGGTAATCCTATAGATATATCAGGGTATAGGCTAAGGTACACTAGGTCAAGCACATATGTATACCATATATATACAATAACATATATATATATATATATATATATATATATATATATATTTTATATAAAATATATATATATATATATATATATATATATATATATATATATAAATATATATATATATATATATATATATATATATATATATATATATATATATCCTATCATAAAAATACATATATCCTCTCAAAAAAATACATATATATATATATATATATATATATATATATATATATATATATATATATATATATATATATATATATATATATATATACATATATCCTTTCAAATCCAAATATAGCAAGCCCCTATATATCATAACCTTACCCCACATGAATCACATGCATATATAATCTCAGCTATATATCACTACTCTACATATATGAACTAAATATACCAAGCCAACACATTTCTATTTCACATACATATATCTCAGGAAACTGAGTATACAACCAACAACTTCTAAACATTCAATTTAACTCAAACCCCCAACTCAACTCACACTCAACAAACTAAACCCAACCTTGTATATCAGAAATTCCAAACTCAATCTCAGGAAAACTTGAGATTGCATTTCAACTGCCAAACCCCACAACCTAAATAAAATCCAAAACATGTCAAGAGGGGTCGTATGTGTTTGTGTGCATACAAATGTGTCCAAGGGTCGTGTCAGTGTCCAAACAACTACACAGACAGTGGGTGTGTGTGGGGTGGAGGAGGAGGAGGAGGAGGGAGAGGAGTTTATTAGGTTAGGGTTTACCTGAGCTCGAGGAGGAGGAGCTCGACGGAGGGGGGGGGTAGGGGTCGCCGGAGGGGGAGGGAGTCGCCGGGGGGGGGGGGGGGAGGGGAGCTCGAGTGAAAATTAGAATTTTCGAGTGAGGGGAAAAAAATGAAACGCTGTGCCCTAAGTAAAAATGTCAGCGACGTCAAGAGAGGCCGTCGCTAACCGTCACAAAATTTTAATAGATGGCGACATATTTTAATAATATGTCGCTGAACGTCGCTATTCAGTGACGTAATTTAACTCCTGTCGCTGAACGTCGCAAGTCAGCGACGTTTTGTGATGTTTATATAAAGCAGTCGCTATATTCCATAGTTAGTGACGACATTTTATGCCGTCGCTAAATTACGTCGCTAATAGATCATATTTTAGTAGTGATGGTGGGGGTGGAGGCAGTGGTACATTCCCTTCCGGTGGCATGATAGTGGTCTGTCCAGCCTGGCTGCCTGGGGTGCTACGATCTCTGGGTACTCCGTCGGCGGTGTCGAGGTAGGCTGCGACTGTCCCGGCTGGTATAGTATTGCTGGAGTCATGGGAGGATTCTGTCCCTCCGGAGTAGCCTCTTCACCAGATGTGAGGGCCAAGGCAGAAGTGCATCCGCTTCTTAAATGCATACCGTTGGCACGAGGAAGATAAGTTGATATTAGGAAAGATTAGATATGAGGTAAATTAAATAATCAAGGAAGTTTTGAAAAGATTGGAAGTCAAGAGGTAGTAATAGTTCTGGATGAGATATTCCTATTCCTATATGCAGGCTTATTGGGCACAGTCATGTAACCCAACAATATTAACGTAGACCTGCATGGGCCACCACAAAAAACATGTAACGCCCCAGTTCCAAAATACGTAGGACCAAGTACGTAAACATGCCAGCTGCACATATACGAAGAATACTCCAATATATGGAATCCTCATATATACACATAAGCTGTAAATAAAATAACCATATGCCAGAAATATATAATCTAATCTCATCACAACTCAACACAGAGGATAATAGAGTCCAAATAAATAAATAAGAATAACAAAAGATAGTCGGGTGAACATGCTCACTCCAAACAGCTATGAAGAATAGTCTCATAAGATCGGAGTCCAACCTCCACAAAATAGAAAGAAAAGAGATGTAAAAATAATGTCCACTAATGTCTCAAATAAAGAATATACTAGAAATCAGTAGGGTCTGCCTCGTCATCAATGTAGGATAGCTCCAACGCCGCTCCGTACTCCTGTGGAAAATCGTCTAAACCTGGAGAGATAACCAGGTCCTCAGAGGGACGTAGCAAGATACAAGAAAAATACCATGCCATACAAAATGTGATAATAAAATAAGAGAAAAAGGTATGCATGCAATCGGGCTCCTGACCATTCTACTGTGAATATGCTGTTTGAGATACAATCCTTCGACGCATGAGCCCTGGCTGTAAATGGGATCGGCATAGTTCCTGTAGAGGGCACCAGGGGCCAACGTCCATAACGCTCTGGAAGCGTCAGAGGGCACATGTACAAGGGCTACGTCCATAACGCTCTGGAAAACGTCAGAGGGCGCCTGGAGCCTGCGTCTCCAGAGGAGCGCACAAGTAATCAGGGAAGTGTAAAGAAGCCCATACGTCAGGTATTATTTTCCCCACCCAATGCCTAGTATCATCATCTCCATGACTGATATGAACCTCTAGTAACCGCCAAGTCTTCTAACATGCAATTCTATTGGCAGTTACTCATATCCGTCGCACGCTCCATACGTGTCGGTGGCCAGTCGACTACGCGGGTACGTGTCCTACATGTGACTCACAACACGTGGTAAGCAAGTGTCAAGGCCGTATGAGATATACCAATACCTCATTATCAATGGGAGGTCACTAGACTAAGTCAATGTAAGAGAAATAAATAAAAGCGAAAAAATGACCGATAGAGTCGCTTGCACCCAAGTGTGACTTGGACGCACAGTTTAAATATCAAGAAATAAGAAATGCTAAAAATAACAACTGAACATAAGAAATATAATAATCACAGAGTAAGGTGGCAAGGTATCTTGCCTGATGGTGCAAAATGGCAAGTCTAGGAAATCATAATGTCAGCCAAGAAATGTCACAATCTCTAAACAACTTCGGATGCTGAAACAAATATAAAAATGCACTCGGTGTAAAAGATATACCTAGAAAATGCCTGTCCAAAAGTCTAATTCTGGAACAGGGGCAAAATCGTAATTCCGGATCAAAACGATGTCCACCGTTGGACCCGCTTTGCACCGAAATGCGTGCCAAAGTCTATGGTCCCTAAAGTCGTCAAACTACATGTCTACGAGTTCAGTTTGAGGAGAGGAACTCAACGGTATGTCCAGTTTTGGATTTCGATGAGCCGTATACAAAATTGCCCGTTTGAGTGGGTCGCGGGCCCGCCAAAAAGGGTTCCGATTCGACCTTCTCAGAATCGAACCAAACTTGGCACACAGGACCAAAATTTTGATCCGGATCTGTTGGCGCAAGTTTCGTCTTGAATCGACAACTGTACACGAAGTTAGGGCAAAGTTTGTAAATTGGCGATACGGAGGTATCTCGACGGATACAGACTGATTTCGTCGCGCACACACGACGAAACTGAGTTCCGTCAGTTCCCACACGTCGGCAACGTCCATACGCGCCTTTCGATGTGTATAGCGCATGACTACGTCGCCCGGTTTGTCGGGGCGCATGCCATATTGGACAAAATTTAGAAAATTAATATAAATTAACACAGGTTTTTTCTCAACTTTAACATCAATTTACTTTTTACACGTTAATCGAAACGACGATCCAGAAGATGCGTTGCGATCTCGGTTATGTTTTCTTTTACTGTTTTCAATTATTTTCTACAATTCTTTACTGGATAGCAAGAAAATTGGCCGACAAGTAGTTATTTTACAAGAGTTTTTAGTATTACAGGAAACATGTTTTTCTTCAACTTTGTCTCGATTTTTCGAGCAAGTTGATGGGTTGCTTCGAATCCACCTGGAGGATCTCTACGAGGGTCAAGTCTACTTTCCAGAAAATCTTTCGGATCAAAAATCGGTGCTACGAGTAAAAAGTTACGTCGTAGGGAAGTAGGGTACCTTGAGTGGGAAAACTGCTCCGTGGGTGATACGGGGCTGACTTCGGATGCTCCGTTCGTCGCGCACAAGACTCCGTTGCTGGTAAAACGAACTCGTAGGCGAAGAGGGTAGGATAAGCCGCAACTTTCATTTTGGAAGTTTAGGGTTTTGAGGTTTGTGAAAAAAGTTATATATATAACAAGTCGGGTCCACTCCTAATGCTAATAGCATTTGGATTAATAAGTTCTCACAGGTTCGGTTGCTGGTGCATATACGTGCGCGCGCGGGGGCTCCTTTTTGCTATAGTGGATTTTTTTTTTTTGGGGGGGGGGGGGGGGGGGGGGGGAGGGGCGGCCCACTTAAGTGGGTGGGCTAATTATATATATATATATATATATATATATATATATATATATATATATATATATATATATATATATATATATATTTCTTTTAACTTCTTTAAATGTTTACATTAGCACTTAAGTGCAATTGGCTCAGCCATGGCCGCCCCTTGCTGGGGTGTGGCCGGCCCCACTCTTTTTAAAATTTTTTTTTTACATGTATATATATATATATATATATATATATATATATATATATATATATATATATATATATATATATATATATATATATATATATATATATATATATATATATTTTTTTTTTTCGTTGAAACCAATGAATATATATATATATATATATATATATATATATATATATATATATATATATATATATATATAATATATATTATATATATATATATATATATATATATATATATATTTATATTTATATATATATTAAGCTAGCAAAATCATCTAAAAAATTTACGATAAATTTCTAAAAATCCTAGATTTAATTATATTCCTTATTTAATAGAAATACGCACATACACACATATAATAATATATAATAATATATATATATATATATATATATATATATATATATATATATATATATATATATATATATATATATATATATATATATATATACATTAATTATACTATAAACTAGTAGCATATAAATCCATAACTAATGAAATACATAACAAAAAATTAATTAAATTATAAAAATCTAATATAAATTATGGGGGTTTACATCCTACCCAACTTAAGGAAATTTTCGTCCTCGAAATTAAACTAAGGTAGGGGGGTCGAATGCATTGCAAGAATGAACTATTAAGGACTAACATGGGCAAGGATTACCTTGGTTGTCGAACAAATGCGGGTAACGATTTCGAATGTCGTCCTCGCGCTCCCAAGTAGACTCCCCCTGGCGAGTGATGCTTCTATGCCACGCAAACCAATGGAATAGATTGATTCCGCAACGCCTTCACTCGACGATCAAGAATGCCTACTGGTTGCTCTTCGTACGACAAGCTCGGTCCAACTGTGATCTCGGAGTGATCAAGCACATGATTGCTGTCCGCCACGTAGCTCCTCAGCTGAGATACATGGAATACGTCATGCACTTCCTCTAGTGATGGTGGCAAGGCCAATCTATAGGCAACCTCTCCACACGTTCTAAGACATCCAAAGACCCGATGTACCTTGGACTCAACTTGCCACGTCCTCCGAATCGAATCGTGCCTCTAGTGGGGGATATCTTCAAGAACACATGGTCACCCTCTTTGAACTCCAAGGGTCGGCGACGATTATCTGTCCACTGCTTCTGACGATCCTGTACTGCTTGCAGGTGGCCCTGAATTTTCTTCACTGTCTCCACTGTGCTCAAGACTAACTCGGGACCCAATAGCCGTCGCTCTCCTATGTCGCTCCAACAAACAGGAGACCGACACTTCCTACCATACAATGCTTCAAACGGAGCCATCTGAATGCTCGCTTGATAGCTATTGTTGTAGAAAAACTCAACAAGATGAAGATGGTCCTCACATGAACCCCCAAAGTCAAGCATACACGCTCTCAACATATCCTCTAGCGTCTAAATAGTGCGCTCTGACTGGCCGTCTGTCTGAGGATGGTATGTCGTGCTAAACTTCAATCGGGTGCCCAAACTCTCTTGTATGATCTTCCAAAAGTGCAAGGTGAATCTCGAGTCGCGGTCCGACACAATACTAATAGGCACACCGTGTAATCTCACAATCTGCTCCATATACATTTTTGCCAATACCTCTATCGACTGGCCCACTTTGAAAGGTAAGAAATGGGCTGACTTCGTAAGTCAATCAACAATCACCCATACTGCGTCACATCCCCTAGAACTCCAAGGAAAACCCGTGACGAAATCTATAGTGACGTGCTCCCACTTCTACTCGGGAATGGGTAGCGGCTGCAATAATCCGGCCATCCTCTGGTGCTCCGTCTTCACTTGTTGACATACCAAACACTTGGCAACGAAACGAGCTACTTCGTGCTTCATTTCGTGCCACCAATGATATTGTCGTAAGTCGCGGTACATCTTGGTTCCTCCGGGATGAATGGAGTATGTCGAACTGTAACCCTCTACCATAAGCTCCTGCCGTAGCTCTCTATTGGGAACATAAATGCGATCACCACATCGCAATGTCCCATCGGAATGGATCCTCAATCCCGTCTGCTCTCCTGCTTCATTCCTCTCTCTGAGCTGCCGAAATCTGGCATCATTGGGCAATGCTGCCTTGATGCGCTCTACCAATGATGATTGCACTTGGAGGTTGGCTAATACGCCATCTGCTCCAGGTAATACTACCTCAATGCCAAGCTGCTCCAAGTCTCTAATCAACTCCTTCTGCGTAGTCAAAAAGTGTGCCATGGGCTTGCGGCTTAATGCGTCTGCCACGACATTAGCGTTGCCCGGATGATAATGAAGCTCGATCTCGTAATCTTTCATCAACTCCAACCAATGTCGCTGCCGCATATTCAACTCTTTTTGTGTGAACACGTACTTGAGGCTCTTATGATCAGTGTAGATATCGACCTTCTCTTCGTACAAGTTGTGTCTCCATAGCTTCAAGGCAAAGATAATCGCTGCGAGCTCTAGATCGTGGGTCGGATAATTTTTCTTGTGCACCCTCAACTGTCGCGATGCATATGCTACTACACGACCGTGCTGCATCAATACACATCCTAATCCTTTTCCGGATGCGTCGCTGTAGATCACAAATCCTTCCGGGATCGATGGTAGTGTCAAGATCGGTGCTGTGGTCAATCATTTCTTCAACTCATCAAATACGGCTTGACACTCGTCTGTCCATACAAACTTCTGATCCTTGCAAGTTAATCGAGTCATAGGCCCCGCTATTCGAGAGAAATATTTTACGAACCGTCGGTAGTAACCCGGAAGTCCGAGGAAACTTCTAACCTCAGAAGCTGATATAGGAACGGGCCATGAATTGACTGCTGTGATCTTCTCTGGGTCCACTGATATACCATCACCCGTAACAATATGACTAAGAAATGATACCTCCTTGAGAAAGAAATCACACTTGCTAAGTTTCGCGAAAAGTCGCTCATTCCTCAATGTTCCCAAAACTATCCGTAGATGCTGCTCATGCTCCTCTTGACTCTTGGAGTAAATCAAGATATCATCTATAAAGACTACTACAAATTTGTCCAAGTACTGGTGAAAGATCTTGTTCATTAAATTCATGAAGACTGCGGGAGCATTGGTTAAACCGAAAGGCATGACCAAGAACTCGTAGTGTCCATACCTTGATCGAAAAGCTGTCTTTGCAATGTCTTCCTTCCGAACCTTCAATTGGTGATAGCCCGATCGTAAGTCAATCTTGGAGAATATTTTTGCTCCACTCAATTGATCAAATATATCGTCTATACGCGACAAGGGATACTTATTCTTCACCGTCACTGCATTCAATGCTCTGTAGTCGATGCACATGCGCACTGTCCCGTCTTTCTTAGGTACAAAAAGAACGGGTGCTCCCCACGGTGACGCACTGGCACGAATAAAGCCTTTCTTCAATAAGTCATCAATCTGCATTTTCTTCTCTACCAACTCTTTGGGCGGTAGCCGATAAACTCGAGATGAGATAGGCTCGGCTCCCGGAATAAGCTCAATAGAAAACTCAATATCTCGGTCAGGTGGCAGTCCTGGCAATTCCTCGGGAAATACATCTTCGAACTCGGTGATAATAGGATGCTGAGGGGTGTCATGCTTCATCATATGAGTCCCCGATGCGGGTGTATCACAACTCTCTCCGTTTTCTTTGGTGAACTCAAACTCCTCCACATTCGGTGGTCTAAAGATAATATTGCTCCTATGGCAGTCTATGAGAGCGAAATGCTGGCTCAACCAGTCCATTCCAAGAACCACATCAAATATCGACATAGGGAATACAAGAAGTCGTGCCATCATCTCTCTGCCACTTATCACTACAGGACAAAGTCTACAAACACCACTAACAGTTACAACTCCTCCTCCAGTGAGGATTTTAACATTCTTAGCTAAGGGTGTGATGGGAATGCTGTGTCTAGTGGCAAAACTAGTGACTATAAATGATTGAGTGGCTCCAGTATCAAATAATATAATAGCAGGAAAAGATGCAACTAAAACTATACCTGCTATAACCTCTGCCTCTGTCTCTATATCGTCAATAGCAAGTGAGAATACCTGTCCATAATTCTGTTTGGGCCCTGAGCTCTGGCCTTGTTGTACTGTACGCCATGAGGAGGCAATGGTGGACGAGGTGCTCCTGCTACAGGCCGTGGTACTGGAAGAGCTGGGGCTATAGGCCTCGGGTTCTGCCGAGCATGTACTATCGCCTGTTGCTCCGGACAGTCCTTGAGCATGTGCTGATTGGATCCATATCTCAATCATAATCTAAGGCGAGTCCTGCAGTCGTTCTGGAGATGTCCTTGCTTTCCGCAGTAATGGCAAACAGGCTTCTGATAAGGTGAGGGCCTCTGCTGGAACTGTCCTGTGGCTCTCCTAATAGGTCCACTCTGAGTAGCTCGGGCTGGTGTAACTGCTGGTGTATGACGTCTCGAGGTCTGCTGCTGCTCCTTACGAAAAATCTCCTGAGTACGAGCTTCTTCCAGGACAGCTGAACGGGAGACTCGATTCTGGGTAGTCGTATAAGACTTGAGCTCTGGTGCAAGCCCCTGGTGAAATCTCCTCGCCTTCTCTAACTCCGTCGGAATCAATCCCGCACCAAAGCGACTCAGGCGATTGAAATCTGAGTCATACTCATCGACTGTCATATTTCCTTGCTTTAGATGAAGGAACTGGTCATAAAGACCATCTCGTACATGAATAGGGAAGAACCTCTCATAAAACGCATCATAGAACTGCTTCCAGGTGATCCCAGTGCCTAATCGTCTCTCTTCTGCCTTCCACCAGTGGTGAGCATTATCTTCTAACAGTAGGTCCACTGCTGTCATCCAATCTCGAGCTAGCAACTGGGATGCCTTCAGTAGCTTCTCTGTACTTATAAGCCACTGTGATACCTCTAATGGCTTCTCCGTTTCTCTAAAGGCCTTGGGGTTCATATCTGTAAAATTCTTGATAGAGCCTTCATAAGGATGCAGAGCTGGTGCTGGTACTGGAGGTGGTGGTGGAGGTCTAGCTAATGCTGCCATAATCGTCTGTCTCATCAGCTCAGTCTGCTGCCACTGAGCCTGCATCATGGCGTACATAAACTGAGAAGTAGGGCTCCCATCAGTCGGTGGTGGAGGCATCTGAGGTCTCGACTGTAGGGGAAACTGCTGAGGAAATGGTGGTGGTGGAGGCAGTGGTACATTCCCTTCCGGTGGCATGATAGTGGTCTGTCCAGCTTGGCTGCCTGGGGGTGCTACGATCTCTTGGTACTCCGTCGGCGGTGTCGTGGTAGGCTGCGACTGTCCCGGCTGGTATGGTGTTGTTGGAGTCATATGAGGATTTTGTCCCTCCGGAGTAGCCTCTTCACCAGATGTGAGGGCCAAGACAGAAGTACGTCCGCTTCTTAAATGCATACCGTTGGCACGAGGTATAAGTTGATATTAGGAAAGATTAGATATGAGGTAAATTAAATAATCAAGGAAGTTTCGAAAAGATTGGAAGTCAAGAGGTAGTAATAGTTCTGGATGAGATATTCCTATTCCTATATACAGGCTTGTTGGGCACAGTCATGTAACCCAACAATATTAACGTAGACCTGCATGGGCCACCATAAAAATATGTAATGCCCCAGTCCCAAAATACGTAGGACCAAGTACGTGAATATGCCAGCTGCACATATACGAAAAATACTCCAATATATGGAATCTTTATATATGCACATAAGCTATAAATAAAATAATCACAGGCCAGAAATATATAATCTAATCTCATCACAGCTCAACACAGAGGATAATAGAGTCCAAATAAATAAATAAGAGTATCAAAGATAGCCGGGTGAAAATGCTCACTCGAAACAGCTATGAAAAATAGTCTCATAAGATCGGAGTCCAACCTCCGCAAAATAGAAAGAAAAGAGATGTAAAAATAATGTCCACTAATGTCTCAAATAAAGAATAGACTAGAAATCAGTAGGGTCTGCCTCGTCATCAATGTAGGATAGCTCCAACGCCGCTCCGTACTCCTGTAGAAAATCGTCTAAACCTGGAGAGATAACCAGGTCCTCAGAGGGACATAGCAAGATACAAGAAAAACACCATGCCATATAAACTATGATAATATAATAAGAGAAAAAGGTTTGCATGCAATCGGGCTCTTGACCATTCTACTGTGAATATGCTGTTTGAGATACAATCCTTCGACGCATGAGCCCTGGCTGTAAATGGGATCGGCATAGTTCCCGTAGAGGGCACCAGGGGCCAACGTCCATAACGCTCTGGAAGCGTCAGAGGGCACCATGTGCAAGGGCTACATCCATAACGCTCTGGAAAACGTCAGAGGGCGCCTGGAGCCTGCGTCTCCAGAGGAGCGCACAGGTAATCAGGGAAGTGTAAAGAAGCCCATACGTCAGGTATTGTTTTCCCCATCCAATGCCTAGTATCATTATCTCTATGACTGATATGAACCTCTAGTAACCGCCAAGTCTTCTAACATGCAATTCTATTGGCAGTTACTCATATCCGTCGCACGCTCCATACGTATCGGTGGCTAGCCGACTACGCGAATACGTATCCTACATGTGACTCACAACACGTGGTAAGCAAGTGTCAAGGCCATATGAGATATACCAATACCTCATCATCAATGGGAGGTCACTAGACTAAGTCAATGTAAGAGAAATAAATAAAAGCGAGAAAAACGACCGATAGAGTCGCTTGCACCCAAGTGTGACTTGGACGCACAGTTTAAATATCAAGAAATAAGAAATGCTGAAAATAACAACTAAACATAAGAAATATAATAATCACAGAGTAAGGAGGCAAGGTATCTTGCCTGATGGTGCAAAATGGCAAGTCCAGGAAATCACAATGTCAGCCAAGAAATGTCACAATCTCCAAACAACTTCGGACGCTGAAACAAACATAAAAATGCACTCAGTGTAAAAGATATACCTAGGAAACGCCTGTCCAAAATTCTAATTCTGGAACAGGGCCAAAATCGTAATTCCGGGTCAAAACGATGTCTGCCGTTGGACCCGCTTTGCACCAAAACGTGTGCCAAAGTCTATGGTCTCTAAAGTCATCAAACTACATGTCTACGGGTTCAGTTTGAGGAGAGGAACTCAATAGTATGTCCAGTTTTGGATTCCGATGAGCCGTGTACAAAATCGCCCGTTTGAGTGGGTTGCTGGCCCGCCAAAAAGGGTTTCGATTCGACCTTCTCAGAATCGAACCAAACTTGGCACACAGGACCAAAATTTCGATCCAGAACTGTTGGCGCAAGTTTTGTCTCGAATCGACGACTATACACGAAGTTAGGGCGAAGTTTGTAAATTAGCGATACGGGGGTATCTCGACGGATACGGACTGATTTCGTCGCACACACGACGAAACTGAGTTCCGTCAGTTCCCACACGTCGGCAATGTCCATATGCGCCTTTCGATGCATATAGCGTGCGACCACGTCGTCCGGTTTGTCGGGGCGCACGCCATATCGGACAAAATTTAGAAAATTAATATAAATTAACACAGGTTTTTCCTCAACTTCAACATCAATTTACTTTTTACATGTTAATCGAAACGACGATCCAGAAGATGCGTTGCGATCTCGGTTATGTTGTCTTTTACTGTTTTCAATTAGTTTCTACAATTCTTTACTGGATAGCAAGAAAATTGGCTGACAAGTTATCGTATTACAACAGTTTTTAGTATTACAGAAAACATGTTTTTCTTCAACTTCATCTCGATTTTTCAAGCAAGTTGATGGATTGCTTCGAAATCCACCTGGAGGACCTTGAAGAGGGTCAAGTCTACTTTCCAGAAAATCTTACGGATAGAAAATCGGTGCTACGAGTAAAAATTTACGTCATAGGGAAGTAGGGTACCTTAAGTGGGAAAACTGCTCCGTGGGTGACGCGGGGCTGACTTCGGATGCTCCGTTCGTCGTGCACAAGAATCCATCGCTGGTGAAACGAACTCGTAGGCGAAGAGGGTAGGATCAGCCGCAACTTTCGTTTTGGAAGTTTAGGGTTTTGAGGTTTGTGGGAAAAGTTATATATATAACAAGTCCGGTCCACTCCTAATGCTAATAGCATTTGGATTAATAAGTTCTCACAGGTTCGGGTGCTGGTGCATATACGCGCGCGCACGGGGGCTCCTTTTTGCTACAGTGAATTTTTTTTTTTTTGGGGGGGGGGGGGGGGGCGTCCACTTAAGTGGGTGGCCTATATATATATATATATATATATATATATATATATATATATATATATATATGTAAATTTAAAAAAAAAAGAGTGGGGCCAGCCACACCCCAGCAAGGGGCGGCCATGGCTGAGCCAATTGCACTTAAGTGCTAATGTAAACGTTTAAAGAAGTTAAAAGAATATATATATATATATATATATATATATATATATATATATATATATATATATATATATTCTTTTAACTTCTTTAAACGTTTACATTAGCACTTAAGTGCAATTGGCTCAGCCATGGCCGCCCCTTGCTGGGGTGTGGCTGGCCCCACTCTTTTTTTTTAAATTTACATATATATATATATATATATATATATATATATATATATATATATATATAATTTTTTTTTACAAATATATATATATATATATATATATATATATATATATATATATATATATATATATATAAAATATATATATATATATATATATATATATATATATATATATTTTTTTATATATATATATATATATATATATATATATATATATATATATATTTATATATATATATATATATATATATATATATATATATATATATATATATATATATATATATATATATATATATATATATATATATATATATATATATATGTTAAGCTAGCAAAATCATCTCAAAAATTTACGATAAATTCCTAAAAATCCTAGATTTAATTATATTTCTTATTTAATAGAAATACGCACATGCACACATATAATAATATATATATACACACATACATTAATTATACTAATAAACTAGTAGCATATAAATCCATAACTAATGAAATACATAATAAAAAATAATTAAATTATAAAAATTAAATATAAATTATGGGGGTTTACATCCTACCCAACTTAAGAAAAATTTCGTCCTCGAAATTAAACTAAGGTAGGGGGGTCGAATGCATTGCAATAATGAACTATTAAGGACTAATATGGGCACGGATTACCTTGGTTGTCGAACAAATGCGAGTAACAATTTCGAATGTCGTCCTCGCGCTTCCAAGTAGACTCCCCTGGGAGTGATGCTTCCATGCCACGCGAACCAATAGAATAGATTGATTCCGCAACGCCTTCACTCGACGATCAAGAATGCCTACTGGTTGCTCTTCGTACGACAAACTCGGTCCAACTGTGATCTCGGAGTGATCAAGCACATGATTGCTGTCCGCCACGTACCTCCTCAGCTGAGATACATGGAATACGTCATGCACTCCCTCTAGTGACGGTGGCAAGGGCAATCTATAGACAACCTCTCCAACACGTTCCAAGACATCGAAAGGCCCGATGTACCTTGGACTCAACTTGCCACGTCCTCCGAATCGAATCGTGCCTCTAGTGGGGGATATCTTCAAGAACACATGGTCACCCTCTTTGAACTCCAAGGGTCGGCGACGATTATCTGTCCACTGCTTCTGACGATCCTGTACTGCTTGCAGGTGGCCCTGAATTTTCTTCACTGTCTCCACTGTGCTTAAGACTAACTCGGGACCCAATAGCTGTCGCTCTCCTATGTCGCTCCAACAAACCGGAGACCGACACTTCCTACCATACAATGCTTCAAACGGAGCCATCTGAATGCTCGCTTGATAGCTATTATTGTAGGAAAACTCAACAAGATGAAGATGGTCCTTCCATGAACCACCAAAGTCAAGCATACGTACGCTCTCAACATATCCTCTAGCATCTGAATAGTACGCTCTGACTGGCCGTCTGTCTGAGGATGGTATGCCGTGCTAAACTTCAATCGGGTGTCCAAACTCTCTTGCATGCTCTTCCAAAAGTGTGAGGTAAATCTCGAGTCACGGTCCGACACAATACTAACAGGCACACCGTGTAATCTCATAATCTGCTCCATATATATTTCTGCCAATACCTCAGTCGACTGGCCCACTCTGAAAGGTAAGAAATGGGCTGACTTCGTAAGTCTATCAACAATCACCCATACTGCATCACGTCCCCTAGGACTCCAGGAAAACCTGTGGCGAAATCCATAGTGATGTGCTCCCATTTCCACTCGGGAAAGGGTAGCGGCTGCAATAATCCGGCCGTCCCCTGGTGCTCCGCCTTCACTTGTTGACATACCAAACACTTGGCAACGAAATGAGCTATTTCCTGCTTCATTCCGTGCCACCAATAATACTGTCGTAAGTCGCGGTACATCTTGGTTCCTCCGGGATGAATGGAGTATGTCGAACTGTGAGCCTCTGCCATAAGCTCCTGCCGTAGCTCTCCATTGGAAACATAAATGCGATCACCACATCACAATGTCCCATCGGGATGGATCCTCAATCCCGTCTGCTCTTCTGCTTCAGTCCTCTCTCTGAGTCGCCAAAATCTAGCATCATTGGGCAATGCTACCTTGATGCGCTCTACCAATGATAATTGTACTTGGAGGTTGGCTAATACGCCATCGGCTCCAGGCAATACTACCTCAAGGCCAAGCTGCTCCAAGTCTCTAATCAACTCTATCTACGTAGTCAAAAAGTGTGCCATGGGCTTGCGGCTTAATGCGTCTGCCACGACATTAGCCTTGCCCGGATGATAATGAAGCTCGATCTCGTATCCTTTATCAACTCCAACCAATGTCGCTGTCGCATATTCAACTCTTTTTGTGCAAACACGTACTTGAGGCTCTTATGATCAGTGTAGATATCGACCTTCTCGCCATACAAGTTGTGTCTCCATAGCTTCAAGGCAAAGATAACCGCTACGAGCTCTAGATCGTGGGTCGGATAATTTTTCTCGTGCACCCCTCAACTGTCGCGATGCATATGCTACTACACGACCGTGCTGCATCAATACGCATCCTAATCCTTTCCCGGATGCGTCACTGTAGATCACAAATCCTCCCGGGCCTGATGGTAGTGTCAAGATCGGTGCAGTGGTCAATCGCTTCTTTAACTCATCAAATGCGGCTTGACACTCGTCTGTCCATACAAACTCCTGATCCTTGCAAGTTAATCGAGTCATAGGCCCCGCTATTCGAGAGAAATCTTCCACGAACCGTCGGTAGTAATCCGGAAGTCCGAGAAAACTTCTCACCTCAGAAGCTGATGTGGGAGCGGGCCATGATTTGACTGCTGTGATCTTCTCTGGGTCTACTGATATACCATCACCCGTAACAATATGACCAAGAAATGATACCTCCTTGAGAAAGAAATCACACTTGCTAAGTTTCGCGAAAAGTCGCTCATTCCTCAATGTTTCCAAAACTATCCGTAGATGCTGCTCATGCTCCTCTTGACTCTTGGAGTAAATCAAGATATCATCTATAAAGACTACTACAAATTTGTCTAAGTACTGGTGAAAGATCTTTTTCATTAAATTCATGAAGACCGCGGGAGCATTGGTTAAACCGAAAGGCATGACCAAGAACTCGTAGTGTCCATACCTTGATCGAAAAGCTGTCTTTGCAATGTCTTCCTTCTGAACCTTCAATTGCTGATAGCCCGATCGTAAGTCAATCTTGGAGAATACTTTTGCTCCACTCAATTGATCAAATAGATCGTCTATACGCGGCAAGGGATACTTGTTCTTCACTGTCACTGCATCCAATGCTCTGTAGTCGATGCACATGCGCACTGTCCCATCTTTCTTAGGTACAAAAAGAACGAGTGCTCCCCACGGTGATGCACTGGCACGAATAAAGTCTTTCTTCAATAAGTCATCAATCTGCGTTTTTTTCTCTACCAACTCTTTGGGTGCTAGCCGATAAACTCGAGATGAGATAGGCTCGGCTCCCGGAATAAGCTCAATAGAAAACTCAATATCTCTGTCAAGTGGCAGTCTTGGCAATTCCTCGGGGAATACATCTTCGAACTCGGTGATAATAGGATGCTGAGGGGTGTCATGCATCATCATATGAGTCCCCAATGCGGGTGCATCACTACTCTCCCCGTCTTCTTTGGTGAACTCAAACTCCTTCGTATTCGGTGGTCTAAAGATAATACTGCTCCTATGGCAGTCTATGAGAGCGAAATGCTGGCTCAACCAGTCCATTCCAAGAACCACATCAAATGTCAACATAGGGAATACAAGAAGTCGTGCCATCATCTCTCTGCCACTTATCACTACAGGACAAAGTCTACAAACACCACTAACATGTACAACTCCTCCTCCAGTGAGGATTTTAACATTCTTAGCTAAGGGTGTGATGGGAATGCTATGTCTAGTGGCAAAACTAGTGGCTATAAATGAATGAGTGGCTCCAGTATCAAATAATGTAATAGCAGAAAAAGATGCAACTAAAACCATACCTGCTATAACCTCTGCCTCTGTCTCTATATCCTCAATAGCAAGTGAGAATACCTGTCCATAATTCTGTCCTGGGCCCTGAGCCCTGGCCTTGTTGTACTGTACACCTTGAGGAGGCAATGGTGGACGAGGTGCTCCTGCTACAGGCCGTGGTGCTGGAAGAGCTGGGGCTATAGGCCTCGGGTTCTGCCGAGCATGTACTATCGCCTGTTGCTCCGGACAGTCCTTGAGCATGTGCTGATTGGATCCACTTCTCAAGCACAATCCAAGGCGAGTCCTGCAGTCCTTCTAGAGATGTCCTTGCTTTTTGCAGTAATGGCAAACGGGCTTCTGATAATGTGAGGGCCTCTAATGGAACTGTCCTGTGGCTCTCCTAATAGGTCCACTCTGAGTAGCTCGGGCTGGTGTAACTGCTGGTGTATGACGTCTCGAGGTCTGCTGCTGCTCCTTGTGAAGAATCTCCTGAGTACGAGCTTCTTCCAGGACAGCTGAATGGGAGACTCGAGACTAGGTAGTCGTATAAGACTTGAGCTCTGGTGCAAGCCCCTGGTGAAAATTGGCCGACAAGTACTCGAAACGACGATCCAGAAGATACGTTGCGATCTCGGTTATGTTGTCTTTTACTGTTTTCAATTAGTTTCTACAATTCTTTACCGTATAGCAAGAAAATTGGCCGACAAGTTGTCGTTTTAGAACAGTTTTTAGTATTACAGAAAATATATTTTTCTTCAACTTCGTCTCGATTTTTCGAGCAAGTTGATGGATTGCTTCGAAATCCACCTGGAAGATCTCGAAGAGGGTCAAGTCTACATTCCAGAAAATCTTACGGATCGAAAATCGGTGCTACGAGTAAAAAGTTACGTCGTAGGGAAGTAGGGTACCTTGAGTTGGAAAACTGCTCCATGGGTGACGCGGAGCTGACTTCAGATGCTCCGTTCGTCGCGCACAAGACTCCGTCGCTGGTGAAACGAACTCGTAGGCGAAGAGGGTAGGATCAGCCGCAACTTTCGTTTTGGAAGTTTTGGGTTTTGAGGTTTGTGGAAAAAGTTATATATATAACAAGTCGGGTCCACTCCTAATGCTAATAGCATTTGGATTAATAAGTTCTCACAGGTTCGGGTGCTGGTGCATATACGCACGCGCGTGGGGGCTTCTTTTTGCTACAGTGGATTTTTTTTGGGAGGGGGGGCCCGCCCACTTAAGTGGGTGGCCTAATTATATATATATATATATATATATATATATATATATATTTCTTTTAACTTCTTTAAACGTTTACATTAGCACTTAAGTGCAATTGGCTCAGCCATGGCCGCCCCTTGCTGGGGTATGGCCGGCCCCACTCTTTTTTTTTTAAATTTACATATATATATATATATATATATATATATATATATATAAAATATATATATATATATTTATATATATATATATATATATATATATATATATATATATATATATATATATATATATATATATATATATATATATATATGTATGTATGTATGTATATATATAGCAGTGCACTTGGGGTATGGCCCCCCCGGCGTCGTTTCCCCCGAGCCGCGGAGCAGTGCACTTGGTCGCCGGCCCGCCTGCTGCGGCTTCCGTCGTCCCCCGAAGACGCTTTCCCTTCCCTCTGGCTCTCGGGTGCGGATCCTGAGGCCCCCTCGGGCCCAGCGCGTGGCACGCCCCCCTCCCCTATCGGGCCCCGTGACGGCCTGTCGGGAGCGCCTCGGGCCGGGTGCCCACGTGCCCCCCTTGGGGAAGCGAGCCGTTTCAAATTTTGAATTTGGCCTTCTGTGGGCCCGGTCCGGCTTTTTTGCCTGTGTTGTACCTCTGTGTTGTTGTTTCCTGTTTCAATAAATTCTCTTAAAATAAAAAAAATAAAAAAAATAAAAAATAAAAATATATATATAGTCGCCCCTTGCTGGGGTGTGGCCGGCCCCACTCTTTTTTTAAAATATATATATATATATATATATATATTAAATATATATATATATATATATATATATATATATATATATATATATATATATATATATATATATATATATATATATATATATATATATATATATATATATATATATATATATTAAGCTAGCAAAATCATCTCAAAAATTTACGATAAATTCCTAAAAATCCTAGATTTATTTATATTCCTTATTTAATAGAAATACACGCATGCACACATATAATAATATAAATATACACACATACATTAATTATACTAATAAACTAGTAGCATATAAATCCATAACTAATGAAATACATAACAAAAAATTAATTAAATTATAAAAATCAAATATAAATTATGGGGGTTTACATATGGTTCTTGATGAAGCCGCTTTGCTCTTCGAGATTAGCTTTGGAAGAAGCGAAGCCATGCGTGTTAAAAGAACTTTGGAGATGAGCTTGTTGATGAAAGAACGTAGGCAGATCGACCTATAGTCGGAGAAGCTTCTCGGATTGGCGTTCTTCAGAATCAAGACCAGGAGCATACTAGGAAAGGCTTTCGGATAGTGGAGGCCTTTCAAGAAGGCGTTGCCCGCCTCCACCAAGTCCGCTTTAATAATACTCCATGAGGTGCGGAAGAAGCAGCCGTTGAAGCCATCCGGTCTTGCGGCACTATCAGGATCAAGCGTTATGAGGGCTTCCCATAGCTCAGCTTCCTCGATCGAAGAATAGAGGAGGGAGTTGTCCTCCTCCGTGACCCTCGGCTGGATTCTCGAAAGAAGATTAGGATCCGGTCGAACCTGTGCTTTAGTGTATAGGTTGTCGAAGAATGCACAAGCTGCTGAGCCGATGCCGATTGGGTCGGTGAGTACCCTCACCGTGTGATTAGCCACCTGGTGGATCGAGAGCCTAGCCCGTTTGCTCTGGACGCACACGTGGAAAAACCGCGAATTACAGTCTCCTTCGACGTCCCAACGAAGCCTCACTTTTTGCCACCAAAAGTCTGTTTCCACTTGCAGGGTGCGACGAAGGGTGCCCTGGGCTACTTGAAGTAGCTGTTCGTTGGAAGAAGAGGGCGCTCGGTCGAAAGAATTTCTGCAACAGCCGCAGCGGACTCCGCGGCCCTCGCCGCCTAGAAAATGTCCCAAAGGTACTCCGACTCCATGCCGCCAAGGCCCTGCTGGTGTCATAGATTTTGTTAACCAGTTGGGTCAGCGGGTTAGGGTGATGGTCAGCCTGCCAAGCTCCACGAGCGATGGCGATGAAATTTGGATGATTTATCGAGAAGTTCAAGACTTACATCATTTTGGGTCTATATAGATGAAATGTACATCACTAAGGGGAGGTTCAAGTTCGGAAGACACATTCTTCTGATACACAGTGTAACTGCCCATATCTTAATCTTTTTCCTATCGTTCTGTCGATCTATATCCTTTTTGTCCCTGTTTGAATCATGTAGGGGATTGTTGGTTTTTTGTTGGGTTTTGTTGCTTGTGAAGCAACACCAATATGATTAAAAAAGGCATCCTTTTTTTAGTCCCATATTGGAAATGAGGAAAAGTTCTCCTTTTCATATAAGGGTTTCCCCTCCTTAGTGGGTAAGTGGATTTTATAGGGGATGAGCTACATCCCATCCAACCCGCGAGCGGGTGTGCGATTTAGTGCGCGTTTTTGATGCGTTTATTTGTCGCACACTTAGCACTTTGCGTACCACGGACCTCGGACCGGACCAAGGGTATAAAGGTAGTTTTTATCTCATTTTAATTTTTATTTGATTTGTTTTTTGGTTCGGTTGCCTGGTCTTCCGGAGACCTGCTACCACGTAATTCCGTTACGGGATTTGTGGATCGCGAAAATAATTCTGGCCACATACAGAGAGATTAGATTTTAAAAATCAAATCAGTTGATCTGTTACAGAGACGAAAATCTTTTCTCTCTCTCTCTCTCTCTTTCTCTCTCGTTCGAAATCTGTTCGTGCAGAAGAGAAAGATCGTAATTAGAAACTTTCTCCTCTCCTCCGTCCAACTCCTTCTCTGGGCAAGGCTGTGATCGATCGAGGGATTCACTACTGGGTGCACGGTGCTATGGATCGAAGGATTCGTTGTATTTCGGGGATAGATCACCTGGAACCCGCTGTACGATTGTGGGGGCGAAATTCTATTCTAAGGACAGCGTTGTAACGTGCCTCGAATCCTAAACTCTTAATTTCTGTTCCTAATTTTACTTCTTCTGATTGTATGCGTTAGGAATTTTGTCTAGGTTTCCAACAATCTTAGAATATAATTTTTAGGTTCTGTTTACCTTCTATTTGTTTTATTCCTGCGCACGCACTATGAATTCCACAGTAGAAGAATTCTCGACCAACATTCACAACTCCTCCAAACCAGAGAAATTTAATGGTCAGAATTTCAAGTGGTGGCTGCGCATGATGGCCTACTGGTTGACCTGCCTGAAATTGTCTAAGGTTCTCAAAGAACCAGAAACACTGCCTGGTTTACATGAACCTGCCACGACCTTTGAATTAGAATCGTACAATGAGACAGACTTTATTTGTCATGGAAAAAAAATCCTTAGTTGTCTGTCTAACACGCTGTATGATATCTACTGCACGACTACCACTTCCAGAGAGCTTTGGGAAGCCCTCGATAAGAAATACTCCAATGAAGGAGCAGGTTCTGAGGTTTACATTATAGACAGGTTCTTAGAGTTTAAGATGGTTGATGAGAAGTATGTTGTTGAACAGACTAACCCTTGCAGACCATTATTCACGAGATGTCTTAGAAAGACATGCCACTAGCTGATAAATTTCTGATTTTTGCATTTATAAATAAATTGCCTCCGTCCTGGAAAGCCTTTGGCTTAAAGTTGAAACACAATAAGGAGCCCATGTCCTTAGATGAACTATTTGTCTCTCTCCACATTGAGAAAGAGAGTAGAACTAGGGACAAGGAACCTTTCAGTAGTAAATTCGATGCTAAGTTACACATTGCTGAATCCAAGGGAAAGCCTAAGGGCCAACCCTTTCAACAGAGGAATAACCCCCAAAACATGAACCCTACAAAGAAACAATTTATGAAACCAAAACCTGTTATTGGAAAAGACAACAGGCCAAAACGGGAATGCTATAACTGTGGTAAGCCTGGCCACTTTGCTAGGCAATGTTGCCACAGGAAGAAGGGTCAGGGATTCCACAATCCTGGTCGTCGAACTCCTACTGCTGATGCTCCTGTTGTTCCTCAAGCTCACGTAGTCGTAGCCAGGACCGAATCGATTGGTACCGATGATCAGAGGTGTCACGCCCCAGAACCAGAATACTGGAGAGCGGGGGCAGACATAGCCAGCTACGTATATGAAATGGAATCCATCTCGCTATACGGTCACGGCTGTCTAGATACATGAGGGTTTATCTACAAGCCAGCAGTCTCTTAAGGTCATGAACAAGCCTATTGTCTCAATCACAAGCAAGTAAGTAAAGTTACAAGATGTATGATCATTAAATATACAATAATAAGGCGTCCCAAATATTACATATTCAGCTGATCATGAAGCTAGTCGTACAAAATGTCAGGACTAGCAAGAGTTTAGTCATACATGATCAACCCTAGGATCTGTTAATCATGTTACAGCCCGTAGATAGACAGTAAGTAAGTGCAATCGAGCTAAACAGTTGCTCGTCGGCTAAACGCCTCAAAAGAATATTTTTTTTTACAATAGAGTAGGAGAGCCAAAAATAACCCACTCGTTGTCAGGGTTCCGTCTAGTGGCCACCATCTGGCTGGAAGGTCGGTAGATCCTCTGGAGCTGCTCTGAAATCTGGCCACACAAAACCAGCTGGGTCAGACCCCAGAAAGAGCAAGTGCCACAAAGGAGCTTCACTTAAGAACTAAAACCAGCAATCAGCACAGGAATATAAATAATATAATAAAAGACAGGAAATATAAATAACTGGTAAAACTGGAAATAAGAAAAACATGCCAGGATGATATACGACGAGATAACCATGGAACTATTCAGATAGCTAGGTTACAACCCGTAAACCAAACAAGGACCGGGGTTGTAACCCTTCGTCTGAACGGAGCTTGGTTTCTCACCATTTATCGAGAAAATAAATACAAGCATGCTGGTCATGTAACAGTCTGGAACAAGATCAGGGCAAGACTAGGCTTGTTAGACTCTATCCAATCATTTCACGGCCAAGAAAGACCTACGGCTTGATACTTTAACTAACTAGGGTTATCACAGTCCTAGTTACTAACAAGATGCAGTGAGATTATTCCACAGCCACAAGCCCTGCAGACCATCCAGGTTATCCAGGTCGAAAGATTAGGGTTGAATTCAGGTGGGTACACCGCCCAGGAGACGCATGTACCCTTAAGTAGCTTGAAGGGTGCAACACATGACAGTGTGCTGGAAATATGCCCTACTCGACGGCAGGCTACAGATCCCAGGCGCGTCCAGGTAACGGGATTGCCTGTAGCTGGAAAAATCTCTTCATGACTAACGTATTAATCTAGTTGTTAACCTTAGTCCATTTTAGCAGGTACTCCTGACCGTGGTACTCAGGAGTCCCCTCCTAGACATGATGCAAGACAGGACTGGATTATTGTACAAGCATAATCGCCCACGGTGTCCAAGATTAATTATACAGGTCATGTCATGTCAGGCAGCCGTCGTAACAGCTTATCAAGATCTAACATGTCAGGTTTATCATGTCAAGTGTACGAGTCAGGAGTGCGCCACGACGGGCCACTATCCGGTCATGTCAGGTCATTATGTCAGGTGTGCACCACTACGGGTTACTATTGTGTCATGCTCAGGTATCATTTCCAAACATATCAAGTAAATTCGGGAAATATCAAGTTCAGGTCAAAAGGCGTAAGGATATAAAGTGGACGTAAAATATCTAATAAAATATCAATATACAGGGCTATAGAAGATCAAGGGTATTCAGGCTACGCTCAAACCAGGCTATGCTCAGGCTAGCGTACGCTCAGGCTAGCGTACGCTCAGGTCTACGTACCAAAGGATCCATACACTTCCAATGGAAAGCGTATGCAAGGGTCAGCGTACACAAGGGCACGCTCAAGCTACAGGTCAGCGTACGCTCAAGCTAGCGTATGCTCAAGACTGCGTACGCCCGAGCTAGCGTACGAAAGGAGCCAGCGTACGCCTTGCTCGCTTAAGCTAGCGTATGCTCAAGACACGCTGCCAACAGACAGCGTATCAAGGTGAGCGTACGCTCACTAAAGAGCAGCGTACGAAGGCTAGCGTACGCTCACTAAAGAGCAGCGTACAGCTCAGTGGCATAAGCTAAAAAGCTAGCTCACTGTTCACTGTCTTCTCCAAAGGGCAAGAACAGCAAGAACTGCAAGAACTCCATGGATGGAATCCAAAACTCCAAATGCTCATAACTTGGTCAAAACAAGTCCGAATCCAACCTTCCAAAGGTTAAAATTGGGTAGAATAAAATTATTTACAACATGGAACCATGAAAACTTGAAAACAAAGGAGTTTGATAGATCAAAACCAACAAAATCCGAAAATACTAAATTGTAAATCTACAAGAATCAAAGCCTCAAAATGGAAAATGACAAGTTCTAATGTGTCTTAGAATCATGAGAAGAAGCTAATGGAACCATAAAAATGAGTTCTCTTATGGAAGCAAGTTGCACTTGCCTAAGGGTTGGGGAGTTGTGGGGAGGAAGGAAGAAGAAGAAGAAGAAATAAATGAGAGTTATGGAGGAGAGAGAAGGTTGGTGGGGAAATAATATCATGGGTTGGTGGTAGGTAGGGGGTTCACCTTGGTCCATGATGGACCAAGCAACCAGCCGGCCAAACCAAGCCAACCCAAACCGAGAATTAAACCAAGCCAAGAAAACTAAACAAGGAACAATACAAGAAAATACGTACACGTATTTCCAAAATACGTAATACGAACAACAGGCATTACAACTCTACCCACCTTAAAAGAATTCCGTCCTCGGAATTTAATCAAGGGGCTAGAGGGGCAAGAATAAGCTATATTAATCACATACAAGCTATAACTAGGCAGACAATCACTCATTCAAGCAAGGAATCGAAGGCATGAGGCATAAGAAAGACATTATACCTCACGAGTCAAACAATTCGGGATATCGCGATCGGATGTCATCCTCGCGCTCCCACGTTGACTCCCCCAAAGAGTGATGACCCCAAGCAACTCGGACTAACTTGATAGTCTTGTTCTTGAGGATCTTCTCTCTCCGGTCCAATATAGACACGGGCCTCTCCTCATACGAAAGGTTGGTACCAACAACCAATTCCGAATGATCCAGGATATGGCTCGGGTCCGGGATATACCGTCGTAATTGGGATACATGGAACACGTCATGCACCTCGCTTAGCGACGGTGGAAGAGCGAGACGATATGATACATCTCCTACTCGCTCCAGAATGTCAAACGGTCCTATATACCTAGGACTAAGCTTGCCCCGTACGCCGAAACGAATGACGCCACGGTTAGGCAAAATCCTCAGGAATACATGATCGCCGACCGAAAACTCGAGAGGGCGCCGATGAGAATCGGCCCAATGGCGCTTGCAATCTTGGGCAACTCGAAGATGATCTCTGACTCGCCTGACCACTTCAAATGTATGGGCAATCATCTCTGGACCGAGCATCTGCCTCTCTCCAACATCATCCTAAGCTAGCGGGGATCTGCACTTCCTACCATACAGTGCCTCGAACGGTGCCATCTGGATACTGGCCTGGAAACTGTTGTTGTACGAGAATTCCACCAGGTGCAAGTGATCTTCCCATGAACCACCGAAGTCAAGTGTGCAAGACCGCAATATGTCTTCAAGAGTCTGGATCGTGCGTTCCGACTGGCCATCTGTCTGCGGGTGATATGCTGAACTGAACTGGAGACGAGTCCCCAAACTCTCTTGCAAGCTACGCCAAAAGTGCGACATAAATCTTGAATCTCGGTCTGAGGTGATACTGACTGGCACTCCGTGCAACCTGACAATCTGCCTGAGGTACATCTCTGCTAACTGAGCCGTCGACTGACCAACTCTGAATGGAAGAAAGTGAGCCACTTTCGTGAGCCGATCAACTATAACCCAGATAGCATCTCCACCAGCTGGGGTTCTAGGTAATCCAGTCACAAAATCCATGGTCACATGCTCCCACTTCCATTCTGGAATCGGCAAGGGCTGAAGAAGTCCTGCTGGCCTCTGATGTTCAGCCTTAACTTGTTGGCAAACCAAACACCGAAAGACAAACCGAGCTATCTCCCGCTCTTCTGCTCAATGTATCTGCTACGACATTAGCCTTCCCAGGATGATACTGCAGGTTGACATCATAATCCACAAGAAGCTCCAGCCACCTTCTCTGACGCATGTTAAGATCCTTCTGGGTGAAAACATACTTCAGGCTCTTGTGGTCGGTGAAAATTTCCACCCTATCTCCATACAAGTAGTGCCTCTACAACTTAAGTGCAAAAACTACTGCTGCTAGCTCCAAGTCATGGGTTGGATAGTTTCTCTCATGATCACGAAGTTGTCGTGAAGCATAAGCTATTACCTTCCCATGCTGCATCAGAACACATCCTAAACCTCTGCCTGAAGCATCACAGTACACTGAGAATCCCCTGGTTCCATCTGGAAGCGTGAGAATGGGAGCTGTTATCAGGCCTCGCTTCAACTGCTCAAAAGAACTCTGACACTCTGCTGTCCAAGCAAACTGCGCATCCTTGCGGGTCAACTGCGTCAATGGCGCTGAAATTCGAGCAAAGTCTGAAACAAATTGCCGGTAATAGCCAGCCAATCCAAGGAAACTACGAACCTCTGTAACTGTGCTGGGCACTGGCCATGACTCAATAGCCACAATCTTCTGGGGATCCACTTCTACTCCTCCTCTGGTGATGATATGACCCAAGTACGAAATACGATCGAGCCAGAACTCGCATTTACTGAACTTGGCATATAACTGGTGCTCTCTGAGGATCTGAAGAACTATACGGAGATGCTGCTCATGCTCCGCCTCACTCTTGCTGTAGACCAAGATATCATCCAAGAACACGATCATAAACTGATCCAAGTAAGGCATGAAGATGCGATTCATGAGGTCCATGAATACTGCCGGCGCATTGGTTGCTCCAAAAGGCATAACAAGGAACTCCCAATGCCCATATCTCGATCTAAAAGCTGTCTTCGGGATGTCCTGCTCTCTGACTCTGATCTGGTGATATCCTGAGCGCAAATCAATCTTCGAGAATACTGATGCCCCCTTGAGTTGATCAAATAAGTCATCTATCCTCGGAAGAGGGTATCTGTTCTTGATTGTCACTGAGTTCAAGGTACGATAATCAACACATAACCTGGACGTACCATCCTTCTTTTTCACAAGAAGCATCGAGGCTCCCCAAGGCGATCCACTAGCACGAATGAATCCCTTGGTTCTGAGTTCTTCAATCATCTTATACAATATCTCCAACTCTGACGGCGCCATCCTGTAGACTCTCTCTGACACTGGGGCTGTCCCGGGAATCAAGTCTATAGTGAACTCGATCTCCCGCTCCGGAGGCATACCTGGAAGCTCTTCTGGGAAAACATCTGGAAACTCCTCAACTATCCTGGGCAACCGAACTGCTGCTACTGCCATCCGCAATATCGGAGGAGAAGGCTCAACTTCACCTCGGGAAAAGGAAAACTCTGGCTCGCCTGGAATGCTAAAAACAACCCTACCGATATGGCAGTCTATCCTAGCATACTGGTTCCTCAACCAATCCATCCCTAAGACCATATCATAATCGGCCATCGGGAATTCTATCAATCTAGCGGGGAATTCCCTACCGCTAACTACGATCCGACACGAGGAAAACACTCTATCTACTCCCACAAGTCCGTTACCAGTAAGTATATTGAGCCTTACTGATAATGACTCGGGCTCCAATCCTACCCATGTCGCGAATCGTGCAGACATAAAAGAATGCGATGCACCGGAATCAAATAAAGCTGAAGCTGGAAAGGAGTTGACGAGAATAGTACCTGCCACTACCCCCCCTCCTGGTGCCAATCCTTCCTCCCTCCACGGTCATCACCATAGCCGGACCGTGCCCTCGGTACTGGTCCCCTCTGCTGATATCCTCGCTGCCTGCTCTGACTCTGGGCTTGGGCTTGTGCATACTGCTGGGGGTTCTGCGCTGGAAACTGGGTCTGAGGCGGCAAGGGCCTCGGCAATGGATACTGCGTGCTGGACCGGTACTGGTCCTCTCACCGAAGAGCTAGAAAGGTTGGACGATGATGAACCACCCCATTCAGCAGGATCCAACTCTGTGGTCTGCTGCTCCACAAACATACACAATCTCTGTGCTCTACGACACTCTCTCCACTCATGACCTAGCTTCCCACAATGAGAACATCCCACTACGAAGACTGCTTCTGCTTCTGCTGCTGCTGAGGGTACGTCGGAGATGAATGCTGAACCGACGTCACTGAGGCTGTTCGCCTCGGAGCCCTAATAGTCAAAGCCCTGGCTGCCGGGGCTGGTGCCGAAGACTGATTCATCTGGCCGTGAGATCTCTTCCGACCTCCGACCCTATCCACAATCCTCTGGGAGGTATACTCATGCCTCCGGGCTGCTCTCAAGACTGCATCAAAAGTCTGATGCTCAAACTGCTCGACTGCCAACAAGATCTCTAAGTGAAGTCCCTGCTGGAACCGCTGGGCTCTATCATACTCGGTTGCCACCAAGGTGGGAGCAAACCGACTGAGTCTGGAAAACTCGGCCGCATATCCGACGACCGTCCTGCCTCCTTGCTTCAGATTGGTGAACCTCGTCTGTAGATCGTACCGAGCTACAGCATCAAAATACTTGGTCTGGAATCTCTCTCTGAATACTGTCCATGGAATGGGTGCTGCCAACCCAACTGCCTGTGCTGCCCACCAGCTGCGGGCAAGATCTAATAGCTGCAAGCGCACCACGGCTACCTTTTCATTCTCTGGAGTCTTGGCTGCTTCGAGAATCACTTCTGTGTCCTGGAGCCATGCATCTGCTGCGATAGCATCTTCACTACCGTCGAAGAATGGAGGGTTCAAGCGCTTGAAGCTGTTGGCCGTGCTGTTCCCTGGATGACTGCCTCTGGTCAAAGCATCCGTCACTGCCTATTGCAATGCATCTCCACGACGATCTTGAGAAGCTATCAAGGTCCTGACGAGTCCTACCAAGGTACCATCATCAGGCTCGGCAGGCTGAACTGGCTGAACTGGTGGCTCTCCCTCAATAGACGCGACTCTGGAGGCTACTCCGGAGTGCTGGGCTTGATCTCCAGGTTGCTGCTGGTCCGTGGAGGTTCTCCGCCTTGCTGATCGGCCGGGTCAGGTACTATGCCGCTGAAGAAGACGACATAGAAAACAATAAGGAAGGACCAGGACAGACCAACGATGCAAGCAGGTGATCAGGACAAGAATCCAGGGATTCAGAGGATACGAGCGGAGATCAAGGACGAATACTGATTGAGACATCTATTCAGTAAACCCTCACATATCTTGATTTACAAAACCTGCATGGGCCACCACTTAAACCATGTCACGCCCCAGAACCAGAATACTGGAGAGCGGGGCAGACATAGCCAGCTACGTATATGAAATGGAATTCATCTCGCTATACGGTCACGGCTGTCTAGATACATGAGGGTTTATCTACAAGCCAGCAGTCTCTTAAGGTCATGAACAAGCCTATTGTCTCAATCACAAGCAAGTAAGTAAAGTTACAAGATGTATGATCATTAAATATACAATAATAAGGCGTCCCAAATATTACATATTCAGCTGATCATGAAGCTAGTCGTACAAAATGTCAGGACTAGCAAGAGTTTAGTCATACATGATCAACCCTAGGATCTGTTAATCATGTTACAGCCCGTAGGCAGACAGTAAGTAAGTGCAATCGAGCTAAACAGTTGCTCGTCGGCTAAACGTCTCAAAAGAATATTTTTTTACAATAGAGTAGGAGAGCCAAAAATAATCCACTCGTTGCCAGGGTTCCGTCGAGTGGCCACCATCTGGCTGGAAGGTCGGTAGATCCTCTGGAGCTGCTCCGAAATCTGGCCACACAAAACCAGCTGGATCAGACCCCAGAAAGAGCAAGTGCCACAAAGGAGCTTCACTTAAGAACTAAAACCAGCAATCAGCACAGGAATATAAATAATATAATAAAAGACAGGAAATATAAATAACTGGTAAAACTGGAAATAAGAAAAACATGCCAGGATGATATACGACGAGATAACCATGGAACTATTCAGATAGCTAGGTTACAACTCGTAAACCAAACAAGGACCGGGGTTGTAACCCTTCGTCTGAACGGAGCTTGGTTTCTCACCATTTATCGAGAAAATAAATACAAGCATGCTGGTCATGTAACAGTCTGGAACAAGATCAGGGCAAGACTAGACTTGTTAGACTCCATCCAATCATTTCACGGCCAAGCAAGACCTACGGCTTGATACTTTAACTAACTAGGGTTATCACAGTCCTAGTTACTAACAAGATGCAGTGAGATTATTCCACAGCCACAAGCCCTGCAGACCATCCAGGTTACCCAGGTCGAAAGATTAGGGTTGAATTCAGGTGGGTACACCGCCCAGGAGACGCATGTACCCTTAAGTAGCTTGAAGGGTGCAACACATGACAGTGTGCTGAAAATGTGCCCTACTCGACGGCAGGCTACAGATCCCAGGCGCGCCCAGGTAACGGGATTGCCTGTAGCTGGAAAAATCTCTTCATGACTAACGTATTAATCTAGTTGTTAACCTTAGTCCATTTAGTAGGTACTCCTGACCGTGGTACTCAGGAGTCCCCTCCTAGACATGATGCAAGACAGGACTGGATTATTGTACAAGCACAATCGCCCACGGTGTCCAAGATTAATTATACAGGTCATGTCATGTCAGGCAGCCGTCGTAACAGCTTATCAAGATATAACATGTCAGGTTTATCATGTCAAGTGTACGAGTCAGGAGTGCGCCACGACGGGCCACTATCCGGTCATGTCAGGTCATTATGTCAGGAGTGCACCACTACGGGTCACTATTGTGTCATGCTCAGGTATCATTTCCAAACATATCAAGTAAATTTGGGAAATATCAAGTTCAGGTCAAAAGGCGTAAGGATATAAAGTGGACGTAAAATATCTAATAAAATATCAATATACAGGGCTATAGAAGATCAAGGGTAATCAGGCTACGCTCAAACCAGGCTATGCTCAGGCTAGCGTACGCTCAGGCTAGCGTACGCTCAGGTCTGCGTACCAAAGGATCCATACACTTCCAATGGAAAGCGTATGCAAGGGTCAGCGTACACAAGGGCACGCTCAAGCTACAGGTCAGCGTACGCTCATGCTAGCGTATGCTCAAGACTGCGTACGCCCAAGCTAGCGTACGAAAGGAGCCAGCGTACGCCTTGCTCGCTTAAGCTAGCGTATGCTCAAGACACGCTGCCAACAGGCAGCGTATCAAGGTGAGCGTACGCTCACTAAAGAGCAGCGTACGAAGGCTAGCGTACGCTCACTAAAGAGCAGCGTACAGCTCAGTGGCATAAGCTAAAAAGCTAGCTCACTATTCACTGTCTTCTCCAAAGGACAAGAACAGCAAGAACTGCAAGAACTCCATGGATGGAACCCAAACTCCAAATGCTCATAACTTGGTCAAAACAAGTCCGAATCCAACCTTCCAAAGGTCAAAATTGGGTAGAATAAAATTATTTACAACATGGAACCATAAAAACATGAAAACAAAGGAGTTTGATAGATCAAAACCACCAAAATCCGAAAATACTAAATTGTAGATCTACAAAAATCAAAGCCTCAAAATGAAAAATGACAAGTTCTAATGTGTCTTAGAATCATGAGAAGAAGCTAATGGAACCATAAAAATGAGTTCTCTTGTGGAAGCAAGTTGCACTTGCCTAAGGGTTGGGGAGTTGTGGGGAGGAAGGAAGAAGAAGAAGAAGAAATAAATGAGAGTTATGGAGGAGAGAGAAGGTTGGTGGGGAAATAAATATCATGGGTTGGTGGTAGGTAGGGGGTTCACCTTGGTCCATGATGGACCAAGCAACCAGCCGGCCAAACCAAGCCAACCCAAACCGAGAATTAAACCAAGCCAAGAAAACTAAACAAGGAACAATACAAGAAAATACGTACACGTATTTCCAAAATACGTAATACGAACAACAGGCATTACAACTCTACCCACCTTAAAAGAATTCCGTCCTCGGAATTTAATCAAGGGGCTAGAGGGGCAAGAACAAGCTATATTAATCACATGCAAGCTATAACTAGGCAGACAATTACTCATTCAAGCAAGGAATCGAAGGCATGAGGCATAAGAAAGACATTATACCTCACGAGTCAAACAATTCGGGATATCGCGATCGGATGTCATCCTCGCGCTCCCACATTGACTCCCCCAAAGAGTGATGACCCCAAGCAACTCGGACTAACTTGATAGTCTTGTTCTTGAGGATCTTCTCTCTCCGGTCCAATATAGACACGGGCCTCTCCTCATACGAAAGGTTGGTACCAACAACCAATTCCGAATGATCCAGGATGTAGCTCGGGTCCGGGATATACCGTCGTAATTGGGATACATGGAACACGTCATGCACCTCGTTTAGCGACGGTGGAAGAGCGAGACGATAGGATACATCTTCTACTCGCTCCAGAATGTCAAACGGTCCTATATACCTAGGACTAAGCTTGTCCCGTACGCCGAAACGAATGACGCCACGGTTAGGCGAAATCCTCAGAAATACATGATCACCGACCGAAAACTCAAGAGGGCGCCGATGAGAATCGGCCCAATGGCGCTGGCAATCTTGGGCAACTCGAAGATGATCTCTGACTCGCCTGACCACTTCAACTGTCTGGGCAATCATCTCTGGACCGAGCATCTGCCTCTCTCCAACATCATCCTAAGCTAGCGGGGATCTGCACTTCCTACCATACAGTGCCTCGAACGGTGCCATCTGGATACTGGCCTGGAAACTGTTGTTGTACGAGAATTCCACCAGGTGCAAGTGATCTTCCCATGAACCACCGAAGTCAAGTGTGCAAGACCGCAATATGTCTTCAAGAGTCTGGATCGTGCGTTCCGACTGGCCATCTGTCTGCGGGTGATATGCTGAACTGAACTGGAGACGAGTCCCCAAACTCTCTTGCAAGCTACGCCAAAAGTGCGACATAAATCTTGAATCTCGGTCTGAGGTGATACTGACTGGCACTCCGTGCAACCTGACAATCTGCCTGAGGTACATCTCTGCTAACTGAGCCGTCGACTGACCAACTCTGAATGGAAGAAAGTGAGCCACTTTCGTGAGCCGATCAACTATAACCCAGATAGCATCTCTACCAGCTGGGGATCTAGGTAATCCAGTCACAAAATCCATGGTCACATGCTCCCACTTCTATTCTGGAATCGGCAAGGGCTGAAGAAGTCCTGCTGGCCTCTGATGTTCAGCCTTAACTTGTTGGCAAACCAAACACCGAAAGACAAACCGAGCTATCTTCCGCTCTTCTGCTCAATGCATCTGCTACGACATTAGCCTTCCCAGGATGATACTGCAGGTTGACATCATAATCCACAAGAAGCTCCAGCCACCTTCTCTGACGCATGTTAAGATCCTTCTGGGTGAAAACATACTTCAGGCTCTTGTGGTCGGTGAAAATCTCCACCCTATCTCCATACAAGTAGTGCCTCCACAACTTAAGTGCAAACACTACTGCTGCCAGCTCCAAGTCATGGGTTGGATAGTTTCTCTCATGATCACGAAGTTGTCGTGAAGCATAAGCTATTACCTTCCCATGCTGCATCAGAACACATCCTAAACCTCTGCCTGAAGCATCACAGTACACTGAGAATCCCCCGGTTCCATCTGGAAGCGTGAGAATGGGAGCTGTTATCAGGCCTCGCTTCAACTGCTCAAAAGAACTCTGACACTCTGCTGTCCAAGCAAACTGTGCATCCTTGCGGGTCAACTGCGTCAATGGCGCTGAAATCCGAGCAAAGTCTGAAACAAATCGCCGGTAATAGCCAGCCAATCCAAGGAAACTACGAACCTCTGCAACTGTGCTGGGCACTGGCCATGACTCAATAGCCACAATCTTCTGGGGATCCACTTCTACTCCTCCTCTGGTGATGATATGACCCAAGTATGAAATGCGATCGAGCCAGAACTCGCATTTACTGAACTTGGCATATAACTGGTGCTCTCTGAGGATCTGAAGAACTATACGGAGATGCTGCTCATGCTCCGCCTCACTCTTGCTGTAGACCAGGATATCATCCAAGAACACGATCACAAACTGATCCAAGTAAGGCATGAAGATGCGATTCATGAGGTCCATGAATACTGCCGGCACATTGGTTGCTCCAAAAGGCATAACAAGGAATTCCCAATGCCCATATCTCGATCTAAAAGCTGTCTTCGGGATGTCCTGCTCTCTGACTCTGATCTGGTGATATCCTGAGCGCAAATCAATCTTCGAGAATACTGATGCCCCCTTGAGTTGATCAAACAAGTCATCTATCCTCGGAAGAGGGTATCTATTCTTGATTGTCACTGAGTTCAAGGTACGATAATCAACACATAACCTGGACGTACCATCCTTCTTTTTCACAAGAAGCATCGGGGCTCCCCAAGGCGATCCACTAGCACGAATGAATCCCTTGGTTCTGAGTTCTTCAATCATCTTATACAATATCTCCAACTCTGACGGCGCCATCCTGTAGACTCTTTCTGACACTGGGGCTGTCCCGGGAATCAAGTCTATAGTGAACTCGATCTCCCGCTCCGGAGGCATACCTGGAAGCTCTTCTGGGAAAACATCTGGAAACTCCTCAACTATCCTGGGCAACCGAACTGCTGCTACTGCCATCCGCAATATCGGAGGAGAAGGCTCAACTTCACCTCGGGAAAAGGAAAACTCTGGCTCGCCTGGAATGCTAAAAACAACCCTGCCGATATGGCAGTCTATCCTAGCATACTGGTTCCTCAACCAATCCATCCCTAAGACCATATCATAATCGGCCATCGGGAATTCTATCAATCTAGCGGGGAATTCCCTACCGCTAACTACGATCCGACACGAGGAAAACACTCTATCTACTCCCACAAGTCCGTTACCAGTAAGTATATTGAGCCTTACTGATAATGACTCGGGCTCCAATCCTACCCGTGTCGCGAATCGTGCAGACATAAAAGAATACGATGCACCAAAATCAAATAAAGCTGAAGCTGGAAAGGAGTTGACGAGAATAGTACCTGCCACTACCTCTCCTGGTGCCAATCCTTCCTCCACGGTCATCACCATAGCCTGACCGTGCCCTCGGGGTGCTGGTCCCCTCTGCTGATATCCTCGCTGCCTGCTCTGACTCTGGGCTTGGGCTTGTGCATACTGCTGGGGGTTCTGCTGCTGGAACACTTGGGTTTGAGGCGGCAAGGGCCTCGGCAATGGATACTGCGGCTGCTGGACCGGTACTGGTCCTCTCACCGAAGAGCTAGAAAGGTTGGACGATGATGAACCACCCCTATTCGGGCAGGATCCAACCCTGTGGTCTGCTGCTCCATAAACCAGACACAATCCCTGTACTCTACGACACTCTGCCACTACATGACCTGGCTTCCCACAATGAGAACATCCCACTGCGGAAGACTGCTTCTGCTTCTGCTGCTGCTGAGGGTACGTCGGAGATGAATGCTGAACTGACGTCACTGAGGCTGCTCGCCTCGGAGCCCCAATAGTCAAAGCCCTGGCTGCCGGGGCTGGTGCCGAAGACTGATTCATCTGGCCGTGAGATCTCTTCCGACCTCCGACCCTATCCACAATCCTCTGGGAGGTATACTCATGCCTCCGGGCTGCTCTCAAGACTGTATCAAAAGTCTGATGCTCAAACTGCTCGACTGCCAACAAGATCTCTAAGTGAAGTCCCTGCTGGAACCGCTGGGCTCTATCATACTCGGTTGCCACCAAGGTGGGAGCAAACCGACTGAGTCTGGAAAACTTGGCCGCATATCCGTCGACCGTCCTGCCTCCTTGCTTCAGATTGGTGAACCTCGTCTGTAGATCGTACCGAGCTACAGCATCAAAATACTTGGTCTGGAATCTCTCTCTTAACACTGCCCATGGAATGGGTGCTGCCAACTCAACTGCCTGTGCTGCCCACCAGCTGCGGGCAAGATCTAATAGCTACAAGCGCACCACGGCTACCTTCTCATTCTCTGGAGTCTTGGCTGCTTCGAGAATCACTTCTGTGTCCTGGAGCCATGCATCTGCTGCGATAGCATCTTCACTACCGTCGAAGAATGGAGGGTTCAAGCGCTTGAAGCTGTTGGCCGCGCTGTTCCCTGGATGACTGCCTCTGGTCAAAGCATCCGTCACTGCCTGTTGCAATGCATCTCCACGACGTTCTTGAGAAGCTATCAAGGTCCTAACGAGTCCTACCAAGGTACCATCATCAGGTTCGGCAGGCTGAACTGGTTGAACTGGTGGCTCTCCCTCAATAGACGCGACTCTGGAGGCTACTCCGGAGTGCTGGGCTTGATCTCCAGGTTGCTGCTGGTCCGTGGGAGGTTCTCCGCCTTGCTGATCGGCCGGGTCAGGTACTATGCCGCTGAAGAAGATGACATAGAAAACAATAAGGAAGGACCAGGACAGACCAATGATGCAAGCAGGTGATCAGGACAAGAATCCAGGGATTCAGAGGATACGAGCGGAGATCAAGGACGAATACTGATTGAGACATCTATTCAGTAAACCCTCACATATCTTGATTTACAAGACCTGCATGGGCCACCATTAAACCATGTCACGCCCCAGAACCAGAATACTGGAGAGCGGGGGCAGACATAGCCAGCTACGTATATGAAATAGAATCCATCTCGCTATACGGTCACGGCTGTCTAGATACATGAGGGTTTATCTACAAGCCAGCAGTCTCTTAAGGTCATGAACAAGCCTATTGTCTCAATCACAAGCAAGTAAGTAAAGTTACAAGATGTATGATCATTAAATATACAATAATAAGGTGTCCCAAATATTACATATTCAGCTGATCATGAAGCTAGTCGTACAAAATGTCAGGACTAGCAAGAGTTTAGTCATACATGATCAACCCTAGGATCTGTTAATCATGTTACAGCCCGTAGGCAGACAGTAAGTAAGTGCAATCGAGCTAAACAGTTGCTCGTCGGCTAAACGCCTCAAAGAATATTTTTTTTTACAATAGAGTAGGAGAGCCAAAAATAATCCACTCGTTGCCAGGGTTCCGTCTAGTGGCCACCATCTGGCTGGAAGGTCGGTAGATCCTCTGGAGCTGCTCCGAAATCTGGCCACACAAAACCAGCTGGATCAGACCCCAGAAAGAGCAAGTGCCACAAAGGAGCTTCACTTAAGAACTAAAACCAGCAATCAGCACAGGAATATAAATAATATAATAAAGACAGGAAATATAAATAACTGGTAAAACTGGAAATAAGAAAAACATGCCAGGATGATATACGACGAGATAACCATGGAACTATTCAGATAGCTAGGTTACAACTCGTAAACCAAACAAGGACCGGGGTTGTAACCCTTCGTCTGAACGGAGCTTGGTTTCTCACCATTTATCGAGAAAATAAATACAAGCATGCTGGTCATGTAACAGTCTGGAACAAGATCAGGGCAAGACTAGACTTGTTAGACTCCATCCAATCATTTCACGGCCAAGCAAGACCTACGGCTTGATACTTTAACTAACTAGGGTTATCACAGTCCTAGTTACTAACAAGATGCAGTGAGATTATTCCACAGCCACAAGCCCTGCAGACCATCCAGGTTACCCAGGTCAAAGATTAGGGTTGAATTCAGGTGGGTACACCGCCCAGGAGACGTATGTACCCTTAAGTAGCTTGAAGGGTGCAACACATGACAGTGTACTGGAAATGTGCCCTACTCGACGGCAGGCTACAGATCCCAGGCGCGCCCAGGTAACGGGATTGCCTGTAGCTGGAAAAATCTCTTCATGACTAACGTATTAATCTAGTTGTTAACCTTAGTCCATTTTAGTAGGTACTCCTGACCGTGGTACTCAGGAGTCCCCTCCTAGACATGATGTAAGACAGGACTGGATTATTGCACAAGCACAATCGCCCACGATGTCCAGGATTAATTATACAGGTCATGTCATGTCAGGCAGCCGTCGTAACAGCTTATCAAGATCTAACATGTCAGGTTTATCATGTCAAGTGTACGAGTCAGGAGTGCGCCACGACGGGCCACTATCCGGTCATGTCAGGTCATTATGTCAGGAGTGCACCACTACGGGTCACTATTGTGTCATGCTCAGGTATCATTTCCAAACATATCAAGTAAATTCGGGAAATATCAAGTTCAGGTCAAAAGGCGTAAGGATATAAAGTGGACGTAAAATATCTAATAAAATATCAATATACAGGGCTATAGAAGATCAAGGGTAATCAGGCTACGCTCAAACCAGGCTATGCTCAGGCTAGCGTACGCTCAGGCTAGCGTACGCTCAGGTCTGCGTACCAAAGGATCCATACACTTCCAATGGAAAGCGTATGCAAGGGTCAGCGTACACA
This sequence comes from Iris pallida, assembly GCA_029216955.1. Lineage (NCBI taxonomy): Eukaryota > Viridiplantae > Streptophyta > Magnoliopsida > Asparagales > Iridaceae > Iris > Iris pallida. The sequence goes on along the minus strand of JANAVB010004797.1, from coordinate 2,428,480 downwards.
AGGGCACGCTCAAGCTACAGGTCAGCGTACGCTCAAGCTAGCGTATGCTCAAGACTATGTACGCCCGAGCTAGCGTACGAAAGGAGCCAGCGTACGCCTTGCTCGCTTAAGCTAGCGTATGCTCAAGACACGCTGCCAACAGGCAGCGTATCAAGGTGAGCGTACGCTCACTAAAGAGCAGCGTACGAAGGCTAGCGTACGCTCACTAAAGAGCAGCGTACAGCTCAGTGGCATAAGCTAAAAAGCTAGCTCACTGTCCACTGTCTTCTCCAAAGGGCAAGAACAGCAAGAACTGCAAGAACTCCATGGATGGAACCCAAAACTCCAAATGCTCATAACTTGGTCAAAACAAGTCCGAATCCAACCTTCCAAAGGTTAAAATTGGGTAGAATAAAATTATTTACAACATAGAACCATAAAAACTTGAAAACAAAGGAGTTTGATAGATCAAAACCACCAAAATCCGAAAATACTAAATTGTAGATCTACAAGAATCAAAGCCTCAAAATGGAAAATGACAAGCTCTAATGTGTCTTAGAATCATGAGAAGAAGCTAATGGAACCATAAAAATGAGTTCTCTTGTGGAAGCAAGTTGCACTTGCCTAAGGGTTGGGGAGTTGTGGGGAGGAAGAAAGAAGAAGAAGAAGAAATAAATGAGAGTTATGGAGGAGAGAGAAGGTTGGTGGGGAAATAAATATCATGGGTTGGTGGTAGGTAGGGGGTTCACCTTGGTCCATGATGGACCAAGCAACCAGCCGGCCAAACCAAGCCAACCCAAACCGAGAATTAAACCAAGCCAAGAAAACTAAACAAGGAACAATACAAGAAAATACGTACACGTATTTCCAAAATACGTAATACGAACAACAGGCATTACAAGAGGTTTGTAGCTGTATGTTCTGGTTTTGATAGCTCGTATCAGCCAACTGATTGGTGGGTTGATACAGGCAAAAATGTCCAGGTATATCCTAGTATTGATTCATTTTCCTCCTACCGACAGGTTGAGGAAGGCGAATCAGTAGCTATGGGAAACTCGAGTGCTGTCAGAGTGCTTGAAAAGGGAAGAGTGAATCTCAAGTTGTCTTCGGACAAGATCCTCCCTTTGCATAATGTGCAGCACGTTTCGGACGTGAACAAAAATCTAATTTCTAGATATTTGTTAAATAAACATGGCTACAAACTAGTTTTTGAGTCTGATCGAGTTTTAATCTTCCTAAACGGGAATTTTATTGGAAAAGGCTATGTTTGTGGGGGTCTATTTAAACTTTCTGTTGACATGCCTTGTAGTACTTTGAATTCTACTTTAAATAATATCGATTCTACTTTCTATTGACATGCTTTTTAGAACACTGAAAAACACTTTAGGAATAGATAAAGAGAAGAAATGATTGAGTTATTTAAAAGGAAAATTTCTCTTCTATTTATAGGTATTTTTGAGAACCGAACTCGGGCAGAGTTCGGGTGGAGTTCGAATGCAAAAATTTCGCAAACGAACGTTGCATGCAGATTTGGAGGTAACAAACATTTAAATATAAAAGAACCGAACTCGGTCCGAACTCGGCCTGAGTTCTGTCTAAGTTCATCTAGTAATATTTTGTCAAATTCTGTTACAAAGGATAAATAAAACTTTTTGGTAAGTGGATTTTGAATGAATGGGTATGCTTTATAGACGAGTGGACTGTGAATAACCTAAGCCAGTAATACTCAGTCGATTTTAAAATTTGTATTCTAGACTCAATAAAGGATAAAATACATAATAAACTGTAAAATGACTCAGACTGTTTCCAGTGCATAAGTACTTCGGGATGATGATTTTCGTGCTTGCTGATGTTGTAGTACACTCTCTGATATTGAATTTACTTGACCTAAAATGTTAGCAGTAGTTTGTATATTTTGTTATTGACTTAAGTCATCTGTTGATTTATCAAAATCGGGTGTGACCATTTGGTATTGGGCCAACAATCTCCCCCATTTTGATAATTGACAAACTTTAGTCTATACCAAAATATATCTAATAACTTTGAAAAAAATGGTGGTATTGCTCTTTAAAAAATGGTGGTATTGCTCTTTCTTCCCCTTTGTCATGATCAAAATGTTATGGCTCCCCCGTATTGTGTGAAGCCAACAATGCGCACCAAAAGACAAAGAAAGAACATATCCATATATAACAAGTCGTAGCAATAGTAAACTAGAAGTAGCAGTGAGAAAAGATAAAGAAATCTCATAATATCACTAGAATAAGATGCAACTAACATAAACTGCATAAGTCATAACTCAAAAGTTTATGACTATAAAATAGAGTCCAATAAAAAGTCTAACTCGAAAGTTTAGACTAATACATCATAGAAGAAACTACATAGATCATCATCTAGCAACTACATAAAAAAACTACTAACTGTAGTCCCACATTATAATGGCATATCATCACCTCCAGGAGCATCCGGTGGAAAGTAAGCTGTAGTAGGATCAAAATGAGCAAAGGTAGCCTCATCATCGAACCTCGGACCAGTGAATCTGGGGTGATGGATCATCGAAACAAGATGAGTGGGATCATGAGATAGAATCCAGTATATATCAACAATGCTATTTCGCAACACCTGTGCCTGGGTGATGTGGCGGAACTCAGAGTCAATGCAACTCTGACGACATTGAGCTGAGATGGCAACAAAGTCATCAAAGCGCTGATAAAAGCCTGAGTCGAAACCAGGAGCAGGGGCTGGAGCAGCTGTAGCAGGAGCCTGAGGGTCATCATCATAAACTAGAGCAGTAGGTTTGGTACCGGGTGGAGGAGGAGGGTGAAATAACGTGTAGACAACTCTAGAGGGGGGTAAATAGAGTTTGTGTCGATAATCACCAAATAAAAATTAATTCTATATCACCTCCATAAAACAACTATCAAGATAATAAATAAATCAGAGAGAAATACGAAAGTAAATAAAGATCAGAAGAGCATACGCAAATGCATCAGTTTTAACCTGATTTTCCTCGTGGAGGACTAGTCCAGGCCTGAGAACTCTAGCTCAGAATTGAAATCCACTATTTGTGAAATAGTGTGCAACCACGTGCCTTTACTCAGAAGAGCATGCCAACTTCTTACAGATTCGCAGGTGGCGAAACTTGGAATTGTCCAAGTGATTTTTCTTTTCAACTCTTGCACAAAAACTTCTAGCTGAATCGCACTTGAGCACCTTGGGGCTTAGGAAGTTTTGTGGCTAGTAGATTGGAAGAATAAGGCTTAGGTAGTATACGGCTTAGATGATTGAGAGTGAGAGATAGAAAGATGATAAAGAGATTAATGAAAATGGTTGAAATCATGCCCTATATATACTAGTCTAGAAGGCAGAATTCGGCCAGAATTCTGCCCTCAAAATTCAAAAATATGGCCGTTGTACCAGCTAGCAATTGGTAACCCTGAAAATCAGTTCCTGGAAATCAGGGGACAGAGTTCGGCCCGAACTCTGTGTGGGGGCAGAGTTCGGCCCGAACTCTGCCTCCTAGGTGGCAGAAAGGCCTTTGGGCTTTTGGGCTTTGTGGAACTTGGGCTTGGTTCAGGAATTGGTCTGTTTGTAAGGTAGAGTTTGGAGAGATATGTCTAGGGGTTGAGATGACTCAGTGCGACTCAACGTACACATTCTCCTAGACTCAATAAATTAAAGATTACAGACTTGGAACAAGTAGGAAAACCAAGAGCCCTTTGATGACGCCATTCTTCTGATATTTGAGCAGTCCTGAAGATGTTTTTTTTTTGACAGCAGTCGTCCAAAGATAAACAGATCTGAAAATCTGAATACCTTTCGGGGGCTTCGCCCCCTAACCCCCGACGGAGGGCGCTGCCCCCTGTCCGCTGACCGGTCAGCGGAACCCCCGATGTGAGGCCCCAGATAGGTCGCTAGGCGGTTCGGAGAAATCTCTTTGTATGACGCCGTCTTTGGTCCATCATTAATTCTTCATTATCTATGTCCTGGTTTGATCATGTTTGATCATGCTTACTGCATGTCTACGAATACATGTTAGGCCATCAAAATATGTTGCAGTACAATACAAGCATAGCAATATAATATAGGACAATTAGGACAATGCTATGTTTAAGTAGCAACATGATAGTGAGTATATGAATATTAGTGACATCATTATGTTAAACTTAACTGATTAGCCATATTCAAAAATATGATATAATCATTGGGCCAACAAAGGGTTGGGATACAACCTAGCTCTACTAAGCTCTGTAGCAGGAGAAGAGAAATAACAGATTTGAAGATCAATTTTAAATATCTTGAAGAATGATGCTAGGTGCATTGGATAAACAAGGTTACGTCCTGTAATTCTGTAATTGAGCATCCAGGCCATAACAGTCTTGAGGATGGAGAAAGGTATGCCAAAGTGAATATGATGCATCGCAGATAATTACATGAAGGTGATCTCGTCAGAAGATCCCCTTTTCGGAAGTAAAGCAGAGAAGATAAAGTGATGCAATTTATAGAAGTGCTGATTCAAGTGTTTTGAATACACCCTACGTGGGACAGGACGAGGGTGACACATTAATTCTTGAAGGAGTCAAGGGTGACACCTTCTGGAAACTTGACGTAATATCCACCAAAGCTTCACCAATATCAGGAACGTGAAAATATTCACTGATATCAGTGGCATTGAACTCAAGTTCTTGTCCAGTAACACAAGAATAGAAATTGCCATTATCTTTTACTTGCAAGTTGCAGTAAAATATCCTAACGTCATTATCATAAATATTATCAAAAATTTCAAAGAAGTCCCGAATTCCAAGTCGGTTAAAGGTAGGAGCATATTCAAAAAAATTATAAAGTTGACACAAGCTCCAGCACAAATTTTATGACCAAAGAAGGAAGTAAACCAATGATCGAAAAATTCCTTGTCTGGAAATAGACCGGAGTCATAGTCGTCATTATCAGAGGGACGAGCTGGACTGAAAACATTGGTTGGGACATAGTCAGATGAAGATGATCCTACTTAGAAGGCATCAATCTTTCTCTTTTGGGCTTTGGGTGCCATAGAAAGAAAAGAGAGAAGATAGATGATTACCTTTGAAAGAAGGAAGAAGAAGATGAAGAGGATCACTTCAAAACTCCATAAAACTTAAAGAGGAGGAGGAGAACCTTCACTTAGGGTTTTGGAAAGTATTCTCGGTGGGATGATGAGAATAGAAGTAGTAAAAGTGGGGTATATAAAGGCTAGGGTCGGCTGTTCTGTTTTGGAAATCCACACAGTTACCATCCGAACTCGGTCCTTGTTTTGCCCGAGTTCGGCTGCTTGTATTTCCAATGTCATTAATGCTGTATAATTAATAATATTCAATGTATAACTTGCACACTTCTTCATTTAATAATTTTATTACTTTGGGTTAGCTGTATGGGCCGGATCCCAGCTAACGGTAGTCCGAAGACTAGTACACCGTGTCGCTTCAGGCTATTTACCCTGTATGACAGAAGGACTCTTTCGGCTTGTACCCAAAATAATGTCCATTAATAAAGTTCAAAGTTTTGAGTTATAAATTGATTTACTAATCATACTACATTATGAATCTGAAACTTCAAGTATGCCGAGCTCTCGACGCAGATTGTTAAAGCGGTCTTCAGCTAATAGTTTTATGAAAATGTTTACTAGTTGATGATCTGTGTCAACAAATTCTAAGCAAATATCCCCGTGTTGTTGGTGATCACGTAAAAAGTAATGACGAATCTCTATGTGCTTTGTGCATGAATGACATATAAGATTCTTAGTCAGGTTAATAGTGCTAGTGTTGTCACAATAAATAGGAATCTTAGTGTAGTGCAGATTGTAGTCTTCTAATGTTTGCTTTATCCATAAAATTTGAGCACTACATCGTCCTGCGGTGATATACTCAGCCTCAGTAGTTGATAGTGATACAAAATTTTGTTTCGTGCTAAACCATGAGACTAAGGCTTTTCCTAGGAAATGACATGTACCGCTGGTACTTTTACGGTCTACTTTGTATCATGCAAAATTCGCATCTGAGTAACCTATCAGGTTAAAGGATTTGGTTTTAGGATACCATAAGCCGACTGTTGAAGTTCCCTTAAGGTATCGGAAGATACGCTTAACGGCACATAAGTGTGATTCCTTAGGATTTGCCTAATATCGTGCACAAATGCATACACTAATCATAATATCAGGATGACTAGCAGTTAAATACAATAAACTACCAATCATACCTTGATACTTACGCTGGTCGACAGGTTTGCCACTTTCATCACTGTCAAGCTTTGTTGATGTAGCCATTGGAGTTCCAATTGGCTTTACATTGTCGAAGTCGTACATTTTCAGTATGTCCTTTGTATATTTAGCTTAATTGATGAATGTTCCTTTCGAGTGTTGTTTGATCTGAAGTCCTAGGAAGAAGTTCAGCTCTTCCATCATACTCATCTTAAATTTATTCTGCATACACTTAGCAAACTCTTGACAAAGTTTTTCGTTAGTAGATCCGAATATGATGTCATCAATATATATTTGCACAAGAAGAGTATCATCATCTAAAGACTTGATAAATAAAGTAGTATCAACTCTTTCTTTTGAAAAACCATTTTCAAGTAAGAAGGCACTTAAGCGTTCATACCAAGCACAAGGTGCCTGTTTGAGTCCATAGAGTGCTTTTTTAAGTCTGAAGACGTGATCAGGTTTTTGAAAATCTTCAAAATCAGGGGGTTGTTTCACAAAAACTTCTTCTTTCAAAAATTTGTTTAAAAATATACTTTTTACATCCATTTGAAATAATTTAAAATCATTAAAATATGCAAATGCACAAAACATACGGATAGCTTTTAGGCTTGCAACATGAGCATATGTCTCGTCATAATCAATACCTTCTTCTTGATTATAACCTTGTGCCACTAGACGTGCTTTGTTGCGTAGAACTTGTCCATCTTTACTTAATTTATTTCAGAACACCCATTTAGTACCAATTATTGATTGACCAATAGGTTTAGGAACAAGTTCCCAAACTTGGTTTCTTTCAAATTAATTAAGTTCCTCTGGTATGGCATCAATCCAAAATTCATCTTTAAAAGCATTTGCTACATTCTTAGGTTCAACTTGTGAAATAAAGGCTACATTAGCTGCTATTTCAGTATATCCATATGATGAGCGTGTACTTACACCTTTTGATATATCACCTATAATGAGCGTCTCTGGATGATCTGGCAAGAACATCAATGACTCGAATCTATGAGTCAGATCTTCCATAGGACTTCTATCGGTTCTGGCTTGTATATTTTCATCATCACTGTCGCTAGATCTGTGACTATTGAGCTCATCAAAAGTATCGTTAATGGATTCTTCAACAATCATAGATCTTTTATTGAAAATTCTATATCCCTTACTCTTAGCAGCATATCCGAGAAATATCCCTTCATCTACTTTAGAGTCGAACTTTCTCAAGTTGTCCTTGGTGTTCAGGATAAAATAACGACATCCAAAAACTTTAAAATATGAAATATTTGGAATTCTTTCAAACCAAAGTTTATAAGGTATTTTCTTCGGGATAGGTCGAATTAACACCCTATTTAAAACATGACAGACTGTACATACAGCTTCTGCCCAAAAGTATTTAGGAAGATTGTGCTGATTCAGCATGATTTTAGCCATCTTGCTTAGAGTATAGTTCTTCCGCTCCACAACACCATTCTTTTAAGGAGTTCTAGGACAAGAAAAGTCGTAGTAATATTCATTATCATCACAAAATTTTTTAAAATCAGTATTTACGAATTTGCCACCATGATCACTTCGGATACGAGTAATTATGAAGCATTTTTCAATTTGTACCTTTTTATAAAATATCTAAAATTCAAAAATTGTATCACTTTTTTTTTATAAAAATTAAACCCAAGTAAAGCGAGAGAAATTATCAACAATAACAAAGGCGTAGAGCTTACCGCCAAGACTAGCGACTCTACTGGGACCAAATAAATTCATATGTATCAACTGTAAAGGTCTAGAAATACTTACAATGTTGATGGATTTAAATGTAGACCTATGTGCTTTATTTTTTTCACAGTCTGCACATACCATATCTCTCTTGAATGATATCTCAGGGAGTCATTTTACCAACTTTTTAGTGCTTAGCCGTGAGATAGTGTCCATATTAGCATGTCCTAGCCTCATATGCCACAGCCAGCCTTCATCTAAATTTGCTACTGGCATCTTCATGTATTATTAGTACTCTCTAGAAAGAAAACATAAATATTGTCTTCTCTAATCCCTTCATATAAGGGATTACCAGATGACATATCATATATTTTACATTTATCTTTTACAAAATTGATGCCATAACCATTATTTGCCAAGTGACTTATGCTCAGTTGGTTATGTTTCAATTCCGTAACTAGACAAACATCTTTTATTACAGGATAAAGAGATATACCAACAATGCCATTTCTAATGATATCACCTCTCAAGTTTTTTCCGAAGGAGACGTATCCTTCTTTCTTCATCGATAGCGTGGCAAACAAAGATGTATCACCAGTCATGTACCGCGAACATCCGCTATCGAGGATCCACTTACTTTTAGCATGAGAGGGTTGAGGGTCCACCTACAAAACAAGTAGATGAATCCTTTGGTACCCATTTATTGACGGGTCCATGTTGATTAGTCTTAGGTCTCCAAATCAGTGTATGATTGTCAACAAGTTTTTTTGCTAGACAATACTATGATATGTGCCCATGAGTACCACAGTACGTGCAAGTAAGTCTTGAAAATGTGTTAGTTGAATTTGTGTTGACATATATATGTGGTTTCTTTGAAAACCTATATGTGAAAACATGGTGATATTCGTGTTTCTTACGTGCTTTATGTGGTTTAGTCCTCTTAGGGTATGCTTAGCATTAGGACTAACTTTAGGCTATGGCACAGGTATAGCCTGTTTGCCTAACTTGATTTCTAACTTTTTAGAAACTGCATAAGACTCTTCATATTTAGTGGTCATATCAATGAGTCTTTGCTCTGTGACTAAGTGCCTCTTCTTCTCTATGTCATATAACTCTTGTATCTTGATAGTCTTTTTCTTTTTTTTCAATTTTGAGGATGGACCCATGATAGTCTACTTTAAGCTTGGCTATCTCATCCGTGTTACCAGTAGTAGATGTCTCTCTAATATCTTCAATGATATTTAACAATCTAGCTACTTCGGTTGTGCATGCCTTGACCTCTTTTCGAGATTGCTTATACTTGTCAAGCACATTTCTGTGTTCTTCAAGTAATTCGCTGAAGGCATTTTCTAGCTCATCGAAAGTAAATCATCATATAGAGGATTTGAGGATACCTTATCGAAAGCCATAAGACAGACATTTGCAGTACTGCAGGGTCTATCTTCTTCCTCTGATTCACTAGCATCACTTTTATGCCAGATACTTGTATTTGCATACTTTCGACCAGTTGTTGTTGTTCTTCGGATTGATCTTGATCTATCATATGGACTATTTTTCTTTGGAGTTGGGCAGTCCTTCTTTATATGCCCTGACTTCTTGCATCCAAAGCAGATTGTTTCTTCTTTATTGCTTTCATGGACATCTTTCTTCCTTCTGTTTGATTTTTCAAACTTTAAGAATTTTCTGAAATTCTTCACTAGCAGGCTTGTTCATCACCATTGGATGATTCTTCATTAGAATCTTTGTATGTTGATCTTCTGGCTTGAGCTTTGAAGGCGATAGATTTTTCTTTTGGGATTGCTTCTTCAAACTCTTGTAGGTCCAGCTCATGGGTCATCAGCTTGCCCATAAGTGTTTTCAGAGTCATTGTGGTGAGATCGTTTCCTTCAATGATTGCCGTTGCCTTTGGGTTCCAGTTCTTGGTTAGAGCTCGTAGCACTTTTTTGATCTTCTCGTGATTACTGTAATCCTTACCAAGAGATTGCAAAGGATTAGTAATATCAAGGAAACGAGTGAACATCTGTGTAATTGACTCGCTAGGTTTCATTTTGAAAGATTCATATTCCTGTGTTAGTCTGCTGATTTTGGATTCCTTCACTTGGGAAGTACCTTCATGAGTTACCTCAAGAAGTTTCCAAATCTCATGAGATGTCTTACAGGTTGAAACTCGATTGAACTCTGTCTTGTCAATTGCACAGAACAGTACGTTGATGGCACGTGCTTCTAGACTAGCCTTTGCTTTTTCTGCCTCTGTATATTTATCATGAGACTTGTCTGTAAGTATGCCATCAACCACTGTAGGTGTCAGTTTCTTATAACCGTTAATAACTATAGACCAAAGATCAAAGTCAAGAGAGTTTAAGAAGAATGTCATACGTGTTTTCCAGTATGTATAGTTTATTCTATCAAATAGTGGGGGTCTATTTGCGAATTATCCTTCACCGTTGAATATTGATTTTATGGCTGCCATATATACTCTCTGAGGTTGTTATATTAGAATATAACCTGCTCTGATACCAATTGTAGGACCGTTGAGCACCTCTAGGGGGTGAATAGAGTGAGTGCGAGTGCAGCAGAATAAATCACCACTTAAAACATTAAAAGAAGATCACTATGGCAGTGAATAAAGAGACAATAAATAAATGTAGCAAGAGATCAGAGAATCAAACTCAGTGAATACCACAATATATACTTATTTTCCTCTTGGAGGACTAATCCAGTTGCAGGTACTCTTGCCTGCTGTTAATCCATTATTCACAAGCTAATTGAGAGCTTGCAGTCTCTTTACAACATTATGCTTGGTGACAAGTACACGGCCAAGTTCATAACACCGTGCTTGGTGACGAGCGCACGACCAGATCCTAAAACAGAGATGATTTCTGAACTTGAACGACCTCTTTACAACTTTGACAACCAAAGAACTCTAAATCGAATCGATATTACTAGCTTTGGCTAAGAGATGTATAGGTGGAGTATGAAAGCTTTTAGAATACTAAAAAACACTTTAGGAATAGATAAAGAGAAGAAATGATTGAGTTATTTGAAAAAGAAAATTTCTCTTCTATTTATAGGTGTTTTTGTGAACCGAACTCGGGCAGAGTTCGGGTGGAGTTCGAATGCAAAGATTTTGCAAACTAACATTGCATGCAGATTTGGAGGTAACAAACATTTGAATATGAAACAACCAAACTCGGTCCGAACTCGGCCTGAGTTCTGTCTAAGTTCATCTAGTAATGTTTTGTCAAATTCTGTTGCATAGGATAAATAGAACTTTTGGTAAGTGGACTTTGAATTAATGGGTAGGCTTTATAGGCAAGGGGACTGTGAATAACCTAAGCCAGTAATACTCAGTCGATTTTATAATTTATATTCTAGACTCAATAAAGGATAAAATATATTATAAACTGTAAAATGACTCAGACTGTTTCCAGTGCATAAGTACTTCGGAATGATGATTTTCATGCATGCTGATGTTGTAGTACACTATTTGATATTGAATTTACTTGACCTGAACTATTAGCAGTAGTTTGTATATTTTGTTATTGACTTAAGTCATCTGTTGACTTATCAAAATCGGGTGTGACCATTTGGTAATGAGCCAATATTATGGTCTGTAGCCCACTAGCATATATGTCCGATTAGACTCCATAGAAATAATATGAGTCTATAAAACTAAGCTAATAAGCATATTATATCATGATAAGGATCATAAAGCACGAGAGTATAATAAAGTAATATCACTAGTAATACCTGGATCTTGCAAATGTATCACCTATCATCATGATCAGCTAATTAACTCCATACAATCAACTACCTGAAGAGATCATCAGGTCCTCAGGGGACTAGCAAGATACATAAAAACATGCCTATCTAATAGTTTGTCATGCATAAAGAAATGAGCAGGAAAGAGACAGAAAATGATAAGTGACTATAAACATGGATACGAGAACCACTGCACATAAATGAACTGCTGGAAGAAAACAGGCAAACAAGAGATCAACGGATACCAAACCCTCGCCCCGAGTGTGGACTCGCAGGTTTGAATAAATCACTAACCCTCGCCCCGAGTGTGGACTCGCAGGTTGAGAAAATCGAAACAAGGAAATAGCAGTTCAGTTTATAATGCACTTGTCCTACGATACGATATGACTCAGTCAAGGTACATGTAAGGACAAATCTACTATGAACTATAATGTCAAACTATGAACAATGATGGTATATGAACGAGACAACTAAGCTAATATACATGACACAAAGGAAAGCATACCAACCAAATCAATCCAAGAAAACTAAATAATAACATATAACTAAAGGAGAAAGAATATAAGCATCTAATAAACTGTAAAGGAAGGCAAGGTATACTTGCCTGAGGTTGGACGTAGAACCAACACTATCCAGTCAATCGACGAGCCACAAAGGTCAAACTCTCGCAACAGTCTCCGGGGCTAAAATATATATCATCAACGTATTCAAAATAGTCAAATTATCTAGGATAGCCTACCCATAAGTCCAATTCTGGACACAGGGGCAAAACGGTAATTTTGGGTCAAAATGATGTCCGCTGTTGGACCCGCTTTGTACCGAAAAATGTGCCAACATCTACGGTCTCTAAATTCGTCAAACTATATGTTTACGGGTCCAATTTTTTGATACAAATCCAACCTTATGTCTAAAGTTGGATTCCGGTGAGCCATGCATAAATTTGCCCGTTGAATCAGGTCACGGGCCCGCCAAAATAGCGTTCCGGTCGACCTTCTCAGAATCAGACCAAACTTGGCATAGAGGACCAAAAAATGAGACAGTCCTGTTGGTGCAAGTTTCGTCTCAAGATGACGAACGTGCACGAAGTAATTGACTAATTTGCAAAGGGACCGATACGGGATATCTCGACGGATACGCTTTGATTTTGTCGCACACGCACAAGGAAATTGAGTTTCGTCAAATTCTATACGTCTGCAACATCCGTACGCGCCTTTCAATACTTACTGGTTGCAGCCACATCGTCCGATTTGTCGGGGCGCACGCCATATCGGAAATTTTCTAGGTTTTGAAAACTATTTTCATGGGTTTTTCTTGATTTTCTCACTGACTTATCTCCCTATCTAATTAACTAGAATTTAATATATTCATAGGGTTTCCTTCTCGGTTAGGTTGTCTTCCACTGTGTTCAATTAGGTTCTTAAGTTGTTCACTGGTTCGACCAAAATCGGCCTTCCAAAACAGGTTCATGGATTCAAAATTCTGTCTATTTCGTACAATTTTTTGGGGTCAACTTTTGAGTTGATTTATGTGCAACCTAGGGCCTATAAATTCAAAGTAATTGAAAGGATTGGGATCCGTATAGGTTGTGAACATACCTGAAAAAATGGCTAGACGATTAGTGGAGCATGCGCGGAGAAACTCGCCATGAAGTTGGCCCCAAAGCTGCTGTCACTTCTGTGGATGCTGTCTGCATTGTGTGCATGCGGCATTTTCCGACTGTCGTGTGGCGTCTGTACGGTGCTCAGGCGTCGGGATGTCCGCCAGCAAGGTTGTGAGGAGATAGGGGTGGGTGGCGAGGCTTTAGGGTTAAGGTTTTATCAACTCTCATTTCTCTCTCCCTCTCGTTCCTATATACATATATAGCTCTGTTAAAAGGGCCATGTCCCGGGGGTCGGGTCAGTTGACCCTTGGCTCGGCTGGGGTTACTGTGGGTTGGGGGGGAGTACTTACTGTGTTGGGCTCCTTTGTAGGCCAGGGGAGGTTTTGCTATTTATTTTATTTTATTTTATTTCTTCTTCCTATTTCTTTTTCTATTTCCTTCCTTTATATATATATATATATATATATATATATATATATATATATATATATATATATATATATATATTACACTGATTGTTATATTATATTTTATATAAATATTTCGTGTGTATATATATATATATATATATATATATATATATATATATATATATATATATATATATATATATATATATATATATATATATAAAGTAGATATAAATATTTATACACACACATGGAAATATCCACACGAAATATTTATATAAAAATATAATATAACAATCAGTGTAATATATATATATATATATATATATATATATATATATATATATATATATATATATATATATATATATATATATATATATATATATATATATATATATATATTCATAGATAATCTAGAATATTCAATGGTATATTTTTATTATTATAAATCCAATAACAATATTAATAACAATAGTAATAATAACCAATAGAAAAATATATAATAGGTGTACATACAAAATATGTATAGTCTGAAGTTCCTAACATGCATGAGGGTAACTAGGAAGGTAATTATCCTATTTTAAACAATTATCGCTTATATCAAATAATATTGATGTCTTTACTATATATATAACAATTATTTATAAAATATATTTAGTAGAGCTATAAGTCAAAATATGGCATACACACATAAAATTATATCGACACGGACGTCTTTGGTCACACTGCATCACTACATGGCTTAGGCTTGGTACGGGTCCAGTTTAATACAACCGGGTCTTCTAAAAGTCATTAATCTTAATAATAAATAATTAAAGTATTTATAGTGGTCATGTCACAACTTGGCCTAGTTTTTCTAGTTAGGACACACTTATGGCTTGGCCTTCCCTATTATAGCTAAAACACTAGTCAAGCCACACAACTACACTATCTATACCATGATTTCTAGTCACCTTGTACTCCAAATCTCAACCACGACTAAGGCCATCTATCGTAATAACTATTTAATTAAATATTTATAAAATTCCAAAAATCACCATTTAATTCAAATAAAAAATATAATTTTTTTTCAAAATTTTGGGAAGAGGGGTTACAAATCTACCCACCTTAAAATAATTTTATCCTCGAAATTTAAGTAAAAAACTTCCATCAGTGATGGTAGAAGACGGGGTCCCACTAGCTATCAATTATTCTCACGGTCCTTTCGTAACTACAAATACTCGAGGACTTCTACCCACCTTTGAATCAATCCATATGACACATGAACATACTAAGTGGGATTTTCTCAATATATCATAGCTCATATTCCTTTAATGAAATTTTTTGATATATAATCAACCACAATTTTTTGATCACCAAGAACAAAATATGCGATTTGAGAACATATACCCACCGTAACTCACACTACTCCATCAAGACTTCAAATTCTTAATAGATTTTATATTCTAAAAGTTTTTTTATATACCAAATATAGTAAACTTTATCAATATTCTTCACAATTAACTAACCACCAAGAATAAGTTCGCTACAATCTCTACCCACCTTCGGTCATACTACCCCTTCAAACACATGAACATTTTATAACCTTGCACACTAGTTGCAAAAATTACTACCAATAGATATCTTATTGCATCTGGCATCTCTAATCCCCTCATATCTATCAAGCAACCAAAATTTTAATAATCAAACTAACTTATACTATAACTTAAGAATTTTTGATAAATTCTAGACAGCACGATCATTCGTCACCCCGAAATAAAAAGGGATGAGAATTGATGGTACGAGAAGGCAAGAAAGAATAATCAAGAGCAAATACGAAGCTTCAAGGACGGTAGAAAAATTTCTAAGAGAATTTTTAAGGCAGTGTGGATTGAGATTTCTAAGGTTTTAATCATTTTTGCAGGCTCGTATCAGTACAGTTACGTAACCGATACGATATGCTCTGACCTGCATGAGCCACCAAAAAAACTTGTCACGACCCGCACCTGCTTTTCGGGTTGTGAGTTCGTGCGCAAGTCAGCTACGTATCAAACGGACTCCAGCCCAACTCGAATATGTATAAGCTTTCTAGACTATGGTAATATGCCTAATCATGGCAAGCTAAACTATATCTCAATCCACAAGAAGAATATAAATCAAGAATGAACATTATGGTTTATGGTCTGCAGCCCACTAGCATATATGTCTGATTAGACTCCACAAAAATAACATGAGTCTATAAAACTAAGTGTCACGACCCGCACCCGGTATAGGGGCACGCGTGCGTAACAGCACCCAGCCTACGCCGTAGAATCAGCGGTAGAACGTTGTTCTAGGTCACTATCTAATTGCTCACGCAAATATATAATATACCTGCCATAGATCTTAACTTCGAATGGAGGACAAGTAAAGATATGGTAATATTCAATCACAGTCTAAGCACGATAAGATAACACAGAAATCTAGATAACTAATAAGACTTAAACAACAACAACAACTAAATAAACTACTAAATAATAATATATGTAACAATCTCAAATACAAGTCTAATATCTCTACTTATTATAATTCAAGTTCAAACATGAAAAATCTAGAACAAGTCTACTAAGCTAGTCTTCCGATCACTCTTGAGAGTCGGGACCCAAGGTAGCTAAACCATCTCCGGTTCCATAGCAGGTAGGGCATCTAACATCTGTAAAATTTTGTCAACATATCCAGTCAAAATGGAACGAGCACTTACCTCTAGCAGTTCAAAATAATTGACAAGCCCTATGAGTATGTAATAATAATAAAATTCTTGATGATCAGGTTATAGAGATAATGTACAAGGAAAAGACAAGTGTATATCGAACAGTAGATGTGTATAGAGAACATGTACAATATGAAAACATGTATATATTTAATAAAGGGTAAACCTGTCATGCAAGGTATATGACAGATAATTCCGAGAATCAGTGTTAAGACAGTGATTTGAAATACCAAGTTGACATGTGAGCAGCTAGAGAGGAATATCCGGCAAACCATACACGTACGTGTGTGGCTGCTATTATTCACGTAAGATCAATGGGATAGAACATGTATATTTACATGTCTCCTAGGTATTTCTTCGCCCGACTAGTACACATAGAATCCAGGTTCTTCGACACGTATTTTATTATTCACGATAGATGCATTAGTCACGATTTACATTATTTAAGATAGGCATGAAACCACATATCTCCAGTCAAGGAATCCATAAAATACCAATCCGTGAGTCCATCGTGTCAGAATCAAGATAGAATACTAGTATAATATACATCACTGGATATATCAAATAAAGAGAACTATCAGATAATGTACTCGCCTGATACCCTGAGCAACAGATATGTATAGATGTTCGAACCGGAGTCACAAGGTCCTATTTAGAGCAATATAGGTTATAACATGTTCAAAATGTAACAATTTAAGTTTATAATGCAATCTACATGATTCTAGGTTAATCTAGGTCAAAGTCAACTCTTGCTCAACTTTGGTCAACCTTTAGTCAAACCAAGTCAACATCTAGGGTTTGGTCAAACTCTAGTCAACTCTAGACTATTGGTCAACTTAGTCAATGGGGTCAATTTGGGTCAACTAGTCAACTCTAGAGTTTGTAGGTCAACATATTGCTAAACCAAGGTATCCTGGTTAGTAGGTGGCCAACAACCCATGCAATTATCAAAAAGGCAATACCTTACTTTATATCCTAATCCCAAGACATCACATAGGTAATCCCTATGTTTAAGACCAATACTAATCAACTTATCTACTTACCCTTATAGCACATTATGATTTATAACACTCTTAATCTCACATATCTTTCTAACACAATCTACTCATATAGATATATCACTCATATACACTAGTATTACAAACTCTTTCCAAACTATAATTCCAACACATACCCTTAAGTTAGTCTTACCTACCTACCCTAATATCCATTAATCTATCTTTATATCAATCTATCATACATCATATATATACATACCTATATAGTATCATTCATGTCCTCACTTATATACTATTGAACAATTTAATGTGAGCAATGCAACTAGGATAGGGATTGATACATGGATGTTCAAGACTGAACTAAATGGTTTGAACATGGTTCAATGAGCTGGACATGTGGGCAGCAAATGAAATGGGGTTGTCATGTATGCAGTGGTCATGCAATATACAAAAGTATGGACTAGGCATGTTCTAAAGGGCCTAACATCAAACACAGGTCTTGACATCAATTTGCAGTAAGCTAAACATTAAGGTTGGGCAGAGCAAGATATTAGATTCTCTATAGGACCAAGACATGTTAGTGAGGGGTATAACTAAGATGGTTAGTTGCTCACAGGGTATGTCAGGAATTGCCTTCTAGAGAACCCTCCTCTATATGATCTGCTACTAAAGACCATCAACTCACAACCTACTAATGCTCAAGACTGAACCTAGGTTTAGAAATCTGAACCTAATTGCAGTATAAGCTAAACATGTAAAAAAAGAGGCTGCCATATGGGAATGAAGTGGTGCACAAAACTGAACATGGACTTAAACGTCCAAATGTAGGACATCCAAGTGAAAGGGGGCAGAACAATAGACATGGAGTGGTCTGCACAACAAAATGAGATGAACAAGTTCTGAACCATGTCCAAGAATGGACTACACATAAATACAGAACAAACACTTAAACCTAAATGAAACTGGACCAAATTGAGTAGGTGTAATATAAATGTAAGTGTGTGTCAACATCAGAACAAGTGCATACAATCAGGAAATGTGAATGTGAGAGTGTCCAATGCAGTGTCAATGGTGAGTGTGTGAGTTGTGTATGTGGCAGGCAGTGTATGCAAGAGTGTTACAGGTGAGTGTGTGAACAAGTGCCAAAATAGTGTGTGTATATGTGCATACAAATGTGTCCATCAAGTGTCATGTACCAGTGTCCTACGAACGTGTCCAACAAGTGTCAAAACCAGTGTCAACAACATGTATCATGCATGTACAGAAATAGTGAAGAACAGTGGGTATGGTGCGTGTGTGTCGAGTGGTCTAGGACATAGTATGTCCAACCACGTATCATAAAATCATGTCAGTGGGTAGCCTAGGTATCCAAGTGTGTGTGTGTCTCATTAGATTGTGTCCAAGTGGTGTCCAGTGTCATGTCCAAGCACGTATCAGTGGGGTTTTTCTTACATGTGCGTGTGTGTGTGACCACTGTGGGTTCGAGAACTCCTCAAATTCTCCATGAATTTACCTCAATTTTTTTACATGGCCTGTTAGTCATAGTCCCCAACTACTAACCAAATTTGGTGTCTCTACGTGTTATGTTCGATGAGTTCTAGACTTGTGCTAGCAGGAACTGCACCATAGTGTGTGCGAAAGTCCCCGTGTCCAAAAATTGACACAAAACAAACCTAAAATCAACTCAGTCAACCAGATCTATAATCTATACATATTTAGCTACAAAATCATGTAATTAGTTTTAAAAATTAAGAATATTTATTTCTATGTGACATTTTACCAAACACTTTACACAACACTCCGATACTCCTCCGATATGCATACCAAATGGACATGAATCGAACCCAAACTCAGCGTAGGGCTAGGGGGATCCTAAATGAATGCATCTATGGAGAGAAATCAGGAAATTAATAGGTTTAGAGGTCATTACCTATTGAGAGTTGGAATTTCAATGAAAAGCCTTTAGATCTAGATCTCCACAAAGCTCTAATGGTCAAATTGCTCCCAATCCTTTCTAGCTAGCCACTAGAGACCTCCTCTACACTAGAGGAGTGTGTTACAATTGATTAGGCTCAATTTGGAGTTGATTTGGATAAAGGAGGTGAATTGGAAAAGAACACAAATTAGGGTTTATGTGTGTAATGAAAGAGGCAAAAGGGGGCTAACATGATGTCATATAGGAGAAGGGGGATGCCTTGGCCGGCCACAACTAGTCTAGGGTTAGGGTTTAAGTTCAAATGGAATTAAAGGCCTCGACATGGTATAATTCAAGCCTTTCTAGTAAAGGCCCAAGGTAAATTAGGGTTTCTATCTAAAATATCTACTTAGAGATAATATCTAGATATTTACTAACCTTATCATTTAGTTGGAAGCTACTAATCAAATATCTAGGCTCCTGATCAATATCTAGATTAGGGCAATTCTAGGTTAAGACCTAATATAACACTTAGCACAATATTAATTAATTAAAATTCAAAAATAATAATAAATCACAAATGACCAAAATACTCTTAGCCTAAAAAGTGGTAATTAGCTAATCTAATCACATTGGTTAGGTCCCCATGGTCATGGTTAGTCTCTAGGATAAACAGTTCTAGGGTTACATTAGTAAAAGACTAAAGTCACAATACACCAAATTAAGTAGTATTAAAATAATCTAAATTTACCAATTAATCATTAACATGATTTAAATCTACTATTTAATAACTAACAAGGTCAATTTTACAAAAGTTTAAAATTACCCTCATTTTAGAAAAGTGGTAGTGATACTAAGCTAATAAGCAGAGTATATTATGATAAGGATCATAAAGCACGAGAGGATAATAAAATAATATCACTAATATTACCTGGATCCTGCAAATGTATCAACTATCATCATGATCAGCTAATTAACTTCATACAATCAACTACCTGAAGAGATCATCAGGTCCTTAGGGGGATAGCAAGATACATAAAAATATGCCTATCTAACAGTTCATCATGCATAAAAAAATAAGCAGAAAAGAGATAGAAAATGACAAATGACTATGAACATGGATATGAGAACCACTGCGCATAAATGAACTGTTGGAAGAAAACAGGCAAACAAGTGATCAACGGATAACAAACCCTCGCCCCGAGTATGGACTCGTAGGTTTGAAAAAATCACTAACCCTCGCCCCGAGTATGGACTCGCAGGTTAGTTCAAGACAATCACCCTCGCCCTGAGTGTTGACTCGCAGGTTGAGAAAATCAAAACAAGGAAATAGCAGTTCAGTTTATAACACACTTGTCCTACGACACGATACGACTCAGTCAAGGTACATATGAGGACAAATCCACTATAAACTATAATGTGAAACTATGAACAATGATGGTATATAAACGAGACAACTAAGCTAATATACATGATACGAAGGAAAGCATACCAAACAAATCAATCCAAGAAAACTAAATGATAATATATAACTAAAGGAGAAAGAATATAAGCATGTAATAAACTGTAAAGGAAGGCAAGGTATACTTGCGTGAGGTTGGACGTAGAACCAACACTATCCAGTCAATCAACGAGCCACAAAGGTCAAACTCTCACAGCAGTCTCCGGGGCTGAAACATATATTACCAACGTATTCAGAATAGTCAAAATAGCTAGGATATGTAACCACCACTTTTCTAAAATGAGGGTAGTTTTGAACTTTTATAAAATTTATCTTTTAATAATAGGATTTAAATCATGTTAATAATTTATGGTGATTTTTAATTATTTTAATACTATTTAATTTAGCGTATTGTGACCTTGGCCATTTTACTAGTGTAACCTTAGAGTTACTTGACCTAGAGACTAACCATGACCATGGAGACCTAACCATGTGATTAGATTGACTATTTACCACTTTTTAGGTTAGGGGTATTTTGGTCATTTTTGACTTTTGGTGAAACTGAATTTTGATTAATTAATATTGTGCTAATCTTTATATTAAGCCTTAACCTAGAATTGCCCTAACCTAGATATTAGTCATGAGCCTAGATATTAGATTAGAAGTTTCCATCACATGACAAGGTTAGTAATATCTAGATACTAAGTTAGGAGTAGGATATTTGTTAAGGTTAGATATTTTACTTTGGGTCTTTGCTTGAGGGCTTGGTTTACATTGTAGAGGGAAGCCCATAGCCTACATTTCACTAAACCTAACCCTAGAGAACTC
The DNA here is from genome assembly GCA_029216955.1 of Iris pallida. Taxonomy (NCBI): domain Eukaryota; kingdom Viridiplantae; phylum Streptophyta; class Magnoliopsida; order Asparagales; family Iridaceae; genus Iris; species Iris pallida. The sequence goes on along the minus strand of JANAVB010004797.1, from coordinate 2,406,880 downwards.
TTGACATCCAAGAGGCACCCCCTTCCTTATATAACATCTTCTTAGCTCCCTTTGCCTCTTTTCATTGCCTCATACAAACCCTAATTTGTGTTCTTCCCTAAATCATCCTATTTTCTCCAAATCACCTCCAAATTGAGCTTAGTCTTTTGCATTGCACTCCCTTACTGTAGAGGAGATCATTGGAGGCTAGCTAGCAAGGATTAGAGACTCTTGGACCATAGCAAGTTGGTGAAGGGACTCATTTCTAGGCATTTGCATTGAGATCTAACTCTCAATAGGTAATGGCCCTAAACTCATTTGTTTTCCAGTTTTCTCTTCATAGATGCATGCATCTAGGCACCATAGACTTGTAGACCAAGTTTGGTAGGATTTTGTATCCATTTGATACGCATATCGGAGGCATATTGGGGTGTAGTGTAATGTGTTTGATGAAATGCCTCAATAGATTATTTATTAATATTTTTAAAAACTAATTTCATATTATTGTGGCCTTATATGTGTGGATTGTATTTCTTGGACACAGAGTCGAGTTTGGTGTCATTTTTGTGTCCAAAATGGATACGGGGATCTTTACACTGGCTGTGGACTATTGTCCTGCTACCCGACCATATTTTCTTACTCGATATGATACTAGGACACGTGGGATTTGGTCAGTAGGTGAGGGCAACCTCTGACACCATCCTCCTAAAATTTAGGGCTAGTTGGTTAAAAGTTCGAAAAGAACTCAAGACTGTACTGGTTCGACTGAACACACACACACGCGCACAGAGGTTACTAATACGGGTTCGTATCATGGACACGACGACACGAGGACACGTTTTAGGCTATTGGACACGTAGCCCTATACCTAGCCTTTCCTATGACACGACCATGACACACTTGATTGGACACACGTATCCCTAGCTCATTCGACACATGTGTATGAGGCAGTGTTCTGCCCAGTTTTGACACCAGTTCCTGACACTTGTGTTTTGACACAATTTTGATACGTTTTGGATACGAATCTTAGATACATGTGTACATACACCCCTCTTTGACATTACCTGACACTATTGACACTGGACACTCACTATTGCTTGACACAACCTTGTGACACTCTCACTGTCAAACACAGGTACCTGCACACACTTAACACTTATTCACTTGTTGACACCTTGGACACCTGTTAGACACAGTGACACCTTTACTCTTGGACACAGATCACCTGCACACATGTTTCCACATGTGTTCACACACATACCCCCTTCTTTCTATTTTGGTATACCTATGTGTGGGATCGAATAAATATAGTGTTTGATGCATACATTGGTTTTTTGAATGCATTGTTATGTCTGATACCTGATATTTAGATGTTGATATGGATGGTTAGGTCCGTGTTTAAACATATGGTTTCATCTCAGGTTGTCTGAGATTGAGGTAGATGAGTTAGAGTTGAGTGATTTTGGGTTTCGAGTGATGTTATGTCATATATATATATAAATATATATATATATTATATATATATATATATATATATATTTTTTATATATATATTATATATATTATATATATATATATATATATATATATATATATTTATTTTATTTTTATTTTTATATATATATATATATTTTTTTATTATATATATATATATAAAATATATAAATATATATATATATATATATATATATATATATATAAATATATATATATATATATATATATATATATATATATATATATATATATATATATATATATCATAGGTAAATTAGTTATGTATATATGTTATTGGTTATATATATGATATGTATGTCATTTGCTATGGATTATAGGTTAGATGTTGTTTTGGTTGGGTTGGGGTTCAGGTCGAGAGAGAATGCAGTGGCTTAGCAGCCATGCTTGGCAATTGTTGGCTTTTAACAGCAGCATGTTACAGCAGCAGTGGCTTTAGCCTTGTAGAGCAGTAGCATTAGGAGCAACATCAGCAGTTGCAGCAGCCAATAATGGTTGTAGCAGTGGTGTTCAGGATTGAGGGATTCAAGAAATTAGTGACTAGGATTAGGTACCAGTATTTAGGTTCAGTGATCTTGTTTTGGGATTTAAGATTTCACATTTGAGTATTCAGTGATGATCAATGATCATGAAATTTGGGTTTGGTGTTCAGAGGTCATGAGAATGTTTTGTGAGTTTATGGGAATCATAGAGTTTATGTGATTTGAGTATCTGTAGAAGTGAAGGATTAGGGGTGGCATGGCAGTAGCATGGCTTTGGCCATTTACTTGGCCATTGGTTGTTATTTGGTTTGTTTGTGGTGTGAGTGATTTTCCCATGAGAGTAGAAGAAGGGGATGTGTGTGAGTCCCTTTTTATATATATATGTATGTAACCCTTTAGCCCTTGCTAACACACCCTTGCATTTACACAGTTAACCCTCTTGTACACATTACATTATATACACACACACAGTCTTACGTTACCTTCCCTTTCCCTTTTTCTCTATATATCTATATAAATATGTATGTATGATATAATGTATATGTAAATATATTCATATATGTAGGTAGACATGTATGTTATGATACATGTATGTTATGGTATGTATTATGAATGGTGTTTACATATAGGTTAGTTAGACTAGGCTATGTATACCTTGGTATCCTAAGGTATATGTTGTATAGTGAGGTAACCTATACCTTGACCTAAAAATTGACTAGATAGGCCTAATATGACTTGTAGACTTGAGTTTGACTAAACCTAGATTAATTCACTAGTTTGACTAGAGTTGACCTAGTTTGATTAGATTGTTGACCAGAGTTGACCGAGAGTTGACTTTGACCTAGATTGACTTATAAACATGTAGAATGCATTGTAAACTTCAAATATTACTTTCTTGATTACATCATAACCTGTATGCTCTATTTAGGACTCAGACACCTCAGTTCAGACATCTATTTTCACAGTCACTTAGGATCTCAGGTGAGTACATGCTATGATCATTTTCATACTTGCTAGAACTTATATTCATGCTTTAGATAGATTACTTGATGATGTCACATTGTTATCACGGACCAGTACCCTATGGATCTTGTCGTGCGATGTTATCTCCCTCGGGTTCATCAAATATATCTTGTCATGTGGTTTTTACGAACATCTTGTATTTCTTGTACACTCCTATTCATGTATACTCTTGTGCAATCTTGTACTCTCATGATCACATGAGCCTCATGGGTAAAAACCTCTTGTACAGGTAACGTAACTTGACTGGATCATTGTGTATTGATTGGGGTGGGTGAGTAGAAAATGGTTATGTGATCAAATCCCATCTTGTATAAATCTTGTGAATGTCCATTATGCCCTCACGTATAATGGAGTCTCATTTTATTGTAACCTAACCTGTTTACATAACCATCTTGTGCACTAAACACTTATATTACTTACAGTTCTTATTTCATATACAAACTGTCTCTTGTACTCAGATTTATCTATTTATACTATTCTTGTACATGTCTTACAGTTTTTATTATAGTTTACTCTACTGCTTGTTTTATATATTCTGTCATGATATGATCCTGTTTCAGTATTGTTTATTCGCTCCTGTCCTGATTGGACCTGTTGAAAATATTATAGATGATACTGAGGACTTCTGCAGAACATATTATGGAGCCCATCTAGACGATACTTGTGAGTTGGACCCACAGAAGGATCCAGCTCTAGCTTAGGACATCACCCCTATTGCCTAGGCTAGATTAGCTAGGCTGTACCTTATTTCATTATGTTATTTGTATTTGACTTTTGAGTTGTATTATTTCTGGATGTTGAGATGTTTGTGTCGTTTAGACACTTGACTTATTTTTTTCTGTTTGTATCTTCTCTTTGAGATTTCATGTCTATTATATTGTGCTATTTCTATTTTAGAATTGTGATTGAGTTGTACCTTCTGTATTGTCCTTCGATTGGAGAGTATATCTCGTACAACTATATTTATACTGTGTTAGATGTATGTGACCTAGGACAATGTTCTACTGTCGATACTGTGGCGTAGGCTAGGCATACCCACTTCTCGTACCCCTACACTGGGTGCAGGTCGTGGCACGTTTTTAGTGTGGCCCACACAGGTCTTGAGAGTCGCAACTAGTATAATTTCATAGTGGTACTCAAACTAGAGTATCACTATAGCCTGCACCAGGATATAGGATATAAGTTTTGAGGTATACAATCACATTTAGGAAAACTCTTATCTGAATTCCATCTAAATTCTTGTTGATAATTGCTTTCCTTTGAAATAAACTGTCCTCCTTTGATCCTATCGCTTCTTACTCAGTATTGATTCCTTGTTTGATCTGTTTCCAGGATGGTGCAGACACGATCTCATCGTTCCGGCCCATGGGATACCACCGAGAAGTCTGCCACCTCTCGTCCGATTCACCAGGACCCTGGGACCGTAGCTCCCCTTATTCCTTCTCATGTCGGAGCATCTGTCGTGTTCGGGGGTGCACCTCCACCTATCCGGAGGCCTACCCCAGTCATCCCAGACATACTTCAGTGGCAGTCACCTTCAGGATCAGTGGATGCAGCTCAGCTTTTTTTTTTCCAGCAGATGATGGAGGCTCAGCAGTATCAGTCTGTAGATTTCAGACAGGGCATAGACAATGCCCACCAGCTAGCGATGACGACAGTGGAGAGGGTTACCGCCCAGCCGTAGGAAGGCCAGATACACCAGTGCCATCCGAGGACCCCGTACATCCAGAACTTCCAGAAGATGCGTCCGGGAGACTTCAGAGGTACCGAGGGCATCATATATGCTGACGACTGGATTGAGCACATTGAGGAGATCTTTTGCCTTGTATTGATACTAGTTGGGATTCAGGTAGAGGCATTTGGTAGTCAGATACAGGACCTGGCCAGGACATGGTACCAGGCCGATCAATAAGTAGATACTAAGGGGCAGACATGGGGAGCCTTCAAGAAGCTCTTCAAGATGAAGTTCTTTTCGGGCACCGCACTTGGCGCACTGGAGACACAGTTCGAGAACTTGGCTCAGGGGAGCCAGACCATTGAGGAGTACGCATGTGAGTTCTGCCATCTGGGCAGATTTGTGGAGGATCTTACTGAGGCCGCGAAGGCGAGGAGGTTCCGTAGGGGCTTGATCAAAGAGATCAAGTCATTAACCAAGAGCAGCCGTGGTGCCACTTTTGAGGAGATTCTGATGGAAGCCATGGCAGCGGAGGACGACCTTGAGCTGAAAGGAAAGAGAGGTTGAGATACTCATGGGGCTAGTGGCAGTACAGACCCGGCCAAGAGGCCCCATATTCATCATCAGCAGAGGCCTATTCAGCAGCAGTTTCAGGGCCAGGGACGTGCACTTTTCCAGCAGACACCCAGGCAGCAGCAGGATGCTATGTGCAATTTTTACAAGAAGCCAGGCCATTGGTGGAACGACTGGGGGAAGAGATTGGGCATTTGTTTACTTTATTGTACAGCGAAATATCAGCTGAGAGAGTGCCCCAAGAACCTGGCACGATTGGCTCAGGCAGTAGCATAAGCTAGGGCTTCGACAGGGCAGCAGAGGGGACCATTGTTGTAGACTCAGCAATAGAGGTTTGTTTAGCATCAGCAGCAGGCCAAAGGAGGAGGCCAGCAGGGGTGAGCTTTCGCCATGACAGCCGAGGATGCACAGGCACTAGGAGAGCTGATTGCAGGTTCTGTTCTTCTTAACTCCATTCCTGTATTTACCTTATTATAATCTATCTTGAAATTTGATTACGACAGTTTTTGTCTACCTTTCTTGGTCATTGATGAATTTGATTCTTGCTGTTCATTATTGATTTAATTTTCTACTAAGATAAATCGTATAGGCTAGGTTGCCTCAGTTATGGAATCTAGAGTCTTCTACATTCATATTAGCTAGTATGGTGAGGATATATAGTCTGATTTTGGATATATTTCTCGGGTATGGGAATTTAAGATTTTCATAGCCAAGCATGCGGCAATACAAATTTTTTAGAGGTATGTACCTTAGTTGCGGACTCTATGATTTATTGTAGCCTTGCTTACTAGTATAACGAAGATTCTGAGTATCATAATTTTGGACATACACATATGATTATCGAATTGTATGATTTAGAGACTTTGATTGTTGGGGGTTTGACCTAGAAGGAGTGCGACCACTTTAAATTTCGAGGATAAAATTATTTTAAGGAGGGTAGACTTGTAACAACCACTTTTCTAAACTGAGGGTAATCTTGAACTTTTGTAAAATTTATTGTTCAATAATAGGATTTAAATCATATTAATAATTTATGGTGATTTTTAATTATTTTAATACTATTTAATTTAGTGTATTGTAACCTTGGCTTTTTCAATAGTGTAACCTTAGGGTTACTTGACCTAGAGACTAACCATGACCATGGAGACCTAACCATGTGATTAGATTGACTATTTATCACTTTTAGGTTAGGGATATTTTGGTCATTTTTGACTTTTGGTGAAAATAAATTTTGATTAATTAATATTGTACTAATCTTTATATTAAGCCTTAACCTAGAATTGCCCTAACCTAGATATTAGTCATGAGCCTAGATATTAGATTAGAAGTTTCCATCACATGACAAGGTTATTAATATCTAGATATTAAGTTAGGAGTAGGATATTTGTTAAGGTTAGATATTTTACTTTGGGCCTTTGCTTGAGGGCTTAGTTTACATTGCAGAGAGAAGTCCATAGCCTACATTTCACTAAACCCTAATCCTAGAGAACTTTTGGCAGCCAAGAGACAGCCAAGAGACAGCCCCCCTTCCCTATATAACATCTCCTTAGCTCCCTTTGTCTCTTTCCATTGCCTCCTACAAACCCTAATTTGTGTTCTTCCTCAAATCACCCCATTTTCTCCAAATTACCTCCAAATTGAGCCTAGTCTTTTGCATTGCACTCCCTTGCTATAGAGGAGATCATTGGAGGCTAGCTAGCAAGGATTAGAGGCTGTTGGACCATAGTAAGTTGGTGAAGGGACTCATTTCTAGGCATTTGTATTGAGAACTAACTCTCAATAGGTAATGGCCCTAAACTCATTTTTTTTTTTCTGTTTTCTCTTTATAGATACATGCATCTAGGCACCATAGACCTGTAGACCAAGTTTGGTAGGATTTTGTATCCATTTGATACGCGTATCGAAGGCGTGTCGGAGTGTAGTGTAATGTGTTTGATAAAATGCCTCAATGGATTATTTATTAATGTTTTTCAAAACTAATTTCATATTATTATAGCCTTATATATGTGGATTGCATTTCTTGGACATTGAGTCAAGTTTGGTGTCATTTTCGTATCCAAAATGGACACGGGGATCTCTGCACTGGCTGTGGACTCTTGTCCTGCTACCCGACCATATTTTCTTACTCGACACGATACTAGGACACATGGGATTTGGTCAGTAGGTGAGGGCAACCTCTGACACCATCCTCCCAAAATTTGGGGCTAGTTGGTTGAGAGTTCGAGAAGAACTTGAGCCTGCATTGGTTCGACTGAACACACACACACACGCGCACAAAGTTTACTGATACGGGTTCATATCATGGACACGACAACACGAGGATACATTTCAGGATATTAGATACATAGCCCTATACCTAGGCTATCCTAGGACACGACCATGACACACTTGATTGGACATACGTGTCCCTAGATCACTCGACACATATGCACGAGGCAGTGTTCTGTCCAGTTTTGACACCAGTTCCTGACACTTGTGTTTCGACACAATTTTGACACATTTTGAACACGAATCTTAGATACATGTGTACACACACCCCTCCTTGACATTACTTGACACTATTGACACTGGACACTCACCATTGCTTGACACAACCTTGTGACACTCTCACTGTCAAACACAGGTACCTGCACACACTTGACACTTATTCACTTGTTGACACCTTGGACACCTGTTAGACACAGTGACACCTTCACTCTTGGACACAGATCACCTGCACACATGTTTTCATATGTGTTCACACACATACCCCTTCTTCCTATTTTGGTATACATATGTGTGGGATTGAATGAATATAGTATTTGATGCATACATTAGGTTTTTGAATGTATTGTTATGTCTGATACCTAAGATTTATATGTTGATATGGATGATTAGGTCTATGTTTAGCCATATGGTTTCGTCTCAGGTTGTCTGAGATTGAGGTAGATGAGTTAGAGTTGAGTGATTTTGGGTTTCGAGTGATGTTATGTCATATATTTGGATATATCTATATATGTATCATAGGTAAATTAGTTATATATATATATATATATATATATATATATATATATATATATATATATATATATATATTTATATATATATATGTCATTTGCTATGGATTATAGGTTAGATGTTGTTTTGGTTGGGTTGGGGTTCAGGTCGAGAGAGAATGCAGTTGCTTAGCAGCCATGCTTGGCAATTGTTGGCTTTTAACAACAACATGTTGCAGCAGCAGTGGCATTAGCCTTGCAGAGCAGTAGCATTAGAAGTAATAGCAGTAGTTGTAGCAGCCATCAGTGGTTGCATCAGTGGTGTTCAGGATTGAGAGATTCAGAAAAGTAGTGACTAGGATGAGAATATATATATATATATATAATAATATATATATATACATATATATATATGTATGTATGTATGTATGTATGTATGTAACCCTTTAACCCTTGCTAACACACCCTTGCATCTAGACAGTTAACCCCCTTGTACACATTATATTATACACACACACACACTCTTACATTACCTTCCCTTTCCCTCTTTCTCTATATATCTATATAAATATGTATGTATGATATAATATATATGTAAATATATTCGTATATGTAGGTAGACATGTATGTTATGGTATGTATTATGAATGGTGTTTACCTTAGGCTAGTTAGACTAGGCTATGTATACTTTGGTATCCTAAGGTATATGTTGTATAGTGAGGTAACCTATACCTTGATCTAGAAATTGACTAGATAGGCCTAATATGACTTGTAGACTTGAATTTGACTAAACCCTAGATTAGTTGACTAGTTTGACTAGAGTTTGTTTGCCATGAAATATAAAAGAACAGAACAATTATCGGAGGACCGGACTTTTACTTCACGTTACAAACTTGCTTGTACAAAGAAAGCATAGGGACGAAAACCTAGGTACAGCAGTCTAAGTACAATTGTTTATTTTAGATTCTGGGGGGTGACGATAGAGGCTCGGGAAGGCGACGGCAGCCCTGCCTTACTCCTTGGACGATCGGTATGCAGCCTTGGCTCCTGTGACGAGATGGTTGGCGTTGGTGAAGAAATGCTCTTCTTGCTCTCCTTCTGTTACTCTTCTCTAATTATTGGGGGAGTCTCCCTGTATATCCCGCAAGGGAATGGCACCTTGCTTATTTATAGGAGTGAGGGCATCATTAGGGTTTGGATGATTACCCATTCTCAAAGTGGCGGCGGCTTGATATTTAATCAATCTGAACTATTAGTCTTAGGCGTGAAGGATCTGGGCCATAAATGTGGATAGTATTGAATCCTGTGAATGATTAATTCTGATTGCTTTAAATCTTCATGATTGGTTGTGTCAAGCTCGGATCTCTCACCACGTGTCCCATTGGCTTGATCACGAGTGATACGCCCTGATCTCATTAATTGTAAGGATAACGTTAAATATGGTTATTGGGATCTGGTAAATCTCTGATTGATTTAAAACCACGCGTCCCATAATCACCCTGCTACCAGCTGTCAAGTCATAGGGGCAATTGAATCTCTGCCACGTGTCTTAATGGTGGACCCTGCCAGAGCCGCATGATATCTATGAACCGCATGAGACAGCATCTCAGTGAGCCGCATAGGTATAGTACTTACGAGCCGCATGGGATGGCTTCTTGGTGAGCCGCAGGAAGATGATTCCTGCCAGCCGCATGAAGCTATTCTTCAATTGAGCCGTATGGGAGTAGCCACGTGGCAATCTTGGATCGTGTCAGAGATTTTCTCCTGTTCTCGAAGAGCCTGTCATTACGACCGGACCATCATGGCACTTTATGCCAAAGCCGTCAGCTGTCAAATCACGACAGAGCATTAAATAAGGCCAGCTGTATGAAGGGATCCCACGGAGACACGTGGTGTTGATCGAGCCGCATCTCTCTGTTGGTCGTTTGTGAGCCGCATATACTTCTGGCCGTATGAGGCTGGGAGACTCTTTGAACCGCATGGGACTGTCCCTATATAAGCCGCATGGATTCTCCTGCTCCGAGCCGCATGAGACTGAGAGTCTCTCCGAACCGCATGGGACTGCCCCTGTATGAGCCGCATGGAGTTCTCCTATTCCGAGCCACATGAGACTGAGAGTCTCTCCGAACCGCATGGGACTGCCCCTGTATGAGCCGCATAGAGTTCTCCTGTTCCGAGCCGCATATAACATCATTCTGATATTTTCCATGCTTCTACAGGACCCCCTTCAAAGTTTTCAATTTGTAAAATTGAAATACTTTGAATAAGAAGCATGGCCTTTGCTAACCGCATAGATGGTTCAGCCGCATAGATTTATCTGGCCGCATGAACTGTTAGGCCGCATAGACATTTTGCCACGTATCCCAACCACGTGTGCAAATCTTCTGCATTAAATGCCCTTGATTCATTTTTTTGAATTAACGCCGCCTTTTGGGGGAGGATCCCAAGGGTCAATTTTGCTTTGACCGAAGCATTTTGCCTTTATTCTTTTAGGCGGCGTACGGATCGAGGCGTTTGTTGATTTACGAGCCTCCTTCGCCTATAAATAGGAGTGATTTATTCTTTGAGGGTTTCTTTACCTTCTCTCTTTGTTCGAACTCCATGTTGTCGACTTCCTTTTCATCTTCTCCCATCAACGCTCGACAATGGCTCCCAAGAAGACTACCGCTGTTACGGGCAAAAAGGCCGCGTCGTCGTCTGCGGCCGCGAAGGGCAAGAAGGCTGCGTCTTCATCGACTGCGGCGGCGAACGTGGCGGCTCCTCCGTCGACTGACGTGCCTATTTTTCACCGCGACGTTCACCCGTCTATTGCTGGTAGGACCATCAACATGAACTGTCATGGCTACGCCGCATATCTTATGCGCGAGCCTGTATTTCCAAGTGTGCTGCGTGTCCGACTCATGTTCGAACCGCATGGGATATGACCCAGGCCTGGGCCGCATGAAAGTTGTTGTTTGCAGCCGCGTAACCACTTCCTCATCAGGGCCGCATAAGATCATCTGGACTGGACCGCATGAGCTTTTTCAAACTGAGCCGCATAAGCCTACTTCGAACTGAACCGCATAAGATCATTTGAACTAGACCGCATAAGCTCATCCGCACTGAACCGCATAAGCCTATCTCGAGCCGAACCACATAAGCTTATTCGAATTGGACCGTATGAGTTCATCCGAACTGAACCGCATATGCTTATTTCAAACCAAACCGCATAAGCTCATTCGAACTGAACCGCATGAGCTCTTTCAAACTGAGCCGTATGAGGCTATGCTGAGCTAAGCCGCATAAGCATCAAGTAGTTTGTGTTTCGGCTATCTTTTTGACCTTGTTTCTTTTGTCTTTCTTCAGTGAATCTGCCAGTAAATCCTGCAGGGGAACTTCTAGTGGGCTCAAATCAGTTCGCCTTGGGTGTGCATCTTGATGACTTAGTTAAGTATGTGCTGAATCAATTTTCTGCTAATGAGCCTTCGGAGAGGTTGAACGCCATCGAGAATCAGACCCTCCATTATCTCCGTGCCATGATGAATACTGGGAAGTTGAATGGATTATACCTGAAGCCTTCATTCCTCTTTGGAGACGCTTTAATCATAAAGAATCCCCGAGTATTAGAGATCTCTGAGAACTGGGATTTTTCTTTGGATGGGATGGCGATCCATATTCCTCTCATGGAGCGTCATTATCCTCTGTCGTGGTTCAATATGGTGTTGTTGGACAGGAAGATGGTGTGTAACTTAACCCCTACCCAATCAGGGATGTTGATGGGCGACATCCATTATAACCCGAACATGCGGTCAGCGTACGCGGGTAAGGATTCCGTCCTCTGGTACATGATGGGCCTGGCCCCAGGCTCTTTCATGAACGTATACGGTCCCAACTTCACATTCACTCAAGCTGATACATTCCTGAATCGACTCGCTCGTAAAAAATCTTATCCCGTTGGCAGACTGGCATTGCTGAACTGGATAAACCCTACTTCTACGTGGGCCCACTTGACCACTTGGGTTTTGCAGACCTACGGAATATTCCTGCGGGAGGTGGGGCTCTATCATGCCATTCAGGGCACTTGTCACGGGCTTCCTATCAATAAACCATTGTTCGTGCCGCTCTTGGAGATGTATAACCGGCGAACGGGGACGTTCTTTGCACCCAGAGGGGAGTTGGGGCTCGCTCTCCATGAGATGTATACTGTCTCCAAACTTTCGTGGGGGAACGAGCCTTTCGAGGTGTATACCCCGTCGAATGAGGAGTTCGAGGACTTGGATCGACGATTCCCAGGCTTTATTGCGGTGTATCAGGAGTTGCTGTACCATCATAGTGCTTGTCACCAGATGGCTATAAAAAAGGTGGATAGCTCAGAAGGGACCGCTCCCCACACCACATCCTTGGTCAATTATCTTTTTAAAGTTGACCTTTCTAGCGAAGTTACTCCTCGAACCCCTCGAACCCATGGAGAGATAAAGGACCTGATGTTGAGCGTCAAGAAGTCGCGGTCCAAGAGCGACATATTCGGAAGTCAAACTGACTCTCTTAGCTATTTTTACTACGGCACCACGCAGATGTCAGAGAAGGCGCTCCTGGCTGAATTTTTAATGATATGGCTACGGAACTGCGTAGTCTCGGGAGGGGCAGGTTCTATTGAGAGGATCAGTCGCCACTTTATTCTCCCTGCCGTTAAGCTGGTATTTGGAGTTAGACTGGCACTTCTTCCGGCTATGGTGTGCAGCATACACCATGGTCTCCGAACATTCTCGTCCAAAGTCATTGCCCGCGAGAAGACGCTGGATTTTGAGCGCATAGAGCTACCGTTCCACTATTTGATGGGGTGGTTGTTGTTGCACTACAAATCTTTGATGGGACCTGGAATAGCGGAAGATGCTACCGATGAAGATGCTTTCCTTTTCAAATGCCATTGCCAGTCTTGGGACTACAATACTATGCCAGCTTGTCGAAGGGCGTTGGCGAGGGTGGATGGGTGTGACTTTTTTGTGTCTGTTCCTCATTTTTCCGATGAGGAAGTGAGAAATGTATACCTTGATGGTACCGGACCTTCTTATTTTCTGTCTCCGAATATGCTCACCTGGTTGCGCAACATTCGCCCCGCGCATCTGGTTTATCGTAACCGCGATAATGTGTACTTGGAGCCCTACCTGCCTAGTAGGTTTTCCCGCCAATTTGGCTATAGCCAGTTATTCTTTGACTGTCCCAACCCTTGTTTGGGCTTTGAAGGCAGCGTTCTTGATGGTGTCAGGGCGTGGAATTATTATGACGCTTATCATACTCGGGCCAGCTTCTCAGTCCCCGATGCTAAGGCACCGAGGGAAATTTTGTACGTGGCTGCTTTGTATCATGTTATGGCGAACAAGCCTCCCGTTAATTTTGATCTGAGTACCAGTTTTATCGTGGGTACCGGTTTAGAGGAGAAGCCCAAGGGGGCTAAGGCTAGAAAGCAACTAGCGCTCCAGACTCCCCTTCCTGAATCGGAATCTTCCGAATCGGCTGAGGAAGATGATGATCATGATAGCGAAGGCTCCCTTTCTGGTGGGGGTGAAGAAGTAGCGGATCAACCGCTTACCACATCAGATGCACTGGCAGAGGACCCGTTACTTGCTACACAAGAGGAAGTAGTGAGGGAAGGACAGCCTCCCGCTGTGCCTGATCCCTCACGCAAACGAGCCAGACGTTAATCTTCTGACGGCAAAGCGACCTTTTCTGTGAAAAGAGCTGCCGTTAGGTCTCGTGGATTGCTTATCACCGAGAGGGATGAAAATACTGACGCTGCTCCGGAGGTACGACTATGTTGGAGCTATCTCCTTGTTGTGGCTTTTTTTTCTTTCTTGGAGATATGACCTAACCTTTTTTCTTTGTAGGCGTCTGACGAACCAGGCTCTCCTGAACCGTCTGCTGCCCCTAGAGTTAATCCGGCCCTTGCTGCTTTGATTAGCGACATGTGTGCCGCGGTCCTTTCTGCGGGGGCTCTCTCAGCGGCGGCTGGGAGCTCCCAGGTTGCTGAGGCCTCGGCCCGGGGTGACGAAGGTTTCCTCGGGCCCATCTCCGAGATCGCTGAACTTCAGCAAGGCGATGCCGATCTCGTTGTATCCCCTTCCGAGGGTGCAGGGACGGAGGAGTCTATTATACCTGACTCGAAGACTGTTGGTGAAGAGGCTGCAGTGGCTGTAGGCGAACCTCAGCCTCCACACTCCTCCACTGGTAAGATAAGCCAAATATTGACTAGTGAGGGGGCTTATTTGCTCTATCAACATATCCTCCGGGTCAAATCGATTCATGGTTGCCTTGGCCCTACAGGTCCTGACCCTTTACCTCCCACCGCGGATGTTCTTGGGGACGGCTCGGCCTGCCGTGATCTGGGAGAAAGGAGCATTTCCTCTCCTTCGCCGTCTCATGTCGAGGGGCCTCCCGCCAGCCCCGGGCAGATGGGAATGGGGCTGGCGATGGTCTCCACCTCATCCTCTGCTGATGATACGGCTCCGGAGATTGACCTCTCGACCCTGCCGAGCATTCAAGTTCTGTGGGCCGCTGAAGAGGAGTTGGCCGCTGTTCATGCGTCCTTCCGTGCGGAGTTTGTTTCTCTTGTGGCAGGAGCGGCAGATTCTGTTGCATCTTTTTCAGCGTTGCCGGCTACACTTCCGTTGACACCGGCTTCCTCGGAGGCTCTGGACGAGGTGACGCAGGATGTGGTCGACAGCTTCTAACGCCATTTAAAGAGGGGCGTAGATGCTGCTGTAGAACGGGGGACCCCTTTTACTCTGTCTCTGCGGTGCGCTCGGGGACAGGTTGCAACTTTGAAGTCTCTTCCTGGCGGGGTGGGGTTGGCTGCACTCCTGGAGCCTAAGTTGGCAGAGGCTGATCAGCTTGTGACCCAATTGCTAGCGATACGGCAGGCGGGCTTGCCTGCCACGATTGAACGTGAGCGGGGCTTCCTCATTGCTGCTCGGGATAGGATCAAGCTCGTTCGAGATACTGCCGGGCCAGTTGTGCAGGGGGACCTTGACAAGTTCTCCGCTTCGTATGACAGGTCGGGTCGTCGAAGTCAGGCTTGTCGGGCTCGTGAAGAGTCTGCTTCTCGTGGAATCGCTGATATGAAGGAGCGGATTCTCGCACTCCAGAGGGAGTTGACCTTCTTAGAGTCAGAGCTGGAGGCTGCTCGTGCAGAACAGGAGTCGATTGCTCGGGAGGCCGAGAGGGTTTCCCGATCTTCTGTCAACCTGGAGCGGGCCTTTAAGAGATTTGAGGATAACTGGCAAGCCCATGCTCAACTGGAGGATGAGGCGGTGCTGACCCAAGAGGCGGAGCATCGAGCTACCCAGAGGTTTGAGCGGTCGGTTGCCTTGCTGACGGACCGTCTCAGGGCGTTATGTGCCCCGAAGCAGTGATCAGCTTTCTATTTTTCTTTTGCTGTTGTTTTCTTTTTCGTCTTTTTGTTTTGATTTTGTAAAGGATGTGATCCTAAATGATGTAGCACTTTGAATTTTGAATGAATGAGCATGTTTTAACTCATCTTCTCTTTCTTGTACTTGCGGTGTTCGTGGAACTGGACTTGCTGGAAGATTATTTGTGGACCTGTTACCCTAGGCGTACCTTGGTTTTAGGTACGGATAACAAGTTTGGTCAGGATATCTGGAACAGCCATGGCAAAGTGGTCATGGGTGCTCTCGGTATTGGGAAAAAGAATGCCGTAGAGCAGCTGGGTTCCCGGGGCATGGTGAGATGGTAGATTTATGCTAAGAAGCTTAGCAAGGGATATTTGTGGACCTATTATCCTTGGCGTACCCTGGTTCAAGTTACGGATAATGGGATGAAAGAAAACCAACATATTTGCTCAGAGGTTATGAGGACATGACAAGCATGAGGGTTTTACCGTGGAATCTTCCTGCTCAGAGGTAATGATGACATGGCAGAGGAGACTTCACGGAAGATATTCGTGGTCAATAGCGAACATTTGTGGTCAACAGAGGACATTTGTGGTCAACAGAGGACGTTTGTGGTCAACAGAGGACATTTGTGGACCTATTATCCTTGTCGTACTCCGGTTGTGGGTACAGATAATAGGTTAAAAGGGAACCGACATACTTACTCAGAGGTAATGGGGACATGGCAAGCATGAAGGTTTCTTTGACGGAGCCTTCCCACTCAGAGGTAATGAGGACATGGCAGTGGTGGGCTCAATGAAGAGGGGGTACATAGAACGACTCAGAGGTAGGAGAACGTGGAAGTTCTATGCGAGGGGGCGGTTTGTTTTTTTGTGGAAGTGAAAACGTCTCAGAGGTAATGAGGACATGGCCGTTTCAGAAATTTGTGGATCGATTACCCTTTTTGTGCACTGGGAGCGCGGGTAGTGGATCATGAGGGAGGATCTCTTCCAGGAAGAAAGTTCAGAGGTATAATCATACGTGACTTACCATCTGAAAGAGTGACCGGAATGTGAGTTCAGAGGCACCAGCGGGTACATAACTCGGTAATTTAGAATATTGAGAAAGTGTGAGTTCAGCGGCACCAGCAGGTACATGACTCGATAATCTGAAGGGAATGTGGAGGTGAGTTCAGCGGCACCAGCCGGTACATGACTCGATAATCTGAAATGTTGTGGATTTGAGTTCAACGCTACCAGTGGGTACATGACTCGATGATCTGGAGAGAATATCGTTTAGACATAATATTTCTTCAGGAACTTGCCGTTGACGGGCAACATGAGCAAGTCTCCGTTTTGTTTTGCGAGGCGGTAAGCACCGTTGGAGAATACTGCCTCAATGATAAATGGGCCTTTCCACTTTGGCTGGAATTTGCCGACGGTCTTGTGAGTCATGACCATCGGCCTCCGGATTGCCAGAACGAGATCGCCCACCTGGAATGTTCTGATTTTGAACTTCTTGTTGAAGGCTCCAGATATGCGTGCTTGGTATAGCTCAATTCGCTGCTGAGCCAAGAGGCGCTTTTCATCTAGTGCCTCCAATTCCTGTAGCCGGGGATGGTAGTTTTCGTCCGTCGTCAATTGATGTGTGAGGGCGACGCGTAGTGAGGGGATCTGAGTCTCCAATGGGAGGACTGCTTCACTCCCGTACACCAGGGAGAATGGTGTATTCTCGGTGGCTGTTCGAACTGTGGTACGATAAGCCCATAAGCATTCGCCGAGCTTCTCGTTCCAATCGCATTTATTGGAGGAGACAAACTTCTTGAGGAGTTTGATGAATGTTTTGTTGAATGCCTCTACCAACCCGTTCGCTGCCGGGTTGTACGGTGTCGAAGCGACATTCTGAATACGGTGCTTATCGCAAAACCGATAGAATGCGTGGCTTGCAAACTGCGGACCATTATCATGGATGATCCTTTGGGGCAGTCCAAAGCGGTAGATGACGTGATGCTTAAGGAAGCTGATCACGTTTGAAGTCTTAACTTCTGCGAATGGGACAGCTTCCACCCATTTGGAGAAGTAATCAGTGATCACAAGTATGAAGCGATGTCCTCGGAAGGAAGGTGGGGTGATTGGACCAATGATATCCATTCTCTATGCTTCGAATGGCCAGGACGCCACTGTCGGATGTAGAAACTCGGATGGTTAGTGAATGAAGTCCGCGTGGACTTAGCAGGCTTTGCATTTTCTAGCATAATCTATCGCATCTGCCACCATCGTGGGCCAATAGTAGCCCATTCGTCGAAGGCGGTCTTGTAATTTAGGACCGAGCTGGTGGGCCCCGTAGACGCCATCATGAGCTTCTCGTACGACTTCTTTGGCTTCTGCGTTTGACAGACACCGAAGCAGTAATCCATCGTAGGAGCGGCGATACAGCATTCTCGTCTCTGTATCGTAGAAGAATCTGAGAGAACGCCGTCTGATGGAAGTGGCTTCCTTTGGGTTCTCGGGCAGGATGTCGTAGACGATGAAGTCGATGAATGGTTGTCTCCAATCTGGGGCATCATCGATCGTCTGGGCGGAATAACTCGCCATGAATTGCATATTGTTCTTGGGACAGACCAGTTCGTGGCCTATCACATCCACTGATTGGCGATCATAGTTCAGAACTGCTAGGGAAGCGGCAAGACCAGCTAAGGCATCAACTTCGATATTTCGGAGTCTGGGGACATGTTTGATGAAGAACCCCTCGAATGACGAGATGATGTTAATCGCTATTTGGTGATAAGGGATTATGTCTTCGTGGCGGACCTCATATGAGCCCCGTATCTGATTGACGATTAGTTGGGAATTGCCGTATGCTTCAAGGTATTCTACCCCCAGCTCTCTTGCGAGTTGGAGCCCAATGACCAGAGCGTTGTACTCGGCCACATTGTTAGAGCAGGGCTCTGTGAGGGAATAAGCGCGATTAATCACCAATCCGGAAGGGGAGATCAGCACCACCCCGACTCCGACGACTATATTGCCTTTAGGTCCGGTCCTCGAAGCACCATCGAAGAACATTCGCCATATAGCCTCGTGAGTGGTTGCATGCGAGTCGGCGACCTCATCTGGGATCTCTTCATATATTCTGGAGGACTCCGAGCCTGGGTGGGCTGCTAAGAAGTCTGCCAGGGCTTGACCTTTGACTGCCTTTTGTGGGACAAAGATCATATGATAAGGGGATAGCAATATTGCCCATGTAGCGAGGCGAGAGCTGAGTGCCCCTGGTTTAGTCATGAGGACCCTGAGAGGGTTGACTCGTGAGATCACATGTATCGTTTGTCCGGTGACATAGTATCGTATTTTCTTAATGGCGAACACCAGGGCAAGGCATTCCTTCTCCACAGCGGTGTATCGGTGCTCTGGCCCAATCATCATTCGGCTGAGGTAATATATGGCTTGCTCATGGCCTGCGTCATTGTTTTGTGCCAGCAGAGCCCCGAGGGAGTGTTCCATTGCTCGTACATAGAGCAGGAATGGTTTTCCAGGAACCGGGGCCACCAAAACTGGAGGATTTGACAAATATTCTTTGATGCTGTCGAAAGCACGCTGACATTCCTCGTCCCATACGAATGAGACTCCTTTTTTCATGAGATGGATGAATGGTTGACATCGTCCGGAGAGATTAGAGATGAATCTCCTGATGTAAGCTAGCCTGCCTTGGAGGCCTCGGAGTTTGCGGAGATTTCTCGGAGGACTCATCTCCATGATTGCCTTTGTTTTCTCGGGGTCGATGTGAATGCCCTGAGAAGTGATGACGAAACCTAAGAATTTCCTGCTGGAGACACCCAAGAATGATTTCGTAGGGTTCATCTTTAAGTTGTGGGCTCGCATTAGGTCAAACACTGTCCTGAGATCTTGTAGATGATCTTCCTTCGAACGGATTTTGACGGCAATGTCGTCGACGTAGCATTCCACTGTCTTACGCAAGTGGTCTCTAAAGATGACGCTCATAGCTCTCTGGTAAGTAGCGCCAGCATTCCTTAAACCGAAAGGCATAACGGTGTAACAATATGTACCAATCGGTGTTCGGAATGATGTGTGCTTCTCATCGTCAGGGAACATCTTGATCTGGTTGTAACCTGAGAAGCCATCCATGAAGGACATACGTTCGAAGCCGTAGGTGTTGTCGATCATGATATCTGTGATAGGGAGGGGGAATTCATCTTTAAGGCATGCCTCATTCAGATTCTGGAAGTCAATGCATATTCGGATCTTCCCGTTCTTCTTGAGAACTGGTACGATGTTGGCTACCCAGTCTGGATGCTGCTCTTCGCGAATGAAGCCGCTGGCTATCAGTTTATTGACCTCGGCTTCAATAGCATTCATGACATCGGGGCGAAACCGTCGTTGCTGTTGCTTGACAGGTTTTACATTCGGACGAATATTGAGTTTGTGGAGTGCGATCTCGGGGTCCAATCCTGGCATATCTTCATAGCTCCAGGCGAACACATCGATATACTCTTTGACGAGTTGGAGCAACAATTCTCGCTCTTTATCTGTCAGACTCTGGCTGATGACGATTGGTTTCGGGGAGGCTTCATCACCAAGATTAACTTGTATGACCTCGTCTTCAGTGGGAGGTTCTCTTTTCTCAAAACGCTTCTCCCAATGTTCATCTAGTTGTTGTGCCCATGGTTCTAGCTCAAGAAGTTCGGGGATATCCTCATCTTCTTCATAGGCGTCGGTGAATGCCATGTTGACTGACATGACTTTTCTGAATACGTCTCCGATGCTGGTATTCGAATCAGAAGTTGGTGACCCGGTCGAATGTGAATGCCAGTCACATTCTTCATCTGGACTTTCAGGGGTCGTCGTGGGTGTCACATACCCTAATCTATATCGAGTCTTGCTATAGTAGTCCCGTGGTTTGCCAGCCGGGACCGGGGGCTTCAAAGGTAATCGTCGTCCAGTACCGTAGTTCAAACCTGGTGTCGTTTCCAGATCATACCCCTATTTCTGCATGAGATATTTAGATTGGGGGCTATAAAGATACAGAGGTAGTCTCCCGGCATCCGATCTAAGGTCGACTTCTTCTATGGTGAAGGGATGCGGATCGTCCTTCCGGCCGAAGATGATTGGATGGTCCCCTCCCTCGATTATTCGGTAAGCGTCTTCGGCTGTAGTAAGCTGGATTGTGGTGTAGACATTTGTCACCTGTGTGTGTAGGTGAGTGCCTATACCGTGTTCCATAGCGTACATTGTACAAAGCTTATTAAGCTCTAGGTAGTTCAAAGATACCCCTTTATTGATGAAGTAAGGTATCTTTTCTAGGGGGATTACATCATCTGCGGAGGAAACATCAGTGTGGACGGCAACATACTTGGCTAGCTCCGGTTCCTCTTCGGCTACCCCCTGTGTGAATGAAGACTGAGAGGACGACTTGGGGAGCTTAATCGTCAGCGGTTTAGCTGATGGTGCAGAGCGCGAAGTTGTTGGCAGACTAGCGACCCCCAGTTTGGCATTTGATGTGGAGCGAGGAGTGGCTGGTTTGTTAGAAGTATCAGATCTTGCATCGGGGTGACGACCCTTCTTGGGAAGGCGTATCGTCAGTGGCCTATCGGAGGGATTGAGCTTCTCCGTTTGAAGTTGACCGACTCTCGGCAGTCTGATTGTCAGTGGCCCCGTTGTGGGTCTCGGCACTTAGTCGGACCTTGGCAGCCGGATTATCATCTGCTCTTCCTGCGCCGAGAGGCTGATCGCGTCCTTCCGCAGAGTGGTAGTAAGGGGTGCGAACCTTCCCGGTTTGCGAGCTTGGAGGTGGATTGTCAGAGGCTCTTCTGTTCCTGTGGCCGTTTCGGTACCAGCTTGTTCATTTCCTTCATCAAGGTGCCTCTTCGACTTTTCGTATAGGCAGGAGTCTGAGTAGTAAGATTCGACCCCTTTGAAGGGATCGATGTCAGCAAATTCCGTCTTTACGAAGCCGTATTTGTCGACATATTTGAAGTACTGGTGTAGCGTGGAAGGCACGATCATGTAATCGTGTATCCATGGGCGCCCCAAGAGGATGTTGTAAGAAGTGTCTGCATCTATGACATAGCAGGTGACTTCGGAATGGAGGTCGCCAATTTGACACTTCAGACGAATCTTTCCAATAGGGTAGCTCCTGCCCGAATTGAAACCGCTGATGGCGGTGCTTGTAGGCGTCAGGCGATGCATTGGGATACGGAGATGATGTAGCAGACCCTTCGGGATGATGCTTATGGAAGAGCCAGGATCTATGTGCATCCGATCCATCTTCACGTCGCCGATGTATCCCGTATAGTATAGCGGGCGATCGTGTAGGTTGGTTTTGATGAGCATGTCCTGCGGAGTGAAGACGATATTGGGCATTGCTCCCGTGCAGGCACTGTCTTGGATATCCACGGGTGAGTTGTCACCCTCATTTTCCGTATTTCCCATATTTCGTATTTATACTCGTATCTGGATTTTGGCATGTATTTTATTTTTCTCAAGCTTGTGGAATTTCGGTATTTCTCGTATTTTGGGTTTTCTTATGGCTCGATTTTATTTGGATTGGTTCGGTTTTATGTGAGTTGGATCACCTTAACCTATGCTACCCCTCAACCCACCACAACTCACCCTCTTTATAACCCCCACCTACCACTCTCTCTCTCCTCATAACTTCTACCATTAATTTCCTTCTTCTTCTTCTTCTCCTTCCTCCACAACTCTCCTAACCCTAGGCAAGTGCACCTTGCCACTTTATGAGAGCCCTATTTTCTTGGTTCATTTGCTAGATTAGGACAGGGTGATCAACATTAGAACTTGGTATTTTGTGATTTGAAGTCTCCTTTACTCTAGATCTAAGTTATTTCTATTTTCGGATTTTGCATGGTTTGATCTCTTTAAGTTGGATTTTCATGGGTTTTGGTGTTTCCAAGTGGAAGAGCATTCAATTCTACCCAAGTTGGAACTTTGGAAATCTAGATTTGGAGTTCGGATGGCCAAGTTATGATGCTTTGAAGCCTTGGGTTCATCCATGGTGTTCTTGCTGTTTGGAGAAGACAGTGAGCAGTGTGCAGAGCTGTTTAGCCTACGCACACTGAGCTGCACGTGCTCTTTAGCGTACGTACGCAGACTTGGGTACACTTCCTGTTGGAAGCGTGTCTCCTTGAGCGTGCGTGACTTTTCACCTATGCTGCTTTCTCAGCGTGCGTGACTTTTCACCTACGCTGCTCTCTCAGCGTGCGTGACTTTTCACCTACGCTGCTCTCTGTAGCGTGCGTGACTTTTCACCTACGCTGCTCTCTGTAGCGTGCGTGACTTTTCACCTACGTTGCTTTCTCAGCGTGCGTGACTTTTCACCTACGCTGCTCTCTCAGCGTGCGTGACTTTTTACCTACGCTGCTCTCTCAGCGTGCGTGACTTTTCACCTATGCTGCTTTCTCAGCGTGCGTGACTTTTTACCTACGCTGCTCTCTCAGCGTACGTAACTTTTCACCTACGCTGCTCCCTTGAGCGTGCGTGACTTTTTACCTACGCTGCTCCCTTGAGCGTGCGTGACTTTTCACGAACGCTGCTTCCTTGAGCGTGCGTGACTTTTCACGTACACTGCTCCCTTGAGTGTGTCTTGGTACGCAGACTTGAGCGAGCCTTGCGTGCGTGCTTTTGTGCGTACGCAGCTCCCATGCGTGCGTGCTTTTGTACGTATGCTGCCCCTTGACCCTTGCTTAACCCATTGGCTTTTGGAGTTTTGGTTCTATAGCCCTGTATTTTGATATTTTATTAGATATTTTATGCCTATTTTATATCCTTACGCCTTTTGTCATGAACTTGATTTCACTTAATATGTTTGGAATGACTATTGTACATGACCTGGTATGACAAAGAACTTGCATAACACGATAGTGGCCGTGGTGGCGCACCCCTGACAAGTACCCTGACATGATTTATCTTGATAACTTGATAGTGGCCCATGACGGTGCACTCCTGACTTGACATGACCTGATAACTTAGCTTGACCTGTCTTGACACCGTGGGTGGTTCTTTCTTGCTTGCTTGTTAAATCTACTTGTCCAGTCTCGCATCATGTCTAGGATGGGACTCCTGAGTACCACGGTCAGGAGTACCTACTAAAATGGATTAAGGCTAATAACTAGAATAACACAATAGTCATGAAGAGATGACACAGCTACAGGCAATCCCGTTACCTGGGCGCTCCAGGGATTTGTAGCCTGCCATCGAGTAGGGCGCATTTCCAGTACACTGTCAGGTGTTGCACCCTCTAAGTCACCTAAGGGTACATGCGTCTCTTGGATGATGTACCCACCTGAATTCAACCCTAATCTTTCGTCCTGGGTAACCTGGATGGTCTGCAGGGCTTGTGGCTGTGGAACAATCTCACTGCATCTTGTTAGTAATTAGGCCTGTGAAAACCCTAGTTAGTTAAAGTAGTAAGCCGTAGGATCTGCTTTGCCGTGATTGATGGAATGAGGTATAACCAGTCTAGTCATGTCTTGATCCCATGCAAGATTGCTTCCTGTCTTGATTACTTACATTACTTATCTTGCCGATAAATGGTGGGGAACCAAGCTCTGTTCAGATGAAGGGTTACAACTCCGGTCCTTGTTTGGTTTACGGGTTGTAACCTGGCAATCGGAATAGTTCCATGGTTATCTCGTCGTATATCATCCTGACATGTTTTTGTAATTTTAGTTTTAATATTAGATTTTCTGTGCTGATTGCTGGCTTTTGTTCTTATTTCGTGGCCCCCTTGTGGCACTTGCTCTTTCTGGGGTTGACCTAGCTGGTTTTGTATGGCCAGATTTCGGAGCAGCTCCCGAGGATCTACCAAGCTTCCAGCCCAATGGTGAACACTAGACGAAATCCGGGCCAAGAGTGGGTTTTCTATTTTGTTTCGCTCACTCTATTGTAAAAATTATTCTTTTGAGGCGTTTAGCCGACGAGCACCTGTTAGCTCGAAGCACTTTTACTTACTGTCTGCCTACGGGCTGTAAACATGATTGACAAATCCTAGGGTTGATCATGTATGACTAAACTCTTGCTAGTCCTAACATTTTGTAACGACTAGCTTCATGATCAGCTGAATATGTAATATTTGGGACGCCTTATTATTGTATATTTAATGATCATACATCTTGCGACTTTACTTACTTGTGGTGATTGAGACACTAGGCTTGTTTATGACCATAAGAGACTGTTGGCTTGTAGAAAACCCTCATATATCTAGACAATCGTGACCGTATATCGAGGTGGTTTCCATTTCAATATACGTAGCTGGCTATGTCTGCCCCCGCTCTCCAGTATTCTGGTTCTGGGGTGTGACATGGTTTAAGTGGTGGCCCATACAGGTCTTGTAAATTAAGAAATATGAGGGTTTACCAGATAGATGTCTCAATCAGTACTCGTCCTTGATCTCTGTTCGTATCCTCTGAGTCCCTGGATTCTTGTCCTGATCTTGTGCTTATATCATTGATCTGTCCTGGTCCTTTCCTTATTGTTTCCTGTGTCGTCTTTTTCAGCGGTACTGTACCTGGTCCTACCGATCGACGAGGTGGAGCATTTCCCGTGGATCAGCAGCAACCCGGAGATCAAGCTCAGCATTCCGAAGTAGCCTCCAGAGTTGTGCCTACGGGAGGAGAGTCACCAGTTCGGCCCGTCCAGCCCGTAGAGCCAGATGATGGTACCTTAGTAGGCCTTATCAGAACCTTGATAGCTTTCCAGGATCGTCGAAGCGACGCCCTGCACCAGATAGTTCAAGATGCTTTGACCCGAGGCAGACATCCAGGGAACCAGGCGGCCAACAGCTTCAAGCGATTGAACCCTCCTTTCTTCGACGACAGCGAGGATGCGATTGTCGCGGATGCATGGCTTCAGGATACTGAAGTAATTCTGGAAGCGGCTAGGACACCTGAAAATGAGAAGGTGGCGGTGGTACGCCTGCAGTTGTTGGATTTAGCTCGCAATTGGTGGGCGGCACAGGCCATAGGATTAGTGGCACCCATTGCTTGGACAGTATTTAGGGAGAGATTCCAGACGAAGTACTTTGATGCTGTGGCTCGGTACGACCTGTAGACCAGATTTACCAACTTGAAGCTAGGAGGCAGGACGGTCGATGGTTATGCGATCGAGTTTTCTAGGCTGAGTAGGTTTGCCCCCACCTTGGTGGCGACCGAGTTTGATAGGGCCCAGCGGTTCCAGCAGGGACTGCATTTGGAGATCTTATTGGCGGTTGAGCAGTTCGAGCACCAGACGTTCGATGCGGTCTTGAGAGCAGCTAGGAGGCATGAGTATACCTCCCAGAGGATCGTGGATAGGACCGGAAGTAGGAAGCGGTCCCATAGTCAGATGCACCAATCATCAGCTCCAGCCCCGGCAGCTAGAAGTTTGACCGTTGGGACTCCGAGGCGGGTGGCCTCAGTAACGTCGGTTCAGCATTCGACCCCGACGTACCCGCAGCAGCAGAAGCAGAAGCAGACTTCCGCGATGGGATGTTCTCATTGCAGGAAGCCAGGGCATGTGGTGGCAGACTGCCGCAGGGCACAGAAATTGTGCCTGGCTTGTGGAGCAGCAGATCATAGGGTTGGGGCTTGCCCGAATAGGGGTGGTTCATCTGCATCCAACCCTTCTAGCTCTTCGGTGAGAGGACCGACCCCAGCACCAGTTCAGCAGCAGCAGTATCAGTCTTCGAGGCCCTTGCCGCCTCAGTCTCAGGCATTCCAGCAACAACACCCCTAACAGTATGCACAAGCCCAAGCTCAGACCCAGAATAGGCAGAGAGGTTTCCAGCAGAGGGGACCAGCAGCCAGAGGACAAGGTCAGGCCATGATGATGGCCATGGAAGAAGAAGTTGCACCAGGTGAGGTAGTGGCAGGTACTATTCTCGTCAACTCCTTTCCAGCTTCGGTATTGTTTGATTCTGGTGCATCGTATTCATTCATGTCTGCACGATTCGCGACACGGATAGGATTGGAGCCCGAGTCATTATCAGTGAGACTCAATATACTTACTGGTAATGGCCTTGTGGGAGTAGATCGAGTGTTTTCCTCGTGTCGGATCATAGTTAGCGGTAGGGAGTTTCCCGCTAGATTCATAGAGTTTTCTATGGCAGACTATGATGTAGTCCTAGGCATGGATTGGTTGAGGAACCAGTATGCTAGGATAGACAGCCATATTGGCAGAGTTGTCTTTAGTATCCCCGGCGAGCCAGAGTTTTTGTTTTCCAGAGGCGCAGTGGAGCCATTTTTCCCAGCATTGCGGATGGCAGTAGCAGCAGTGCAGTTACCCCGGATAGTTGAAGAGTTTCCAGATGTCTTTCCAGAGGAGCTTCTAGGGATACCGCCAGAGCGGGAGATTGAGTTCACTATAGACTTGATTCCCGGGACAGCACCAGTGTCAGAGCGAGTCTACAGGATGGCGCCCTCAGAATTAGAGATTTTGTACAAGATGATTGAAGAACTGAGGACCAAGGGATTCATCCGTGCAAGTAGATCGCCTTGGGGAGCCCCGATGCTTCTTGTAAAAAAGAAGGATGGTACGTCCAGGCTATGTGTTGATTATCGTACCTTGAATTCGGTGACAATCAAGAACAGATACCCTCTTCCAAGGATAGATGACTTGTTTGATCAGCTCAGAGGGGCTTCAGTATTTTCGAAGTTCGACTTGCGGTCGGGATACCACCAAATCAGAGTCAGAGAGCAGGACATCCCGAAGACAGCATTCAGATCGAGGTATGGACATTGGGAGTTCCTTGTTATGCCCTTTGGAGCGACCAATGCGCCGGCCGTATTCATGGACCTCATGAATCGCATTTTCATGCCTTACTTGGATCAATTTGTGATCGTGTTCCTAGATGACATCCTGGTCTACAGCAAGAGTAAAGCAGAGCATGAGCAGCATCTCAGAGTCGTCCTCCAGACACTTAGGGAGCATCAATTGTACGCCAAGTTAAGTAAATGCGAGTTCTGGCTCGATCGTATTTCATACTTGGGTCACATTATTACCCGAGGAGGAGTGGAAGTAGATCCCCAGAAGATTGTGGCTATCGAGTCATGGTCGGTACCCAGCTCAGTAGCAGAGGTTCGTAGCTTTCTTGGATTGGCCGGCTACTACCGGCGGTTCATTTCAGATTTCGCGAGAATTTCAGCGCCGATGACCCAGTTGACCCACAAGGATGTGCCATTTGTTTGGACAGCAGAGTGTCAGGAATCATTTGAGAAGTTGAAGCGAGGTTTGATAACGGCTCCCATTTGTTTGCCATTGATTGTAAAAGTACAGAACAGTTTTATGGGAGGACTGAACTTAGACTCACAATACAAACTCGCTTGTACAAAGAAAGCCTAGGGACGAAAACCTAGGTACAGCAGTCTAAGTACAATTGTTTATTTTAGATTCTGGAGGGTGACGATAGAGGCTCGGGAAAGCGACGGCCGCTCTGCCTTACTCCTTGGACGATCGGTATGCAGTCTTGGCTCGGAGAAGATCTGCTTGGCATGGACGAAGAAATGCTCTTCTTGCTCTCCTCGTGTTGCTCTTCTGACTTCTCTCTCTCTGTGATTATCAAAAAAGGGGAGCTCTCTCTGTATATCTGTCTCTTTTTTTATTTATTCTCTTGTTGCCCGTGGTTCTTACAAGGGAATGATGCTGGCTATTTATAGGAGTGGGGTGTGATCATTAGGGTTTGCTAATGATCATTTGTTTGGAATGTCGGCGCTCCTTCAATCTATCTGAACCCTTGATCCTGATTACAATAAATCTAGGCCATTAATGCGGATAGCACCGTATCTTGTGAGCAATTAATGCTAACTGCTTTAAATCTTCATGATTGATTACGCCAATGTCCGATTGCTCGCCACGTGTCCTATTAGCTTGATAATAAATGATATGCCCTGATCTTAGTAATTATGACGATGATGTCAAATATACTTGTTGGGATTCGGTTAAATCTTTGATTGATCCGATGTCACGTATTTTGATTGTGGGTCCTGCCAGAGCCGCATAGGATGGGCAACACTTGAACCGCAGGGAGATGCTCTTCGTGAGCCGCATAGGACAATGCTTCATCGAGCCGCAGGGAACGAACTCTCAATGAGCTGCATATGCATAGTCTTTGCGAGCCGCATGAGCTAGCATTGTATTGAGCTGCAGGGGCTGAGCTCTCAGTGGGCCGCATATGGCTGATTTCTACTAGTCATATAGGGTGACTTCTCAGTGAGCCGCATGAAGCTGTTCTCTATTTAAGCCGCATGAGATTTGCCACGTGGCAACCTAAGATTTCTGACAGATCGGGTCAGAGATCTTCTTCTTTTCCCGAAGAGTCTGTCATTATGGCCGAGCCATTATGACACTTTATGCCAGAGCCGCCACAGTCGTCAAATCGTTTCAGAGCATTAAATGAGGCCACTATTCAAAGGGCCAGCTATAGGAAAGGATCACAAGGGGACACGTGGCATCGATCGAGCCGCATATTTCTGCTGAACCGTATACACTCTCGAGCTGCATGAGACTGAGAGTCTTCCTTTGAACCGTATAAGACAGCTCCCATATGAGCCGCATGGGCTTCGTATCCAGAGCCGCATGGACTATTATTCTGATATTTTCCATGCTTCTACAGGACCCCCTTCAAAGTTTTCAATTTGTAAAATTGAAACACTTTGAATAAGAAGCATGGTCCCGTTTATGCCGCATAAGTGCCCCAGCCGCATAGATTCATCTGTCCGCATAGGCTCTTTGCCACGTGTCCTGACCACGTATGCAAATCTTCATTAAATGCCTTTGATTCGTTTTGAATTAACGCCGTCTTTTTGGGGGAGGATCCCAAGGGTCGGTTTTGCCTTGACCGAAGCATTTTACTTTTATCTTTTGAGGCGGCGAGTAATCCGAGACGTCTGTTTGTTTTTATGGGCCTCTTTCGCCTATAAATAGGAGTCTTTTAGTCCCTTGGGGGTTTCTTTACCTTCTCTCTTTGCTCGAATTCCCTGTTGCCGTCTTTGCTCTTCGTCTTCTTCCTTCAACGATCGACAATGGCTCCCAAGAAGGCTGCTGCGTCGAAGACCGCGAAGGGTAAGGCGGTTGCTTCTACGACGACTGCAGCGACGAACTTGGTCACTCCTCCGCCGGCTGCTGTACGTTCTATTCATCCCGACGTTCACCCACCTATCGCTAGTAAGGGTCGTCTGAAAACCCTAACTGTTGCCATGGCTCTGCTGCATACTTTATGCACAAGCCGTATGTACGGGGCTTATCGATGTGACCGCATGAGCCCTTGGGGCCGCATGAGCTTGTTATACTCGATCTGAGCCGCATATATATGTTTTCGATTTGGGCCGCATAAGCGTTGCTCACTTTTTGAACCGCATAAACTCGCTTGCTTACATCCGCATCCGCTCGTATGAGTCTGGCTTCGTAGGCGTGCTTAACCTGAACCGTATGGGTCTATAAGCTCGTCTGAATTTGAGTTGTATGGACTCGGCTAACTCGGAGCCGCATGAGGCTATGATGCACCGAACCGCATGGACGTATCTCATGCTGAGCCGCATGAGGCTGTGACGACCCGAGTCGCATAGACTCAGATGATCTTTCCTCTGCTTCTGTTTTTTGGCTATCTTCTAACCTCGTTTCTTTCGTTTTTCTCCAGTGAATCTGCCCGTAAATCCTGCTGGAGAGCTTATAGTGGGTTCGAATCAATTCGCTCTGGGCGTGCGTCTTGATGACTTAATTAGGCATGTGTTGAATCAATTCCCTACTGATGAGCCTTCGGAGAGGTTGAAGGCCATTGAGAATCAGACCCTCCATTACCTCCGTTCCATGATGAATACTGGGAAGCCTTTGTTCCTTTTTGGTGATGCTTTAATCATCAAGAATCCCCGAGTTTTAGAGATTTCCGAGAACTGGGATTTTTCTTTGGATGGGGTGGCAATCCATATTCCTCTCATGGAACGTCATTATCCTTTGTCATAGTTCAATATGGTGTTGCTGGACCGGAAGATGGTGTGTAACTTAACTCCCACTCAATCAGGGATGTTGATGGGCAACATCCATTATAATCCGAATATGCGGTCAGCGTATGCGGGTAAGGATTCCGTCCTCCGGTATATGATGGGTCTGGCCTCGGGCTCTTTCATGAATGTGTACGGTCCCAACTTCACACTTACTCAAGCTGATACTTTCCTGAATCGGCTTGTTCGCAAGAAGTCTTATCCTGTTGGTAGGCTGGCACTGCCGAACTGGATAAACCCCACCTCTACGTGGGCCCAGTTAACTACTTGGGTTTTGCAGACCTATGGAACATTCTTGCGGGAGGTGGGGCTTTGCCATGCCATTCGGGGCACTTGTCACGGGCTTTCCATTAATAAACCACTATTCGTAGCACTCTTGGAGATGTATGGTCGGCGAACGGGGACGTTCTTTGCACCAGTAGGGGAGCTGGGGCTTGCTCTTCACGAGATGTATACTGTCTCTAAACTTCCATGGGGGAATGAGCCTTTCGAGGTGTATACCCCGTCGAATGAAGAGTTCGAGGCCTTGGACAGGCAACTCCCGGGTTCTATTACGGTGTATCGGGAGTTGTTGTGCCACCATAGTGCTTGTCATCAGATGGCTATAAAAACGACGGATAGCTCCGAGGGGACCGCTCCCCATACCACATCCTGGATTAATTATCTTTTTAGGATTGATCCTTCTGGCGAAGTTACTCCCCGAGCCCCTCGAACGCATACAGAGGTAAAGGATCTGATGTCAAGTGTCAAGAAGTCGCGATCCAAGAGCGATATATTCGGGAGTCAAGCTGTCTCTCTTAGTTATTTTCACTACGGGACCATACAGATGTCGGAAAAGGCGCTTCTGGCTGGATTTTTAATGATATGGCTACGGAACTGCGTAGTCTCGGGAGGAGCGGGTTCTATCGAGAGGATTGGTCGTCATTTCATCCTCCCTGCCGTTAAACTAGTATTCGGAGTTAGGCTGGCCCTCCTTCCTGCTATGGTGTGCAGCATACACCATGGTCTGCGAACATTCTCGTCCAAGGTTATTGCTCGCAAGAAGACTTTGGATTTTGAGCGCGTAGAACTGCCCTTCCATTACCTGATGGGGTGGTTGGCGATGCACTACAAGTCTTTGCTGGGACCTGGGATAGTGGAAGATGCTACAGCCGAAGATGCTTTCCTCTTCAAATGCCATCACCGGTCTTGGGAATACAACACTATGCCAGCTTGTCGGAGGGCGCTGGCGAGAGTAGATGGGTGTGACCTCTTTGTGTCTGTTCCTCCTTTTTCTGATGAGGAAGCGAGGAAGGCACACCTTGATGGTACTGGACCTTCTTATTTTCTGTCTCCGGATATGCTTGCTTGGTTGCGCAATATCCGCCCCGCGCATCTGGTTTATCGCAACCGAGATAATGTGTACTTGGAGCCTTACCTTCCTAGTAGGTTTTCCCGCCAATTTGGCTATAGCCAGCTGTTCCTTGATTGTTCCAACCCTTGTTTGGGTTTTGAAGGCAGCGTTCTTGACGACGTCCGAGCGTGGAATTATTATGACGCTTATCATACTCGGGCCAGCTTCTCGGTTCCCGATGCTAAGGCGCCGAGGGAAATTTTGTACGTGGCTGCTTTGTATCACGTTATGGCGAACAAGCCTCCTGTTAACTTTGATCCGAGTACCAGTTTCATCGTAGGTACTGGTTTAGAGGAGAAGCCCAAGGGGGCTAAGGCTAGAAAGCAACTGGTGCTCCAGATTCCTCTCTCTGAATCAGAACCTTCCGAGTCGGCTGAGGAGGAGGATAATAGCGAAGACTCCCTTTCTGGTGGGGGTGAAGAAGTAGCGGATCAACCGCTTCCCACCCCTGATGAATCGGCGGAAGACCCGTTGCCTTCTACACAAGAGGAAGTAGTGAGGGAAGAACAGCCTCCAGCTGTGTCTGGTTCCTCACGTAAACGAGTCAGACACGAGTCTTCTGACAGCAGAGCGACCTTTTCCGTGAAGAGAGCTGCCATTAAGTCTCGTGGATTACTTATTACCGAGAGGGGTGAAGGTACAGATGCTGCTCTGGAGGTAAGACTAAGTCGGAGTTATCTCTTTGTTGTAGTTTTCTTTCCTCTCGGGAATATGACTTGATCATTTTTCTTTGTAGGCGTCCGACGAACCAGGCTCTCCTAAACCATCTACTGCCCCAGTAGTTGATCCGGCCCTTGTTGCTTTGATTAGCGACATGTGTGCCGCGGTTCTTTCTGCGGGGGCTCTCTCAGCGGCGGCTGAGGACTCCCAAGCCGCTGAGGCCCCAGCCCGGGGTGACAAAAGTTTCCTTGGGCCTGTCTCTTTGATTGTTGAACTTCAGCAAGACGACACCATTCTCGGTGCATCTCCTCCCGAGGATGCAAAGGCGGATGAGTCTATTATTCCTGACTCGGAGGCAGTTAGTGAAGAGGTTGTGATGGCTGTAGGCGAACCCCAGCCTCCACTGGTAAGCTGAGCCACATATTGACCACCGAGGGGGCTTATTTGCTCTATCAACATATCCTTCGGGTCAAGTCGATTCATGGTTGCCTTGGCCCTGCAGGTCCTGACCCTTTACCTCCCGCCGCGGATGTTCTCGGGGAAGGCCCGGTCTGCCGTAATCTGGGCGAAAGGAGCGTTTCCTCTCCTTCGTCATCGCATGTTGAGGGACATCCTGCCAGCTCTGGGCAGTTGGGGATGGAGTTGGTGCTGGCCCCGACCTCGTCTTCGGCTGCTTATACGGCTCCGGAGATCGACTTCTCGACTCTGCCGAGCATCCAAATTCTGCCGGCCGCTGAGAAGGAATTGGTCGATGTTCAAGCGTCCTTCCGTGCAGAGTTGGTTTCTCTTGTGGCAGGAACGGCAGATTCTGTCGCGTCTTCTTCCGCGCTGCCAGCCACACTCCCGTTGACACCGGCTTCCTCGGAGGCTCTGAACGAGGTGACACAGGATGTGGTTGACAGCTTCTATCGTCACTTAGGGAGGGGTGTAAACGCTGCCGTGGAACGGGGGATCCCTTTTTCTCTGTCTCTGCGGGGCACTCGGGGTCAAATCGACACTCTGAAGGGTCTTCCTGGCGGGGTCGGGTTAGCCGCGTTCCTGGAGCCTAAGTTGATAGAGGCTGACCAGCTTGTGACCCAACTGCTGGAAATACGGCAGGCTGGCTTGCCTGCTGCGATTGAACGGGAGCGGGGCTTTCTCGTTGCTGCTCGGGATAGGATCAAACTCGCTCGAGAAACTGTCGGGCCGGCTGTGCAGGGGGACCTTGACAAGTTCTCCGTCTCCTATGATCGACTGGGTCGTCGGAGTCAGGCTTATAGGGCCCGGAAAGAATCTGCCTCTCGTGGAATAGCTGACACGAAGGAGCGGATTCTCGCACTCCAGAAGGAGTTGGCCTTCTTAGAGTCAGAGCGGGAGGCTGCTCATGCAGAACAGGAGTTGATCGCTCGGGAGGCCGAGAGGGTTTCCCGATCTTCTGTCAACCTGGAGCGGGCCTTCAAGAAGTTTAAGGACAACTGGCAAGCCCATGCTCATCTGGAGGATGCGGCGGAGCTGAACCAGGAGGCGGAGCGTCGAGCCAAACAGAGGTTTGAGCGGTCGGTTGCCTTGATAAAGGACCGTCTCACAGCGTTATGTGCTCCAGAGCAGTGATCCGCCCTCTGTCTTCTTTTTTTTGTAAGGGATGTGATCCCTGCTGATGTAGCCCTTTGATTTTTGAATAAATGAGCATGTTTCAACTCATCTTTTCTTTCTTGTACTTGCGGTGTTCATGGAACCGGACTTGTTGGAGGATTATTTGTGGACCTATTACCCTAGGTGTACCTTGGCTTTAGGTACGGATAACAAGTTTGGATGTTTGGAGCAGCCATGGCAAAGTGGTCATGGGTGTTCTTGATATTGGAGGAAGGAATGCCGTAGAGCAGCTGGGCTCCCGGGGCATGGTAAGATGGTGGATTTATGCTAAGAAGCTTAGCAAGGGATATTTGTGGACCTATTATCCTTGGCGTACCCTGGTTCAGGATACGGATAATGGGATGAAAGGAAACCAATCACATTTGCTCAGAGGTTATGATGACATGGCAAACGTGAAAGTTTTACCGTGAAATCTTCCTGCTCAGAGGTAATGAGAATATGGTAGGGGAGACTTCACGGAAGCTATTTGTAGTAAATAGCGGATATTTGTGGTCAACAGAGGACATTTATGGTCAACAGAGGACATTTGTGGACCTATTATCCTTGTCGTACTCCGGTTGTGGGTACAGATAATAGGTTGAAAGAGGACCGGCATACTTGCTCAGAGGTAATGTGGACATGGCAAATATGACGATTTCTTCGACGGAGCCTTCCCATTCAGAGGTAATGAGGACATGGCAGGAGTGGGCTCAATGAAGAGTGGGTACATAGAACGACTCAGAGGTAGGAGAACGTGGAAGTTCTATGCGAGGGGGCGGTTTGTTTTTGGTGGAAGTGAAGACGACTCAGAGGTAATGAGGACATGGTCATTTCGAAAATTGGTGGATCGACTACCCTTTTTGTGCGCTGGGAGTGCGGGTAGTGGATCAAGAGGGAGGACCTCTTCCAGGAAGAAAGTTCAGAGGTATAATCATACGTGACTTACTATCTGAAAGAGTGACCGGAATGTAAGTTCAGAGGCACCAGCGGGTACATAACTTGGTAATTTAGAATATTGAGGAAGTGAGAGTTCAGCGGCACCAGCGGGTGCATGTCTCGATAATCTAAAATATTGTGGACGTGGGTTCAGTGGTACTAAAGGGTACATGACTCGATGAATTGAAATAGGGTGGATGTGAGTTCAGTGGTACTAAAGGGTACATGACTCGATGATTTGGAGAATGATATTTAAACATAGTATTTCTTGAGGAACTTGTCGTTGACGGACAACATGAGCAAGTCTCCGTTCTGCTTGGCGAGGCGGTAAGCACCGTTGGAGAACACGGCCTCGATGATAAATGGACCTTTCCATTTTGGCTGGAACTTGCCGACGGTCTTGTGAGTCATGACCATTGGCCTCCGGACTGCCAGCACAAGATCGCCCACTTGGAATGTTCTGATTTTAACCTTCTTGTTGAAGGCTCCTGAGATGCGTGCTTGGTATAGCTCGATCCTTTGCTGAGCTAGGAGGCGTTTTTATCTAAGGCCTCCAACTCTTGTAGTCGACGTCGGTAGTTATCATCCGTTGTTAATTGATAGGTAAGGGCGACACGGAGTGAGGGAATTTGAGTCTCCAATGGGAGGGCTGCCTCACTCCCGTATACCAGGGAGAATGGTGTATTCCCGGTGGCTGTTCGAACTGTGGTGCGATAAGACCATAAGCATTCGCCGAGCTTTTTGTTCCAGTCACGTTTGTTGGAGGAGACAAACTTCTTGAGGAGTTTGATGATCGTTTTGTTGAATGCCTCTGCTAACCCGTTTGCTATCGGGTTGTACGGTGTCGAAGCGACATTCTGAATGCGGTGCTTATCGCAGAACCGATAGAATGTGTGGCTTGCAAACTGCGGACCATTGTCATGGATGATCCTTCGGGGTAATCCAAAGCGGTAGATGGCGTGATGCTTAAGAAAGCTGATCACGTTTGAAGTCTTAACTTCTGCGAGTGGGACGGCTTCCGCCTATTTGGAGAAGTAATCAGTGATAGCAAGTATAAAGCGATGTCCTCGGGAGGAAGGTGGGGTGATTGGGCCAATGATATCCATTCCCCATGCTTCGAATGGCCAGGATGCCACTGTCGGATGTAGAAACTCCGATGGTTGGTGAATGAAGTCTGCGTGGACTTGGCAAGCTTTGCATTTTCTGGCATAGTCTATCGCGTCTGCCACCATCGTGGGCCAGTAGTAGCCCATTCGTCGAAGGCGGTCCTGCAATTTTGGGCCAGGCTGGTGGGCCCCGCAGACACCGTCATGAGCTTCTCGCACGGCTTCTTTGGCTTCTGCGTTCGACAGGCACCGAAGTAATACTCCGTCGTAGGAACGACGATACAGCACCTTCATCTCTGTATCGTAGAAGAATCTGAGAGAACGCCTTCTGATGGAAGTGGCTTCCTTTGGGTTCTCGGGCAGGATGTCGTAGACGACGAAGTCGATGAATGATTATCTCCAATCTGGGGCATCATCGATCATCTGTGCGGAATAACTTGCCACGAATTGTACATTATTTTTGGGACAGACCAGTTCATGGCCTATCACTTCCACTGATTGGCGATCATAATTCGAAACTGCTAGGGAAGCGGCAAGACCAGCTAGGGCATCAGCTTCAATATTTCGGAGTCTGGGGACGTGCTTGATGAAGAACCCCTCAAATGACGAGATGATATCGATTGCTATTTGGTGATAAGGGATCATGTCTTCGTGGCGGACTTCGTTGAGCCCCGGATCTGATTGACGATTAGTTGGGAGTCGCCGTACGCTTCAAGGTATTCTACCCCCAGCTCTCTTGCCAGTTGGAGACCAATGACCAGAGCGTTATACTTGGCCACATTGTTAGAGCAGGGTTCTGTGAGGGAGTAGGTGCGATTGATCACCAGCCCGGTAGGAGAGATCAATACCACTCCGTCCCCAACGACGATATTTCCCTTGGGTCCGGTTCTTGAAGCGCCATCGAAGAACATCCGCCATATGTTATCGTGGGTAGCTGTATTCGAATCGGCGACCTCATCTGGGATCTCTTCATAGATTTTGGATAACTCCGATCCTGGGTGGGCTGCCAAGAAGTCTGCCAGGGCTTGACCCTTGACAGCCTTCTGCGGGACGAAGATCATATGATAGGAGGACGGCAATATTGCCCATGTAGCAAGGCGAGAGCTGAGTGCCCCTGGTTTAGTCATGAGGACTCTGAGAGGGTTGACTCGGGAGATCACATGTATGGTTTGCCCGGTGACGTAGTATCGCGTCTTTTGAATGGCGAACACCAGGGCGAGACATTCCTTCTCCACAGCGGTGTATCGGTGTTCCGGCCCAATCATCATTCGGCTGAGGTAATATATGGCCTGCTCGTGGCCTGCGTCGTTGTTTTGTGCCAGCAGGGCACCAAGGGAGTGTTCTATTGCTCGTACGTAGAGCATGAATGGTTTTCCAGGGACCGGGGCCACCAAAACTGGAGGATTTGATAAGTATTCCTTGATGCTGTCGAAAGCACACTGGCATTCCTAGTCCCATACGAATGAGACTCCTTTCTTCATGAGGTGTGTGAATGGTCGGCAGTGTCCGGAGAGGTTAGAAATGAACCTCCTGATGTAAGCTAGCCTTCCTTGGAGGCCTTTAAGTTCGCAGAGATTTTTCGGAGGAGCCATCTCCATGATCGCCTTCATTTTCTTGGGGTCTACATGGATACCCTGTGCAGTGATGATGAAGCCCAAGAACTTCCCGCTGGATACGCCCAAGAACGATTTCGTAGGGTTCATCTTCAGATTGTGGGCTCGCATCAGGTCGAATACCGTCCTCAGGTCCTGAAGATGATCTTCCTTACGGCGACTCTTGACGACGATGTCGTCGACATAGCATTCCACCGTCTTGCGCAAATGTTCTCTGAAGATGATACTCATGGCTCGCTGATATGTAGTGCCAGCATTCTTTAGACCGAATGGCATGACTGTGTAGCAGTATGTGCCAATCGGTGTTCGGAATGATGTGTGCTTTTCGTCGTCGGAAGACATCTTGATTTGATTGTACCCCGAGAATCCATCCATGAATGACATACGTTCAAAGCCGCATGTGTTGTCGATCATGATGTCTGTGATGGGGAGGGGAAATTCGTCTTTCGGACATGCCTGATTTAGATTACGGAAGTCGATGCAGATTCGGATCTTCCCATTCTTCTTAAGGACCGGAACTATGTTGGCGACCCAGTTAGGATGTTGCTCCTCACGGATCAAGTCGCTGGCTATTAGTTTGTTGACTTCGGCTTCGATCGCATCTATGACGCCTGGGCGGAAGCGTCGTTATTGCTGCTTAACTGGTTTTGCATCTGGACGTATGTTGAGCTTATGAAGAGCAATGTCGGGATCTAAACCCGACATGTCCTCATAACTCCAGGCGAACACATCAATATATTCTTTGATAAGTTCCAGTAGCGATTCTCGCTCTTTGTCTGTTAAACTCTTACTGACAAAGATTGGCTTTGGAGAGGACTCGCTGCCGAGGTCAACCTGCATAACTTCATCTTCGGTAGGAGGTTCCCTCTGCTCGAACCATTTTTCCCATTGCGCGTCCAGCTGTTGGGCCCATGGCTCTAGTTCGAGGATTTCAGGAATGTCTTCGTCTTCTTCGTAAGCGTCAGCGAATGCCATATTGACTGACAGGACTTGTCTGAATATGTCTCCGATGCTGGTATCCGAGTCGGAAGTTGGTGACCCGGTTGAATGTGACTGCCAGTCACACTCTTCATCTGAACTCTCGGGGGTCATCATGGGAGTTACATACCCTAGTCCACATCGAGTTTTGCTATAGTAGTCCCGTGGCTTGCCGATCGGTACTGGGGGCTTCAAAGGTAGTCGCCGTCCAGTACCGTAATTCAAACCTGGTGTAGTCTCCAGATCATATCCCTGCTTTCGCATGAGATATTTGGACTGGGGGCTATAAAAATACATAGGCAGTCTCCTGGCATCTGACCCAAGATCGGCTTCCTTTATGATGAAGGGGTACGGATCGTCTTTCCGGCCGAAGATAATTGGATGGTCCCCTCCCTCGTATATTCGGTAGGCGTCTTCTGCTGGAGTAAGCTGGATCGCGGTATATACATTTGTCACCTGTGTGTGTAGGTGAGTGCCTATACTGTGGTCCATAGCATACATTGTACATAGCTTATTGAGCTCGGTGTAGTTCAAAGATAACCCTTTATTGATGAAATAAGGTATCTTTTCTAGGGGAATTACATCATCGGTGTAGTTCAAAGATAATCCTCCTCGGCCACCCCTTGTGTAAGTGAAGACTGAGAGGACGTCCTAGTCAGCTTGATCTTCAGAGGTTCAACAGATGGAGCAGAGCGTGGGGTTGTCGGTAGACTAGCAACCCCCAGTCTGGCACTCGATGTGGAGCGAGGGGTGGCTGGTTCGCTAGAAGTGTCAGACCTTGTATCGGGATGATGACCTTTCTTGGGAAGGCGTATTGTCAGTGGCCTATCGGAGGGATTGAGTTTCTCCGTTTGGGGTTGAACGACTCTTGGCAGTCTGATAGTAAGTGGCCCTGTCGTGGGTCTCGACACCTGGCCGGACCTTGGCAGCCGGATTCTCAACTGCTCTTCCTGTGCCGAGAGGCTGATTGCATCCTTACGCAGAGTGGCCGTGAGGGGTGCAAAATTGCCTGGTTTGCGAGCCTGGAGGTGGATCGTTAGAGGTTCTTCTGATCCTGTGGCCGTCTTGGTATGAGCTTGCACATCTTCTTCGACCAGGTGCTTCTTTGATTTTTTGTACAGACATGAGTCTGAGTAATAAGATTCGACCCCGTTGAAGGGATCGATATCAGCAAATTCTGTTCTCACGAAGCCATGCTTATCGACATATTTGAAACATTGGTGCAACGTGGAAGGCACGATCATGTAATCGTGTATCTAAGGCCGCCGTAAAAGGATGTTGTAAGAAGTGTCGACGTCTATGACGTAGCAGGTGACTTCTGATTGGAGATCGCCAATCTGGCATTTCAGACGGATCTTCCCGATTGGGTAGCTCCTGCCCGAATTGAAACCGCTAATGGCGGTGCTTGTAGGCGTCAGACGATGCATCGGAATGCGAAGATGATGTAGCAGACCCTTTGGAATGATGCTTATGGAAGACCCAGGATCAATATGTATTCAGTCTACCTTTACGTCGCCAATGTATCCAGTGTAGTATAACGGGCGATCGTGCAGGTTAGTTTTGATGAGCATATCCTGCAGAGAGAAGACGATATTGGACATCGCTCCCATACACGCACTATCTTGGAGATCTGCAGGTTGATTATCTCCCGTGAGGTTGACCTGAGCCAAGTATGCGTCGGCATTTTGGAGTGCATCACTCAAAGCTGTGCGGACATCCTTTGATAGCCTTAGGAGTTCATATAAGGACAATTTGGCCGGTGTATTGGCCAATTGTTCCAAGATGTCGAAGTTGTAGGGCCTCTCCAGCCCCTGAGGTGTCTCCTTTCGGAGGGATTTATCGAAGCGAGTCTCCTTCGGCTTAGGCTTGTCGGTCGTCGAAGGCTGAGCCGGTCCCGGAGTATCAGTAGAAGTGGGCGAATGATCATCAGTCGGGTTCTCAGCCACGGGCTGAGATTGTGCTCCAGATCGAGTAACAACGACCGTGACTTCTTCTTCATTTGCCGAGACGGTGCGGCAGGATCTGACTTTTCCGCTTCTCTTCTTCGTTGTGGGCTGAGTCACCTCGTGGACCAAGTCCAGATGGACCTACATAATTTTTCCTCACGATGTAGTGAGAGGTACAAGATTGGCAGCTTGATCTCGAGCAGGCGGAAGATTAACAATTTCCATCGTTGCCAGAGGGATAGGTATAACACCGTCTTGAGTCTCTATTGGCGGAAAGCTGCCGAATTGTACGGATACCATGTTGGCTGCTACGGTTACCTCCTCAAAATCGATGGCTAGAGCGTTCGAATCGATGAGGCTTTGGATGTACCGTTTCAGTTGGTAGCAGTCGTGTGTAGCATGGTGGACGTAACGGTGGTAATGGCAAAATTTTGGGTTCTCCAAGTCAGCCGGCCGAGGCTCCCGTCTTGGTGGAGGGAGCTGAATTCTATCTCCTTGTATGAGCATGTCCAAGATAGGCTTGACGTGGCCGTCTTCAAAAGAGTAAGTGATTTGAGGCCACTGTTTGTCTGTTGGTTGTGACTCGGGCTTCTGGGCCGTGTCGGCCACCATAGCCTGCTTGCCTCTGTTGTCCCGATTATTGGAGAGGCTACCTCCATTGTCGGTGTTGGTGCTGGGATGCTTGCCCTTGTTCTCTCCCTCTGAGATATGCAACCCCAGCTGGCGGGCCTTCTTCAATCGTTCTTCGGCACTTGTAGCACTGATGATAAAAGCCTTCCAGTCCTTGAATTGACTTTTGCCCATCCAGAGACTAATTGTTGGGAGTAGTCTCTTTTGGCAAATTTCAATCAGAGAAGAATCTAGATTGCCAGATGGTAACTTCATTGCGGTTTGATGAAACCGCTCAATGTAATTCCTCGTCAGCTCTTTCTCTCCTTGGATGATGTCCATGAGGGTAGACATTGTGACGTCCTGCCCTACCTCGTAGAACCTCTCCAAGAACAAGCGTTTGAAGCCAGCGAAGGAGTGGATGCAATTGTCCGACAGGTTGCGGTACCAGTCGAAGGCGACTCCTTCCAATGCCCCGATGAATAACCGCGTGAGGATAGCATCATCATGGGGCAGATGGTCGGTGGTGACCTCGAAGTAAGTGATATACCGACTTACTGAGGTCTTACCATCATAGGGGTTGATATTGAACGGCTTATATCTTGGTGGGAATGGAACATCCCTCCATTCAGCAGGATATGGTTGCCGTATTATGAAGTCTTGAGAGTTTTCTCGGGCGTGGAACATGGCTCGGAGCTCTTAAACTTCTCTCCTTACTTCTCGGGTCTCATCTGTCGCAGTCGGAGCCGTTACTTCGGGAGGATTATTGCCCGGGTTCGGTGTCGCCGAATTTGAATCTACGTTGATTGTAGGACCTGCACTTGTCTGGCCAGGTGTCACTCCCTGCAGATTAGGAAGCGCCGCTTTGATCTCGTCTACAGATTTGACCAAGACATGCAGTATGGCCTCCAAAGTGTCGATACGTTGGCGATCACTGGAGCCACCTTGATTGTTGTCCGTCATGAATACCGTCCTTACGTGAGGAGTGACGGAAGGGACGGTGGAGGGTGCACCCTCTGAGTCGTACCCATGCATTGAGAAATCATCGGGGTAGGTGGGAATATTCTCTTCGGGTTCGGACTCAGAAGGAACAGTACCCCCAGCTTCGGAGCTTGCTTCATCTTAAAAGTCACGGATGTCCTCGGGGACATCAACATCTGTTGCACCTGATGGGAGAGTTATTTCTCCGGGCTCGTCTCCTTTGAACATCAGATTGTTGTGGATGTTCGGAGGAGTGCTACCCCCAGCTCCCTCAACCCTCAGCGGTACGGACGATGAATCTCCCATTGCAGCAGATTTTGTCTTCGAACGGGTGTGTTGGTATACTCCGGTGGAGGACAACCGTTTAGCCGACAATTTCTTAGTTGTAGTGGTTGATATTTTTGGGCTGGAGATGCTTGTCTTCTTCCTTTTCCCCTCGGCGGGGACCTTCTGTATGGAATTACAGGAGGCAATAGGAGGTGCTTCGTCCTCCGAGCTCGGATGCTGTAATCTTTGGAAGACGGACGGCCGATCTTCCGTCACTGTCTTGTTGTTGCAGCAGCAGTTGACGATGATCTGGGTACAGTGACGTCCATGTGAGGATTCTTTGCACGTCGAGGCCCCTTCTCTTTCCTTGCGTTTGTGGAGGACAGCCTCACGCAGGTCAGAGGAACCACTTTGTCCGTTTGTCGCTGGGGACTGGACTTGAGCGGTTCTATACAACTTCTCATCAGAGGCCCGCGTGATAATCAGCGGGACGCTCCGATAGTCAGAGGTTGGGGCAGCTGTCCGGGCTTGATGAGCCCACGCTGCCCTGGACTTCTTCTTCTTAGCACCTGTGGGTGCATAATAAGAAGAGTCCAAGTTGAATACCACAGAGTCTGGAGAATCATTAGGGTTCGGACCGTGCGAAAGACGGTCGAAAACTGATCGAGAGGAGCATGGAGCGGATGCTATGCAGCTGGGATTGGAAACCGTGCAGGCTGTCTGCATGCGGTTGTCTTCTGTCGTCGGCTGAGTTCTTATACGGCTAGGAGTCACGACCGTGCAGGCTGGCCGCATGCGGTTGGCATCTGTGGCCGTATGGGTTTTCTGCAAACGATTGACTCTAGTAGCCGCATGAGTTTCATCCATACGGTTGGCAACTGTAGCCGCATAAGTTATGCGGCTGACAGATGTGGCCGCATGAGTTTTCTTCATACGGTTGGCGGATGTAGCCGCATGGGCTTTCTCCCTGCGGCTAATACCCTTCTG
Source organism: Iris pallida (assembly GCA_029216955.1). NCBI lineage: Eukaryota > Viridiplantae > Streptophyta > Magnoliopsida > Asparagales > Iridaceae > Iris > Iris pallida. The sequence continues at coordinate 2,363,206 of JANAVB010004797.1, read as the reverse complement.
CGGCTCGGATCGCGTAGAGTTTCTCTTTGCCCCTGCAAGTCCAGCATCATAGTGTTTTCTTCTGCCGGACTTGGGGACAGCAGAGTTGTCTACGATCTGAAGTGGGGCCGCAGGAGAGTCCTTCTCGCCGTTTTGAGCAACAGAGGGTATCCCATCGAAGACTTGAGGATGAGCAAATGATTTTGGCCTCCACTCTTTGTGAGCCTTCGTGGTACGGGTGCGCTTCTGGATCGGGCCAGCGCTGCCTTCAGAGAGCATCCCTTCGAACGCCTGTTGGTCGAAGCGGACGACCATCTTTTGTTGTGTGGAGCCAAGTTTGGCTGCATCCGATTGTGTCACCAACTTCTCAGCCATGGAGAAGTTAGTCCCCAGCAGAGTCGCCATCGTGTTTGCCATTGATTGTAAAAGTACAGAACAGTTTTATGGGAGGATTGAACTTAGACTCACAATACAAACTCGCTTGTACAAAGAAAGCCTAGGGACGAAAACCTAGGTACAGCAGTCTAAGTACAATTGTTTATTTTAGATTCTGGGGGGTGACGATAGAGGCTCGGGAAAGCGACGGCCGCTCTGCCTTACTCCTTGGACGATCGGTATGCAGTCTTGGCTCGAAGAAGATCTGCTTGGCGTGGACGAAGAAATGCTCTTCTTGCTCTCCTTGTGTTGCTCTCCTGACTTCTCTCTCTCTGTAATTATCAAAAAAGGAGAGCTCTCTCTGTATATCTGTCTTTTTTTTTATTCTCTTGTTGCCCGTGGTTCTTGCAAGGGAATGATGCTGGCTATTTATAGGAGTGGGGTGTGATCATTAGGGTTTGCTAATGATCATTTGTTTGGAATGTCGGCGATCCTTCAATCTATCTGAACCCTTGATCCTGATTACAATAAATCTAGGCCATTAATGCGGATAGCACCGTATCTTGTGAGCAATTAATACTAACTGCTTTAAATCTTCATGATTGATTACGCCAATGTCCGATTGCTCGCCATGTGTCCCATTAGCTTAATAATAAATGATATGCCCTGATCTTAGTAATTATGACGATGATGTCAAATATACTTGTTGGGATTCGGTTAAATCCTTGATTGATCCGATGCCACGTGTTTTGATTGTGGGTCCTGCCAGAGCCGCATAGGATGGGCAATACTTGAACCGCAGGGAGATGCTCTTCGTGAGCCGCATAGGACAATGCTTCATTGAGCCGCAGGGAACGAACTCTCAATGAGCCGCATATGCATAGTCTTTGCGAGCCGCATGAGCTAGCGTTGTATTGAGCCGCAGGGGCTGAGCTCTCAGTGGGCCGCATATGGCTGATTTCTGCTAGTCATATAGGGTGACTTCTCAGTGAGCCGTATGAAGCTGTTCTCTATTTAAGCCGCATGAGATTTGCTACGTGGCAACCTAGGATTTCTGACGGATCGGGTCAGAGATCTTCTTCTTTTTCCGAAGAGTCTGTCATTATGGCAGAGCCATTATGACACTTTATGCCAGAGCCGCCACAGTCGTCAAATCGTGTCAGAGCATTAAATGAGGCCACTATTCAAAGGGCCAGCTGTAGGAAAGGATCACAAGGGGACACGTGGCATCGATCGAGCCGCATATTCCTGCTGAACCGCATACACTCTTGAGCCGCATGAGACTGAGAGTCTTCCTTTGAACCGTATAAGACAGCTTCCATATGAGCCGCATGGGCTTCGTATCCGGAGCCGCATGGACCATTATTCTGATATTTTCCATACTTCTACACCATTCTCACCCTTCCAGATGGGACCGGAGGATTCACAGTTTATTGCGACGCTTCAGGCAGAGGATTGGGGTGTGTCTTGATGCAGCATGGAAAGGTAATATCTTATGCGTCACGCCAACTTCGTGATAATGAGAAGAATTACCCGACCCACGACTTGGAATTGGCGGCGGTAGTGTTTGCTTTGAAGTTGTGGAGACACTACTTTTACGGAGATAGAGTGGAGATCTTTACTGATCATAAGAGCCTGAAGTATGTTTTCACCCAGAAGGACCTTAATATGCGGCAGAGAAGATGGCTCGAACTATTGGTGGATTATGATGTGGATTTGCAGTATCATCCCGGGAAGGCCAACATTGTAGCAGATGGATTGAGCAGGAGAGCCGGAGTTTATCTCCTGACGGCGCAACCAGAATTATTGGCAGATCTTCAAAAGATGGGAATTGAAGTAGTTCTTCCTACCAGTGTGGCATTGATGGCCAGTCTACAGGTTCAGTCCAGCATAGTTGAGAGGATCCGGATGGCACAGTCAGCAGATTCCAAGCTTCAGCGACTCAGAGCAGAGTGTGAAGCAGGAAGAAGGCCAGAGTTATATATCCATGAAGACGGTACACTTCGGCACGGCACTCGTCTTTGTGTACCTAGTGGAGATATCAGACAGGAAGTCATGGCAGAAGCCCACAGTTCACAGTATTCTATTCATCCGGGTGGTACGAGGATGTACCATGATATTCGTCAGCATTTTTGGTGGAATGGCATGAAGAGGGAGATAGCCCGGTTTGTCTCTCGGTGTTTGGTTTTCCAACAGGTTAAAGTTGAACATCAGAGGCCCGCTGGACTTCTTCAACCCTTACCGATCCCAGAATAGAAATGGGAACATATAACCATGGATTTCGTGACCGGATTGCCCAGATCTCCGGTCGGCAGAGATGCTATTTGGGTAATTATGGACAGGCTTACCAAGGTGGCACACTTTCTCCCATTCAAAGTTGGACAGTCGACGGCACAGCTAGCAGAGATGTACCTCAGGCAGATCGTCAGGCTTCACGGTGTGCCAGTCAACATCACCTCGGACAGGGATTCGAGATTCACATCACACTTTTGGCACAGCTTGCAGAAGAGTTTGGGGACTCGCCTTTAATTCTGCTCAGCTTATCACCCGCAGACGGATGGTCAGTCAGAGCGCACAATCCAGACTCTTGAAGATATATTGAGATCCTGTACCCTTGACTTCGGTGGTTCATGGGAGAATCATCTGCACCTGGTGGAATTCTCGTACAACAACAGTTATCAGGCCAGTATCCAGATGGCACCCTTCGAGGCTCTTTATGGCAGGAAGTGCAGATCTCCGCTAGCATAGGACGATGTCGGGGAGAGGCAGATGCTCAGACCCGAATTGATTTCCCAGATGGTTGAAGTGGTCAGGAAGGTCAGAGATCACCTCCGAGTTGCCCAGGACCGCCAGCGCCATTGGGCCGATGCTCATCGGCGTCCCTTAGAATTTGCTGTTGGCGACCATGTATTCCTTAGGATCTCGCCTAACCGCGGCGTCATTCGCTTCGGCGTGCGGGAAAAGCTTAGTCCTAGGTATATAGGGCCGTTCGATATTCTAGAGCGAGTAGGAGATGTATCCTATCGTCTCGCTCTTTCGCCGTCGCTAAGTGAGGTGCATGATGTATTCCATGTGTCCCAATTACGACGGTATATTTCGGACCCGAGCCACGTCCTAGACCATTCGGAATTGGTTGTTGGTACCAACCTTTCGTATGAGGAGAGGCCCGTGTCTATTTTGGACCGGAGGGAAAAGATACTCAAGAACAAGACTATTAAATTAGTCCGTGTTGCTTGGGGTCATCACTCTCTGGGTGAGTCAACGTGGGAGCGTGAGGATGACATCCGATCGCGATATCCCTACCTGTTTGACTCGTGAGGTATAATATCTTTCTTATGCCTTACGTTTTCCCTTCCTTGCTTGCATTATATGATTGTATGATTGAGCTGCTTAGTGTAACTTGCCTGTGCTTAATGTAGCTTGTCGTGACAATCTCTAGCTCCTTGATTAAATTCCGAGGACGGAATTCTTTTAAGGTGGGTAGAGTTGTCACCCTCATTTCCCGTATTTCCCGTATTTCGTATTTATACTCGTATCTGGATTTTGGCATGTATTTTATTTTTCTCAAGCTTGTGGAATTTCGATATTTCTCGTATTTTAGGTTTTCTCATGGCTCGGTTTTATTTGGATTGGTTCGGTTTTATGTGAGTTGGATCACCTTAACCTATGCTACCCCTCAACCCACCACAACTCACCCTCTTTATAACCCTCACCTACCACTCTCTCTCCTCATAACTTCTACCATTAATTTCCTTCTTCTTCTTCTTCTCCTTCCTCCACAACTCTCCTAACCCTAGGCAAGTGCACCTTGCCACTTCATGAGAGCCCTATTTTCTTGGTTCATTTGCTAGATTAGGACAGGGTGATCAACATTAGAACTTGGTGTTTTGTGATTTGAAGTCTCCTTTGCTCTAGATCTAAGTTATTTCTATTTTCGGATTTTGCATGGTTTGATCTCTTTAAGTTGGATTTTCATGGGTTTTGGTGTTTCCAAGTGGAAGAGCATTCAATTCTACCCAAGTTAGAACTTTAGAAATCTGGATTTGGAGTTCGGATGGCCAAGTTATGATGCTTTGAAGCCTTGGGTTCATCCATGGTGTTCTTGCTGTTTGGAGAAGACAGTGAGCAGTATGCAGAGCTGTTTAGCCTACGTACACTGAGCTGCGCGCGCTCTTTAGCGTGCGTACGCAGACTTGGGTACACTTCCTGTTGGAAGCGTGTCTCCTTGAGCGTGCGTGACTTTTCACCTACGCTGCTTTCTCAGCGTGTGTGACTTTTCACCTACGTTGCTCTCTCAGCGTGTGTGACTTTTCACCTACGCTGCTCTCTGTAGCGTGCGTGACTTTTCACCTACGCAGCTCTCTGTAGCATGCGTGACTTTTCACCTACGCTGCTTTCTCAGCGTGCGTGACTTTTCACCTACGCTGCTCTCTCAGCGTGCGTGACTTTTCACCTACGCTGCTTTCTCAGCGTGCGTGACTTTTCACCTACGCTGCTCTCTCAGCCTGCGTAACTTTTCACCTACGCTGCTCCCTTGAGCGTGCATGACTTTTCACCTACGCTGCTCCCTTGAGCGTGCGTGACTTTTCACGAACGCTGCACCCTTGAGCGTGCGTGACTTTTCACGTACACTGCTCCCTTGAGTGTGCCTTGGTACGCAGACTTGAGCGAGCCTTGCGTGCGTGCTTTTGTGCGTACGCAGCTCCCCTGCGTGTGTGCTTTTGCACGTATGCTGCCCCTTGACCCTTTCTTAACCCATTGGCTTTTGGAGTTTTGGTTCTATAGCCCTGTATTTTGATATTTTATTAGATATTTTATGCCCATGTTATATCCTTATGCCTTTTGTCATGAACTTGATTTTACTTAATATGTTTGGAATGACTATTGTACATGACCTGGTATGACAAAGAACTTGCATAACACGATAGTGGCCGTGGTGGCGCACCCCTGACAAGTACCCTGACATGATTTATCTTGATAACTTGATAGTGGCCCATGACGACGCACTCCTGACTTGACATGACCTGATAACTTAGCTTGACCTGTCTTGACACCGTGGGTGGTTCTTTCTTGCTTGCTTGTTAAATCTACTTGTCCAGTCTCGCATCATGTCTAGGATGGGACTCCTGAGTACCACGGTCAGGAGTACCTACTAAAATGGATTAAGGCTAATAACTAGAATAACACAGTAGTCATGAAGAGATGACACAGCTACAGGCAATCCCGTTACCTGGGTGCTCTAGGGATTTGTAGCCTGCCGTCGAGTAGGGCGCATTTCCAGCACACTGTCAGGTGTTGCATCCTCTAAGTCACCTAAGGGTACATGCGTCTCCTGGACGATGTACCCACCTGAATTCAACCCTAATCTTTCGTCCTGGGTAACCTGGATGGTCTGCAGGGCTTGTGGCTGTGGAACAATCTCACTGCATCTTGTTAGTAATTAGGCCTGTGATAACCCTAGTTAGTTAAAGTAGTAAGCCGTAGGATCTGCTTGGCCGTGATTGATGGAATGAGGTATAACCAGTCTAGTCATGTCTTGATCCCATGCAAGATTGCTTCCTGTCTTGATTACTTACATTACTTATCTTGCCGATAAATGGTGGGGAACCAAGCTCTGTTCAGATGAAGGGTTACAACCCCGGTCCTTGTTTGGTTTACGGGTTGTAACCTGGCTATCGGAATAGTTCTATGGTTATCTCGTCGTATATCATCCTGACAAGTTTTCGTAATTTTAGTTTTAATATTAGATTTTTTGTGCTGATTGCTGGCTTTTGTTCTTATTTCGTGGCCCCTTTGTGGCACTTGCTCTTTCTGGGGTTGACCCAGCTGATTTTGTGTGGCCAGATTTCGGAGCAGCTCCCGAGGATCTACCAAGCTTCCAGCCCAATGGTGAACACTAGACAGAATCCGGGCCAAGAGTGGGTTTTCTATTTTGTTTCGCTCACTCTATTGTAAAAATTATTCTTTTGAGGCGTTTAGCCGACGAGCACCTGTTAGCTCGAAGCACTTTTACTTACTGTCTGCCTACGGGCTGTAAACATGATTGACAAATCCTAGGATTGATCATGTATGACTAAACTCTTGCTAGTCCTAACATTTTGTAACGACTAGCTTCATGATCAGCTGAATATGTAATATTTGGGACGCCTTATTATTGTATATTTAATGATCATACATCTTGCAACTTTACTTACTTGTGGTGATTGAGACACTAGGCTTGTTCATGACCATAAGAGACTGTTGGCTTGTAGAAAACCCTCACATATCTAGACAACCGTGACCGTATATCGAGGTGGTTTCCATTTCAATATACGTAGCTGGCTATGTCTGCCCCCGCTCTCCAGTATTCTGGTTCTGGGGCGTGACATGAGTCCTCCCCGGTGAGGTTGGATTGAGCCAGATAGACATCGGCATTTTGGAGTGCTTCGTTTAATGCAATACGAACGTCCTTGGAGAGTCTTAGGAGTTCGTACTGTGACAACTTGGCCGGTGTGTTAGCCAATTGTGCTAAGATGTCAAAGTAGTAGGGCCTCTCTAGCCCTTGGGCTGCCTCTTTTCGGAGGGATTTGTCGAAGCGAGTCTCCCTCGGCCTAGGCTTGTCGGTCGTCGAAGTCTGAGCCGGTCCCGGAGCATCAGTTGTAGTGGGTTGATGATTTTCAGCTGGATTGTCAACCACAGGTTGGGATTGCGCTCCGGACCGCGTGACGACGGCTGTAGCTTCCTCGTTGTCTGTCGAGACTGTGTGGCAGGTCCGGACTTTTCTACTTTTCTTCTTGTCGGTGGAAGATGGTGTTGGCCGAGTCACTTCTGACACCAAGTCTGGATAGATCCATATGACCTCCCCTCGTGATGTGGTGAGGGGTACTAGACCGGCAGCCTGATCTCGGGAAGGTGGAAGATTGGTAATCTCCATTGTCGCTAGAGGGACGGGGACCACCCCGTCTTGATTCTCCGTCGGAGGGAAGCTGCCGAATTGTACGGACACCATATTGGCCGCCACGGTTACCTCTTCGAAATCGATGGCCAGAGCGTTCGAATCGATGAGGTTTTGTATGTACCGTTTCAGCTAGTAGCAATCGTGTGTAGCATGATGGACATAGCGATGATAATGGCAGTACTTTGGATTCTCCATCTCTGTCGACCGCGGTTCCCGTCTTGGTGGAGGAAGCTGAATCCTGTCCCCTTGTATGAGCATGTCCAAGATGGGCTTGACGTGACCGTCTTCGAAGGAGTAAGTGATTTGCGGCTATTGTTTGTCTGCTGGCTTCGGCTCAGGTTTTTGTGCTGTATCGGCCACCATGGCCTGCTTTTCCTTGCTGTCCCGATTGTTAGAGGGGCTACCCCCATTATCGTTGTTAGGACGCTTGCCCTTGTTTTCTCCTTCCGAGATGTGCAATCCCAGTTGGCGAGCCTTCTTCAGTCGTTCTTCGGCGCTTGTGGCGCTGATGATGAACGTCTTCCAATCTTTGAATTGACTTTCGACCATCCAGAGACTGATCGTTGGAAGCAGTCTCTTTTGGCAAATTTCAATTAAAGAGGAATCTGGATTTCCGGAGGGCAGCTTCATGGCGGTTTGGCGGAACCGCTCAATGTAGTTCCTTGTCAGCTCCTTCTCTCCTTGGACGACGTCCATGAGGGTGGACATGGTGACATCCTGCCCTACTTCGTAGAATCTCTCCAAGAACATGCGCTTGAAGCCGGCGAAGGAGTGGATGCAGTTGTCCGGCAGATTGCGATACCAGTCGAAGGCGACTCCTTCCAATGCCCCAATAAATAATCGCGTGAGGATAGCATCATCATGGGGCAGATGGTCGGTGGTGACCTCAAAGTAAGTGATGTACCGACTTGCTGAGGTCTTGCCATCATACGGGTTGATATTGAATGGCTTATATCTTGGTGGGAATGGAACATCCCTCCATTCAGCAGGGTATGGTTGCCGAATTCTGAGGTCTTGAGCGTTTTCTCGGGCATGGAACATGGCTCGGAGCTCCTGAACCTCTCTTCTTACTTCTTGGGCCTCATCTGTCGCGGTAGGGGCTGTTATTTCGGGAGGATTGTTGCCCGGGTTTGGTGCCGCCGAATTCGAGTCCGTATTGACCGCGAGACCCGCGCTTGTTTGGCCAGGCGTCCCTCCTTGCAGAGTTGGAAGGGCTGCTTTAATCTCGTCTACAGACTTGATCAAAGCAAGTAATATGGCTTCGAGATTGTCGATGCGCTGGCGATCACTGGAACCACTTTGATTGCTGTCTGTCATGAACACCGTCCTTGTATGATGAGAAACGGAAGGGACGGTGGAGGATGTATCCTCCGAGTCATACCCATGTACCGAGAAGTCATCGGGATATGTGGGAATATTCTCTTCTGGTTCGGACTCGGAGGGAACAGTACCCCCAGCCTCAGAGATTGCTTCGTCTTGAGAGTCATGGATGTCCTCGGGGACATCGACGTCTGTTGTACCTGGTGGGAGAGTTGTTTCCCCGGGCTCGTCTCCTTGAAACATCGGATTGTTGTGGATGTTCGGAGGAGTGCTACCCCCAGTTCCCACGACCTCCAGCGATGTGGATGATAAATTTCCCATTGCAGCAGATTTCGTCTTTGAACGAGTGTGTTGGAATATTCCGGTGGAGGACAACCGTTTAGACGACAGTTTCTTAGCTGTAGTGGTTGATATCTTGGGGCTGGAGATGCTTGTCTTCTTCCCTCTCCCCTCGGTGGGGACTTTCTGAGTGGAATTACAGGAGACAACAGGAGGTGCCTCGTCCTCTGAGCTCGGATGCTGTAGTCTTTGGAAGACTGACGGCCGGTCTTCCGTCGCTGTCGCGTTATTGCAACAGCAGTTGACGATGATTTGGGTGCAGTGACGTCCAAGCGAGGACTCTTTGCACACCGAAACCCCTTCTCTTTCCTTGCGCTTGTGAAGGATCGCCTCACGCAGGTCAGAGGAACCACTTTGTCCTTTTGTCGCCGGGGGCTGGGCTCGAGCGGTTCTATACAACTTCCCATCAGAGGCCCGCGTGATAGTCAACGGGACGCCCCGACAGTCAGAAGTTGGGGCAGCTGACTGGGCTTGATGAGCCCGCGCTGCCCTAGACTTCTTCTTTTTAGCACTTGCGGGTGCGTAATAGGAGGAGTCTAAGTTGAATACCACAGTGTCTGGCTTATCATCCAGAGAACCATCAGGGTCAGGACCGTATGAGAGACGGTCGAAGACTGATTGAGAAGAGCGTGGAACGGACGCTATGCGGCTAGGATTGGAAACCATACAGGCTGTCTGCATGCGGTTATCTTCTGCTGTCGGATGAGTTGTTCTTGTACGACTGGGAGTCACGACCGTGCAGGCTGGCCACATGCGGTTGGCAACTGTGGCCGCATAGGTTTTCTGCAAGCGATTGACTTCAGTGACCGCATGAGTCTCATCCATGCGGTTGGCAACTGTAGCCGCATAAACTATGCGGCTGACAAATGTAGCCGTATGAGTTTTCTTCAGGCGGCTGGCGGATGCAGCCGCATGAGCTTTCTCCCTGCGGCTAATACCCTTATGCGGGTCGGATCGCATAGAGTTTCTCTCTGCCCCTGCAAGTCCAGCATCATAGTGTTTTCTTCTGCCGGACTTGGGAACAACAAAGTTGTCTACGGTCTGAAATGGGGCCGCAGAAAAGTCCTTCTCGCCGTCTTGAGCAACATAGGGTATCCCGTCGAGGGCTTGGGGAGGAGCAAATGATTTTAGCCTCCACTCTTTGCGAGCCTTTGTCGTGCGGGTGCACTTCTGGACCGGGCCAACGCTTCCTTCGGAGAGCATCTCTTCAAACGCCTGTTGGTCGAAGCGGACGACCATCTTTTGTTGCGTGGAGCCAAGTTTGGCTGCATCCGACTGCGTCACCAACTCCTCAGCCGTAGAAAAGTTTGTCCCCAGCAGAGTCGCCATCGTGTTTGCCATGAAATATAAAATAACAGAACAATTATCGGAGGACCGGACTTTTACTTCACGTTACAAACTTGCTTGTACAAAGAAAGCCTAGGGACGAAAACCTAGGTATAGCAGTCTAAGTACAATTGTTTATTTTAGATTCTGGGGGGTGTCGATAGAGGCTCGGGAAGGCGACGACAGCCCTGCCTTACTCCTTGGACGATCGGTATGCAGCCTTGGCTCCTGTGACGAGATGGTTGGCGTTGATGAAGAAATGCTCTTCTTGCTCTCCCTCTGTTACTCTTCTGGCTTCTCTCTCTCTCTGTGTATTTTCTCTCTGATTATTGAGGGAGTCTCCCTGTATATCCCGCAAGGGAATGACACCTTGCTTATTTATAGGAGTGAGGGCATCATTAGGGTTTGGATGATTATCCATTCTCAAAGTGGCGACGGCCTGATGTTTAATCAATCTGGACCATTAGTCTTAGGCATGAAGGATCTGGGCCATAAATGTGGATAGTATTGAATCCTGTGAATGATTAATGCTGATTGCTTTAAATCTTCATGATTGGTTATGTCAAGCTCGGATCTCTCACCACGTGTCCCATTGGCTTGATCACGAGTGATACGCCCTGATCTCATTAATTGTGAGGATAACATTAAATATGGTTATTGGGATCTGGTAAATCTTTGATTGATTTAAAACCACGCGTCCCATAATCACCCTGCTACCAGCTGTCAAGTCATGGGGGCAATTGAATCTCTGACACGTGTCTTAATGGTGGACCCTGCCAGAGCCGCATGATATCCATGAACCGTATGAGACAGCGTCTCAGTGAGCCACATAGGTATAGTACTTGCGAGCCGCATGGGATGGCTTCTTGGTGAGCCGCAGGAAGATGGTTCCTGCCAGCCGCATGAAGCTATTCTTCAATTGAGCCGCATGTGAGTAGCCATGTGGCAATCTTGGATCGTGTCAGAGATTTTCTCCTGTTCCCGAAGAGCCTGTCATTACGACCGGACCATCATGGCACTTTATGCCAAAGCCGTCAGCTGTCAAATCACGGCAGAGCATTAAATAAGGCCAGCTGTGTGAAGGGATCCCATGGAGACACGTGGTGTTGATCGAGCCGCATCTCTCTGTTGGTCGTTTGTGAGCCGCATATACTTCAGAGCCGCATGAGGCTGGGAGACTCTTTGAACCGCATGGGACTGTCCCTATGTAAGCCGTATGGATTCTCCTGCTCCGAGCCGCATGAGACTGAGAGTCTCTCCGAACCGCATGGGACTGCCCCTGTATGAGCCGCATGGAGTTCTCCTGTTCCGAGCCGTATGAGACTGAGAGTCTCTCCGAACCGCATGGGACTGCCCCTGTATGAGCTGCATGGAGTTCTCCTGTTTCGAGCCGCATAGAGCATCATTCTGATATTTTCCATGCTTCTACAGAGTTGACCTAGTTTGACTAGATTGTTGACCAGAGTTGATCGAGAGTTGACTTTGACCTAGATTGACTTTGAAACATGTAGAATGTATTGTAAACTTCAAATATTACCTTCTTGATTATATCATAACCTGTGTGCTCTATTTAGGACTCAGGACACCTCAGTTCAGACATCTATTTTCACAGTCACTCAGGATCTCAGGCGAGTACTTGCTCTGATCATTTTCATACTTGCTAGAACTTATATTCATGCTTTAGATAAATTACTTAATGCTGTAACGTTGTTATCACGGACCTGTATCCTATGGATCTTGTCGTGCGATGTTATCCCCCTCGGGTTCATCAAATACATCTTGTCATGTGCTTTTCATGAACATCTTGTATTTCTTGTACACTTCTATTCATGTATACTCTTGTGCAATCTTATACTCTCATGATCACATGAGCCTCATGGATAAAAATTTCTTGTACAGGTAACGTAACTTGACTGGATCCTTGTGTATTGATTGGGGAGGTTGAGCAGGAAATGGTTATGCGATCAAATCCCATCTTGTATAAATCTTGTGAATGTCCATTATGCCCTCACGTATAATGGAGTCCCTTTTTATTGTAACCTAACCTGTTAACATAACCATCTTGTGCTCTAAACACTTATATTACTTACAGTTCTTATTTCATATACAAACTGTCTCTTGTACTCAGATTTGTCTATTTACACTGTTCTTGTACATGTCTTACAGTTTTTATTATAGTTTACTCTACTGCTTGTTTTATATATTCTGTCATGATATGATCCTGTTTCAGTATTGTGTATTCGCTCATGTCCTGACTGGACCTGTTGAAAATATTACAGATGAAACTGAGGACATCTGCCCAACATATTATGGAGCCCATCTAGACGACACTTGTGAGTTGGACCCACATGAGGATCCATCTAGAATATATATATATATATATATATATATATATATATATATATATATATATATATATATATATATTTAAACCCCTCCATTTTATTAAACCAGGCTCGAAAAAGACGAAGCCGGAACAAGTACAAGGCGCAAAATGAGAAAGCCTATACAAGTATACCAAAATCAAAAGGCGGACAAAACAACCGAAGCCATAGGGCTAGGGTAGGAGATCAGACCCGAAATCTCTCGAGTAGTGGGCGCATAAGGCACTCCGTTTTCGACATTGGCAGAACACTTCCCGCAAAAGTTGGTCAGCGGTGTATTGGTGGCCTTCGTAAATCGCTTTGTTGCGATTCTTCCAAATCACCCACGTAGCGACCGCTGCGACGATCTGATGACCATGGGAAGCAGATGCCCAGGAGGCCGCAAGATCGTGGAAGCGTCCGTCGCTCGGCTCGATACTGCAGAGCCGATTGAGGGTCCTCCAGATATGGCCAGATAGGTTTCCTTGGCGGAAGATGTGGTCAATCGTCTCAGCCTGACGATCGGGGCAACAAGTGCATGCGGAGGCTAAACTAATCCCAATGGTATTGAGGATATCGTCAGTGGGCAGTTTCTTGCGAATGACTCTCCACATAAGGAAAGACCATTTCTTAGGGATACAAGTGTGCCATTAGGGGGCGATGGTGGGGTGCGGCGTCCCTATCCCCTGGATGACAGTCCATGCCGATCTGACCGAGAAAACCCCCGAAGCCTCGATCGACCACCGCAACTCGTCGGCAATGCTGCCGAGAGTAAACCCGCTAATACGTAAGCTGTCCGCCACTTCGCGATCGAACCAAACGCGGACCTTGTCCCAGTCCCAGTCATTGCCAGTGGGGTTCCATAAGTCTCTGATCCTGCTGTGCCTCAGGGTCTCCGTGATGTTCGGAATTAAGTTTTCCCCGACCCATCGCTCCAGGAATGGGTCAGATTCACCATCCCCCAGATGAAGTCTCATCACTGGCTCGACGAGTTCACGCCCGGTGAGGATCCGATGCCACACCGCCGAGGATCTGCTGTTGTGGGTGGCCACTGACGGGTGGATGTGCTTGAAGTACCTGGCCTTCATAAATGTCTTCCATAAGTTGTTGGTCGTGCGGATCTTCCACCATAGCTTCATAGAGAAAGATTTGACGATATTGGAGAGTTTGGTGAAACCAATGCCCCCTCAGCCGAAGGACGAGCCATTGAGTCCCAGCTAGCCCAGTGATGCTTGTCTTGTCCGTTGCTATGCCCCCAGAAGAAATCACAGAATATCTGTTCGATCGTAGAGAGGACCTTCTTAGGCGGTGAGCACGCGGCAAGGGTATGGATGGGGATGGAATTGAGCACATGTTGGATATATATATATATATATATATATATATATATATATATATATATATATATATATAGAAGCCGGAGGGCCCTCTCCTTGCGACTCCGCCCGTCCCCCTCGGGATCTGGTGGTTCGGGTGGCCGGTCGGCCTCCCCGGCCCGACCACCCCCGTGAGTATCTTCCTCCCCACTGGCGGCACTCTAGGCTGGCCTGGCTCCGCCTGGCCCACTCCGGCGTCGCCCCAGTGGGCGCCCCCTCTCCACGTCGGCCTTCCGTCGCCCGTCTTCCCTCAATTTCCCCCCAACCACCCCCCAAACCCCATCGACGACATCGTCGTCCTCGGCGGCAGTGGAGGCACCAGAATCGGCGCGGCCCACTTTCGACCGATGCCCCCCTCGGTGAGCCCCCTCCCACTCCGGCTCCCCCGTCTCTTGCGGTTCCCGCTGCTCCGCCGGGAGCGCTCCCCACCTCGATGGTCTCCCCCACCCCGGCACCTCCTCCGTACGCCGCTCCTCTTTCTTGGCCGCCGCCTCCAGATCCGGTGCCGTCCACCCGCTCGAAGGCGGCCGATTTTCTCCCTCTTCGGTGGCCAGCGCCGCCCACCCCGGCTCCGGGCGGCCCAGGCATGGTCCACGTCTCTCCCCACCTTTCCCGCCGACGTCCTCCTCTTCGTCGGAGGCCCCCCCCTCGTGGGCCATGGTGGCCGTGCAGAGGCCCTCCGCTCCCTCTCCGGCCACCGTGCTGTGGTCTCCGCAGTGCTCCACCGCCCCCGTCCAGGCAGCCCCGGCGTCGGTCGAAGTCTGCTCGCCCGCGGTGGCGCCACCCTCGGAGCTCAGGCGCTCCCTCCGCCGCATGCTGGCGGACCCTACCACCCGGAGGTAGGCCAGCGGCTGCCAGGAGGTCGAGCCCCTCAGCTCCCTCCCCCCGGCGGCTCGGGTGTCCTCATCCACCTCCGGTGGCTGAGCTCCGTCTCGGGCGTCCTATCCTCCCCTTCGGGCCTCACCGTACCGCCCTCCGCTCTCTCGACCCACCCGCCGCCTTCGGAGTCGTGTCGGTGCCGGGTCCTCCCTTGCCGGCGGCTGTCCCCACCTTACAGTCGTCGACCCCTCCTCCTCCGTCCCTCGCCGGATACTCGCAGGAGCTCCCGCCCCCTCTTCTTCCCATCTCTCCGCTGGGCGGGCATCCGTCGTCGGAGCACCGCCTTACGGACCAACCTCCCTCCCAGACGCCACCGCCCCCCGGTCGGCGCTGCCCCCACCGCTGGGTGCCGGGGAGGGCGCCGTGCCCCCTCGTTCCGTGCACCCCCCACCTCGGGCCGTGCACCGCATCAGGCCACGCACCCCTCGGTCAGCGTGCCCCCATCAAATCCCTCGGTCAACGCGTACAGAGCCCCATCGGGCTTTGCGCCCTATTTGGGCCGCGGGAACACACCCCTCCCTGGCGCTGCTGCATATTTTGAAATTTCAAGTTTGAAATTTCAAAATGTGTTGTAACCCAGTAGGATCCCGTTATTTTGGCTCTCCAACATTTCTACTTTTCCTAATCTGCTACTTTAATCTTGTTAATCCGCTCTACAGGACCATTTTGTGTGTTCCGGTCCATGTCACAGTTTGTAATGCTCTTTTTGAGCACCCCCCTCTTTTTCAATAAAATTGGCTAGTTGAAAAAAAAATCAAATATATATATATATATATATATATATATATATATATATATATATATATATATATATATATATATTCTAGATTATATATATATATATTTATATATATATATAATCTAGAATATATATATATATAATCTAGAATATATATATATATATATATATATATATATATATATATATATAATCTAGAATAAATAAATAAATAAATAAATAAATAAATAAATAAATAAATAAATAAATAAATAAATAAATAAATAAATAAATAAATAAATAAATATATATATATATATATATATATATATATATATATATATATATATATATATATATATATATATATAATCTAGATATAATCTAGAATAAAAAAAAATATAATCTAGAATATTCAATGGTATATTTTTATTATTATAAATCTAATGACAATATTAATGACAATAGTAATGATAACCAATAAGAAAAATCTGTAATAGGTGTACATACAAAATATGTATAGTCTTAAGTTCCTAACATGCATGAGGGTAACTAGGAAGGTAATTATCCTATTTTAAACAATTATCACTTATATCAAATAATATTGATCTCTTTACTATATATATAACAATTATTTACACTACACCAAAACGCATGTATTGCAACGGTTTAAATATGTTAGAAAAATTATTTCTAACGGGTTAATTCCGTGAGTATATAGGTGTGGGTAATAATACTAACTGCCTTTCTAACGGATCATGTCCGTTAGTATGTCCACTTTTCTAACGGCTATAGGTGTTAGTGTTTATTTTTCTAACAGGCTTATTGCAATATATAGAATTGAATACTAACGGGTTGTGCCCGTTAGTATATTTTAAAAAGGAAAAATTAAATAAATTTAGGATTCAATACTAACGGAAATGGGACGATAGTAATACCTAAAAATGGAGAAAAAAAATTATAATACCAATAGATCACTGATCGATAGAGATGTATAGAACATGTCAAAGATACATGGTAGACCAAAAAGGATGAATTGCATCCTGATATGAGACAATTGTGCTTTATCTATGATAACAAAAAAATTCATTGATAGATTTCTCACATAGACAATTATTGAATACATATGTCCTTTGTACAATAAAAAAAATAAAGCTCAATATATTTCAGTGCATAGTTATCCAAAGTACTGTAAACATAAGCACAAACATAGAAACTTGTCTACAAAATGCATTTTAGTCAAAATTATCCACATATAGAAGCCTACTAACTACTCATCACACAAGTGAAGCCCGCTCTCGACAGCACCAGCTCTCGTGCCTTCTTACTTCCTCCAAGCCAGCAGCATCGTAAGGGAAGAGCTCATCACAGGAATCGCAAATATAATGTTGAGTAACCATTGCTTCTGAAAACATAAGTATAACAGTATTATATGTTACATTAATGCATGCTCAAGTTTTTTAGCTAGTATACAACCAACATTTTCCTAATATCTCAGCAAATAAACAATTAACAACCAGGTATTGGAATTGCAAGAAAGAACACCAACATGCACAAATAACAGGGAATTTGAAATACTACTCGAAAACACACCTTCATCAAGAGTAGGAATACATCCTTCAACGAACATACATGCTCCTCCGTTTGGCAGTCAGTTATCTAATGATGAGAACCAAAATTATGCTACAAAGAAAAGGCAAACATGTATGAATACAAAACTGCACGTGCGCACATTATTTTCACCTGAAGGTTTCTTTGGGTTGGATCCAATAAATCAGTTATTTGCTCATTGTAAATCTGTAAAATAGTCAGAATGAGACATCAACAAGTTTGTGTAGTTCTTTTTTTACAAGAACCATATATGAAAATCAGAGGTAGCATTGAAGCACTTGCCTCAAAAAGTAAACAACGACATTCAAACTTCAGTTGCTTGTCTGAGATAACTCTATGTATATTGGTGAGATAATTTTAGCTGGCATGTATGTGTAAAGCATGTTCGGAGAAACAAAATAAAAATAAAGCTTTCTCAACACGGGTTTTGCTATTCAGAAATCTTTACAAGGACAAGTCTAAAAGGTGACACAAATGGTTTACTAGCAGTAATCAACCTTGTGTCCATGAAATCAGCCTCTCCATCATGTGTGTAAGGCAGTATACATCTTGATCTCCATAGACCTCCATCATGGATGCAAGACTGGATACCATACTCAACATAGTGGCAACTAGCACCAGTTTCTAAAGAAATCAACTTTGTATGAGGAACAAATTTAATCCTAAAATGCAACCTTCCTAGCTACTCAGTAAATGAACTGTAATGGTATGTTACCATAAGAGCTACTACGATCAAGAGAACAAACAATAATTATTTAAGAAAACATTAAAGAAATGGCAACAAAATATCCAGATAAAGAGATCAGAACTGATCTCAGTTGCGAAATCAGCTTTATGTGTTAGAACTTACAATATGAGAAGTTTTCCTGTTCCCAGTATCGTTAAACAATCAATATGATGGATATGCTTACCTGGTTTTATCTTAAACTTGAGGATATTTGCTTGCCTCCTTGATATAAACTTGATTGGATGCTCAGTGGCATGTCTGTGCCGGTCTGTGGATGAAATCAGCTACAATCAAGACATAAGTTAATATAAGACTATGGTAATGACCAGCCATTCAAACTTTACATAGACTGTATTATCCATTTTAAATCATTGGCAAGGAATGCACAGTAAATTACTTTATCAAAGGTCAACTAAAAATTGGATGCACAGAGTTTCGAACAAATTATATAGCTAAAACCTAATTTTAATCATATCCCACCTACAAGAAAGAAAGACATCAATTGAGAAGCCATAGAAAAAAAGTCTGTATCTTCTTGTTTGTAGATGTATCCATGTATGTATTTGTCAAACATAGGTGACTAGTATTCTACCTATCTGGAAATGCATGTTTCCCGCACCCTTATCGTGTCCTTACCTGTAACCGTGTCCATTTTGTGCAACATAGGATACTAATGTCTAACAATCAAAATGAGTGATGATAAGACCACTAACAAGAACAGAGCAAGATCAAGAATACTCCAGGAGTTTAGTGTAGCAGGGAAATCATTGACCCAAAAGCATTCATTAACTTGCACTCGGCTCGTAAGGAGGTGTAAGCTTCAATCAAGTACTTCCAGTTAAACACTAATTACCTGTATTTTGATGATATTTTGGCTTCCCCCAAAGATCACTTCAAGAATCAGTTTTAGCGGGACCTTTTTGTTTCGTCATTTTCACCCGAACCTTTTCCTGCAAACCAAAAAGTAGTTACCAAATGCATAAGCGATCTTGAAGCCAATGTGCCTCAGCAGTCATGTGGAAACACAAATGCAGTCCTCAAGCCTGTCATACTGTCATAGGCATGATAAAATAAAATGTGTAAAAGCAAAAGAAATTAGCGTCCAGCAAAGCAAATAGTGTTAATAGAAAATCAATTATCGACACTCCTTGCTGCTCCCCAATGTAACAACTGGTGGTCGCCATAGTATGATTCAGATGGAAAACAACAGGGATTATTAAAAAGAAAATCCATCAATAATAGAGTAAGAATTGGAAACGAGTTGCTAATACTGGTTCCACTAATTATGAACCCACAGTCATGTGATCTAAATGACGTTTGAATTCTGACCGTATATATGAATCATGTGGAGATACTACTAAAGAAACTACAGAGTACTTTATGATGGGTGAAACTTTCTCATTGTTCGAGGAAGTATTTTTTCGAGAAAGGTCATCAACTGAGAAGTAATAACAATAATTTTCTAAAATAACAGGACTACCAGGACGCTACTAGAGGAATTTTCTGGTATATCTGTTTAACATACAGAATTCTCCTTGCCACAACTTGTCAGTTTTCCACCAACGGAAGTGTCTCTTAGGAAATATTAAATAGGGGCCGCCGTGGCCCAAGACAAACTGGGCGATGGCCCAGAGCCTAAAGGCTAAAAGGGCACCAACATGGACGTATCTAAAATAGAACCAGCATGTAACATAGGCGACCCTTAACTCTAAATAGCTATGGTGTAGTGGTTATCATATTAGACTTGTACTCCTTAGTTAAATTCTTAGTGGCAACAATTTTTTTGTTATACATTTATTTTATTTTAGTTGCTTATTTTTTTTTACATATTATGGATGGGGCCATTTCGAAAGTTCACCTCGGGATCCCATAAGCTAAGGGCCGGCCCTGATAGTAAATAAAGAGTTTCTCCTTGTAACATACATCTAGTAAATAACTGGTTTAACCCAAGTCGTACACGACTTCCTTCATGATGATTTTAAATTTCAATGTTGATGTTAGTGCCTTTATGTAGAAAAATATGTTACTAAATTGTAATAGTCAAGATTTGACTGTCAGCAAACAGTCATCGTTAGCGGTTGTCTTTGTATGAAATACACATAACAGTCACAAAAATGTGTTACAAGTTTATAAGCCCATGTCAGGTCCTTAGCAGCTTTAGATGATCATCTTCAGAATGAGCATGAGATATCTTAAAATCGGAATGGGATCAACTATGAAGCATAAGAAAGATCTACAAAACAATTCACACTTTTTGTGACCGGCTAACGACCTCTAACGTCAACCATCTATGTTGGTGACAAATTACTAAGCCAAATGAGCATGAGATGTCTTAAAATCCTAGATGGCCATTTGGCGGGTGGGAAGACCTATTTGACTATGCAGTTTAAGCTCATGCAACGAAACCCTCCAAGATCCCCTATAAACTATAAGGAGTCTAGACTGAAGATATAAAACTCACCATAGAGAATTTGCTTTCATCTCTATGCACATTAAGCCAAAGAGTGAAAATGAGTAGCATTCCCAAAGGTGCTTAGCAGCATTACATGCCAGAGATATATGGACATTTCGCACTTAACACCGGTGTCACTTGTCCAAGTATTTTAGAGCCAACAACTCTTCAGATGATTATTTAGTCGTAATACTGGAGATTTTCCAATAATTTCTCAATGCAACTAGAAATAACAGTGCAAATAAAATCCTACTTAATACCTTGTCACGAAGAGAATTTCATGTGTATTTTGCTTCACAGAACAAATGCATACAAAGTTTCAGTTGGTTTACTCAACTTTTAGCTAAATATATCTGCGATAGTTTATCTTATTATGCTATCATGGATGCCTTTTAAAACAGTCACGTATTATGACTGAGGAACTTGAACAGAACCCTATCAGTAGAAATAATAACAAGTTTATTTCCACATTGGAGAACTTTCGCACTGAAGATGTGAAAGAAAGAAAAAGGCAGTACAACATAAGATTATACACATGCAATTCATCAGATTACTTGAGGAGGTATAGAGATGATGTATTAAAAATTATGACCATACCAGGACTTTTGATTGCCGCTTTTCCCATCTGGAACTTGCCTACAATATAAGTGCGCAAGTATAGACAGAATCAGAAAGAAGCAGAAATCCTCTAATCTTACAAATAGAAGTCAGAAATTGAAAAGAAAAATAAAAGAAATATACATGTAAGTTACTATAAACCATAGCATCACCAGCAACAGAACCATGCTGGAATTTCATGTCAATCTCAAAATAATTACTGTGAAAGAGAAAAACATATTTTCATTTAAAAAGTGGCTTCTAGCTCATTGCAAAGTTTCCACCTATGCACGCCAATGAATATGCTTCTGCATATCGGTTTTTGCTTGATCATTCAGAAAAGGATCCTTATCCATGTACCACGAATTGTTGCATGAGAAAGAATTACAGCCTACCTAATATGTACATATATTTATAAGGATAGAGAAATTTCATCATAAATATATAGGAAAGGACAAAAAGTAGGAGGAGAGATGTTAACATGTCACTCTTAACTACTTGCACCAACCAATCTAGGGTACACAATTTATGAGTCGCCCTGGAACCAAATGCAGGCTAAAAGAAGAGCCAATTTACTGTCTAATCAGGAGTAAGGTGATACTGAAATCACGTATGTCTTCAAGGACTAAAATTCAATGTTGACTTTGAAGGAACCATGGCAGTTGCTCAGAGGTATACGAGCTATATTAACAAACACATGCTACAAAACAGGAAGTGGGAATTGAGGATTTGAAGCCCCGTCAAACAAACGAAATATAGATTGCTCGTTATAGCAAAGAGCATCGGTCCCATATTTCATTTGGTCACATAGTAGGAGGCCACTGATTGATGGATTTAAACGTCTAAAACTATGGTAGAAAGTTCTAAGGAAATAGAACAAAGCACAATGCTTTTGATATTGTCAACAGAAAGGAGCCCTCCGGTCCATATGTTATCATCATGGAGGGCAACTCCCCATTCTTCATCATGGAAAGAAACATAACATGGATCATTGGAAAGCACAAAAAATATTGTGAGCAAAACTAACTTGGAAGAGCTATTTAGAAACAACTAATAGGATCTAACACAAGGCATATGTCTTGTCCAATTGACCCCAAAAATTTCTGATGCTCTATTGCTTTTCTTGAATTATGTTTATATTCACCAAATACTTGTACAATATCATTTGAGTGATAGCATATGGAGTGGACACAAATAGTGACCAGAATATTGTATGCATCAGGATATTGGAAGATGGTGCCACATGACCCTATGGAAGAAAATAAAGGTGGAACTTCATATGTTAAATATATAATTGTTAACTCAAAATTGAGCTTCAAAAAGAAGTCAACTCACTTTTAGGTATAACAATACACAAAATACAAAGCTCCCCACAACGAGTGCTGAATAAATCTCGCCAAGATGATCGTATACAATTGCAGGATCAAATATTCCAAACCTGAAATGCAGAGTTCGAAACCGATATGTTTCAGTTGGCATAGCAAAAACGTAAACAAAAATTAGATCTTGTAGTACTCATATTATATTATGTTATTATTAGGAGTAGGTTAAAGCAACTCTCTGGAGATGCTACTTGGCATAGTGGAACATCATTACTGTTTCCCGACGTGGGATATCGAAACAAGGGTTTCCCTTGATGTGAAGCTAGTTAAGCATAATAGCTACTAGAAGCAAGGATCCTTCACACTTAAACTTCCACATACGCTTTCCATAATTTACATCACAAAACCTGAGAATGCCAATGTCAATGAAATGAAAACATATAACTTAAATCATGAGCAATATGAGACACATCAAAAAAGACAACTAAATAGAGTAAAATTAAGACATTAATGACAATACTGACTGAATTTGAATGTAGTTCACAATAGAAGTATGTTTCAAGTCCCAAATAAGCTTCCCTGAAATTGCATTACTAAACCTGAGAATGCAGACTCAATGAAACGAAACATAGATGCATAAGTTCAAACATGAGCAGTAAAAGCATATATTTCCCAAAATTAATGTTTCTATGATGAGACACATAAAAAGTACAATTAAATAAAGTGAAAATAATGATATTGATAATAATACTGACTGAAATAAAAATGTAGTACTAATTCTATGTTCACAAAAAGTAGAACTCAAATAAATTAAATGAAAAGAGTTCTTACCACCAGAGGCTAACATAGGTTATTAGTGTGACCGCATATGCTTGTAAACCATTTGCCTGCAAAATAAATATAACATAGATATATGAATATTCTATAGTGTGTTGTATTGCCACTGCAAGGCCATCCATATTAATTCAGATTGTTCCAACGAAATACAACCGAGTGGTAGTAGTTTTCTGCTCCTAAATCCTACCTGCTCAATTGTAAGCAAGACTTATGAATTCATGACATGCAAGTGGAGACATGTCATGAAGGATTCATTCGGTATTGCTCTGCCAATGCATTATTTAGTTCATGGAAATTCTACAGGAGTATTATACCTTAACTCAGAAAAGGGACATATTTTTCATGACTTGTCAACAGCAGCAACTCATGTATTAGGAAAGATAACTTCTTCACTTGATTCAATTTACGTAATTAATTAATAGATGGAAATCATCTCTGTTGTTGTCAGATGAATAAGCATTAGGACTGATGCATACAAGATGATCCTATGACGTTAGTGAAGCAATGTGGTCTTCATTACAAACCTTATACACGGGTATGTTTCCCGAAGGAGAGATTGGCCCTTCGAACCTCTTCCCAGGCAGTGCAAGTTGAAGAAAAGCTTCAAATAGACCAAAGCCAGCAATTATTTTCCATGCGGTGCAGGATGGAGTTGGCCAGATATCTTTGAGACCCTACATACAGGAGTATTATACCTTAACTCTGAAGTTCTCTAAATCAGGCATAGGATCTGTCGAAACTTCTTCTGAAGAAACCCAAGTTCAAACTTACAAAGATATAGGATCATGATGGTCTCCGACTCTCCTTTTCCAGAATCCAAAGATGATTACGGGCATGAACGTTTATAGCATTTACATATAGAACACATAAATAACATCTCTACTGGAACGAACATTTACTAAATCATGTACTGAACAGTAGCATTTCAGAAACTAACTTTCAGTAATTGGTAAATGCCTAAACAAATCAAAATGTCAAATGGTGCACCTGAGCAAAACATGTGTGCTTGAGGTGGTGTAGATTTATTCCGATGCTTGTTGTTTCTTCTTAAATCTCTAATACGGTAAAAATATACGAGACTTGTATGAGTTCTATCCCATATATGCCATCCAGACTATGAGCCATTTTCAGTGACAAATGGAATACCACTGGTTAAGAACTTAATCCAACAAAATTCTTTGAAAAGTTGTGAAATCATTCATCCTGATGACCTCAATATAGTAAGTAATAGAACAAATGATACTAAACAGACAAACTTCTCCAGCATCAGATAAGAGTATTTACGGCTATGTACAAACATGAATATACGCCAAATGCAATAGTAGATCATATATACCACACTTACTTTCATGTAATTGCTTAGAGATGGATCCCATTCCTGAACTCTGTAAGTCTAACATAAACATACACTAAATTCGATACTTGAAGTTGTTTCATTCTGATAACAAGTATGAATGACCCAAGGACAGAAGGGAAACATAAATCATTACCAATCTTTTCAAACCATCTCCAGAATTAGGCACATATCCACATAATAAGTAGAATTTGTCAAATTCAACGGTTACAAGCCGTCCTTCATCGTCATGGTCTGATACGCCAAGTCCATACTCGAAAAGGCGAATGGGATCACTCTACAGATTATGATGAAATATGTAACCCCATGGTGGATCATTTCAACTCTCTTTCAATTCAAGGATACTGTCTCGCTACCTACTCATGTGCTACAAAATTTTCAAAAGCTTGACAATGATGATAATGAATCTCTGAGTGCTAAACCAACACGAGAAGAAATTCTTCAAGTTATCACCAATATGAATGCTTCTAAAGCTCTAGGACCAGACGGGTATCCTATTTTGTTTTATCAAAAACACAGGGACATTGATGGAGGTGGGGTTGTTACTCTTATTTAGAGTTTCTTTACATCAGGTGCTATGCCCTCCACCTTAAACCACTCTTTCATTACTCTTATCCTTAATATTTCAAATCCCTCCTACCTATCGGATTTTAGACCCATCTCTTTATGTAATGTCATGTACAAAACCATTAGAAAAATCCTAACTAACAGGATGTATATGATTATATTCTGGAATTTATCTTTGGTTTGACAGAGCGACCTAATCTCAATCAAAAATTTCTCATCACCACCTCTCCTCCCAAAAAACTAGGTAAGTTCTCACCCTAAATCAAAGCAAAAGAATATAAGGGTTTTTTCTCACCCAAAAAATTAGGATTTTTTTTCTCACCCAAAAATCTGGTTGAAGCAAAGAAATCGAGACTCTGGAGCTTGTTTCCAATCGATGAAGACGAACCCCCCGCGGTTGAAGGACTCATCGAAGTCGAGCTTCCAAGGTGGTTGCTGGAGTTGCCGCGGTTGAAGGACTCGTCGAAGTCGAACCCGCGGTTGAAGGACTCGCCGAAGTCGAACCCGCGGTTGAACTCGCCGAAGTCGAACTCGCCGAGATGGTTGCCGCGGTTGGACCTGCGGTTGGACCTGCGGTTGAGAGAGAGATCAGAGAAAGAGAGCAGTACAGAGAGAGAGAGTGAGATGATGGCACGGTTGGACCTGCGGTTGAGAGAGAGATCAGAGAAAGAGAGAGAGAGAGAGAGAGATGATGGTTGTATATACGTTGGGAAACTAGGGCTCAGCCGCGCGTTGGAGGGAATTGGGAAATTCCTAGCGCCAAATTTTTTTGGCTTTTGTCCCTCAGATTTTTCACCAACTTATTTTATTTAAGGAAAAATATATATATATATATATATATATATATATATATATATATATATATATATATATATATATATATATATATTTGTAACAGACTTTAGTGAATACTAACGGACCTACATGGTTAGTAATTTCTAACGGACTTTAACTGTTAGAAAGGGAAAAAAGGGTCCATTAGAAATTGAACAATTTGGTGTAGTGTTATAAAATATATTTAGTAGAGCAGTAAGACAAAATATGGCATACACACATAAAATAATATCGACAAGGACGTCTTTGGTCATACTGCATCACTACATGGCTTAGGCTTGGTACGGGTCCAGCTTGATACAACCGGGTCTTCTAAAAGTCATTAATCTTAATAATAAATAATTAAAATATTTATAGTGGTCATGTCATAACTTGGCCTGATTTTCCTAGTTAGGACATACTTATGGCTTGGCCTTCCCTACTATAGCTAAAATGCTAGTCAAGGCACACAATTACCCTATTCGTGCCATGATTTCTAGTCACATTGTACTCCAAATCTCAACCATGACTAAGATTATCTATCATAATAACTATTTATTTAAATATTTATAAAATTTCAAAAATCACCATTTAATTCAAATAAAAAAATAATTTTTTTAAAATTTTGGGAAGTGGGGTTACACTTAGTAAGTTTGTTTCTTTTAAAGCTGAAGTTGAAAATCAGCTTGAAAAGAAAATAAAAATTCTTAGGTCTGATCGTGGGGGTGAATACACGTCTGCTGATTTTGATTCCTTTTGTGAAATGTATGGAATAATACATGAAGTAACTGACCCTTATGCTCCTCAACAGAATGGGGGTAGCAGAAAGAAAAACAGGATTTTCGTTGATATGATTAATGCTATGTTAGGTAGCTCTAGTTTATTTAATAATTTGTGGGGGGAAGCCTTACTTTCTGTATGCCATATTTTGAATAAAGTTCCTTTTAAAAAGACAGATAAAACCCTTTACGAATTACGGAAGGGCATAAAACCAACTTTGAAATATTTCAAGGTGTGGGGGTGCCTTGCAAAAGTCTCTGTCCCTCCTACTAAGAAAAAAAAATTGGGACCCAAGACCATAGACTTTGTATTTTTGGGTTATGCTCAAAACAGTATTGCTTATAGATTTCTTGTTATTAAGAGTAAGGTTAATGGTATTGATGCAAACACAGTTATAGAATCTAGGGATGCTACATTTTTTGAAAATGTTTTTCCGTTGAAAAATAGAACCCCTAGATCTTCTATATCTATAGAAGTTCCTATTGCAACATCTAGTTCTCACGTAGAGACCCTAGTAGAACCTAGGAGGAGTAAAAGAACCAGAAGATAACCAAACCTAGGAGAAGGTTTTTTTACTTACCTTGTCAAAGAGGACCCTATATCTTATCAATGGGCCATGTCTTATGTAGATTCACTGTTTTGGAAAGAGGCCATTAATAGTGAAATAGATTCTATTATGTCAAATAGAACCTAAAATTTGGTTAACCTTCCTGTAGGTTGCAAACCAATTGGTTGCAAATAGATCTTCAGAAAGAAGCTAAGACCTGATGGGTCTATTGATAAGTTCAAAGCAAGATTAGTAGCAAAATGGTTCAAACAAAGGGAAGGAGTAGACTTCTTTGACACCTACTCTCCAGTTACTAGAATTGCCACAATTAGAATGTTACATGCTATTGCATCTGTCATAATGTGTTTATTCATCAAATGGATCTAAAAACTACCTTTTTGAATGAAGATTTACAGAAAGATATTTACATGGAAAAACTTGAAGGGTTTGTTGTTCCAGGACAAGAACACAAGGTATGCAAATTGATTAAATCTCTTTATAGGATGAAACAAGTGCCAAAGCAATGTCATGATAAATTTGATAAGGTAATTCTATCTCATGGTTTTGCTATTAATGATTCTGATAAATGCGTATATAGCAAAAATGTTAGAAACTCGTGCGTAATACTGTGCATACGTTGATGATATTCTTATTTTTGACACTGACATGGATATTATTTATGATATCAAAAGTTTTCTGTCTTAAAATTTTGATATGAAAGATTTAGGACTTGCTGATGTAATTTTAGGACTTAAATTAAGTCACACTTCTGAGGGAATTGGTATCTCCCAAACTCACTATATAGAAAAGGTCCTGAAAAGATTTAATTATTCTGATTCTAAACCTGTAAGCACTCCATATGATGCAAGTATCAGGTTAAAGAAGAACAAAAGACACAGTATGTCTCAGCAGAAGTATTCTCAGCAAATTGGATGTTTGAACTATATTGCTAACCAAATCAGACTTGATATTTCCTACACAGTAGAAAAACTTAGTCGGTACACAAGCAATCCGAATAGTTCACACTGGACTGCCTTATAAAGGGTAATAAGATACCTGAAGGGCACGTTATCCTATAGATTATTCTATGTATGATACCCATATGTATTGGAAGGGGACACTGATGCAAAATGGATCTCAGATACAGATGGGACCAAAGCCACAAGTGGATATGTATTCACATTGGGACGAGCTGCTGTCGCATGGAACTCTACTAGGCAGACCTGTATATCTAGATTGGCTATGGAGGCAGAGTTCATAGCTCTTGAGCTCACCAGTGAGGAAGCAGACTGGCTAAGGAATCTGGTAACAGATATTCCTCCGTGGAGCAAACTGCTATCCCTGTACACTGTGACAGCCAAGCTGCAATAGCAAAGGCTCAAAGGACAAGCTATAATGGAAAATCCAGACATATACATCTGATGTACAATCGAGTGAAGCAATTGCGGTCCAGTAGACTAATTACAATTGACTTCATCAGATCAAAGAACAATCTAGCGAATCCTCTAACTAAAGGTCTCTCGAGGAGACTAGTGTTGGAGACGGCAAGAGGAATGGGGTTGAAGCCCATAGATTGAGTTACCTCAAAGGCAACCCAACCTTCGACTGGTAGAACCAAGAAAAGGTTCAATGGGTAACAACAAAATTGATGTGTGACTGAAAACACTATATGAATGTAATTGTAATGAACCATTCCTCTACTATATAGTGTTGATCTGCAATAAAAAGAAGGTTGATTATAAAATCTTAATGAATCTGTGACTTGTAAAGCAGGTTTTATAAATTGTAGAATACCAAAAAAGATTCACCTATTTGGGAGTGAAAGTGGGGCCGCTTTCTATATGAATTTGGGCTGTTCTCTAGAGCTCTCAAGAAACCAAGATTAGCACATGGCCGAAAAGTGCACAACTGTTGATACGATCAATTGCCTGCAATGTGTTTGTGCGTATGTTGAGTCTATAAAAATAAGATCCTAAGTTCAAGACTTACGTTACTTTGGGTCTGTATAGATGAAATGTACAGCACTAAGGGGAGGTTCAAGTCCGGAAGACACATTCCTTTGATACACTGTGTAACTGCCCATATCTTATTCTCTTTCCTATCATTCTATCGATCTATATCCTTTTTTGTCCCTTTTTGAATCATGTGGGAGATTGTTGGTTTTTTGTTGGGTTTTGTTGCTTGTGAAGCAACACCAATATGATTCAAAAAGGCATTCTCTTTTTTAGTCCCAAATTGAAAAGGAGGAAAAGTTCTTCTTTCTGTATAAGGCTTTCCCTTCCTTAGTGGGTAAGTGAATTTTGTAGGGGATGGGCTACAACCCATCCAACCCGCGAGTGGCTGCACAATTTAGTGCATTTTTTTGACGCTTTTATTTGTCGCGCACTTAGCACTTTGCACGCTTGGGCGTCGCAGACCTGACTAATGGTATAAAGGTAGTTTTCTATCTCATTTTAATTTTTATTTGATTTATTTTTTGGTTTGGTTGCCTGGTCTTCCGCAAACCTGTTACTACGTAATCCCGTTACGGGATTTGTGGATCGGGAAGATAATTCTGGCAATGTACAAAGAGATTTGATTTTAAAAATCAAATCAGTTGATCTGTTGTAGAGATATGAAAAATCTTTTCTCTCTCACTCTCTCTCTCGTTCAAAACTCTATTTGCACAGAAGAGAAAGATCGCAACCAGAACCTTTCTTCTCTCCTCCGTCCAATGCCTTCTCTGGACAAGGCTGTAATCGATCGATGGATTCACTACCGGGTGCATGGTGCTGTGAATCGAAGGATTCGTTGTATCTCAGGGATAGATTGCCTGGACCCAGCTGTACGATTGTGGGGGCAAAATTCTATACTAAGGACATCGTTGTAACGTGTCTCGAATCCTAAACTCTTAATTCCTGTTCTTAGGTTTACTTCTTCTGATTCATGCGTTACGAATTCCGTCTAGGTTTCCAACAATCTTAGAATAGATTTTTTAGGTTCTGTTTAGCTTCTGATTATTTTATTCTTGCGCACGCACTATGAATTTCACAGTAAAAGAATTCTTGACCAACATTCACAACTCCTCCAAATCGGAGAAGTTTAATGGTCAGAATTTCAAGCGGTGGCAGCACATGATGACCTACTGGTTAACCTGCTTGAAGTTGTCTAAGATTCTCAAAGAACCAAAAATATTGCCTGGTTTACACGAACCTGCTAGGATCTTCGAATTAGAATCGTACAATGAGACAGACTTTATTTGTCACGAAAAAATCCTTAGTTGTCTGTCTGACATGCTGTATGATATCTACTGCACGACTACCACTTCCAGAGAGCTTTGGGAAGCCCTCGATAAGAAATACTCCAATGAAGGAGCAGGTTCTGAGGTTTACATTGTAGACAGGTTCTTAGAGTTTAAAATAGTTGATGATAAGTCTGTTGTTGAACAGACTAACACCCTGCAGACCATTATTCACGAGATGTTTCAGAAAGACATACCACTAGCTGATAAATTTCTGATTGCTGCATTTATAAATAAATTGCCTTTGTCCTGGAAAGCCTTTGGCTTAAAGTTGAAACACAATAAGGAGCCCATGTCCTTAGATGAACTATTTGTCTCTCTCCGCATTGAGAAAGAGAGTAGAACTAGGGATAAAGAACCTTTGAGTAGTGTATTCGAGGCTAAGTTACATATTACTGAATCCAAGGGAAAGCCTAAGGGCCAACCCTTTTAACGTAGGAATAACCCCCAGAATAGGAACCCTACAAAAAAACAATTCCTGAAACCAAAACCTATTATTAGAAAAGAAAACAAGCCAAAATGGGAATGCTACAACTGTGGTAAGCCTGGCCACTTTGCTAGGCAATGTCACTACAAGAAGAAGGGTCAGGGATTTCAGAAGCCTGATCGTCGAACTCCTGCTGCTGACGCTCCTGTTGTTCCTTAAGCTCACGTAGTCATAGCCGGGACCGAATCGATCGGTACCGATGATCAGAGGTTTGTAGCTATATGTTCTGGTTTTGATATCACATATTAGCCTACTGATTGGTGGGTTGATACAAGGGCAAATGTCCATGTATGTCCTAATATTGATTTATTTTTCTCCTACCGACAGGTTGAGAAAGGCGAATCTGTGGCTATAGGAAACTCGAGTGCTGCCAGAGTGCTTGGAAAGGGAAGAGTGAATCTCAAGTTGTCTTCGGGCAAGATCCTCCTATTGCATAATGTACAGCACGTACTGGACGTGAACAAAATTCTGATTTCTGGATATTTGTTAAATAAACATGGCTACAAACTAGTTTTTGAGTCTGATCGAGTTGTAATCTCCCTAAGCGAGAATTTTATTGGATAAGGCTATGTTTGTGGGGGTCTATTTAAACTTTCTGTTGACATGCCTTGTAGTACTTTGAATTCTACTTTAAATAGTATCGATTCTACTTATGTTTATGTTTTAACTATTATATCTTCTAGTATTGATAGCTATGATGTTTGGCATAGTCGTTGAGACATGTTAATTTTAATTCTGTAAAGAGAATGTCTAATTTGTAATTGATCACAAGATTGATATGAGCAGAAATAAAAAATGTGAGATTTGTACTCAAGCCAAACAGCTTAGAAGTCCTTTCATTCAGTTGAAAGGAATTCTCAGCTTTTGGAGCTTATTCACAGCGACATCGGTGAATTAAACGGTGTCCTCACTCGTAGTGGTAAGCATTCCTTCATAAATTTTATAGATGACTATTCCAAATACTGCTATGTTTATTTGCTTAGAACAAAAGATGAGGCTCTTAGTAAGTTTGTTTCTTTTAAAGCTGA
The DNA here is from genome assembly GCA_029216955.1 of Iris pallida. Classification (NCBI taxonomy): domain Eukaryota; kingdom Viridiplantae; phylum Streptophyta; class Magnoliopsida; order Asparagales; family Iridaceae; genus Iris; species Iris pallida. Next base: position 2,331,192 of record JANAVB010004797.1, on the reverse strand, counting down.
AGTTGAAAATCAGCTTGAAAATAAAATAAAAATTCTTAGGTCTGATCGTGGGGGTGAATACACCTCTGCTGATTTTGATTTCTTTTGTGAAATGCATGGAATAATACATGAAGTAACTGCCCCTTATGCTTCTCAACATAATGGGGTAGCAGAAAGAAAAAATAGGACTTTCGTTGATATGATTAATGCTATGTTAGGTAGCTCTGGTTTATCTGATAATTTGTAGGGGAAAGCCTTACTTTCTGCATGCCATATCTGAATAAAGTTCTTTTAAAAGACTAATAAAACCCCTTACGAATTATGGAAGGAAAGAAAACCAACTTTGAAATATTTCAAAGTGTGGGGGAGTATTGCAAAAATCTCTGTCCCTCCTACTAAGAAAAGAAAATTATGACCCAAGATCGTAGACTGTGTATTTTTGGGTTATGCTCAAAACAGTATTGCTTATAGATTTCTTGTTATTAAGAGTGAGGTTAATGGTATTGATGCAAACACTGTTATGGAATCTAGGGATGCTACATTTTTCGAAAATATTTTTTCGTTGAAAAATAGAACCCCTAGATCTTCTATATCTACACAAGTTCCTATTGCAACTGTAACCACCACTTTTCTAAAACAAGGGAATTTTGAACTTTTGTAAATTTATCATTAAATAATAGGATTTAATGATGTTAACAATTTATTGGTGAATTTAGATTAGTTTAATACTATTTAATTTAGTGTATTGTGACTTTGGCATTTTACTAGTGTAACCTTAGAGCTACTTAGCCTAGAGACTAACCACGATGATTGAGGCCCAACCCATGTGATTAGAGTAGCTAATTACCACTTTTTAGGCTAAGGGTATTTTGGTTATTTGTGGCATTTAAATTAATTTGAATTTTGATTAATCAATAATGTGCTAATTGATATGTTACGCCTTAACCTAGAATTGCCCTAATCTAGATATTGATCATGAGCCTAGATATTAGATTAGTAGCTTCCAACTAAATTACAAATTTAGTAATATCTAGATATTATGTTTAGAGTAGATATTTAGCTTGGAAACCCTAATTTAGTTGGGCCTTTAGTTAGAAGGCTTGAATTACACCTAAAGAAAGCCCTTAAACTTAACTTGGACCAAACCCTAACCCTAGAACCTATTGTGGCCGGCCAAGAGGTGTCCCCCCATATAAACATCATGTTAGCCCCCTTGTCTCTTTTCATTATACCCTTCAAACCCTAATTTGTGTTCTTTTCCAAATTCATCCCCTTTATCCAAATTAACTCCAAATTGAGCCTAATCAATTGCAATACACTCCCCAAGTGTAGAGGAGATCTCTAGAAGCTAGCTAGCAAGGATTTGGAGCAAGTTGGCCTTTGGAAGTGGTGTGATTTTGAGCTTAAGTGCAATTTTTTTGAGATTCCAACTCTCAATAGGTAATAGCCTATAAGCCTATTAATTTTCTGATTTCTTTTCATAGATGCATTCATTTAGGGTCCCCATAGCCCTAGGCTGAGTTTGGGTTCGATTCGTGTCCAGTTAGGGTGCATATCGGAGGAGTATTAGAGTGTTGTGTAAAGTGTTTGGTGAAATGCCACATAGAAATAGATATTGGTAATTTTCTAAACTAATTACATGAACAGGTATCTAATTATGTGTATAGTGTAGATCTATTCGACTGAATCGAATTTAGGGTGGTTTGGATACAGTTTTTGGACACAGGTATACGATACGACACTGTGTGCAATGTCCTGCTACCCGAACACGTTATTTCATCGGACACGCCACATGGACACTTGATGTTTGGCATGGTGGTGGAGGCAATATCTGACAACATGCCCCCAAAGTTTTGAGAGGTTTGGTGCTGTGTCGAGGGAGTTCTCGTGTCTGTATTAATTTTATACTGACACACGCACGCACGCGTATCGACTCTGATATGTGGTTCGACACGACACTAGACACACTGTGGACACGACTCAGGGTTACTGACACATAGCCCTATGACTCACCTACCTACTTACACGAGTACGAGGTGTTTAGGTGCACAGGTTGTGTCCTAGACCCCTCGATACGCATGCACGATGCAGTACACTGTACTATTTTTCTGATACACCTTGCTGACACCCTGTTGACACTTGGACACGACTGCTTTAGACACTTGTTTGACACATATTGAACACCGTTTGGACACGTTTAGGACACCTGTTTAGGATACATGTTGACACCCTACCTTGACACACTGTTCTGGACACATTAGACACTTTGGGTTTTGTTATGAAATGTTTGGGTTTTTTAAATAAAATGTAAATAACTGATACTTATTAATTGAGTTTGGGGTTTATTGTTTATTAGATTTACAATTGAGTATATAAGTTCAGTTTGCATATAGTTGAGTATATTATGTATAGAAGTGAGCATATAGATGATATGTATATAGGTTGTACTATAGAGTTTATGTTATATGTTGAGTATAGGTTCAGTTTTCCGAGATAGGTTTAGTTGAGAGTTATATTAAGGTAGTATCTTAATATTAGAGTCTTGTGTTAGTTCCTGTTAGGTTGCATGTGTGTTTAATTACTGTGTTAGAGTTAGTGTCCTATGTCATTAAGGTAGAAGAGTGTCATGTGTCCTAGCATATTGGTAGAGTTCAGAAATGGGTGAAATGTTAGTACCAGTATTGGAGATGTGGGATATAGGTTGAGGTGAAAGTGTTAGAGAAGAGTGTAGGGTTTGAGGCTATAGGAGAATCATGTCCTGTATCTTCTTTTGGACTTCACTGCTCCTCAGAGACTCCATTTAATAACTACATCACCCTTCACACATTTCATCACTTGTTTCATAATGTTTCACTGCATTTGATACCCATAGACTTGAGACAATCCACTGTCTTCATACACTTCCCTATATACTCATATAGGAATGAATTTGTAAAGCACAATACTCTAGATGGGATGAATAGAGTAGGCAGTAGAATATAACTAATTTAAAAAGTTAGCAGTAAGATCACAGAGACAATATATATCATAAATAAATAATGTAAAAGCATATATTAGAAAGGAAACACAAAGACGGCGATGTATACTGGTTTCCCTCTTGTGAGGACTGGTCCAGTCGGAAGAACTCTAGCTTCCACTTGAATCCACTACTGGAATAAACCGCAAGTTTTCATACAAAGTCCTTGCAACTTCTACAAATGCAAGCTTTGATTCGAAGTACTTGAATAACTTCAATTGTGAAGAGTCTTTCTTCAATCAAGCCTTTGATTATAATCGCTCTGAAGCAATTCTAGACCATACCGCACTGGCAAATCGACTAGAGGATTGTAACTGGCTTGGAATTTAAAAAATAAAGTTTAGAACTCTTTGGAATAGAACAGTAGGCTTTAGAGAGAAGAGATGAAAGTGAATTGGTGTGTTAAAATGATCGAAATCCTTCTCTATTTATAGTTTTTCCAAAGGCAGAACTCTGGCAAAATTCGGGCAAAATTCGGACAGAACTCTAAGAGAAAATCTCGTAAAAATTTGTAACTGCTGGGAGACCAAGTTTTCAAACGTTCAAAACACAATGGCCACTAACCGAACTCTGGCCGAGTTCCGTCAGGGTATTTATAAATTAATTTTTGGTCTTTTTGAAATTCATTTAAGCAGTTAAGAGCCTTTTGTAAATAGTGGCTGTTTTTTAAAACATGGGATATTTTTGAAAACGTTTTTAGGGCAGCCTATTTGCCAGTACGACTCGGTGTACAATGCATTCCTAGACTCAATAAAAAATAAAATTATATTACATAAAGGAAATACAAACTCGAGTGGCAAACACAGCTTCGGTCTTGAACAGAACAGATAGCTATTCTCTGGTAGTGTTCAAGAGTCCAAAACTTCTTTAAGTAGCCCTTATACCGAGACAGAGTTTGATCAATTATTAAAATCAGGTTTGACCATGACCAATGGGCCAACAATCTTCCCTATTTTGATAATTGACAAACCTTGACCGATATAATATCTTTGATTGATAAGATTTGAAAGATAATCAAAATTGCAAATTGTACTGTATCTTAAAAAAATGTTCCTGTATCCTGCAATAGATGTTAGATCCCATTTCTTCCCCATTGTCACTTAGCAAAATAACTACAAAGAGAGAATCTTCCCCGTAATATATGTATAAGAAATAATCGTTGAAGAAATATAAACATAATAAATAGAAAAACAACATTTCACAGGCAGTTTATATTTCACAGGCAGTTAATATTAAAGCATAAAGAGATAGTGCTATGAGAAATATAAAATAATTCTAAACTGAACATAAAATATGTTCACAAAATATCATCTCAGACAAACACAATCTCAGTGCAAAATAAACTAAAAGGATAGAGTACTAATGATACCTTGGAATGTTGGAGCATTTTCAAGTAACAAAGACATAATCAAAGTCTCAAAAAGTGATTATCTAGATAAAATACAGTACGTCTAGATCACAAATCTTCCTCATCATCATTTGCAGTGCCATCACGTCCATTATGTCCGGATGGACCAGCTCCAGAAGTGCCAGCTCCAGAGGCATGTGGAGTAGAACTATGGTACCAATCATAAGCGTTACCGGACTGGAAGAGAGTATATACTGCCTCATTTTCATAGCAGTAACCGGAGACAACTGGATCTCGGAGAAGAGAACTGGCAGAATATCCAGTCTGAGCAAATCGAAGATCAGCGTAGGAGTTGGCTAGTGCCTGAAACCGAGTCACATCACGAAACTCGCGTTCCCTGGATGTGTCAGAGATGAATGTCCGGAGATCAGAAAGGTGCTGATGGATAGCCTCAAAAGACATAGGGTAATCCTGATGAGGTGGGGCAGGTGCAGTAGGAGGTACAGGAGGTACGGCAGCACTACGACGAGATAACTGGAGGTACTTAGACTCAGGGTCCAGAGCACAAGTAGACAGATCGATGTCAAATTGCTGAAAGATGCATGGAATGAACATCGCATAAGAGAGATTTCGATCTCTTGCGCAACATCATCCCATCATTTGGATAATAGTCATGGGAACCAAAAATGGAATTCCCTTGATGATGTGGTAGAGGGCAGATAGTTCAAGATTTGTAACATCATCTTTTGAAGTAGATTTTGGAAGAATAGTGTAATAAATGATGCGATATAACTCATAGTTAAACAAGTTCAAGTTTGCAGCCTTGAAGTTTCCAGAATGAACACGTGCAGGTGCGTAAGAATCGTTCTTAAAGCTGAAAAGAGTCATGCCATCAGAAAAATCGAAATCAGTAATACCATCGAGCGGGGCACCTTTGTTAGGAACACCAAGGATTTTTGCTAACAAGACATTATTGAACTCGATGTTAATACCTTCGACACGAGTCTTAACATCAAAAGTGTTTAACACAAAGTTGCAGTAAAACAATCTAATGGTGTTAGTAGCTATAGGGAATTTTTCGGTGACAAGTCGGTGTAACCATAATGCCTCAAAGTAAGGATGGTGGTCAGAAAATACAGTCCACTTAATCGGGACGCTAGTGCATATGGTGGGCATGATAAAATCACCATACCATAGTAATGATGGGTCATGAGTTTTAAAATAAAACTCTTTGTATGCACCGTCGGCCGATTGGACCGGGGTTAAGAGTGAATCCGCTGGTGGATTCGAAGACGATGCCTCTTCACTGTCATTGGTCTTCTTTCTCTTGGAAGGAGTGAATCCCTTAGGCATTTCTTCCAAATATGAATAGAAATTGATAAAATTGAAGGAGGTGGAAGGAAAGAGTTATACCTTCCAAAAATTTAGTATGTTGTAGAGAAAGGAATTCTTCGTACGAATCCAAAATTTGGATGAGAATCTCCAAACGGATTGGAAGCAATTAGTTGGAGAAAAGCTAGGGTTTTGAGGGCTCGGGCGTCTGCGGCTGCTGTTGTGATAAAGTTTGGAAGTGATGAAGAGGAGGGGGCCTCGGGTTATGACTTAAAAGCAGATACCACCAACAGAACTCGGACCGAATTCGGACCGAACTCGGGTCGAATTCGCCTAGGGTTCTTTTGGTGAATTTTAAAAAAAGAAAAATTTATTGGCCACATCATTTTCATCAACTCATTTCAATTATTTAATTCTAAGTTTAGTAATTTTAAATTTTAATTAATATAATTAACATAATTTTATAAATTAAATTTTGTTACACAGCGACTGTTTTAGATTAGTTGTAGGGGTACTGTCCCAGCTAGCGGGAGTTCACAGGGGAACAATTAAATACCGCTTCGCTTCGACCATAGTCATGGTGACAGACAGACCCTTTGTAGGTTTGTCTCAAAAACAGTTTTTGAGTATTAAAAAAATAATTGTATAAAATAAAATTAATTAATATTATTGACATCTAAAATTCTTAATTCTCGACGTAAATAATTGAAACGATCTTCCGCTAGAGGTTTTATGAAGATGTCAGCTAATTGATTCTCTGTGTCTATGTATACAAGGTTTATATCTCCATTTTGTTGATCTCTAAGAAAATGATGTCGAATCTCGATATGTTTAGTGCGAGAGTGACATACTGGATTCTTAGTCAAACTGATAGTGCTAGTGTTGTCATAGAAAATGGGTATGTGTGTGTATAGTAGGCCAAAGTCTTCTAAGGTTTGCTTTATCCATAAAATTTGTGCACAACAACGTCTTGCGGCGATATACTCAGCCTCAGTTGTTGATAATGCGACAGAATTTTATTTCTTGCTAAACTAAGAGACTAAAGCTTTGCCTAGAAAATGATATGTACCGCTGGTACTTTTTCTATCTACTTTGCATCCAGCAAAATTAGCATCCGAATAACTAGTTAGGTCAAATGATGTCGTTTTGGGATACCATAAGCCGACAGAAAAAGTGCCCTTAAGGTATCAGAAGATACGCTTAACTGCGCACAGATGTGATTCCTTAGGATTGGCTTGAAAACATGCACATAAGCAAACACTAAATATATCTGGTCGAGTAGAAGTTAAGTAAAGTAAACTACCAATCATACCTCGATACTTACGTATGTCGATACGTTTGCCTTGTTCATCAATATCAAGCTTGGTTGAAGTTGCTATCAGAGTGCCAAGTGGTTTGACTGCTTCCAGATCGAACTTCTTTAATAAATCTTTTGTGTACTTGGCTTTATTTATGAACGTCCCATTGTTGGTTTGTTTGATTTGCAGTCTGAGAAAGAATTTTAGCTCTTCCATCATGCTCATCTCAAACTCATTCTGCATACACTTTAAAAATTCTTGAGATTCATCAGTAGATCTAAAAATGATATCATCTACATAAATTTGAATCAAAAGAAGATTACTATTAAAAGACTTTATAAATAGTGTAGTATCAACCTTTCCTTTTGAAAAGCCGTTGACAAGTAGAAAAGAACTTAGACGATCGTACCAAGCACGAAGGGCTTGTTTCAAACCGTATAATGCCTTTTTTAACTTAAAAACATAATCAGGATTTTTGAAATCAGTAAAACCTGGAGGTAGAGCTACATAAACTTCTTTTTTTATAAAACTATTCAAAAATACACTAACATCTATTTGAAATAACTTAAAATTATGAAAATATGCAAATGCACATAACATGCGAATGGATTCTAGTCTCGTAACTGGGGCATAAGTCTCATCGTAGTCGATACCTTCTTCCTGATTGTATCCTTGAGCTACGAGTCGAGCCTTTTACGAGTCACTAAGCCATTCTCATTCAGTTTATTTCAGAATATCCAATGGGTGTCAATAACTGGATGATCAATGGGCTTGGGAACAAGTTTTCAAACTTGATTTCGTTCGAATTGGTTCAATTCCTCTTGCATAGCATCTAACCAAAAATTATCACTACATGCTTCTTCAATATTTTTGGGTTCAAGTTGTAAAATAAATGCAAAACAGGAAGCTATATCTTAACTAGAGAAACGAGTACTTATACCCTTGGTATCTCACCAATTACCAAGTCCATTGGATGGTCTGCCAAAAATCTTATTTCTTTTGGCATATCCTCTGGATTACTGATTCCGACTTCTGGTTCTGTACGTGATTTTCTTGGAGACTCAGCTGGTGCTTTGTGTGAGGGTTCTGCAGGAGCAGTACTAGGTGTACTTATGTCTTCATTATCATCAAAGACAGAATGTTGATGGAGTTCGTCAAATTTAACATTTATTGATTCTTCGATGATCATCATTCTCTTGTTGAAGACTCTGTGCCCTTTGCTTTTTGCCTTATAACCTAAAAATATACCTTTATCGGCCTTTTCGTCAATATTTCCTAATTTATCTTTAGTATTAAGAATAAAGCAATTACAACCAAATACTTTGAAATAAGAAACATAGGGAGTTCTATCAAACCATAATTCATAGGGAGTCTTCTTCGATATAGGTTGAATTAGAACCCTATTGAGAACATAGCACACTGTACTTACAGCTTCAGCCCTTAGGTATTTAGGTAGACTAAATTGATTTAACATTACTCTAGCCATTTCGGATAGTCCTGTTCTTACGTTCCACAACTCTATTTTATTGTGGAGTCCTAAGACAAGAGAACTCATGCAAATAACCTTGTGTGTCACAAAATTTCTTGAACTCTACATTATCAAATTTGCCGCTATGATCGCTTCGAATGTGAGTGATCATGAACCCTTTTTTGTTTCGAACCTTCTTACAAAAGGTGACGAATTCTGATAATGCATCGTACTTGCGTGCAAGCAAATATACCCACATGTATCTAGAGAAATCATCTACTATTACAAATGCATATAACTTACCACCTAGGCTAGCAATTCTACTAGGTCCAAATAAATCCATATACAAAAATTGTAGAGGTCTAGTATTACTTACAACATTTTTGGACTTAAAAGCGGATCAGATAACTTTGTTCTTTTCACATTCGCTATATACCGTATCCTTCTTGAAAGAAATGCTCGGTAAGCCTCGTTCCAGCTTCTTTGTGGATAGTCTTAAAATTGTGTCCATGTTTGCATGACCGAGTCTCATGTACCATAGTTGACTCTCATCACTTTTGGCCATCAAGTATCTACCTGCTTTGTTAGCATCTTCTAATAAATAGAAAACATATATATTATCTTCCCTGATACCTTCAAAGATAGTACTACCAGTTGAGCTATCAACTATAGTACATTTTTTTTGACAAAGATAATGCCATAACCGTAATTAGCTAAATGGCTTATGCTAAGCAGATTATGTTTTAACTCGGTAACTAGAAAAATATCTTTAATCACAGGGTAGGGGGCCTTACCAATGTTACCAATAACAATTATGTACCCTTTCAAATTATTACCGAAGGAGACATATCCTTCTTTCTTCTTCGACAGTGTTGCGAATAATGAAGCAACCATGAGCAACCGCTGTTGAGGATCCATTTGTTTCTAGCATGTGAAGGGCGTTTCACCTACAAAAGAATTTATAGATGAAAACTTTGGTACCCATTTCTTGTAGGGTCCTGGAATGTTAGTTTTTGGTATCCATATACATATTTTCAAATCAACAAGCTTTCTAACTCTACATGAAGAAGAAATATGACCAATGGTGCCACAATAGTGACATATAGCATGCTGAGTGCTGAAAGCAAAGTGCTGTGTATTATTGGTAGGTCTAGGTTTTCTAGTATAAAAGAATGTATGCCTATTTGTCTTGTTGGGTAATGGTTTGGTTTTATAGGTCTGACAGTATTTGGTTTGACCGTGTTCCGATGATTCGGTAAGTGACACGTGTTAGGGTAGGAAGCAACAGCTTCAGGCTATTTTTCTATCATAATTTTCAACTTTTTGGAGGTGTCATATAACAAGCTATATTTAGCAGTGAGTGCATCATTTCTAATAGTAGCTTACTGGAGACTTTTTTTCTCTTTAAGTAAGTCTTCCTCTAATTGGGTAATGGTCTTGTCCTTCTCTTTGGATAGTCTTTGGGTCTCGTGTAATAACAACTTAACAGAAGAAAGATCACCTTCCTCACTAGAATAATTACTACTTCTAACCTCATCTAGTAGATCGGTAAGTCTTCCTATTTCACCTTTGTACTCTTTGAGTACCTTCTTAGAGGTCTGGTATTTACTATGCAGTCTTCTGTAATCCCCTAAGAGGTCAGTAAAGGCTTCTCCTAGTTGCTCAAATGTAAAATCATCATAAGTATCAAACATGGGGTTAGTATTTACCTGATCGTACGCCATCAAGCATACGTTTGCAGCGTCATCTGATTGCTCGTCTTCTGAGTTGCTAGCTTCACTTTCATGCCATATGCTTGTATTGGCATATCTTCGGGACGTAGACTTCTTCAGGTAGCCTTTGTCATATTTGCTGTTCTTCCTGGTTGATGATGATACTGTTGGACAATCTTTCCTCATATGTCCTTTCTTCTTACAGCCATAGCAAATAGGATCTTCATCATTGTTGTTGCTGTTGTTGTCCTTTGTTCTTCTATTGAACCTCATGAAATTCTTAAATTTTTTCACCATAAGAGCTTGATCCTCAGTGTCAGATTCACTGTCGTCAGAATCATGTTCTACAGTTCTTCTATGTTGAGACTTGAAAGCGATCGACTTCTCCTTTGGTGTAGCATCTTCAAAGTCTTGAAGTTTCAGTTCGTAAGTGAGTAGCTTACCTATGAGTGTTTCAATAGACATGGTTGTGAGGTCGTTTTCTTCAATGATTGCTATAGCCTTTGGTATCCAGTTCTTTGTGAGAGCTCGCAGCAGTTTACGAATTTTTTCATGGTTACTGTACTCCTTGCCTAATAATGATAAAGGATTTACAATATCCAGGAATCTCGTAAACATCTAGGTGACAGATTCGTTTGGCTTCATCTTGAATGCCTCATACTCCTGAGTAAGTCTGCTGATCTTTGACTCCTTGACTTGTGTTGTTCCTTCGTGGGTTACTTCGAAAAGTTTTCACACTTTGTTTGATGTTGTGCATGTAGATACCCTGTTAAATTTAGTCCTGTCTAAAGCACAAAATAAAGCATTAATAGAACGTGCGTCAAGACTGGCCTTTTTTTTTTCATCCTCAATATATTTATCATGTGGTTTTTCAACCAAAACATCTTCAACAAGAATACGAGAAGGCTTTTTGTAGCCATCAACAACTATAGATCATAAGTCAAAATCTAGAGATTTTAAGAAGAAACTCATCTGTGTTTTCCAATAGGTATAACTTGTACCGTCAAACAGAGGAGGTATGTTTATGGCTTGGCCTTCACGTGTTAATTTCACAGTTGCCATGTGATGCTGTGATCTATGTAACAGTTAAGAAAGATAAAATTATAACTACAATGTTACCTTGTTTTATCTGTATTCTCCGCTCTGGTACCAATTGTAGGAACGAATTTGTAAAACACAATACTCTACAGGGGGGAATAGAGTAGGCAGCAGAATATAGCTACTTTAAAAAGTTAGCAGCAAGATCACAGAGACAATATATATCACAAATAAATAATATAAAAGCAGAGATTAGAAAGCAAATGCAAAGAGGACGATGTATACTGGTTTTCCTCTTGTGAGAATTAGTCCAGTCGGAAGAACACTAGCTTCCAGTTGAATCCACTATTGGAATAAACCACAAGTTTTCATACGAAGTCCTTGCAACTTCTACAAACGCTAGCTTTGATTCGAAGTACTCGACCAACTTCAATTGTGAAGAGTCTTTCTTCAATCAAGCCTCTGATTACAATCGCTCTGAAGCTTCTAGATCGTACCGTACTGGCAAATTGACTAGAGGATTGTAACTGGCTTGGGATTTGAAAAATAAAGCTTAGAACTTTTTGGAATAGAACAATAGGCTTTAGAAAGAAGAGATGAAAGTGAATTGGTGTGTTGAAATGATCGAAATCTTTCTCTATTTATAGTTTTTCCAAAGGCAGAACTTTGGCAGAATTCGGGCAGAATTCGGACAGAACTCTATGAGAAAATCTCGTAAAAATTCGTAACTGCAGGGAGACCAAGGTTTCAACGTTCAAAACACAACAGCCGCTAACAAAACTATGGCCGAGTTCTGTCAGGGTTTAGTTAGGCTTTTTGCAAATTAATTTTTGGTCTTTTTAAAATTCCTTTAAGCAATTAGGAGCTTTTTGTAAATATGGGCTATTTTTTAAAACATAGGATATTTTTAAAAATATTTTTAGGGTAGCCTATTTGCCAGTACGACTCGGTGTACAATGTATTCCTAGACTCAACAAAAAATGAAAATTACATTACATAAAGGAAATACAGACTCGAGTGGCAAACACATCTTCGGTCTTGAACAGATCGGATAGCTATTCTCTGACAGTGTCCAAGAGTCCAAAACTTATTTAAGTAACCCTTATACCGAGACAGAGTTTGATCAATTATTAAAATCAGGTTTGACCATGACAAATGGGCCAACAACTCACACTTATTGTCCTGTATACACTCAATCTTTCATGTCATACATACTGTCCAGAACTTCTTGTTCAGTTCCCAGGTAGTATAGGATCCAGTCCTGTCAACCCCTTGACCAAATTTTTTATTTATTTATTAAGTTTATACCATTTTATTTGTCTATTATAATATTTCTATGTTTATTGTTTTGTTTTACTTAAAATATCAAATAAGGGTTCAAAAGGGGAATTTAGGAAGTAACAGGAATTATGTGGAAGTTTAGTTCAATTCTTAACTGCCTTACCATATGATCTAACTCAAATATTAGATTGGGCCTAGTACAGAGGAAGGGACTCTTATACAAGACCCTTGAAGAAGGTAGGCTTGCTTAACCATACTGCTCATAAGGGGCTAAGAGCTAACTTAGATTTTTTTTTTAACATACATGCTGTGGCCGACCATAAGTAAACCCTGCATTTGAATTTTTCAACCCATTCAAAAACGATTCCTCCTGATCTGTTTGAATCTCGATCCCAAGCCCTTACATCTCAAATCCGAATTCAAATCAAATCTCTCTATCTCCTCCCATAAACCAACACCTACGTATATATATATATAGGGGTCAGCCGACTCTCCCTCTTATCATCTATAAACCCTGTTTTTCCTATCACGAGAGAGAGATCGAAGGAAAACAGGAGGCAAGGAGGCACAGAAAGGAGTCCAGCAACAGAGGCTATTTGGATCTTTATACGGATTCTGACCTGTACCAGCAGCTCAGGACCACAGGTAAGTATACCTTGCCTTTCTACACAGCTTTATTTATATCCACTGTCTTCTATTATTATCCAGTTTTTCTCATAGTGTTGCCATGTATCTTTCATATCCTGTTTATATACTTGTATCATTGCTATATAGACCGTGTTCACAGTTAGCTTTGTATCTTATTGGACGTAGTCATTTGAGCCTTGATCGAGTCGTGTCGTGAGTCGTAAATTGAACTGCTTTTTCCTCCTTGTCTTGAAACCTTGAAGCTAACCTGCGAGTCCACACTGGGGACGAGGATTAGTAGTCATCTGTGTCTTAAGCTAACCTGCAAGTCTACACTAGGGACGAGGGTTAGTAGTTATTGGTCCATACCTGCGAGTCCACACTAGGGACGAGGGTGATGCTAACCTGCGAGTCCACACTAGGGACGAGGGTTAGTAGTATATGGTTCACACCTGCGAGTCCACACTAGGGACGAGGGTGATGCTAACCTGCGAGTCCACACTAGGGACGAGGGTTAGTAGTATATGGTTCACACCTGCGAGTCCACACTAGGGACGGGGGTGATGCTACCCTGCGAGTCCACACTAGGGGCGAGGGCTAGCAGTTGTTCAAACCTGTGAGTCCACACTAGGGACGAGGGTTTGAGTATTCGATTTGGTTATCCGTGACATCTTGACATGAGTTCTCTTGTCCTCGTTCAGCAGTTCATTTATGTGTAAACAGTGCACAGATTCATGCTTTATTCATTGCTCAGTTTTACTTGTTTATTCTAGATTTTCTCTATGCATGATAAACTGTTAGAAAGGCTCGTTTTTATGTATCTTGCTAGTCCTCTGAGGACCTGATGATCTCTTCAGGTTTAGCCGAGTTTGAGTCAGGAGCAGTTGAGCCGGTTGAGTCAGTACCAGACCGTGGAGCTTTGTAGTTGGGGTTGCCTTGATTAGCAGGTTGTATTCAGTTAGTATATTTCATGTATTTATTTCTTCTTCCGTCTATTGGTAGTGGATTTTTGTCCACCGGACGTGACATTGAATCTTGGATATATTCAGTCATATTATTCAGTTTTTTTGGTATTTCATTGATCTTGGTTGACTCGATTATTATGTGGATGAGATATAGTTTACCATGTGATTCTTGATTGCCGTGAATTGCGTATAGACAGCGTACTACCGTCGATACTGTGGCGTAGGCTAGGTATGGACACGCTTCGTATCCGGAAAGCGGGTGCAGATCGTGACAAGTTTTTTTGGTGGCCCATGCAGGTCTACGTTAATCACTTCGGTTACGTTACTGTACCGCCGTGAGCATGCGAATAGGAATAGACACTTAGGATCTCATCCACATGTCTTGACTCATTATTGGCCTCTAGTCCTTGATTTCATTGAATCCTTGATTTGCATCCTGTTTGAAAATCTCTTCAACGGCTAAAGTGTTTTCTTTGTTTCAGTTAAGATGAACTCTCAAGACAGGAACAACACCGCAGGGAGCCGCTGGCAAAATTTTTTAGTAGATACTGGCAGTAGTATAGATAGACTTATATTTAAACTTTAGGAGGAATTGAATTTCTTTTATAGCAGTTGTTCTAGATTATTCGTTCTATTAGATCACTTCTCCTTAAATTTCGAGGACGAAATTTTTTTAAGGGGGGTAGAGTTGTCAACCCCTTGACCAAATTTTTTATTTATTTATTAAGTTTATACCATTTTATTTGTCTATTATAAAATTTCTATGTTTATTGTTTTGTTTTACTTAAAATATCAAATAAGGGTTCAAAAGGGGAATTTAGGAAGTAACAGGGGTTATGTGGAAGTTTAGTTCAATTCTTAACTGCCTTACCATATGTTCTAACTCAAATATTACATTGGGCCTAGTACAGAGGAAGGGACTCTTATACAAGACCCTTGAAGAAGGTGGGCTTGCTTAACCATACTGCTCATAAGGGGCTAAGAGCTAACTTAGATTTTTTTTTCTAATATACATGTTGTCGACCATAAGTAAACCCTGCATTTGAATTTTTAAACCCATTCAAAAATGATTCCTCCTGATCTGTTTGAATCTTGATCCCAAGCCCTCACATCTCAAATTCGAATTCAAATCAAATCTCTCTATCTCCTCCCATAAACCAACACCCACGTATATATATAGAGGGGTCAGCCGACTCTCACTCTTATCATCTACAAACCCTGTTTTTTCCACCATAAAAGAGAGATCGAAGGAAAACGGAAGGCAAGGAGGCACAGAAAGGAGTCGAGCAACAGAGGCTATTTGGATCTTGATACCGATTCTGACCCGTGCCAGCAGCTCAGGACCACAGACAAGTATACCTTGCCTTTCTACACAGCTTTATTTACATGCACTGTCTTCTATTATTATCTAATTTTTCTCATAGTGTTGCTATGTATCTTTCATATCCTGTTTATATACTTGTATCATTGCTATATAGACCGTGTTCACAGTTAGCTTTGTATCTTATTGGACGTAGTCATTTGAGCCTTGATCGAGTCGTGTCGTGAGTCATGAACCGAACTGCTTTTTCCTCCGTGTCTTGAAACCTTGAAGCTAACCTGCGAGTCCACACTAGGGACGAGGGTTAGTAGTCATCTATGTCTTAAGCTAACCTTCGAGTCCACACTAGGGATGAGGGTTAGTAGTTATTGGTCTACACCTACGAGTCCACACTAGGGACGAGGGTGATGCTAACCTACGAGTCCACACTAGGGACGAGGGTTAGTAGTATATGGTTCACACCTGCGAGTCCACACTAGGGACGAGGGTGATTCTAACCTGCGAGTCCACACTAGGGACGAGGGTTAGTTGTATTTGGTTCACACCTGCGAGTCCACACTAGGGACGAGGGTGATGCTAGCCTGCGAGTCCATACTAGGGACGAGGGCTATCAGTTGTTCAAACCTACGAGTCCATACTAGGGACGAGGGTTTGAGTATTCGATTTGGTTATCCGTGACATCTTGACATGAGTTCTCTTGTCCTCGTTCAACAGTTCATTTATGTGTAGACAGTGTACAGATTCGTGCTTTATTCATTGCTAAGTTTTACTTGTTTATTCTGGATTTTCTCCATGCATGATAAACTGTTAGAAAGGCTCATTTTTATGTATCTTGCTAGTCCTCTGAGGACCTGATGATCTCTTCAGGTTTAGCCGAGTTTGAGTCAGGAGCAGTTGAGCCGGTTGAGTCAGCACCAGACCATGGAGCTTTGCAGTTGGGGTTGCCTTGATTAGCAGGTTGTATTCAGTTATTGTATTTCATGTATTTATTTCTCTTTCCGTCTATTGGTAGTGGATTTGTGTCCATCGAACGTGACATTGAATCTTGGATATATTCAGTCATATTATTTAGTTTTTTTGGTATTTCATTGATCTTGGTTGATTCGATTATTCTGTGGATGAGATATAGTTTACCATGTGATTCTAGATTGCCGTAACTTGTGTATAGACAGCGTACTACCGCCGATACTGCGGCGTAGGCTGGGCTTGGACACGCTTCGTATCCGAAAAGTGGGTGCGGGTCGTGACAAGCTTTTTTGGTGGCCCATGCAGGTCTACGTTAATCACTTCGGTTACGTTACTGTACCGTCGTGAGCCTGCGAATAGGAATAGACACTTAGGATCTCATCCACATGTCTTGACTCATTATTGGCCTCTAGTCCTTGATTTCCTTGAATCCTTGATTTGCATCCTGTTTGAAAATCGCTTCAACGGATAAAGTGTTTTCTTTGTTTCAGTTAAGATGAACTCTCAAGACAGGAACAACACCGCAGGGAGCCGCTGGCAAAAATTTCTAGTAGATACTGGCAGTAGTATAGATAGACTTATATTTAAACTTTAGGAGGAATTGAATTTCTTTTATAGCAGTTGTTCTAGATTATTCGTTCTATTAGATCATTGCTCCTTAAATTTCGAGGACAAAATTTGTTTAAGGGGGGTAGAGTTGTCAACCCTTTGACCAAATTTTTTATTTATTTATTATGTTTATACCATTTTATTTGTCTATTATAAAATTTCTATGTTTATTGTTTTGTTTTACTTAAAATATCAAATAAGGGTTCAAAAGGGGAATTTAGGAAGTAACAGGGGTTATGTGGAAGTTTAGTTCAATTCTTAACTGCCTTACCATATGTTCTAACTCAAATATTAGATTGGGCCTAGTACAGAGGAAGGGCCTCTTATACAAGACCCTTGAAGAAGGTGGGCTTGCTTAACAATACTGCTCATAAGGGGCTAAGAGCTAACTTAGATTTTTTTTCTAATATACATGCTGTGGCCGACCATAAGTAAACCCTGCATTTGAATTTGTAAACCCATTCAAATACGATTCCTCCTGATCTGTTTGAATCTCGATCCCAAGCCCTCACATCTCAAATCCGAATTCAAATCAAATCTCTCTATCTCCTCCCATAAACCAACACCCACGTATATATATAGAGGGGTCAGCCGACTCTCTCTCTTATCATCTACAAACCCTGCTTTTCCCACCACGAGAGAGAGGTCGAAGGAAAACGGGAGGCAAGGAGGCACAGAAAGGAGTCGAGCAACAGAGGCTATTTGGATCTTGATACGGATTCTGACCCGTGCCAGCAGCTCAGGACCACAGGCAAGTATACCTTGCCTTTTTACACAGCTTTATTTACATGCACTGTCTTCTATTATTATCCAGTTTTTCCCATAGTATTTCTATGTATCTTTCATATCCTGTTTATATACTTGTATCATTGCTATATAGACCGTTTTTACAGTTAGCTTTGTATCTTATTGGACGTAGTCATTTGAGCCTTGATCGAGTCGTGTCGTGAGTCGTGAACCGAACTACTTTTTCCTCCGTGTCTTAAAACCTTGTAGCTAACCTGCGAGTCCACACTAGGGACGAGGGTTAGTAGTCATCCGTATCTTAAGCTAACCTGGGAGTCCACACTAGGGACGAGGGTTAGTAGTTATTGGTCCACACCTGCGAGTCCACACTAGGGACATGGGTGATACTAACCTGCGAGTCCACACTAGGGACGAGGGTTAGTAGTATATAGTTCACACCTGCGAGTCCACACTAGGGACGAGGGTGATGCTAACCTGCGAGTCCACACTAGGGACGAGGGTTAGTAGTATATGGTTCACACCTACGAGTCCACACTAGGGACGAGGGTGATGCTAGCCTGCGAGTCCACACTAGGGGCGAGGGCTAGCAGTTGTTCAAACCTGCGAGTCCACACTAGGGACGAGGGTTTGAGTATTCGATTTGGTTATCCGTAACATCTTGACATGAGTTCTCTTGTCCTCGTTCAGCAGTTCATTTATGTGTAGACAGTGTACAGATTCGTGCTTTATTTGTTGTTCAGTTTTACTTGTTTATTCTGGATTTTCTCCATGCATGATAAACTGTTAGAAAGGCTCGTTTTTATGTATCTTGCTAGTCCTCTGAGGACCTGATGATCTCTTCACGTTTAGTCGAGTTTGAGTCAGGAGCAGTTGAGCTGGTTGAGTCAGCACCAGACCGTGGAGCTTTGCAGTTGGGGTTGCCTTGATTAGCAGGTTGTATTCAGTTAGTGTATTTCATGTATTTATTTCTCCTTCCGTCTATTGGTAGTGGATTTGTATCCACCGGACGTGACATTGAATCTTGAATATATTCAGTCATTTTATTCAGTTTCTTTGGTATTTTATTGATCTTGGTTGATTCGATTATTCTGTGGATGAGATATAGTTTACCATGTGATTCAAGATTGCCGTGACTTGTGTATAGACAGCGTACTACCGCCGATACTGCAGCGTAGGCTGGGCTTGGACACGCTTCGTATCCGAAAAACGGGTACGGGTCGTGACAAGTCCTACTTTAAATATTCAGTGACCAGTTCCTTATTCTAGTTTAGTTTCATTTATGTGCAACCTTGTCAGTCCCCTTCTTGGTTAGTTCAAGTTCCCCCTACTTCGTATTGAATTAAGTCATAGTTAGAGAGGTAGGGGCCCAACTCCATGGTATTATATCAGTTAATATGTATATGATAAAGGAATTAGTTTAGTTCAGTCAATAGTATCTAGTTATATAAGCCTATATGTATTTGAAGTTTAGTGGCTTGAAAGAGTGTTGAGATAAGGTATTGGCACCATATTACCATATCTAACTTTATGGCCTAGAAACATTGGGTATAGTCCTAATATCCTAGATGTTGACAAAATAGTTCAAGTTTGACTAAGTTGGCCAGATTGTTGAACATATTTGACTAAGAGTTGACCTTGACCTAGAATAACCTAGAATGACCTAGAATCATGTAGATTGTATTGTATACTTCAATTATTATATATTGAACGCATTATAACCTGTATTGCTATAAATAGGATATTGTGACTCTACTTTGGGCATCGATCCTCATTTATTGTTCGGGACGACAGACGAGTGCATTCTCTGATAGTTCTTTCATTTACTTGTCGATTACTGTATTTCAGTTCTAGTTAGTTCTATTTGATTCTCTGTTACAAACATGGATTGGTATTTCTGGATTATGTATACGACACACATACTTTACTTGTCTAGCCTATATTACAAGAACCATTACAAGAATTACTACAAGAATCACCTACAAGCATTATCATGTTCTGGCTGGACTTGTTTTCGATTTATGTGTCGGGTTATGGATTTACTTGTACTTGTCGGGCGGGGAAATATTTGAGTAGACATATAAACATTCCTAAATACTCGAACCACCTCCCTGTGACTTATACAAGAATGATAGCCGTCCCTCACCTGATCAGTGTACGATGAGCCGAATTTACCCCTAGCCGTTTACATGTCGATCTCAGTATTTTAAAACACACTTTTGAGTATTGTCTAGAATCATCACTAGAATCATCACAAGAATTATTACAAGAACCACCCTACTAGAATCATTGACAAGAATCACACTCAACTCATATTGTACTAGACTCACACTGGGATCATACTTGACCATATTGTACTGTCTAGGCTTATATCACATTATTCTAGTTCAGCTTGTTTTTATTTACAGTCTTCATTGCCATGATCTTCTGATTTGTTATATTACTTCTCTTGTACTTTAAATTGTTGCTCTACATCATTACTTATCTAAAAACTTCCATGCTTCATCAATATAACTGTCTATAACTGCTCTATAGTCTTTGCCATTTACTTAGGATTTTTAGATGAGTTGTGCTCGTTCTAATCCTGACTGGATACGTTGACAAAATATTACATATGTTTGCCCTACACATGCCCTACTTGCTATGGATCCGGAGATGGATTAGCTACCTTTGGCCCCGACTCTCAGGAGTGATCGGGAGACTAGTTAGTAGACTTGTTTTAGATTTCATGTTTAGAACTTGAATTGTAATATGTTGGGATATTGACTTTGTATTTGAGTTTGTTGAGAAATTATTATTTAGTAGTTTTATTTTTGTTGTTGTTGTTTAGTCTTAGTAGTTATCTAGACTTCTATGTTATCTTATCGTGCTTAGACTGTGATTGGGTTTTATTATATCTATACTTGTCCTCCATTCGGAGTTGAGATTTATGACAATTACACTATATATTTGCATGAGTTGTTTAGATAGTGACCTAGTACAGCGTTCTACCGCCGATTCTGCAGCGTCGGCTGGGTATTGTTACACACTTGTACCCTTACACTGGGTACTGAGATATTTTTGTGGTGGCCCATGCAGGTCGAGATTCGCATTAGTGTGATATCGTGGTAGTACGGCGACTTAGTTATACTGCTGCGAGCCTGCGATAGAAATTAAAAAATAGGCCTTAGCTGAGAGGTACTTAATCATAGTTAGGAATAATTCTGATCTAATTTCTGCCATCTATACATTCTTGCTGATAATTGCCTTCTTTTGGAATAAACTATCATTCCTTGATGATATCGCTTCTTGCTCAGTATTGATTTCCTGATTTGATCTGTCTTCAGAATGGTGGAGACACGATCGCATCGCTTCGGATCAGCAGACACTGGTGAGAGGTCTGACACTGGTGAGAGGTCTGCTACCTTTCGTCCGATCCAACAAGATGCTGGAGCCATATCACCTCTTATTCCTGCTCATGTAGGAGTGTCGACCGCTTTTGGGGGTGCTTCTCCACCTGTTCGGAGGCCTACCCCGATGATTCAGGATATGCTTCCACCACCACCTCAGGGGACAGTTGACATATCATAGTTCTTTACCTTCTTTCGAGAGATGATGGAGGCTCAGCAGTGCCAGTCTGTGAATATGAGACAGGGCATCGACAATGCCCATCAGCTTGCCATAACAGCAGTAGAGAGGGCGACTGCCCAACCCCAGAGAGACCAGGGAGGTCGGATACAACAACCAAGGGCCAAGAATATCTTGGCTTTCCAGAAGATGAGGCTGAGGGACTTCAGAGGCACGGAGGTTATACTGTATGCCGATGACTGGGTGGAGCAAATAGTGGAGATCTTCAGGCTAGCACAGATCCCGACTGGGATACAAACTGGGGCGGAGGGCAGCCAGATGCAGGATCTTGCCCAGACTTGGTACTACACTGACCCTAGAGTTGGTGTTGAGGGGCAGACTTGGGAGGCTTTAAAAAATCTTTTCAAGAAGAATTCTTCCCTGACACAGCACTTGGCACATTAGAGACGCAGTTTGAGAGCTTGGTTCAGGGGAACCAGACTGTAGAGGAGTATCCGGGAGAGTTCTGTCATCTGGGCAGATTTATAGAGGGACTGAGCGAGGCAGCGAAGGTGAGGAGGTTCCGTAAGGGTTTGATCAAGGAGGTCAAGTCGCTGACCAAGAGCGACCGCGACGCCACCTTCGAGTAGATCTGGGCAGGAGCTATGGCAGGAGAGGATGACTTGGAGCTCAAGTCCAAGAGGAACCGAGATGATTTATGAGGGGCCAGTGGGAGTGGGAAGCGTCGCAGAGTGCAGAGGATAGCACACCAGCCACAGCAGATGCAGGCACCAGCTAGAGTTCAGTAGGCACATCATCTGCCTCGAGTACAGGACCATATGATGCAGAGTTGTGCCTACTGCAAGAAACCGGGGCACATTTGGGAGTCTTGTAGGAGAATGCTGAAGGTTTGCCTATTTTGTGGATCCGACGCTCACCAGAAAAGGGAATGCCCCCCAGTACCCCCACATGGTGGAGCACAGGGTCAGAGAGAGGAAGCTAGACCACCTGTGGTGCAGCACCATGCCCAGCACCAGAGGGACAGGACTTTTGCGCTGTCGGTCGAGGAGACCGACGCTGCGGGTGACGGGTTAGCAGGTTTGTCTTTCCTGTTCTTCTTCTCCACCTTGATGTGTGATTTCATTAGTACCTGTCAGGATATTCTTGTGATGTGCTAGATAGTATAGTAACCTGTTCGAAACTGTAAAATCACGACCAGTAGGACCATGATTTGCATGTTATAGGATAGTTTTCTTGACCTTGATTGATTGGGGGTTTGACCTAGAAGGAGTACGACCATCTTAATTTCGAGTACGAAATTTTTATAAGGAGGGTAGAATTGTAACCACCACTTTTCTAAAACAAGAATAATTTTGAACTTTTGTAAATTTATCATTAAATAATAGGATTTAATGATCTTAATGATTTATTGGTGAATTTAGATTAGTTTAATATTATTTAATTTGGTGTATTGTGACTTTAGCATTTTACTAGTATAACCTTAGAGCTACTTAGCCTAGAGACCGACCATGACCATGGAGGTCTAACCCATGTGATTAGAGTAGCTAATTATCACTTTTTAGGCTAAGGATATTTTGGTCATTTGTGACATTTAAATTAATTTGAATTTTGATTAATTAATAATGTGCTAATTGATATGTTAGGCCTTAACCTAGAATTGTCCTAATCTAGATATTGATCATGAGCCTAGATATTAGATTAGTAGCTTCCAACTAAATGACAAGGTTAGTAATATCTAGATATTATGTTTATAGTAGATATTTAGCTTGGAAACCATAATTTAGTTGGACCTTTTTTTAGAAGGCTTGAATTATACCTAAAGAAAGCCCTTAAACCTAACTTGGACCAAACCCTAACCTTAGAACCTATTGTGGCTGGCCAAGAGGTGTTACCCCTATATAAACATCATGTTAGCCCCCTTGCCTCTTTTCATTACACCCTTCAAACCCTAATTTATGTTCTTCCCCAAATTCACCCCTTTATGCAAATCAACTCCAAATTGAGCCCAATCAATTGTAATACACTCCTTTGGTGTATAGGAGGTCTCTAGAAGCTAGCTAGCAGGGAATTGGAGCAAGTTGGCCATTGGAAGTGGTATGATTTTGAGTTCAAGTGTAATTTTATTGAGATTCCAACTCTCATTAGGTAATGGCCTCTAAACCTATTAATTTTCTGATTTCTTTCCATAGATGCATTCGTTTAGGGTCCCCCTAGCACTAGGCTGAGTTTTGGTTCGATTCGTGTCCATTTAGGGTGGTATCAGAGGAGTATCGGAGTGTTGTGTAAAGTGTTTGGTGAAATACCATATATAAATAGATTTTGGTAATTTTCTAAACTAATTACATGAGCATGTAGCTAATTATGTGTAGAGTGTAGATCTATTCGACTGAGTCAATTTTAGGGTGGTTTGGATATGATTTTTGGACACAGGGACACGGTACGATACTGTGTGCAGTGTCCTGCTACCTGAACACGTTATTTCATCGGACACGTCACGTGGACACTTGATATTTGGCATGGAGGTGGGGAAAATGTCTGACGACATGTCCCTAAAGTTTTGAGAGGTTTGGTGCTGTGTCAAGGGAGTTCTCGTGTCTGCATTAATTTTACACTAACACACGCACGTACACGTATCGTCTCTGATACGTGGTTCTTCATGACACTAGACACACTGTGGACACGACTCAGGATTACTGACATGTAGCTCTATGACTCATCTATCTACTGACACGAGCACGAGGTGTCTAGGTGCACAGTTTGTATCCTAGATCCCTCGACATGCGTGTACGATGCAGTGCACTACACTGTTTTTCTGATACACCTTGCTGACACCCTGTTCACACTTGGACACGACTACTTTAGAAACTTGTTTGACACATATTAGACACCGTTTGGACACGTTTAGGACACTTGTTTAGGACACATCTTGACACCCCCCTTGACACACTGTTCTGGACATATTAGACACTTTGGGTTTTGTTATGAAATGTTTGGGTTTTTCGAATGAAATGTAAATAACTGATACTTATTGATTGGGTTTGGGGTTTATGGTTTATTAGATTTACAGTTGAGTATATTAGTTCAGTTTGCATATAGTTGAGTATATTATGTATGTTATGTATACAAGTGGGCATATAGATGATATGTATATAGGTTGTACTATAGAGTTTATGTTGGATGTTGAGTATAGGTTCAGTTTTCTGAGATAGGTTTAGTTGAGAGTTACGTTAAGGTAATATCTTAATATTAGAGTCTTGTGTTAGTTCCTGTTAGGTTGCATGTGTGTTTAGTTAGTGTGTTATAGTTAGTGTCCTGTGTCATTAAGGTAGAGAAGAGTGTCATGTGTCCTAGCATATTGGTAGAGTTCAGAAATGGGTGAAGTGTTAGTACCAGGTATTGGAGATGTTGGATATAGGTTGAAGTAAAAGTGTTAGAGGAGAGTGTAGGGTTTGAGGCTATAGGAGAATCATGTCCTGCATCTTCTTTTGGACTTCACTGTACCTCAGAGACTCCATTTAATAACTACATCTCCCTTCACATATTTCATCACTTGTTTCATAGTGTTTTACTGTATTTGATACCCATAAACTTGAGACAATCCACTGTCTTCATACACTTCCATACATACTTACACTTACTGTCCTGCATACACTCACTCTTTCATGTCATGCATACGGTCCACAACTTCTTGTTCAGTTCCCAGGTAGTATAGGATCCAGTCCTACTTTAAATGTTCAGTGACCAGTTTCTTGTTCTAGTTTAGTTTCATCTATGTTCAGCCTTGTCAGTCCCCTTCTTGGTTAGTTCAAGTTCCCTCTACTTCGTATTGAATTAAGTCATAGTTAGAGAGGTAGGGGCCCAACTCCATGGTATTATATCAGTTAATATTTATATGAGAAAGGAATTAGTTTAGTTTAGTCAATAGTATCTAATTATATAAGCCTATATGTATTTGAAGTTTAGTGGCTTAAAAGAGTGTTAAGATAAGGTATTGGCACCACACTACCATATCTAACTTTATGGCCTAGAAATATTGGGTATAGTCCCAATATCCTAGATATTGACCAAGTAGTTCAAGTTTGACTAAGTTGGCTAGATTATTGACCATAGTTGACCAAGAGTTGACCTTGACCTAGAATGACCTACAATGACCTAGAATTATGTAGATTGCATTGTATACTTCAATTATTTTATATTGAACACATTATAACCTTTATTGCTCTAAATAGGACATTGTGACTCCACTTTGGGCATCGATCCTCATTTATTGTTTTGGACGACATGCGAGTACAATCTCTGGTAGTTCTTTTATTTACTTATCGATTACTGTATTTCAGTTCTAGTTAGTTCTATTTGATTCTCTGTTACAAACACGGATTTGTATTTTTGGATTCATGTATGCGACACACATACTTTACTTGTCTAGCCTCTATTACAAGAACCATTACAAGAATCACTACAAGAATCACCTACAAGCATCATTATGTTATGGTTGTACTTGTTCTCGATTTATGTGTCGGGTTATGGATTCACTTGTACTTGTCGGGCAGAGAAATACTTGAGAGACATGTAAACATTCCTAAATACTCGAACCACCTCCCTATGACTTATACAAGAACGATAGACATCCCTCACCTGATCAGTGTACGATGTGCCGGATTTATCCCTAGCCGTTTACATCTCGATCTCAGTATTTTAAAACACACTTTTGTGTGTTGTCTAGAATCAACACTAGAATTATCATAAGAATCATTACAAGAATCACCCTACTAGAATCATTGACAAGAATCACACTCGACTCATATTGTACTAGACTCACACTAGGATCACACTTGACTATATTGTACTGTCTGGACTTATATCATATTATTCTAGTTCAACTAGTTTTTATTTACAGTCATCATTGCCATGATCTTATGATTTGTTATAGTACTTCTCTTATAAATATTGCTAGTTTTTATTTATAGTTTATTTACACTTTTATTTACAGACTTCGTTGGCCCCGACTCTCAGGAGTGATCGGAAGACTAGTTTAGTAGACTTGTTTTAGATTTCATGTTTAGAACTTGAATTGTAATAAGTTGAGATATTGACTTTGTATTTGAGTTTGTTTGAGATATTATTATTTAGTAGTTTTATTTTTGTTGTTGTTGTTTAGTCCTAGTAGTTATCTAGACTTCTGTGTTATCTTATCGTGCTTAGACTGTGATTATGTTTTATTTTATCTATACTTGTCCTCCATTCAGAGTTGAGATTTATGACAAGTACACTATATACTTGCGTGAGTTGTTTAGATAGTGACCTAGTACAGCGTTATACCACCGATTCTGCAACGTAGGCTGGGCGCTGTTACGCACTTGTACCCTTACACTAGATGAGGGTCATGACAGCAACATCTAGTTCTCACGTAGGGACCCTAGTTGAACCTAGAAGGAGTAAAAGAACAAGAAGAGAACCAAACCTTGGAGAAGGTTTTTTCACTTACCTTGCTGAAGAGGACCCTATATCTCATCAAGGGGCCATGTCTTATATAGATTCACTATTTTGGAAAGAGGCCATTAATAGGGAAATAGATTCTATTATATTAAATAGAACCTGGGATTTGGTTAACCTTCCTATAGGTGGCAGACCAATTGGTTGCAAATGGATCTTCAAAAAGAAGCTAAGACCTGATGGGTCTATTGAGAAGTTCAAAGCAAGGTTAGTAGCAAAAGGGTTCAAACAAAGGAAAGGAGTAGACTTCTTTGACATATACTCTCCAGTTACTAGAATTGCCACAATTAGAATGTTAATTGCTATTGCATCTGTTCATAATCTGTTTATTCATCAAATGGATGTAAAAACTGCTTTTTTGAATGGAGATTTACAGGAAGAGATTTACGTGGAACAACCTGAAGAGTTTGTTGTTCTAGGACAAGAACACAAGGTATGCAAATTGATTAAATCTCTTTATGGGCTGAAACAAGCGCCAAAGCAATAACATGATAAATTTGATAAAGTAAATCTATCTTATGGTTTTGCTATTAATGATTCTGATAAATGCATATTTAGCAAAACTGTTGGAAACTCATGCATAATACTATGCTTATACGTTGATGATATTCTTATTTTTGGCACTGACATAGATATTATTTATGATATCAAAAGTTTTTTGCCTCAAAATTTTGATATAAAATATTTAGGACCTGCTGATGTGATTTTAGGACTTAAATTAAGTCACACTTATGAGGGAATTGGTATCTCCCAAACCCACTATATAAAAAAGGTCCTAAAAGTTTTAACTATTTTTATTCTAAACTTGTAAGTACTTTATATGATGCAGGTATCAGGATGAAGAAGAACGAAGGAGACAGTATGGCTCAGCAGAAGTATTCTCAGCAAATTGGATGTTTGAACTATATTGCTAACCGTACCAGACCTGATATTTCCTACGTAGTAGGAAAACTAAGTCGGTACACAAGCAATCCGAATAGTTCATACTGGACTGCCTTAGAAAGGGTAATGAGATACCTGAAGGGCACGTTATCCTATGCATTATTCTATGGAGGATACCCATCTATATTGGAAGGGTACACTGATACAAACTGGATCTCAGATACAGACGAGACTAAACCACGAGTGGATATGTATTCACATTGGGAGGAGCTGCTGTCGCTTGGAACTCTACTAGGCAGACCTGTATATCTCGATCGGCTATGGAGGCAGAGTTCATAGCTCTTGAGCTCACCAGTGAGGAAGTAGACTGGCTCAGGAATCCGGTAACAAATATTCCTCTGTAGAGTAAACTGCTATCCCCGTACACTGTGATAGCCATACTACAATAGTAAAGGCTCAAAGGACAAGCTATAATGGAAAATCCAGACATATATGTCTGAGTTACAATCGGGTGAAGCAATTGCGGTCCAGTAGAGTAATTGCAATTGACTTCGTCAGATCAAAGAACAATCTAGTGGATCCTCTAAGTAAAGGTCCCTCGTGGAGACTAGTGTTGGAGACGGCAAGAGGAATGGGGTTGAAGCCTATTGATTGAGTCACCTCAAAGGCAATCCAACCTTCGATTGGTAGCACCAAGAAAAGGTTCAATAAATAACAACAAAATTGATGTGTAACTGGAAAAACTATATGAATGTAATTGTAATGAACCATTCCTATACTATATAGTGTTGATCTGCAATAAAAAAGAGGTTGATTTTAAAATCTTAATGAATCTGTGACTTGTAAAGCAGGGTATATAAATCGCAGAATACCAAAAAAGATTCACATATTTGGGGGTGAAAGTGGTGCCGCTTTCTGTGGAAACTTGGGCTGTTCTCTAGAGCTCTCAAGAAACCGAGATTAGCACATGGCTGAAAAGTGCACAACTGTTGATACAATCAAATGCCAGCAATGTGTTTTTGCGTATGTTGAGTCTGTACAAATAAGATCCTAAGTTCAAGACTTATGTCACTTTGGGTCTGTATAGATGAAATGTACAACACTAAGGGGAGGTTCAAGTCCGGAAGACACCTTCCTCTGATACACAGTGTAACTGACCATATCTTATTCTCTTTCCTATCGTTTTATCGATCTATATCCTTTTTTGTCCCTTTTTGAATCATGTAGGGGATTGTTGGTTTTTTGTTGGGTTTTGTTGCTTGTGAAGCAATACCAATATGGTTCAAAAAGGCATCCTCTTTTTAGTCCCATATTGGAAAGGAGGAAAAGTTCTCCTTTCCATATAAAGCTTTTTTCTCCTTAGTGGGTAAGTGGATTTTGTAGGAGATGAGCTACATCCTATCCAATCCACGAGCTGGTGCGCAATTTAGTGCACGTTTTTGACGTGTTTATTTGTCGCGCACTTAGCATTTTGCACGCTTGCGTGCCGCAGACCGGACCAAGGGTGTAAAGGTAATTTTCTATCTTATTTTAATTTTTATTTGATTTATTTTTTGGTTCGGTTTCCTGGTCTTCCGCAGACCTGTTACCACGTAATCCCATTACGGAATTTCTAGATCACGGAGATAATTCTGGCCACGTACAGAGATATTTGATTTTAAAAATCAAATCAGTTAATCTGTTGCAGAGATATAAAAAATATTTTCTCTTTCTCTCTCTCTCTCGTTCGAAACTCTGTTCGCACAGAAGAGAAAGATCGCAACCAGAACCTTTCTCCTCTCCTCCGTCTAAATCCTTCTCTGGAAAAGGCTGTGACGATCGAGGGATTCACTAATGGGTGCATAGTGCTGTGGATCAAAGGATTCGTTGTATCTCGGGGATAGATCGCCTGGAACCCGCTACACGATTGTGGGGGCAAAATTCTATTATAAGGACAATGTTGCAACGTGCCTCGAATCCTAAACTCTTAATTCCTGTTCTTAATTTTACTTCTTCTGATTGCATGCGTTAAGAATTCTGTCTAGGTTTCTAACAATCTTAGAATAGAATTTTTAGGTTATGTTTACCTTCTATTTGTTTTATTCCTGCGCACGTACTATGAATTTTACAGTAGAAGAATTCTCGACCAACATTCACAACTCCTCCAAACCAGAGAAGTTTAATGGTAAGAATTTTAAGCGGTGGCAGCGTAGGATAACCTACTGGTTGACCTGCCTAAAATTGTCTAAGGTTCTCAAAGAACCAGAAACACTGCCTGGTTTACACGAATCTGCCAGGACCTTCGAATTAGAATCGTACAATGAGATAAACTTTATTTGTCACGAAAAAATCCTTAGTTGTCTGTCTGACATGCTGTATGATATCTACTGCATGACTACCACTTCTTGAGAGCTTTGGAAAGCCCTCGATAAGAAATACTCCAATGAAGGAGCATGTTCTGAGGTTTAAATTATAGACAGGTTCTTAGAGTTTAAGATGGTTGATGAGAAGTCTGTTGTTGAACAGACTAACACCCTACAGACCATTATTCATGAGATGTCTCAGAAAGACATGCCACTAGCTGATAAATTTTTGATTGCTGTATTTATAAATAAATTGCCTCCGTCCTGGAAAGCCTTTGGCTTAAAGTTGAAACACAATAAGGAGCCCATGTCCTTAGATGAACTGTTTGTCTCTCTTCGCATTGAGGAAGAGAGTAGAACTAGGGACAAGGAACCTTTGAGTAGTGAATTCGAGGCTAAGTTACACATTGCTGAATCCAAGGGAAAGCCTAAGGGCC
The DNA here is from genome assembly GCA_029216955.1 of Iris pallida. NCBI lineage: Eukaryota > Viridiplantae > Streptophyta > Magnoliopsida > Asparagales > Iridaceae > Iris > Iris pallida. The sequence continues at coordinate 2,300,767 of JANAVB010004797.1, read as the reverse complement.
AACCCTTTTAACAGAGGAATAACCCCCAGAACATGAACCCTACAAAGAAACAATTCCTGAAACCAAAACCTGTTATTGGGAAAGACAACAGGCCAAAGCGGGAATGCTACAACTATGGTAAGCCTGGCCACTTTGCTAGGCAATGTCGCCACATGAAGAAGGGTTAGGGATTCCAGAATCCTGATCGTCGAGCTCTTGCTACTGACGCTCCTGTTGTTCCTCAAGCTCATGTAGTCATAGACGGGACCGAATCGATCGGTACTGATGATCAGAGGTTTGTAGCTGTATTTTCTGGTTTTGATACCTCGTATCAGCCTACTGATTGGTGGGTTGATACAGGGGCAAATATCCATGTATGTCCTAATATTGATTCATTTTCCTCCTACCGACAGGTTGAGAAAGACGAATCAGTAGCTATGGAAAACTCGAGTGCTGCCAGAGTGCTTGGAAAGGGAAGAGTGAATCTCAAGTTCTCTTCGGGTAAGATTCTCCCTTTGCATAATGTGCAACATGTATCGGATGTGAACAAAAATTTGATTTCTGGATATTTGTTTAATAAACATGGCTACAAACTAGTTTTTGAGTCTGATCGAGTTGTAATCTCCCTAAACGGGAATTTTATTAGAAAAAGCTATTTTTGTGGGTGTATTTAAACTTTCTGTTGACATGCCTTGTAGTACTTTGAATTCTACTTTAAATAATATTGATTCTATTTGTGTTTCTGTTTCAAATGCTATATCTTCTAATGTTGATAGCTATGATATTTGATATAGTCGCTTGGGACATGTTAATTTTAATTTTGTAAAGAGAATGTCTAATTTGCAATTGATTCCCAAGATTGACATGAGCAGAAATAAAAAATGTGAGATCAAGCCAAACAGCCTAGAAAGTCCTTTCATTCTGTTGAAAGGAATTCTCAGCTTTTGGAGCTTATTCACAGCGACATCTGTGAATTAAACGGTGTCCTCACTCGTAGTGGTAAGCTTTAATTCATAAATTTTATAGATGATTATTCCAAATACTGCTATGTTTATTTGCTTAGAACAAAAGATGATGCTCTTAGTAAGTTTGTTTCTTTTAAAGTTGAAAATCAGCTTGAAAAAAATAATTTTTTTTAAGGTCTGATCGTGGGGGTGAATACACCTCTGCTGATTTTGATTCCTTTTGTGAAATGCATAAAATAATACATGAAGTAACTGCCCTTTATGCTCCTCAACAGAATGGGGTAGCAGAAAGGAAAAATAGGACTTTCGTTGATATGATTAATGCTATGTTAGGTAGCTCTGATTTATCTGGTAATTTGTGGGGGGGAAGCCTTACTTTCTGCATGCTATATTCTGAATAAAGTTCCTTTTGAAAACTCTGATAAAACCCCTTATGAATGGAAGGGCAGAAAACCAACTTTGAAATATTTCAAACTGTGGGGGTGTCTTGCAAAAGTCTCTGTCCCTCATACTAAGAAAAGAAAATTGGGACCCAAGACCATAGACTGTATATTTTTGGGTTATGCTCAAAACAATATTGCTTATAGATTTTTTGTTATTAAGAGTGAGGTTAATGGTATTGATGCAAACACTAATATGGAATCTAGGGATGCTACATTTTTTGTAAATGTTTTTCGTTGAAAAATAGAACCCCTAGATCTTCTATATCTACACAAGTTCCTATTGCAACATCTAGTTCTCACGTAGAGACCCTAGTAGAACCTTGGTGGATTAAAAGAACCAAAAGAGAACCAAACCTAGGTGAAGGTCTTTTCACTTACCTTGTTGAAGAGGACCCTATATCTTATCAAGGGGCCATGTCTTCTGTAGATTCACTATTTTTGACAGAGGCCATTAATAGTGAAATAGATTCTATTATGTCAAATAGAACCTGGGATTTGGTTAACCTTTCTATAGGTTGCAAACCAATTGGTTGCTAATGGATCTTCAGAAAGAAGCTAAGACCTGATGGGTTTATTAGGAAGTTTAAAGCAAGGTTAGTAGCAAAAGGGTTCAAACAAAGGGAAGGAGTAGGTTTCTTTGACACCTATTCTCCAGTTACTGGAATTGCCACAATTAGAATATTAATTGCTATTGCATCCATTCATAATCTGTTTATTCATCAAATGGATGTAAAAATTGCCTTTTTGAATGGAGATTTACAGGAAGAGATTTACATGGAACAACCTGAAGGATTTGTTGTTCCAGGACAAGAACACAAGGTATGCAAATTGATTAAATCTCTTTATGGGATTAAACAAGCGCCAAAGCAATGGCATGATAAATTTGATAAGGTAATTCTATCTTATGGTTTTGCAATTAATGATTCTGATAGATGCGTATATAGCAAAATTGATGGAAACTCATGCGTAATACTGATATTCTTATTTTTGCTACTGACATTAATATTATTTATGATATCAAAAGTTTTTTGTCTCAAAAATTTGATATGGAAGATTAGGACCTGCTGATGTAATTTTAGGACTTAAATTAAGTCGCACTTTTCATGGAATTGGTATCTCCCTGTAGAAGCATGGAAAATGATCTATGCGGCCAGGAAACCTCATGCGGCTCAGAAAGCCCATGCGGCTCAGAGATTCATGCGGCACAAGGGACTATGCGGCTCAAGACGTCCTATACGGCCCAGAAGAGGGGACACGTGGCATTGCAAAATAGTTCTCCCCTCCTGCATTAATTACTTTGACGGCTGACAACTCTGAAAAAGTGACAGCCCTGACACAAGAGAGGTAATTATGACTCTGTCATAATGACAGATCCCTAGGGAAGGGAAAGATATCTCTGACACAATCCCCCAAGATCCATAAAAATGCCTCGTGGCCTTGCCACGTGGGCGTTCGTATGCGGCTCGAGCGAAGACTTCCCATGCGGTTCAGAATGAAGCCGTCCTATGCGGCTCAGGCCGAAACAGTCTCATGCGGCTCAAGCGGAGGCCTTCCCATGCGGCTCAAGAGGACCATTTCCATGCGGCTCAGGCGGATGCATCCCTATGCGGCTCGCAATGATCATCTCCATGCGGTTCAAAGGTTCGAGGGGGGGCCCACTACCCAAGAAGCCCTGACACGTGGCCCAAACCTTATGCGGCCCAAACCATATGCGGCTCAATCTTCATGCGGTTCAGATCCCCCCAATGGCTTCTAGGACACGTGTTCTAAACCGATCAATTTTCCAGATTTATTGCAATCAGAGATTGGGTCAAATCCCAATAATCTGGGACACGTGGCAGGAGAATAAATCAAATTTATTCGCAGACAGCAGCAGATCATCATGAGGAAGATTTATTCCAATCAGCATTAATTACTGATAAGATTTGGTGTAATCTATACTTAATGGCCCAGATTCATCACACTCAAAACTAATGGCCTAGATTGACCAATCCACAGGCCGCCGCCATCTCCAGGAAGCAACCATTGCAACCCTAATGATCACACCCCATTCCTATAAATAGCAAGGTGCCATTCCCTTGCAAGAGATATACGTTCCCTGGCAAAATATACAACGGAGAAAACGCGACCAGAGAGACCCCTTTTCGAGATCAGAGAGCATTAGAAGACTTGGAGAAAAAAGCAGAGAGAGAGAGCAAAAAGAGCATTTCTTCAACGCCGAGCAATCTTCTGGAGCCAAGGCTGCATACCGATCGTCCAAGGAGTAAGACAGGGCTGCCGTCGCCTTCCCGAGCCTCTATCGTCACCCCCCAGAATCTAAAATAAACAATTGTACTTAGTCTGCTGTACCTAGGCTTTCGTCCCTAGGCTTTCTTTGTACAAGCGAGTTTATATTGTGAGTCTAAGTCCAGTCCTCCCATAAAACTGTTCTGTACTTTTACAATCAATGGCAAACACGATGGCAACTCTGCTGGGGACAAACTTCTCCACGGCTGAGGAGTTGGTGATGCAATCGGATGCAGCCAAACTTGGCTCCACACAACAGAAGATGGTCATCCGCTTCGACCAACAGGATTTCGAAGAGATGCTCTCCGAAGGAAGCGCTGGCCCGGTCCAGAAATGCACCCGCACCACGAAGGCTCGCAAAGAGTGGAGGCCAAAATCTTTTGCTCCTCCCTAGGCCCTCGATGGAGTACTCTCTGCTACCCAAGACGGTGAAGGCGATTCTCGCGCGGCCCCACTTCAAGCCGTAGAAGGTTCTGTTGTCCCCAAGTCCAGCAAAGAAAAGCACTATGATGCTGGACTTGCAGGGGGAAAGAGCGATTCTATGGGCTCCAGAAAGAAACCAAACAAGGACATTAGCCGCAAAGCGAGGACTCATGCGGCCAAGATTGCCAGCCGCATGAATAATGACCATGCGGCTGAAACTGCTAGCCAAAAGCATAGTACTCATGCGGCCAGGATTTCCAGCCGCATGGAGAACACTTATGCGGCCAGTGTTTCCAGCCGCATGGAGAAGACCCATGCGGCTACGAGTGCCAGCCGCATGAGGATCGCTGATTCCAGCCGCACGATGCCCACTCCACGTGGCTCCGTCTTCGATCGACTCACCTATGGTCCTGACCTCCTGTGCTCTCAAGAAGACATGTCTGATTCTCTCCAGCACCACTTAGACTCTTCCTACTATGTGCCCATACGCACTAGAACGAAGAAGTCTAAGGCAGCACGAGCTTGGCAAGCTCGATCCATTGATCCGACCTCTGACCATTCGAGCATCCCGTGTACTGTTATACGGGCCTCTGATGGAAAGTTGTACAGAACCACTCGAGTCCAGCCCCCGGCGGCAGACGGACAGGGAGGTTTCCAAAGATCTCCCAAAATCCAGGAAGCAAACATGGTCAATCCGGACCCATCTGACTTGCGTGAGGCCATCCTCCACAAACGCAAGGAAAGAGAAGGTGCCCCAGGATGCAAAGAGTCCTCTCACGGACGTCACTGCACCCAAATCATTGTCAACTGCTGTTGCAACAACGCAATGGTGCAAGAAGACCGGCGGTCCGTCTTCCAAAGACTACAACGACCAAGCTCAGAGGACGAGGCACCTCCTATTGTCCCCTGCAACTCTACTTAGAAAATCCTCGTCGAGGGGAGAGGGAAGAAGACAAGTATCTCCAGCCCAAAGATATCAACCACTACGGCTAAAAGACTTTCTTCTAAACGGTTGTCCACCACTGGAGTTTTCCAAGGCACCCGTTCAAAGACGAAATCTGCTACAATAGGAGATTCATCATCCACACCACTGGGGGTCGTGGGAACTGGGGGTAGCACTCCTCCGAACATCCACGACAATCCGATGTTCCAAGTAGACGAGCCTAGGGAGACAACTCTCCCATCAGGTACAACAGGTGTTGATGTCCCCGAGGACATCCATGACTCTCAAGATGAAGCAAGCTCTGAAGCTGGGGGTATTATTCCCTTCGAGTCCGAACCCGAATAGAACATTCCCATATACCCCGATGACTTCTCGGTGCATGGGTATTATTCGGATGGTACATCCTCCACCGTTCCTTCCATCACTCCTCATGTAAGGACGGTGTTCATGACGGACAGCAACCAAGGTGGTTCTAGTGATCGCCAACGCATCGACACTCTGGAAGCTATACTACAGGCCTTGGTCAAGTCTGTAGATGAAATCAAAGCAGCTCTTCCAACTCTGTAAGGAGGGATGCCTGGCCAAACAAGCACGGGTCCCACGGTCAATGCGGACTCAAACTCAGCGGCACCGAACCCGGGCAATAATCCTCCTGAAATAACGGCCCCCACCGCTGTAGATGAGGCCCGAGAAGTAAGAAGAGAGGTTCAGGAGCTCCGAGCCATGTTCCACACCTGAGAAAACTCTCAAGACCTCAGAATGCGGTAACCATACCCTGCTGAATGGAGGGATGTTCCATTCCCACCAAGATATAAGCCGTTCAATATCAACCCGTATGATGGCAAGACCTCAGCAAGTCGGTACATCACTTACTTCGAGGTCACCACCGACCATCTGCCCCATGATGATGCTATCCTCACACGATTATTCATTAGGGCATTGGAAGGAGTCGCCTTCGACTGGTACCACAACCTGCCAGACAACTGCATCCACTCCTTCGCAGACTTCAAGCGCATGTTTTTGGAGAGATTCTACGAGGTAGAGCAGGACGTCACGATGTCCACCCTCATGGACGTTATTCAAGGGGAGAAAGAGCTGACAAGGAACTATGTTGAGCGGTTTCGCTAAACCGCGATAAAGCTGCCTTCAGGAAACCCGGATTCCTCCTTGATTGAAATTTGCTAAAAGAGATTGCTCCCGACAATCAGTCTCTGGATGGGCGAGAGTCAATTCAAGGACTGGAAGGCATTTATCATCAGTGCCATAAGTGCCGAAGAACGATTGATGAAGGCTCGCCAACTGGGATTGCACATCTCACAAGGGGAGGACAAGAGCAAGCGTCCCAACGCCAACACCAACAATGGAGGTAGCTCCTCCAATAATCAGGATAATAAGGGGAAGCAGGCTATGGTGGCCGATACAGCCTAAAAACTTGAGTCAAAACCGGCAGACAAATAATGGCCGCAAATCACTTACTCCTTCGAAGACGGCCACGTCAAGCCTATCTTGGACATGCTCATACAAGGAGACAGAATTCAGCTTCCTCCACCAAGACGGGAACCTCGGCCGACAGATCTGGAGAACCCGAAGTTCTGCCATTACCACCGCTACGTCTACCATGCTACACACGACTGCTTCCAATTAAAATGGTACATCCAAAACCTCATCGATTCGAACGCTCTGGCCATCGATTTCGAGGAGGTAACCGTAGCGACCAACATGGTGTCCGTACAATTCGGCAGCTTTCTTCCAACAGAGACTCAAGGCGGTGTTATACCCATCCCTTTGGCGATGATAGAAATTGCTAATGTTCCGCCTGCTCGGGAGCAAGCTGCTGGTCTAGTGCCCCTTACCACCTCACGAGGGAAAATCATGTGGGTCCATCCGGACCTGGTATACGAGGTGACTCAGTCCACGTCGCCTTCCATTCACAAGAAGAGAAGTAGAAAAGTCAGATCCTGCCGCACCATCTCGACAGATGTGGAAGAGGTCACGGTTGTCGTTACTCGATCTGGAGCACAATCCCAACCGGTGGCTGATAACATGGCTGAAGATCATCAGCCCACTACAACTGACGCTCCGGGACCGGCTCAGCCTCCGACGACCGACAAGCCTAGGCCGAAGGAGACTCGCTTCGACAAATCCCTCCGAAAAGAGGCACCGCAGGGGCTGGAGAAGCCCTACAACTTCCACATCCTGGAGCAATTGGCTAACACACCGGCCAAGTTGTCATTATACGAGCTTCTAAGACTCTCGAAAGATGTTCGCGCGGCTTTGAGCGATGCACTCCAAAATGCCGACGTGTACCTGGCTCAGGTCAACCTCACGGGAGAAAACCCGTCTGCAGATCTCCAAGACAGTGCGTGCACAGGACCGATGCCCAATATCGTCTTCACTCCACAAAACATACTCATCAAGACCAACCTGCACGATCGCCCGTTATACTACACTGGATACATCGGCGACGTAAAGGTGGATCGGATGCACATCGATCCTGGGTCTTCCATAAGCATCATTCCGAAGGGTTTGCTACATTATCTTCGCATTCCGATGCATCGCCTAATGCCAACAAGCACCGCCATCAGCGGTTTCAATTCGGGCAGGAGCTACCTAATTGGGAAGATTCGTCTGAAGTGTCAGATTGGCGATCTCCAATCAGAAGTCACCTGCTACGTTATAGATGCAGATACTTCTTACAACATCCTCTTGGGGCGCCCTTGGATACACGATTACATGATTGTGCCTTCCATGCTGTATCAATGCTTCAAGTACGTCGACAAATACGGCTTCGTGAGGACAGAATTTGCTGATATCGATCCCTTCAAAGGAGTCGAATCCTACTACTCAGACTCCTGTCTATATGAAAAGTCGAAGAAGCACCTTGGTGAAGGAGATGTGCAAGCTCGTACCGAGATAGCCCCAGGATCAGAAGAACCTCTGACGATCCACCTCCAAGCTCGCAAACCTGGCAAGTTCGTACCCCTTACAGCCACTCTGAGTAAGGACGTAATCAGCCTCTCGGCGCAAGAAGAGCAGATGATAATCCGGCTGCCAAGGTCTGGCCAAGTGCCAAGACCCACAACGGAGCTACTGACAATCAGGCTGCCGAGAGTCGGTCAGCCGCAAACGGAGAAGCTTAATCCCTCCGATAAGCCAATGACGATACGTCTTTCCAAGAAGAGTCGTCATCCCGATGAAAGGTCTGGAACTTCTAGCGAACCAAACACTCCCCACCCAGCATCAAGTACCAACCTGGGGGTTGCTAGTCTGCCAACAACTCTACGCTCTGCTCTACCAGTTGAACCTCTGACGATCAAACTGCCCAGGTCGTCCTCTCAGTCTTCGTTTATACAGGGGGTAGCCGAAGAGGAACCAGAGCTATCCAAGTATGTGGCTGCCCATACTGATATTCCCTCTGCAGATGATGTAATCCCCCTAGAAATGATACCTTACTTCATCAGTAAAGGGCTGTCTTTGAACTACCTCGAGCTCAATAAGCTATGTACAATGTATGCTATAGAACATGGTATAGGCACCCACCTACACACACAGGTGACAAATGTGTACACCGCAATCCAGCTTACTCCAGTGGAAGACGCCTACCGCATAATCGAGGAAGGGGATCATCCAATCATCTTCGGCCGGAAGGACGATCCGTACCCCTTCACCATAAAAGAAGTCGATCTTGGGTCAGATGCTGGGAGACTGCCTTTGTATCTTTATAGCCCCCAATCCAAATATCTCATGCAAAAATAGGGATATGATCTGGAGACTACGCCAGGCTTGAACTAAGGTACCGGACGACGACTACCTTTAAAGCCACCAGTCCCGGCTGGCAAGCCACGGGACTACTATAGCAAAACTCGATGTGGATTAGGATATGTAACACCCACGACAACCCCTGAGAGTTCAGATGAAGAGTGTGATTGGCAGTCATATTCAACCGGGTCACCAACCTCCGACTTGGATGCCAGCATCGGAGACATATTCAGACAAGTCCTGTCAGTCAATATGGCATTCGCCGACGCTTATAAAGAAGACGAAGACATTCCGGAAATCCTCGAGCTAGAGCCGTGGGCCCAACAACTGGATGCACAATGGGAAAAGTGGTTCGAGCAGAGAGAACCTCCCACCGAAGGTGAGGTTATGCAGATCGACCTCGGCAGCGAATCCTCCCAAAACTAATCTTTGTAAGTAAAATCTTAACAGACGAAGAGCGAGAATCGCTGCTGGAACTTGTCAGAGAATATATTGATGTGTTCGTATAGAGTTATGAAGACATGCCGGGGTTAGATTCCGATATTGCTCTTCACAAACTCAATATTCGGCCAGATGCAAAGCCAGTCAAGCAGCAACAGCGACGCTTCCGCCCAGGCGTCATGGATGCGATCAAAGCCGAAGTCAACAAACTAATAGCTAGTGGCTTCATTCATGAGGAACAACATCCGGATTGGGTCGCCAACATAGTTCCGGTCCTTAAGAAGAACGGGAAGATCCGAATCTGCATCGACTTCCGTAATCTGAACGAGGCATGTACCAAAGACGAATTCCCCCTCCCTATCACAAACATCATGATTGACAACACATGCGGCTTCGAACGTATGTCATTTATGGATGGATTCTCGAGGTACAACCAAATCAAGATGTCTCATGACGACGAAAAGCATACATCATTCCGAACACCAATTGGCACATACTGTTACACAGTCATGCCTTTCGATTTAAAGAATGCTGGCGCCACATATCAACGAGCCATGAGTATCATCTTCAGAGAACATTTACGTAAGACGGTGGAATGCTATGTTGATGATATCGCCATCAAGAGTCGCTGTAAGGGAGACCATCTGGAGGACCTGAGGACGGTATTCGACCTGATACGAGCCCACAATTTGAAAATGAACCCTATGAAATCTTTCTTGGGCGTATCCAGCAGAAAGTTCTTAGGTTTCATCATCACCGCCCAGGGTATTCATGTAGACCCTGAGAAGACGAAGGCAATTATGGAGATGGGTCCCCCAAAAAATCTCCGCGAACTCAGAGGCCTTCAAGGGAGGCTAGCTTACATCAGAAGATTCATCTCTAACCTCTCCGAGCGGTGCCGACCGTTCACCCACCTCATAAAGAAAGGTGTCTCATTCATATGGCGAGGAATGTCAGCGTGCCTTCGACAGCATCAAAGAATATTTATCGAATCCTCCAGTCCTGGTGGCCCCGGTTGCTGGAAAACCATTTCTGCTCTACGTACGAGCAATGGAACATTCCTTTGGTGCTCTGTTGGCACAAAATAATGATACAGGCCATGAACAAGCCATATACTACCTCAGCCGAATGATGATTGGGCCAGAGCACCGATACACCGCCGTGGAGAAGGAATGCCTCGCCCTGGTGTTCGCTATTCAAAAAATGTGGCACTATATCACTGGACAGACCATACATGTGATCTCACGAGTCAATCCCCTCAGAGTCCTCATGACTAAACCAGGGGCACTCAGCTCTCACCTCGCTACATGGGCAATATTGCTGTCCCCCTATCACATGATCTTCGTCCCACAAAAGGCTGTCCAAGGTCAAGCCCTGGCGGACTTTTTGGCAGCCCACCCGGGTTCAAAGTCGTCCAGAATATATGAAGAAATCCTAGATGAGGTCGCCGACTCGAATGCAACTTCTCACGATAATATATGGCAGATGTTCTTCGACGGTGCTTCAAGAATCGGACCCAAGGGCAACATCATTGTCGGAGTCGGGGTGGTGCTGGTTTCTCCTTCCGGATTGGTGATCAATCGTGCCTACTCTCTCACAGAACCCTGCTCTAACAATGTGGCCGAGTACAACACTCTGGTCATTGGCCTCCAACTTGCAAAAGAGCTGGGGGTAGAATATCTCGAAGCATACGGCAATTTGCAGTTAATTGTCAACCAGATCCGGGGCTCGTACGAGGTTCGCCATGAAGACATGATCCCCTATTACCAAATAGCGATCGACATCATCTCGACGTTCGAGGGGTTCTTCATTGAGCATGTCCCCAGACTCTGAAATATTGAAGCTGATGCCCTAGCTGGCCATGCCGCTTCCCTAGCAGTTCCAAACTATGCTCATCAGTCGGTGGATGTGATAGGCCACGAACTGGTCTGTCCCAAGAATAACGTTCAGTTTGTGGCAAGTTATTCCGCTCAGACGGTCGACGAAGCGCCAGACTGGAGACAACCATTCATAGACTTCGTAGTCTACGACATCCTGCCCGAGAACCCAAAGGAGGCCACTTCCATCAGACGGCGTTCTCTCAGATTCTTTTACGATACACAGACGAAAATGCTGTATCGCCGATCCTATGATGGATTATTACTTCGGTTTCTGTCAAACGCAGAAGCCAAGGAAGCCATACGAGAAGCTCATGACGGTGTTTGTGGGGCCCATCAGCCTGGCCCCAAGTTGCAAGACCGTCTTCGCCGAATGGGCTACTACTGGCCCACGATGGTAGCCGATGCGATAGACTATACAAGAAAGTGCAAAGCCTGCCAAGTCCACGCCGACTTCATCCACCAGCCATCCGAATTCCTATATCCGACAGTGGCATCCTGGCCATTTGAAGCATGGGGGATGGATATCATCGGTCCAATTGCTCTACCTTCTTTCCGAGGGTACCGCTTCATACTTGCAATCACAGACTACTTCTCCAAATGGGCGGAAGCTGTCTCGCTTGCAGAAGTGAAGACGTCAAACGTGATCAGCTTCCTTAAACATCACGTCATATATCGCTTTGGACTGCCTCGAAGGATCATCTACGACAATGGTCCGCAGTTCGCTAGCCATGCCTTCTACCGGTTCTGTGATAAGCACCGCATCCAAAATATTGCTTCAACGCCATACAATCCAGCAGCGAATGGGTTAGCAGAAGCATTCAACAAGACCATCATCAAGTTACTCAAGAAGTTCGTATCTTCCAACAAGCGCGATTGGAACGAAAAACTTGGCAAATGCTTATGGGCGTACCGTACTACCGTCCGAACAGCCACTGGGAACACACCATTTTCCCTGGTATACGGGAGTGAGGCAGTCCTCCCATTGGAGACTCAAATACCCTCACTCCGCGTCGCCCTCACTTATCAATTGACGACAGATGATAACTACCATCGTCGGCTACAAGAGTTGGAGGCCTTAGATGAAAAGCGCCTCTTGGCTCAGCAACGAATTGAACTATACCAAGCACGCATCTCTGGAGCCTTCAATAAGAAGGTTAAAATTAGAACATTCCAAGTAGCCGATCTCGTTCTGGCAGTCCGGAGGCCGATGGTCATGACTCATAAAACCGTCGGCAAATTCCAGCCAAAGTGGGAAGGCCCATTTATCATTGAGGCAGTATTCTCCAACGGTGCATACCGCCTCGCAAAGCAAAATAGAGACTTGCTCATGTTGCCCGTCAACGGCAAGTTCCTGAAGAAATATTATGTCTAAATGACATATTCCAGATCATCGAGTCATGTACCCGCTGGTACCGCTGAACTCACATTCACCATATTCCAGATTATCGAGTCATGTACCCGCTGGTATCGCTGAACTCATATTCACAATATTCCAGATCATCGAGTCATGTATCCGCTGGTACCGCTGAACTCACACTCATAATATTCCAGATTATCGAGTCATGTACCCGCTGGTATCACTGAACTCACATCCACAATATTCCAGATTTTCGAGTCACGTACCCTCTTGTACCGCTGAACTCATGACCTTCTTCCACAAAGGTATCCCAAACTACCAAGTCATGTACCCACTGGTACCTCTGAACTTACACTTTGATTCCAACATTCATGGATTGTCGAGTTATGTACCCGCTGGTACCCCTGAACTTACATCCCGGTCACTCTTTTGAAAGAAAGTCACGTATAACCGTACCTCTGAACTTTCTTCCTAAAAGAGATCCTCTCTCATGATCCATTACCCGCACTCCCAGTGCACAAAAAGGGTAACGGGTCCACAAACTTCCAAAACGACCATGTCGATGCTACCTCTGAGTCATCTCAATTCTGCCAAAAAAACAAATCACCCACTTATATGGAACTTCTATGTCCTTATTACCTCTGAGTCGTTCTATATACCCCCTCTTTATTGAGCCCACTCCTGCCATGTCCTCATTACCTCTGAGTGGGAAGGCTCCGTCGAAGAAACCTTCATGCTTACCATGTCCTCATTACCTCTGAGTAAGTATGTCGATTCCCTTTCAACCTATTATCTGTACCCACAACCGGAGTACGACAAGGATAATAGGTCCACAAATGTCCTCTGTTGACCACAAATATCCTCCGTAGAATTCACTCCTGCCATGTCCTCATTACCTCTGAGTTAGAAGATTCTGCGGTAAAACCCTCATGCTTGCCATGTCCTCATTACCTCTGAGCAAGTATGTTGGTTCCCCTTTTATCCTATTATCCCTATCCTAAGCCAGGGTACGCCAATGATAATAGGTCCACAAATATCCTCCGCTAAGTTTTGTGAGACCCGTCTCACTGTATCGATATTTTATACGGATACATGTTTATTTGAGCCGTATTTCGTATTTATCGATTTGCGTGATATTTTAAACTTTTCTAAGTATAGGATTTCATGACTTGGTTTAACTTGGATTTGGTTTTATTTGGTTCAGTTCCACTTTGACTTGGGTTGGTTTAGTTTGGTTCTTTATGAGATGAGGTGTATGGTTTAGATTGAGTGGAGAGGAATGAATGGTAGAGATTGCTTGAGCTTGTTATATAAGCCACTTTTCTCTCTCCCTCCTCATTCACCCTCATTCATTTCTTTTCCACCAAACCCTAGCCATTGGAGAGAGGCAAGTACACCTTGCCGAATGTTGGACGATTTCAATTTCGTTTGTTCTATTCTCTTTATGGTTATATTCTAAGCATATTTAAACTTGGAGTTTTCCAATTTGATGGCTAGATTGTTGTAGATCTAACTTTGAAGAAATTTTAGTTTTTATGGGTCTTGATCTATTTTGACTGCATGTTCTTGGTTAGCAAGTGCATCTTGCTTCATGGGAAAAGTCCATTTTTATTGTTCTATTATTTTTCTCATGTGTTTCTAATCAACTTTAGTTCTTAGCATTTTCATTTTCCATGGTTAAATTTTGTAGATCTAGTTTTGTGGTATTTATAGCTTCCAGGATTTTGATCTATCAAACTGGCATATTTTGCTAGTTGATGACCCCATGTTGCAGAGAATTTCGTTTGGTCCGAATTTGACCTATAGAATTTTGCTGTGCTGCATGGACATTTTGTACTCAGCCACATGGCCTATAAATGCAATAGTCCGCATTTATTTTTGCATGCATTATTTAATACAATGATAACAGTCAGCCGCATAGGCATCATTATTTAATGAATTAAGAATGGAATGCATCAGCACCCATGTGAGCCGTATATGCATGCAATATTTTGCATGCAATATTCCAACGTGCACCTAATGCATACAATATTTTATTGCCTAATTAATGCATGCATTTAATGCATTGTTAACACATTCTTGGAAGTCAGCTGCATGAGAATTTCTAAGGTGAGCCGCATAGCATTTGCTTTAATGCAATTGTTTTAATGCCTCTTTCCCAAGCTCAGCCGCATGCATCCTCTACAACCAATGCATAGGATAATGCATTTTTTTCAAGCAGCCGCATAGGCTTGAATCCATGCCATTATTACAGGATATGCATTATATGCTTGGCTAAAGCTTTATGTCCTTATAAGCTTTTTGTCCTTATATGGATTTTGTCCTTATATGCATTTATTTTGGGAGCCGCATAGGCTTCTGGTAGTGTAATGCTTATTTGCATTTAAGACCCTAATTTATTGATTAATGCTTATTTGCATTTAAGACCCTAATTTATTGATTAATGCTTATTTGCATTAAGACCTTGCATTTATTACTTAATATTTTATGCTATTAAAGCTTTAATAATTGAAGTTAATGCTTTAAGCCCGTTTTCTTGGCACCAGCCGCATGAAAGTTTGCTCTGACCTTAATTCTTCGGCCGTATGGCCTATGTAAAATCCTGGCCGCATGCAACCACAGTTGCTGGCCGCATGAAGCATAAAGTTGCTAGCTTGCATTTATTTTGGAGCCGCATGGCCTCCCACCAATTCTTTGGTCGTATGGCCATATGAACTGACATGGCTCATTATATTATATGAATAATTGTGTGGCCACATGAACCAATATTTAATTGGTTCACGTGAACCTTTTCTTATTGCATTTATTGTGGGGGGTCCCACAAAGCTTCCTTTAGTTGACTTGCTTGCTGAAGTGGGAGCTTACATTTATTGCGGGTCCCACTCTCTTTGACTTTTCTGGTTGCATGAACATTTCTTGCTGGCCGCATGACCCCTTTCAACTATTTTCTGGCCGCATAAGCCTTGGCTGGCCACATGGGTGGCCTTCCACTCTCCTTGACCGCATGTTTGTTCTCCCACTTTTGGACCGCATGGGTCCCACTTTGATTGTTTAAATGTCTTATTTGCGTGAATTGTGGTCCGAATTTCTTCCTACTCCCAACATGAAAGTTGTAGAGTTTCTCCTTGGCTTCAGGATTATATATAATATTAATATATTATTATTTAATTGTGCAAGTTTCTTTCCTCCTTGATAATTGGAATGACTTGCCAGTGACCCGTAGTGGTGCACACTTGACAATAAACTTGACATGATAACTTGGCAATGAACTTGATATGATAACTTGGCAGTGAACTTGACATGATATACCTGACATGATAGTGGCCCGTCGTGGCGCACTCTTGACATGATAAACTTGACATGATATATTTCTCGTAATGCTGTTGCGACGGCTAACGTGACTTGACAAGAATAAATAGCCTGGACACCGTGGGTGATTGTGTTTGTACAAATGAACCCGTCTCGTCTTGCATCATGTCTAGGACATGAATTTCTGGTTTCCCACGGTCAGGGATTCATACTGAATATGGCTAGTATTAATGACTAGATTGATCAAGTAGTTCATGGAGAGACTTTCCCAGTTACCTGTTGCCCCTTTGATCTCGGCCTTATATATATATATATATACATGGGATTTATTGCTATCCGTCGAGATGAGCGCACTTTCAGCCCGCCGTCGAGTGTGGTACCTTAGGACACATGTATCTTACTACAGTGTGTCTGCTATATCATGCTATCTTTTCCTTTTCTTTGCTGGGATCACTCAGGTAGTAACAAACAGGTAACCGGACTTGGAAGAATCTTGCTGCATCTTGCTAGTAACTAGGCCTGTGATAACCCTAGTTAGTTAAAGTATCAAGCCGTACTTATTGCTTGGCCGTGAATGTTGGATGGAGTTCAATCTGTCTAGTCTTGTCTTGATCTTGTACATGATTGTTACATGTTCTGAGTTCTTATTTTATCTTGCCGATAAATGGTGAGAGAAACCAAGTTTCGTTCAGACGAAGGGTTACAATCCCGGTCCTTGTTTGGTTTACGGTTTGTAACCTGGTTATCTGAATAGTCCCATGGTTATCTCATCGTATATCACCTTCCCAGTTCTATTTATTTAACATGTTCTCCAGTTTACTTTATGCTCAATGATGAATTACTTACTGTCGGGATAAGTGCATTGGTACTGCACGAATCTCGATCCTTCCTTACTTATTGCTTGCTTTGTTTACTAATGATTGCTGGTTTTAAGTTCATAGTTCGGCCTCCTTTGTGGTACTTGCTATTTGGGGTCTGACCCCACTGGTTTTGCATGGCCAGGTTCTAATAAAAGAGCCCGAAGGATCTACCGCACCATCTACTCGACGGTGACCAGCCGGAGCACCAGAGTGCCTCAGTGGGTTTCTTTTTCATTCTCCCACTGATATGTAAATTCTCCTCTTGTAACGTTTATCCCCGAGCACGTGTTTAGCTCGTGTTTTGGTATTTTCCTTGATATTGTAGTCTACGGGCATAAACATGATATGTGTATTCTAGACTATAGCTAGTCCTTATCATGTACGACTAATACTCTAGCTAGTCCTCAGTTCTGTGGTACTGGCTTCATGATCAGTCATGTATATATGGTTCGAGACGCCATACTATTGTATGTATGATGATCGTACTCCTTGCTCTTGTATAATTGCCTGTGATTGAGATACCTAGGATTGTTAAACCATAGGATTGACTGATGGCTTGTAGAGTAACCCCCATGTCTTGACAGCTTATACGTGATTTCAGAGTATTAACGTACATTGGGATTGCGTAGCTGGCTATGTCTGCCCCCGCTCTCCGGTATTCTGGTTCTGGGGCGTGACATAGTTTTAGTGGTGGCCCATGCAGGTCTCGATTTTCAGATTTGTGGGGGTTACCATGTTTAGATATCTCAATCACGATTATCCTTAATGATCTCCTTCGGATTATTCTCTACCTCTGATACTTGACTTGATATCTGTTTTGATCATTGATCATTCCTGTTCCCATGATTTGATCTTGTGTCTTTCAACCTTCAAGGGCACTGTTCTTGATCTTTCTGATTATCTTGTTCGTGTTTTGCCGAGGGCAGCTCAGCATTCTTCAGCCAGGCCAGTTATGGAGGATCAGTCTCAGCATGCAAGCAGAGATGTCAGTCCATCCCGATCAGCCAGTCGCTTCTGTCTTCGTATCTTGAGACAGGTGACAAAGTTCATGCATCTATTTTAGCTACGATGACACGTCCTGGGTAGAGTCATGTCTTGAACTAAGTCATTGGTATCGACTTACCTTGAGGCTTAACTTTTATCCATTTTTGGGAGTCAGCTTTGGCCAGCAAGTATGTTGGTTTTTACACAACTGACTCAGGAGTCATATTGATCCATATGCCTCCAGCCCTTCTTGATCATGATTGTATTTATTCTTGTGCTTTTATTTACCGCTTACGCATTTATTTACATTACTGATTGTTCTACTTTACTTATATGCCATGCTTGATTTATTAAGATTGTTGAGTTTCCTGGAGCTTTTGTTTTGTCATCTTGCTCGACCAGCCTCAGAAAATTCCGAGGACGGAATTTTTCTAAGGTGTGGAGAGTTGTGAGACCCGTCTCACTGTATCGGTATTTTATACGGATACATATTTATTTGAGCCGTATTTCGTATTTATCGATTTGCGTGATATTTTAAACTTTCCTAAGTATAGGATTTCATGACTTGGTTTAACTTGGATTTGGTTTTATTTGGTTCAGTTCCACTTTGACTTGGGTTGGTTTAGTTTGGTTCTTTATGAGATGAGGTATATGGTTTAGATTGAGTGGAGAGGAATGAATGGTGGAGATTGCTTGAGCTTGTTATATAAGCCACTTTTCTCTCTCCCTCCTCATTCACCCTCATTCATTTCTTTTCCACCAAACCCTAGCCATTGGAGAGAGGCAAGTACACCTTGCCGAATGTTGGACGATTTCAATTTCGTTTGTTCCATTCTCTTTATGGTTACATTCTAAGCATATTTAGAATTTGGAGTTTTCCAATTTGATGGCTAGATTGTTGTAGATCTAACTTTGAAGAAATTTTGGTTTTTATGGGTCTTGATCTATTTTGACTGCATGTTCTTGGTTAGCAAGTGCATCTTGCTTCATGGGAAAAGTCCATTTTTATTGTTCTATTATTTTTCTCATGTGTTTCTAATCAACTTTAGTTCTTAGCATTTTCATTTTCCATGGTTAAATTTTGTAGATCTAGTTTTGTGGTATTTTTAGTTTCCAGGATTTTGATCTATCAAACTGGCATATTTTGCTAGTTGATGACCCCATGTTGCAGAGAATTTCGTTTGGTCCGAATTTGACCTATAGAATTTTGCTGAGCCGCATGGACATTTTGCACTCAGCCGCATGGCCTATAAATGCAATAGCCAGCATTTATTTTTGCATGCATTATTTAATGCAATGATAACAGTCAGCCGCATAGGCATCATTATTTAATGAATTAAGAATGGAATGCATCATCACCCATGTGAGCCGCATATGCATGCAATATTTTGCATGCAATATTCCAACGTGCACCTAATGCATACAATATTTTATTGCCTAATTAATACATGCATTTAATGCATTGTTAACACATTCTTGGAAGTCAGCTGCATGAGAATTTCTAAGGTGAGCCGCATAGCATTTGCTTTAATGCAATTGTTTAAATGCCTCTTTGCCAAGCTCAGCCGCATGCATCCTCTACAACCAATACATAGGATAATGCATTTTTTTCAAGCAGCCGCATAGGCTTGAATCCATGCCATTATTACAGGATATGCATTATATGCTTGGCTAAAGCTTTATGTCCTTATAAGCTTTTTGTCCTTATATGGATTTTGTCCTTATATGCATTTATTTTGGGAGCCGCATCGGCTTCTGGTAGTGTAATGCTTATTTGCATTTAAGACCCTAATTTATTGATTAATGCTTATTTGCATTTAAGACCCTAATTTATTGATTAATGCTTATTTGCATTAAGACCTTGCATTTATTACTTAATGTTTTATGCTATTAAAGCTTTAATAATTGAAGTTAATGCTTTAAGCCCGTTTTCTTGGCACCAGCCGCATGAAAGTTTGCTCTGACCTTAATTCTTCGGCCGCATGGCCTATATAAAATCCTGGCCGCATGCAACCACAGTTGCTGGCCGCATGAAGCATAAAGTTGCTAGCTTGCATTTATTTTGGAGCCGCATGGCCTCCCACCAATTCTTTGGTCGTATGGCCATATGAACTGACATGGCTCATTATATTATATGAATAATTGTGTGGCCACATGAACCAATATTTAATTGGTTCACGTGAACCTTTTCTTATTGCATTTATTGTGGGGGGTCCCACATAGCTTCCTTTAGTTGACTTGCTTGCTGAAGTGGGAGCTTGCATTTATTGCGGGTCCCACTCTCTTTGACTTTTCTGGTTGTATGAACATTTCTTGCTGGCCGCATGACCCCTATCAACTATTTTCTGGCCGCATAAGCCTTGGCTGGCCACATGGGTGGCCTCCCACTCTCCTTGACCGCATGTTTGTTCTCCCACTTTTGGACCGCATGGGTCCCACTTTGATTGTTTAAATGTCTTATTTGCGTGAATTGTGGTCCGAATTTCTTCCTACTCCCAACATGAAAGTTGTAGAGTTTCTCCTTGGCTTCAGGATTATATATAATATTAATATATTATTATTTAATTGTGCAAGTTTCTTTCCTCCTTGATAATTGGAATGACTTGCCAGTGACCCGTAGTGGTGCACACTTGACAATAAACTTGACATGATAACTTGGCAATGAACTTGACATGATAACTTGGCAGTGAACTTGACATGATATACCTGACATGATAGTGGCCCGTCGTGGCGCACTCTTGACATGATAAACCTGACATGATATATTTCTCGTAATGCTGTTGCGACGGCTAACGTGACTTGACAAGAATAAATAGCCTGGACACCGTGGGTGATTGTGTTTGTACAAATGAACCCGTCTCGTCTTGCATCATGTCTAGGACATGAATCCCTGGTTTCCCACGGTCAGGGATTCATACTGAATATGGCTAGGATTAATGACTAGATTGATCAAGTAGTTCATGGAGAGACTTTCCCAGTTACCTGTTGCCCTTTTGATCCCGGCCTTATATATATATATACATGGGATTTGTTGCTATCCGTCGAGATGAGCGCACTTCCAGCCCGCCGTCGAGTGTGGTACCTTAGGACACATGTATCTTACTACAGTGTGTCTGCTATATCATGCTATCTTTTCCTTTTCTTTGTTAGGATCACTCAGGTAGTAACAAACAGGTAACCGGACTTGGAAGAATCTTGCTGCATCTTGCTAGTAACTAGGCCTGTGATAACCCTAGTTAGTTAAAGTATCAAGTCGTACTTATTGCTTGGCCGTAAATGTTGGATGGAGTTCAATCTGTCTAGTCTTGTCTTGATCTTGTACATGATTGTTACATGTTCTGAGTTCTTATTTCATCTTGCCGATAAATGGTAGGAGAAACCAAGTTCCGTTCAGACGAAGGGTTACAACCCCGGTCCTTGTTTGGTTTACGGGTTGTAACCTGGTTATCTGAATAGTCCCATGGTTATCTCATCGTATATCACCTTCCCAGTTCTATTTATTTAATATGTTCTCTAGTTTACTTTATGCTCAATGATGAATTACTTACTGTCGGAATAAGTGCATTAGTACTGCACGAATCTCGATCCTCCCTTACTTATTGCTTGCTTTGTTTACTAATGATTGCTGGTTTTAAGTTCATAGTTTGGCCTCCTTTGTGGTACTTGCTATTTGGGGTCTGACCCCACTGGTTTTGCATGGCCAGGTTCTAATAGTAGAGCCCGAAGGATCTACCGCACCATCTACTCGACGGTGACCAGCCGGAGCACCAGAGTGCCTCAGTGGGTTTCTTTTTCATTCTCCCACTGATATGTAAATTCTCCTCTTGTAACGTTTAGCCCCGAGCACGTGTTTAGTTCGTGTTTTGGTATTTTCCTTGATATTGTAGTCTACGGGCATAAACATGATATGTATATTCTAGACTATAGCTAGTCCTTATCATGTACGACTAATACTCTAGCTAGTCCTCAGTTCTGTGGTACTGGCTTCATAATCAGTCATGTATATATGGTTCGGGATGCCTTACTATTGTATGTATGATGATCGTACTCCTTGCTCTTGTATAATTGCCTGTGATTGAGATACCTAGGATTGTTAGACCATAGGATTGACTGATGGCTTATAGAGTAACCCCCATGTCTTGACAGCTTATACGTGATTTCAGAGTATTAACGTACTTTGGGATTGCGTAGCTGGCTATGTCTGCCCCCGCTCTCTGGTATTCTGGTTCTGGGGCGTGACAAGTTTCTTACCACAAGTCCACCATCTCTCATCATGCCCCGGGAGCCCAGCTGCTCTACGGCATTCCTTTTTTCGATACCAAGAGCATCCATGACCACTTTGCCATGGCTGTTCCAGGTGTCCTAACCAAACTCGTCGTCCGTACCTAAAACCAAGGTATGCCATGGATGACGGGTCCACAAACAAGTCCCCCATGCGGGGAAAACAACATCACAGGCACAACAAGTAATACAAATAAAGGGTAGGATGGAAAGTACTCTTTATTTGAAGGAAGAAAAAAAGCACTACATGTTTGGGACCATGTCCCTTGCAAAAGAAAGAGAGAAAAGAAAACAAAAGAAAGAAAAGCCGACTACATTTCGGCATTACTCAATTCTAGGAGACGGTTTCTCACTGAGGTGGTCCTCCGCTCAATCCGCTGTCGCGCCCGACGCTCAGCCTCCTGGGATAACCGCTCCCCATTGTCCAAATCCATGAGCCCCTGGCAATCGTCTTCCAACTTCTTCAGGGCAGTTTTCAGGTCAGTCGAAGCTTGATTAACCCTGTCAGCCTCTCGAATAATTAGCCCCCTGTCAGTACGGGTAGCCTCAAGTTCGGACTCCAAGAAAGTCAACTTCCTCTGAAGTGCGAGAATCTGCTCCCGCGTGTCGATAATCTCACGAGAGACAGTCTCCTCCCTAGCTGTGACGTCTTCATTCGCGTGACTCAATTGATCATACCGATCAGATAAATCGCTGAGGTCCTTCAGTATGGCCGACCTTGTTTTATCCCGAGCAGCTTTAGTCCTCTCCATGGCGGCGATAAGGGAACCCCGCTCCTCATTTATAACAGCAGACAGATCAGCCTGCCGTAATACCCGGAGCTCGGCCACCAGCTGATCAGTCTCTAACAATTTTGCCTCCAGAAATGCGGCCATCCCTGCATCGCCAGGGAGATTCCTAAGGATATCAATTTGACCCTGGGCGCATTGCCGAGCCAAGATGAAGGAGGTCCCTCTTTCCACAGCAGCTTCTATTCCCCTCTTCAAATGACGATGAAAACTGGCAACCACGTCCTGTAACGCATCGTCCAAAACTTCTGTAGAGGATGGCGTCAGAGGAAGCGGGGACGACAACATCGGAGGAGTGACGCTGGAGCTTGCCACCGGGGGATCAGAGTCTGAGCAGAACGATCGTGAATGACGGCTAACTCATCTTCCGCCGCCCGGAGAGCTTGGATACTCGGTAGGGCAGAAAGGTCGATTCTCGGAGCCGCCGGAGCAGAGGATGACGCAAGGACCATCAATCCCTGCCCCGATACCTGGCCCGCTAACCTCGATCCCCCAGAAGGCCCATCAAAATGAGCCAGAAGGTGAGGGGATACACCCCTCTCCACCAGTGCCCATTCGGCTGGGTTTGTCTCAACAATATCCATCCTCGACACTGGAGAGACAGGACCTGTATGCCCAGAATAACAATCTATCGACGTGACCCGAATGACGTGATGATAGAGCAGATAGGCCTCCTCACGGGTTAAGATTCGGCTTATCTTACCAAGGGAGGAGCATGGAGGCTGCAGCTCAGCTGGCATGGTCTCCTCATCCGCAATCTCTAAGTTAAACTCGGCAGCATCCTCTGTCCCCGTCACCTTGAAGGGGGATACGGCTCTATCGGTATCATCTCAAGGAGATTCTGCGATCTCAGAGACAGACTCACGGAAGCCCCCGCCATCCCGAGTCACCACCGCGGCATCTTGAGACTCTTCTTCTTCTCTTGACACCTACAAGCGGGAAAGAAGATGATTAAAATCGAAGCTAGAAGGAAAGAAGGAAGGAAGAATCGGGAGTGGTTTGGTTACCTCTGACACGGGATTGACCTCTTTTTCGCTTTCTCTTATAGTTAGCTGGCGGTGTCTGGTCGCAACCAGCTTCCGGGAACGAGAAATACCGCCAACAGGAGAAATGTGCCTGCTACGTTTTTTAGCAGGGCCAAGCATAACGGGTGGCTGATCTTCCAACATCTCATCTGACAAGATTGGCGGCTGATCCACCTCTGCGTCTGCCGTCGGAAGGGTAGAGTCATCTCCATCATGCTCGTTGTCTTCATCATCCTCAGCCACAGAATCCAAATCTGGCACTTCGACTCTAGTCTTTCTCTTCATGGCCCCTTGGGACCCTTCCTCCAGGCCGGTACCAACAATAAAACTGGCACCCGGGTTAAAACCGACTGGGGGTTTGTTCGCCATGACATGGTACAAGGCCGCCATGTACAAGATCTCCACTGACGCCTTAATAGCAGGGACTGAGAAAATGGTACGGGTATGGAATGTATCATAGTATTGCCAAGCCCTGATACCATCAAGAAGGCTACCTTCAAAGCCCAGACAGGAGCTGGGATTGTCTAAACAAAGCTGGCTGTATCCAAACTGACGGGCGAACCTGCTAGGCAGATAAGGCTCCAGAAAAATAGTATTACGGTTACGATACACCAGATGTGCGGGGCGGATGTTACGCAGCCATAGGAGCATCTGGCCGTCCAGAAGTTGAGGGGGCACAATACCGTCAAGATGTACAGCCTCTATGTCCTTGGCAGTAAAGCGAGGGACGGATACGAAAATATGATACATATCTGCCCTCGCCAATGCCATCCGGCAAGCCCGCATGGTCTCACACTCCCAAGGCTCATCATGATAGTGGAAGATAAATGCGTCATCATCAGTCAAACCGTCTTCAGAGCCCAATCTCATCAAAGACGGATAATGTATCAACAGCCACCCCATCAAATAGTAATAGGGCAACTCAGTTCGTTCAAAATCCTTGGTCACGTCGTGAGCAATAACCTTGGATGTGAAAGTACGAAGGCCACGGTGTATGCTGCACACCATGGCCGGGAGGAGAGCTAGCCTGATTCGCAAAACTAACTTTACAGCCGGAAGGATGAAGTTACGACTGATTCTCTCGATAGAACCAGCTCCTCCCGAGACTACACAGTTTCGCAGCCATACCAGCAAAAATCCCGCCAGGAGCGCTTTTTCTGATAACTCTTAGGTATCCTGGTAGAAATAACCGAAAGAGTCGGTTTTACTCCCGAATCTATCACTGGTGGTGGCCACCCTCTTAGCCGACGATACCAAGTCTTTCACCGCCTCCCGGGATCGAGGGCGACGGGAAGTAATTCGTCCTGAGGCATCTGTCGGAAAGAGATAGTGCACCCAGTCCTTGGTATGGGGAGCATTCCCTTCCGAGTTGTTATCTTTTCTGGCCGTCTGATGACATGTGCTGTAGTGGCATAATATCTCTTGATAAAGGGGCACGAAGCCTGGATACTGTCTTTCCAAATCTTCGAACTCCTCGTTCGTGGGAGTATACGCCTCAAAAGCTTCGTCCCCCCAAGGAAGCTTGGAGACCGCGTGTATTTCGTGGAGCGCAAGCCCCATTTCCCCTACTGGTGTATAGAAGGTTCCCGTACGGCGGTTATATATCTCCAGCAGAGACATAAACAACTTCTTGTTTATGGGCAAGCCATAGCTGGTGCCCCAAATAGCATGATAAAGGCCTATCTCACACAAGAAGGCCTCATACTTTTGCAAAATCCACATAGACAGATTGGTCCACGATAGAACAGGATGTACCCAACTAGGGAGCATCAATCGGCCAATGGGGTAGGAGCCCTTCCGAGCAAGTTAATTTATAAAGGTGTCGGCGGTAGAAAACATGAAATTGGGGCCCGGCACATTCAAGAAAGTACCTGGGACCAATCCCGTTACAGAACAGCTGGTGTACACCTTGCCTGCAGTCACTGACTTCATGCTGTTGTTATAATGGATGTCTCCCACAAACATCCCACCTCCGGTAGGAGTTAAAGTCTCTCCCATCTTCCGGTCTAGTGGAAGCATATTGAACCAAGATAACGGGAAGTGTCGCTCCTTTTGGGGGATACGGATTGCCATCCCGTTAGAGACAAAACTCCAGTTCTCCGACACCTCCAGAATATGACTGTTCTCTACAGTCAAAGCGTCTCCAAAGAAGAACGCAGGCCTCAAATATTCCCCTTCGAATTTCTCGGAGTTCATCATAGCGTTAAGGAAATGGAAAGACTGGTTCTTGATGGCATTCAGTCTAACCGGAGGCTCATCACTCGAAAACTGGTCCGTCATATGCTGAACAATATGGTCGTACCTATAGCCGAGAGCAGTTTGGGCGCTACCCACCAAGAGTTCTCCAGCAGCATTAACCGGCAGATTCACTGAAGAGAAGACAGAGAAAGATAAGTTAAAAGGATGGATAAAGAGAACTGATTGGGTGCTTTCAAGCCACATGCGGCTCAGGAAAACATCCATACGGCTCCGATTTAATGAAGCCTGATGCGGCTCCAACTTAACGAAGCTTCATGCGACTCAAGCTCAGAAGGGCACTTATGCGGCTCCGTTTAATGAAAGTCCATGCGGCTCAGCATCGCTTATGCGGCTTCATCGACGAAGCGTGTATGCGGACACAGTAGCTTTCTTATACGGCTCACAGCTCAGCCATAGGATGAACATGCGGCTCGCAAAGGCTCGTGCATAAAATATGCGACGTAGCCATAGCAGTTAGGGTTCTTTAACTCATACATTGTCCTTACCAGTAATGTGAGGTTGAACGTCAGGATGAACATCGGGTATGACGACCGGCGGAGGAGCAGCCACAGTCGAGGCAGAAGTAGAGGCTGCCTTCTTGCCCTTTGCTGCCACGGTCTTCTTGGGAGCCATTCGTTATCGGAGAAGAAAAGGACAATCGAGATAGGAAAGATTTGAGGGAAAAGAGAAAGTAAAGAAGCCCTTTCTCTCTCCAAATGCCTCTTATTTATAGAAGGACGAGAGAAGGAGGACACATGGATCAGTAACCGCCTCGTAAAAGGCGGAACCGACTCCTCGAATTTCGTCCTCGAGATTCACCCAGGGCATAAAATCCGAAAGATTTAATGAGACGACCCTTGGGATTTCCCCCCCAAAGACGGTACCAAAACGAAGTGAAGACGATTAAAGACCCGCATACATGGCAAGAAGCTATGCGGCTCAAAGGTCCCCTACGGCTGAAACATCCATACGGCCAGGACTTTATATGCGGCCAGAAGAATATACAGCCATGCTTCTTATTCAAAGTATTTCAATTTTGCAAATTGAAAACTTTGAAGGGGGTCTTGTAGAAGCATGGAAAATCATCTATGCGGCTAGAAAACCCCATGCGGCTCAGAAAGCCTATGCGGCTCAGAGATTCATGCGGCACAAGGGACTATGCGGCTCAAGACGTCCTGTGCGGCCCAGAAGAGAGGACACGTGGCATTGCAAAACAGTTCTCCCCTCCTGTATTAATTACTTTGACGGCTGACAACTCTGAAAAAGTGACAGCCCTGACACAAGAGAGGTAATTATGACTTTGTCATAATGACAGACCCCTAGGGAAGGGAAAGAGATCTCTGACACAATCCCTCGAGATCCATAAAAATACCACATGGCCTTGCTACGTGGGCGTTCGTATGCGGCTCGAGCGAAGACTTCCCATGCGGTTCAGAATGAAGCCGTCCTATGCGGCTCAGGCCGAAACAGTCTCATGCGGCTCAAGCGGAGGCCTTCCCATGCGGCTCAAGAGGACCATTTCTATGTGGCTCAGGCGGATGCATCCTTATGCGGCTCGCAATGATCATCTCCATGCGGTTCAAAGGTTCGGGGTGGGGGGGCACTACCCAAGAAGCCCTGACACGTGGCCCAAACCTTATACGGCCTAAACCTTATGCGGCTCAATCTTCATGCGGTTCAGATCCCCCCAATGGCTCCTAGGACACGTGTCCTAAACCGATCAATTTCCCAGATTTATTGCAATCAGAGATTGGGTCAAATCCCAATAATCTGGGACACATGGCAGGAGAATAAATCAAATTTATTCGCAGACAGCAGCAGATCATCATGAGGAAGATTTATTCCAATCAGTATTAATTACTGATGAGATTTGGTATAATCTACACTTAATGGCCTAGATTCATCACACTCAAAACTAATGGCCTAGATTGACCAATCCACAGGCCGCCGCCATCTCCAGGAAGCAACCATTACAACCCTAATGATCACACCCCATTCCTATAAATAGCAAGGTGCCATTCCCTTGCAAAAGATATACGTTTCCTGGCAAAATATACAACGGAGAAAATACGACCAGAGAGACCCCTTTTTGAGATCAGAGAGCATTAGAAGACTTGGAGAAAAAAGCAGAGAGAGAGCAAAGAGAGCATTTCTTCAACGTCGAGCAATATTCTGGAGCCAAGGCTGCATACCGATCGTCCAAGGAGTAAGGCAGGGCTATCGTCGCCTTTTCGAGCCTCTATCGTCACCCCCAGAATCTAAAATAAATAATTGTACTTAGTCTGCTGCACCTAGGCTTTCATCCCTAGGCTTTCTTTGTACAAGCGAGTTTGTATTGTGAGTCTAAGTCCAGTCCTCCCATAAAACTGTTCTGTACTTTTACAATCATTGTCAAACACTCCCAAACTCATTATATAGAAAAGGTCCTTAAAAGATTTAACTATTTTGATTCTAAACTTATAAGCACTTCATATGATGCAAGTATCATGTTGAAGAAGAATAAAGAAGACAGTTTGGCTCAGCTGAAGTATTCTCAGCAAATTGGATGTTTGAACTATATTGCCAACCATACCAGACCTGATATTTCCTACGCAGTAGAAAAACTTAGTAGGTACATAAGCAATCCGAATAGTTTATACTGGACTGCCTTAAAATGGGTAATGAGATACCTGAAGGGCACATTATCCCATGGATTATCCTATGGAGGATATCCATCTATATTGGAAGGGTACACTGATGCAAACTGGATCTCAGATACAGATGAGACCAAAGCCGCAAGCGGATATGTATTCATATTGGAAGGAGCTGATGTCACTTGGAACTCTACCAGGTAGACCCTTTATATCTTGATCGACTATGGAGGCAGAGTTTATAGCTCTTGACCTCACCAGTGAGGAAGTAAACTGGCTCAGGAATCTGGTAACAGATATTCCTCGATGGAGCAAACCAGTTCCTGCTATACCTGTACATCGTGACAGCCAGGCTGTAATAGCAAAGGCTCAAAAGATAATCTATAATAGAAAATCTAGACATATACGTCTGAGGTACAATCGGGTGAAGCAATTATGGTCTAGTAGAGTAATTGCAATTGACTTCGTCAGATCAAAGAACAATCTAGCGGATCCTCTAACTAAAGGTCTTTCGAGGAGACTAGTGTTGGAGACGGCAAGAGGAATAGGGTTGAAGCCCATAGATTGAGTCACCTCAAAGGCAACCCAACCTTCGATTGGTAGTGTAGAAGCATGAAAAATCTCAGCTGAAGACATCCCTTCGCCAAAGCGCAGAACATGCAAAAGGCTGAGGCTCAGTGCTAAAAAGATAAAACAGAAGATATGGAGAGTAGTCCCTTTATTGTCATGTCTACCAAAGTCTAGTATAGACACATCAGGACAATACATAAGGTACTAATTCTGTTCTTATACGAAGGATCTAGTACAAATTCGACAGAGCCTAGAGGGATCAACAAGGGATGTAGTCTTCGTCGAAGCGCAACCTTTCTTCTTCTTGACACGTACACTGGAAGATTGATCTCCATCGAAGCATGTTCTAATTTTCTTGTGGGCGAAGCCTCTCAGAAGCATATTAGTTACTCAACACTTTAAAGAAGCCAGAGCCTTCAAGCCAGAGGTGCAGTAACCTGCCTGCGCCAACCTTAGAAGCAAGATGGTGGTAGGCCCCCTCCCCTTCTTTTACTTCAGAAGCCAGTGTCTTCTCTCCAGAGGTGCAGCTACCTGCCTGCGCCAACCTCAGAAGCAAGATGGTGGTAGGCCCCCTTTTCTTTTTTTTTACTTCAGAAGCTAGTATCTTCACTCCAGAGGCGCAGCTACCTTCCTGTGCCAATCTCAGACGAGCAAGGGTGTCATACCCTTTCCTTCGTAGCCAACACCTTCGCTATTTAGAGGTGAAGCTACTTACCTGCGTTCGTATGAGGCGCAGGATGGTGATATGCTGACACCATCTCTACTCCTACAACACAGTCGTCTGCTCCAGTTTAGAAGCTTAAGTCACTTCTCTATAAGAGACTTGGAAACTCCCATCACAACCAATGCAAGTCAGCCTGTCACTCTAAAAGCATAGTACCTCGCCAACCTGAAGCACAAGCCTATTTGTCGCCTACAACACAGTGACTTCGGTATCCCAAAACACAGCTTCATAAGTTGTTCTATATGCACAGAAGTCTCGTCGTCATTTGAAGCCAAGTCTACTCGTCGTCTGAAAGCACAGAGGTTCCGTCGTCTCCAGAAGCACAGTCTACCCGTCGCCCCAGAAGCACAGCAGTACTTAGTCCTCACCAGAGGCACAGAAAGCATGGGTCCACTACACTTAGTTTGTTTAAACCACCTCTTGCAGAGAAGATTGGGATTAAATCATGATTGGTATCATATCAGATTAATTTAAATCTTAGACGAGGATCAATTAGACTCCAAATCTAGGATGAAATCCTAAGATTTACTCGGCTATCCGAGCAAGCAAAAAGGCATGCGCCATGTGTCACCTCATTCGGTTATGTTTATAGCCACCAGAGATCTCATTTGAGAGAAATCTCGATGTCCACCACGTGTCAGCTGTCACACTCACTTCTTTTAATTAGGGGTATTTTAGTCATTGTGCATTATTTTGAATTTATTTAAAATATTAATTAAATTGATTGTTGTGTAGTTTGGATTGGTGTTTTGCTAGGACCAAGATGGTATAACCTTATTCAACCTTGATTAGAAGCCTAATAATGTAATTAGATTTATTATTGGATTTTTAGATTTAATTTAGAATTATTATCTATTTTTAAGAATTATTTAATTCATTTTTAGCTATTTCATTAAGCCTTTAAAGCCTTTTGTCAATGGACCTTTTTAGCAACTTAAGGAGTGCTTGGCCCATGACTAAACCCTAACCCTAATACCCTCCATGCTTGGCCGGCCAAACACAACAGCCCCCCTTCTCATTGTGTAGAAAACCTAGTTGCCTTCACAAATCCAAAACCCTAGTTTCCCTTCTCTTACAAAGGCTCCATTCTCTCGTTTCTCACCCAAATAGGTCTAAACGAAGTGTGTTGCAGCCGTTGGGAGGAGAGGAACCTGCTGGAGACTTGCTAGCAAGGGATCGGAGGTGTTTGATCAGAGGAAAACGGCATCGACGTGTTTTGGAGGCTCGTTACATTGAGTTTTGACACTCAATAGGTAAATCTCTTTAGACACTTGTTAATTTCATTTTTTCTTCGTAGATGCATCGATATAGGTACCCCAGACCTATGCATGAAGTTTGGTAGGTTGGTGATTTCGTTTGATAGCCGTATCGGACACGTGTCGGTCCTATGGAGCACGTGTTCGACGAAAAGCCACTTAGAATTGAAAATTGTTATTTTTTGATTCTGTTTTCACGAATTCCTTGTTAATATTATTTGTAATAACTTTCATGAAGATAGATCTTGATTCGACATGATTTCGGTGTCTGAATCGGATACGGACACGTATGCACAAGGCCCGTGCATGCCCTGCTATCTGTGCGTCATAACTCGACGTACAGGGCTCCGTTTCATGTGAAATTTTATGGGCACGTGGGGGCAACCTCTATCCACATGATCCTAAAATTTCATGATGTTTCCTGGAGCATGCACGAAGAAATCTTACGCGCACGGTTCAGCCCGCACTGTGCACGCGGCTGAAAAGTGTCGCTGACACGGCCTTCGTACGCGAACACGACGCGACGAAGACCCGTTCCAGGAGCACGAGTACAAGCATGAAGTCCTATACTTGGGCTACCCAGGGACTCGATCCCGAGACACGATGTGGCTCAAATCGCGAGCCGCGTGGCTCGACACGCGCCCACGGGCACGCACGCGCACAGGCCGTGCGGGATCCGCGTGTCCTGTGTCGCATAGACACGACGTGGTGTCATGTCAGTGTATCCTAGACCTAACCCGGGATGCTACCTAGCTACGTGCATGAGCACGAGGCTTCTCGCATTGTGTGCGATGTCCAATCGGGCGAAACACACGTGCACGTACACGTTCTAACACGCGTATCCGGTTTTCCGATATACACTCCGTGGACACGATACGGACACGGGTTCGACCCCGTGAGTACCCGAGCACGTCACAAACATAGACACCTTCGTGTTTGCCAAGTTTCTCGGGTTCTAGTTGGGTATTTTGCGATTTGGGTCTCGAGTTGAGATTTCGGGTTTCGAATATATATATATATATATTGAATTAATTTTTGTCATAATTTGATTTCCTGAGATTTTAGTTATAATTTTTGAGTTTATAATAGGTTAATTAGGTTCTGGACTTGCGGGGAGTGGTCGTTGGGTTTATACCCTATTTATCTACTATTTATGTATATATTTGGGTTTTTCCTCTTTATGTATATATATATATATTTTTTTTTTTTTTCCTCTTTATGTATATATATATATATATATATATATATATATATATATATATATATATATATATATTATATAAAAAAAAAATATATATATATATATTATATATATATATATATATATATATATATATATATATATATATATATATATATATATATATATATATATATATATATATATATATAAATAGATATATTGGTGAGTTAGTCGAGATACGTAATCTCAGAGTCGAGTTTCATTCCCCCTTCGAGTGACCAACTTCCTTTACATATATTGTATTTGTGTATATGACTTTATATATGTATAAGTTAATTTATGATAGAAATATATATATATATATATATATATATATATATATATATATATATATATGGTATAGTCTCATAGTTAAATAATTAGCTTTTGTTCTCAATTTTGAACCCTCACAACAGCCCCTTGTCGACACACAACCACACAAACCTCTTTCCACAAGTAAGGTTATATATATATATATATATATATATATATATATATATATATATATATATATATATATATATATTAAAAATATATATATATATATATATATATATATATATATATATATATATATATATATATATATATGTATGTATGTATTGGTTTGCTTGTGAATGTAACCTAGGGAGTATTGAGTCAGTTTAGGATTGACCCAATGAACCTAGAATGGCCGAGTCGACCGACAAGTTGACAAAGTTGACAACTTTTGAGTCAAACTTGATCCAAATCGACTCAAACGAACTTAGAATGACTTGGAAACTTGTGCTTGACCTAAAAATTAGTAAAAAGACTAGTTGACTTATAGTTGACCAGGTTTGACCAGAGTTGACCAAGGTTGACTTTGACCTAGAAGGACCTAAAATCATGTAGAATTGCAATGTAGAACTTTCTTATGATATTTTAGACCTTGTTGTGACTTATGGTTATTTTAAATAGGATTACATCACTCCAGTTCAGTTACACTTCCTCATCAGCAGCTTGTGTCACTACCACATTTTAGACTTGAGGGTATTTTGGTTATTTTGATTTTTATGAATTATTTTATTAATTATTGCATTGGTGTTGTGATTTTTAGCTTTTGCTAGTTATGACTTTGGAGACTAGCCTAGAGTTTGACTTTGACTTTAGTGACTTAGTTAGCATGGTGTGGGACCCTAATGTGACTTAAGTTAGACTTGGTTGACTTGGGTGTGACTAGGGTTCATTAGAGGATTGGGAGAAATAGGTGTTTTGGATTATAGCTAACGGGTTGTTCTAGCTAGTTTATGAACTTAGGCTCAAGCCCATTTACATGAAACCCTAACCCTAGACCCCTATAAGGCCAGCCACCACAGCCCTTTCCTAACCTAATTTTAGCCTATTTAATGTCTCTTCACACACACTTGCCTCTTTTAGAAACTTCCTTTTAGGAAACCCTAATTTCTTTCATCTTTCATCATTTTTCTACCAAATTGATCCTAACCTTTTGCGTCAAGATCCAAATCGGGAGTAGAAGGAGAAGGAGGTTAGATTGTAAGGAGGAGAGCTCATTAGGACATAGCTTGAGGAAGGAGACTTTGCTATTTGGGGCTTTTTTTTGGAGATTGGATTCCTATAGGTAATTCCTACAAATTCCCCTAAAACCCTGATTTTATTCCATAGATGCATCCATCTAGGTGTCCCCTAGCTGTAGGAGAAGTTTGGTAGAAATTTGTATCAATTTGGTGTCCGTATCGGACACGTATCATAGCTTGTATGTAGGTGTTTGATGAGATGCCCAAGAGAGATTTTATTTCTGTTTTTCTAAAACCATTTAAACAAATTTGTAGATCTATGTGTATACTTTAATTTTCATAAAGGAATGTATGTGTTTTCGTGTCCGTGTCGTGTCCACGAGCAATTGGACACGCTCGCGCGCTAGCCGTACCCATGCCCTGCTGCTCGGGTTCTCTGTGGGACACGATACAGCACTTGGGGACACGAAACTTGGTGTGTAGCTAGGGCTAATGACTGACATGACACCCCTAAAGTGTCAGGTCATGACGTGTCGACACGATATTCCCCTCGTATTGATTTTATACACATACGCGCACACGAGCAGACACGTACTGATACTCATTTTGTATACGGACACGAAGACACTTGGACACATATCAGGGTGCCTAACACGAATCCCTATGTGTCACCTACCTGTAGACATGAGCACGTGACACGAAGTGTCGTGTCTACGATGACACGAAGTCACTGCACGATGTTCTGGTACACAATGTGCACTGTGTGTGTTTAAATTGATTTAGACACGTTCGTGTCCAATTGATTGGACACGAACAACCCACCTAGACACATATGCACATGTGGGACACCTGTGCACACACTGAATTGGTGTTTAATTGATTTCTATTTGAATTTGGGTTTATTGATATATGGGACTGATATGAAATCGGGTTTTAGCTGAAAACTGAGTTCTTAGACTCGATTTCGATTTTCAATGATAATGATTAGATGATAACAGGACTGATAGATGATGATTCATATTTAGGTTGTAAGTGTGGGTTTTATTTTGCTATTTGGGTTGATTTTCAAGGATTGATACTCACGAAACTCGAAAACTAAATGGGGTTTTACCTATATGTATGTGTATTATTGAACGGGATAACATGGTGTCATTTTTCCTGAGAACATAGATTACTACTGCTGCACACGAATCTGATACACATACACACACCCATATCACTCCCATCTCTCTATACACACACACACACATATATGTATTGTTACACTGAAACTTAAAAACTGAGATTAACTTAGACATGAGAACTGGGTTTGGATGAGTGATGCATGTATGTTAACTGAAATAAACCTGCTACATTATATGAATACACACACTCCATGCCACTCCCATCTTTCTATACACACAAACACATATATATTTGTTGTTTAACTAAAACCTGTGAACACACACCCTATGCAGCTGACACACACACACCACTCCCATCTAGCTATACACACACACACACACATATATGTACTGTCACATTATGAACTGATACACCCTCACTTTCACTCTCATCCCACACACACAACCTGTCACACACACCATACACACCTCACTCTCTATCTCTCTAATATACATATGTAATATATTTGTTAATATAATGTATGTATGTAGATAGGTTTATATGTATACATATTAGCCTAGTATCCTAGTATATATTAGCCTATACATGATAGCCTGCATATAAATTCCTATGTGTATGCCTATATACATTGAGTATATATATGTGCCTATATATGTAATGTATGTGGATGACTTGTGTAGCCCTGAAACTGTGTGTGAGTGCTAGCCTAGGCTTGGTTAGGTTTAGTGAGACTTGATTGGACTAGGCTTGACCTAGTTTGACTAGTGTAGTTGACCAGAGTTGACCAAGAGTTGACTTTGACCTAGATGACCTAAAAATTTTATAGAATGCATTGTAATCTTCAATATTACCATTCTGGATATGTTGTGACTTGTGTTGTTCTGTTTAGGACTCATCTACTCTGTTTGGACATATATATATTCATCGGATACTCAGGATACCAGGCGAGTACATTTTCTGACCGTTTCATACTTGATAGGATTTACATTTATGCTTTAGATTATTTTACTTGATGTTGTCACGTTGCTAACACAGATTGGTACTATATGGATCCCTTTATGAGATGTTATCCCCCTCGGGAGCATCGGGTTACGGTATGTCATGTGCGTTTCACTTTCATCATGTACTCTGGTGCTTTCACCATTCATGTGCACTCTTGTGATGCATGTACTCTCATGTTCACAGAGCCCCTATGTATATATTTATGTACACCCATTTATGGGCCTTCATGTGATATCATGTGTAATAACATAACTTGTCTGGATCCTTGTGTATTGATTGGGGTACGGGGGCGTATAAATGGTCATGTGAACAATTTCAAAGTAGTATAATCATGTTCAAACTCTTTAGTATACTCATGTACAAATTCAAGCCGTTCACATGTCTAACTTGTACTCTACATCACTAGCCACTGTTAGCTCTTTACTTATAGTAGATATTTCTTTACTGTCATCTCTTTTACTTCATATATTCTCCAGCGTTTCATGTATCTTACTCTATAGCATATTTACATATCCTGTCATATTATGAACTACGTGAGATGTATTGTGCTCGTTCCTATCCTGACTGGACCTATTAAAATATTACAGATGATATTGAGGAGTTATGTCCTACATACTATAGAGCAGGCCTAGATGACACCTGTGAGCTGGACTCCCAGGAGGACTCAGCCCTTGCAGAGGACATTACCCCAGTAGTCTAGGCTAGTTAGCTAGACTAGTTATCTTACTTATTGTCTTATCTTGTTTTGGATACACTTTGTACTTATTTGGGGATCTTGTTATTCTGGATGTTGTGGAGATGCTATCTTAGACTCTTAGATTTCTTCTCTTATTGTATTTTATTTGGCGACTTTCATATCTATCTATCTTATCGTACTTTCTACCTTAGCTGTGATTGAGTTGTACATTTATATATTGTCCTCCATTCGGAGCGTATACATTGTACAGGTACCTTATAATTGTTAGATGTATGTGACCTAGGACAGCGTTCTACCGTCGACACTACGGCGTAGGCTGGACGTACCCACTTCTTGTGCCCCTACACTGGGTGTGGGTCTTGACAAATTTTTAGTGGTGGCCCATGTAGGTCTAGATTTGTAGTGGTATTCGAACTAGAGCATCACTACAGCCTGCGGTAGGATATAGGATATAGTTTTGAGGTACTCAATCACATTAGGAAAATTTTGATCTAATACTTGCCATCTCAATTCTTGTTGATTTAACGTTTTCCTTTGAATAAATAAACTGTCCTCCTTTGATATTTTGATTCATTCTCAGTAATTGCTTCTTGTTTTTGATCTGTCTTCAGGATGGTTATGGAGACACGATCTCATCGCTCCGGTCCGGGGGATACAATCGAGAGGTCGGCCACCTCTCGTCCTGTTCAGCAGGGCCTCGAGATCGCAGCTCCTGTTGTGTCGACTCAGGTTGGCGTTTCTGCTACATTTGGAGGTGCACCTCCGCCTGTACAGTGACCTTCCACCGTCATTCCTGATTTCTCTCGGCAGTAGCCACCTTCCGGATCAGTTGACGCAGGGCAGTTGTTCGACTTCTTTCAGAGGATGGTGGAGGCACAGTGACAGCAGTCTGCTCATTTCCAGCAGGGCATAGAGAATGCCCATTAGCTTGCCCTGACGACTGTGGAGAGTGTTATTACGCAGCCGTATATAGCCCAGATGCAGCCATATCAATCGACGATACCAGGGATCCAGGACTTCTAGAAGATGCGTCCGTGGGACTTCCGTGGCACTTAGGGGATTCTGTATGCAGATGACTGGATAGAGCACATCGGGGATATCCCGGCTGGCAGAGATTCCAGCACGACTGCAGATTAAGGCGACAGGTAGCCAGATATAGGACCTGGCCCGCACATGGTACTAGACGGACCCGAGGGTCGGTACAGAGGGGCAGACTTGGGCAGCCTTCAAGAAGCTGTTCAAGGAGAAGTTTTTCCCTGACACAGCTCTTGGCGCCCTGGAGACGTAGTTTGAGAGATTAGTTCAGGACAGTCAGAATGTTAAGGAGTACGCTGGGGAGTTCTGCCGTCTGGACAGATTTGTTGAGGGACTCAGCGAGACGACGAAGGCCCAGAGGTTCCGGAAGGGGTTAGTCAAGGAGGTCAAGTCCTTGACCAAGAGTGACCAGAGTGCCACTTTTGAGGAGATTCTGGTGGGTGCCCTAGCCGCAGAGGATGATCTTGAGCTGAGGCTCAAGAGGGGACGAGATGCTCAGAGAGCTAGTGGAAACGGAGGACCGGCCAAGAGGCCGCACTTTCAACAGCAG
The DNA here is from genome assembly GCA_029216955.1 of Iris pallida. Classification (NCBI taxonomy): domain Eukaryota; kingdom Viridiplantae; phylum Streptophyta; class Magnoliopsida; order Asparagales; family Iridaceae; genus Iris; species Iris pallida. The sequence goes on along the minus strand of JANAVB010004797.1, from coordinate 2,262,499 downwards.
CATCAGCATCAGCAGCAGCAAAGACAGTTCCAGGGTCAGGGTCGTGCACCTTTCCAGCAGGTGTAACAGCAGTCGAGGGTTCAGCGGCAGGCACTCAGGCAGAAGCCCGTCAGTTATGGTTTCTATAAGAAGCTAGGGCATTTGTGGAATAACTGCAGGAAGAGGCTCGGGAGGTGCCTACTCTGTGGTTCGATGGAGCACCAGTTGAGGGAGTGTCCCCTGTCTTCAGGACGAGCAGCTCAGGGAGCAGGGGCCAAAGCTCCAGCAGTGCAGCAGAAGGGACCTTTATAGACTCAGCAGCAGAGGTTCACTCAGCATCAGCAGCAGGCCAGGAGAGGTCAGTAAGGGCGAGCTTTCGCCTTGGCAGCTGAGGACGCAGAGGCTATCGGGAAGCTGATGGCAGGTTCTATTCTTCTCGACTCCATTCCAGCTTTTGTATTATTCGATTCGGGGGCTTCCCACAGCTTCGTGTATGTATCTTTTGCTATTAGACACCACCTTGTATCCGAATCGTTGCCTAGGACTTGCAAGATTACGACCGGGGGTGGAATTATCTTTGTTAGTGATATTTGTAAGGGTTGGAGAGTTGATTTGGGAGGCCGAGAGTTGGATGTGAGTCTGCTCGTGATGCCATTGTCGAACTACAATATTGTACTCAGTATGGATTGGTTGAGCAGGAACCATGCCAGCATAGATTGCCGCGGGGGTAGAGTTCTTTTCAGAGCACCCGGAGAGCCAGAGTTCGAGTTCATCCGATGGCAGACGGAGCAGGGCAACAAAGTTTTCTGTGGTGTATTAGTTGAGGAGCAAGGAGTGCCACACCCTTTGATAGCGGAGTTCTTTGACGTCTTTTCGGAGGATTTGCCAGGACTACCACCGGACAGAGACGTGGAGTTCTCTATAGACTTAGTGCCCGGTATAGAGTCGATATCTCAGCACGTCTATAGGGTGAACAACGGTGAGCTGGTAGAGTTGAAGAAGCAGGTGGATGAGTTACAGGACAAGGGCTTCATTCGATCGAGTTCTTCGCCATGGGGTGCACCGGTACTCTTTGTACCGAAGAAGGATGGGTCGGTCAGGATATGTATCGACTACAGGGCACTCAACAACCTCACGATCAAGAACAAGTACCTGTTGTCGAGGATCGACGATCTCTTTAATCCGTTGAGTGGGGCAAAAGTATTTTCTAAGATTGATCTGAGGTCAGGTTACCATCAGGTGAAGATAAAGAAGAAGGATATCCTAAAGATCGCATTCAGGATGCGGTATGGCCAGTTTGAGTTCATGGTGATGCCGTTTGGGTTGACCAATGCCCCGATAGTATTCATGAACCTGATGAACAAGGCGTTCCACCAGTACTTAGACAAGTTCGTGGTGGTGTTCATCGATGATATCCTAGTGTACTCGAAGACTGAGGAGGAGCATGAGGAGCACTTGAGAGTGGTTCTAGAGACTCTCAAAAGGGAGGAGCTTTATGCCAAGCTCTCGAAGTGTGAGTTCTTTCTGGACATAGTTGACTTCTTGGGTCATGTGGTGACTAGAGATGGGATCTTAGTTGACCCGAAGAAGATCACGACAGTTGAGACTTGGTCAGCACCGAGTTCAGTAGCAGAGATCAGAAGCTTCTTGGGATTGGCAGGCTATTGTAGGAGGTTCATGTAGGATTTTTCTCGGATTGCAGAGCCATTGACTAGGCTGACCCAAAAGGATGCAGTGTTTGTCTGGTCAGGGGAGTGTGAAGTCGCTTTTGATGAGTTGAAGAAGCGGCAGACGACAGCTCCGATTCTGACATTGCCATCAGGATCAGGAGGGTTCACTATCTACAGTGACGTCTCAGAAAAAGGTTTAGGTTGTGTCTTGCAGCAGCATGGGAAGGTGATTGCCTATACTTTCAGGCAGTTACATCCCCATGAGAAGAACTACCCTACCTACGACTTGGAGTTGGCAGCAGTTATATTTGCTTTGAAGTTGTAGAAACACTACTTGTACGAAGAGCGGGTAGAGATCTTTACAGATCATAAGAGCTTGAAGTACGTGTTTACACAGAAGGAGCTCAACATGAGGCAGCACAGGTGGTTGGAGTTGATGAAGGACTTCAAAATTTCACTACAGTATCACCCAGGGAAGGCCAACGTGGTTGTCGATGCCTTGAGTAGGTATCCGACAGCCATATGTTTGACTATGGATCGTCACTTGCTAGCAGATTTGGAGAGCCTGGGGATTGAGGTGATTATGCCAGGAGTTTAGATGCAGATATGGGGCCTTCAGATTTAGTCGGACTTGATGGAGAGGACCAAGTCGACAAAGTTTGAGGATATTGCTCTGCGGTATATCTGAGAGCAGGTTCGAGCAGGGCTGGTAGATGATGAGTTTACTCTTGCAGAGGATGGCACATTGAGGTACGGTTCCAGGCTGTGTGTGCCTAGTAGAGAGCTCAGGGAGCAGGTCAAACAGGAGGACCACCGATCTCAGTACTCTATACATCCAGGTGCCAACAAGATGTATAGGGATCTAAGGGAGCACGTCTAGTAGTATAGGATGAAGCGGGTGGTAGCTTGCTTCGTAGCCAGATGTTTGGTCTGTCAGCAGGTCAAGGCAGAGAGGTAGAGGCCAGGAGGTTTGTTGCAGCCATTGCCCATTCCAGAGTGGAAGTGGGAGCACATCACAATGGATTTTGTTTCTGGATTGCCGTATACACTAGGAGGGAAAGACGCGATTTGGGTCATCATAGATAGGTTGACCAAATAGGTCCACTTTTTGCCATTTAGAGTGGGTACGTCTACTGAGAGGCTAGCAAAGATGTATATGCGGCAGATTATCAGGATTCATGGAGTTTCGGTGAGCATTGTCTCGGATCGGGATAGTTGCTTTACTTTCTATTTCTGGCGGAGTCTGCAGACTAGTTTGGGCACTTAGCTCAAGTTTAGTACTGCATACCACCCTCAGAAGGACGAACAGTCAGAGAGGACTATTCAGACACTCGAGGATATGCTGTGGACTGTTGTTTTGGATTTCGGAGGATCTTGGGAGGATCACCTGCACTTAGTAGAGTTTGCATACAACAACAGTTTTCAGGCCATCATTGAGATATAACCATTCGAGGTACTGTACGGGCGCAGATGTCGTGCACCCTTGTCTTAGGATGATGTTAGAGAGAGAGCATTTTTGGGACCTGAGATGGTTGTAGATACAGTCGAGAAGGTGAAGCTCATCAGAGACCAGATTCGTGTAGCGCAGGACAGACATCGACACTGGGCCGATAGCCACTGCATACCTTTGGAGTTTGAGGTACAGATTTGAGATAGGCTTGGAATTAGGAGTTGTTTTGTTTGATCATGTTTGAATTTATTAGTAATTGAGACCTTGTTTGTGATTAGGTTGGAGATCTGGTTTTCTTGAGGATATCTCCGACACGTGGTACGATACGTTTTGGTGGAGGTAGGAAGCTTAGCCCGCGCTTCATCGGACCTTTCGTGATCAGCGAGAGAGTCGGTGACGTGGCTTACAGGCTAGACTTGCCACCTGCACTAGTGGGAGTCCATAACATATTCCATATGTCGCAGCTGAGACGGTATGTGGCAGATCCTAGCCATGTACTCAATCACTCAGAGATTGAGGTGGAACCTACTCTTAGCTATCCAGAGCAGCCTGTGAAGATTCTGGATCGATGAGAGAAGGTCATGAGAAACCAGGTGATACCCTTGGTTCGTGTCGCATGGAGGCATCATTCTCCAGGAGAGGCTACCTGGGAGCGGAAGGATGAGATGCGCGAGCGATATCCATATCTTTTTGGACCTCGAGGTATAATTGTCTATCATTCTCATCAGTTCAGTTTTGCCTTTCAATTTCGAGGGCAAAATTCTTTTAAGGAAGGTAGATTTATCACTGCCACATTTTAGTCTTGAGGGCATTTTGCTCATTTTGATTTTTGTGAATTATTTTATTAATTATTGCATTGGTGTTGTGATTTTTGACTTTTGCAAGTTGTGACTTTAGAGACTAGCCTAGAGTTTGACTTTAGTGACTTAGTTAGCATGGTGTGGGACCCTAATATGACTTAAGTTAGACTTGGTTGACTTGGGTGTGACTAGGGTTCATGAGAGGATTGAGAGAAATAGGTATTTTGGACTTATAGCTAAGGGGTTGTTCTAGCTAGTTTATGAACTTAGGCTCAAGCCCATTTACATGAAAACCTAACCCTAGACCCCTATATGGCCAGCCACCACAGCCCTTTCCTGATATAATTTTAGCCTACTTAATGTCTTTTCACACACACTTGCCTCTTTTAGAAACTTTATTTTAGGAAACCCTAATTTCTTTACTCTTTCATCATTTCTCCACCGAATTGATCCCAACCTTTTGTATTAGGATCCAAATCTGGAGTAGAAGGAGAAGGAGGCTAGCTTGTAAGGAGGAAAGCTCATTGTGACATAGCTTGAGGAAGGAGACTTTGCTATTTGGGGCTTTTTCTTGGAGATTGGATCCCTATAGGTAATTCTTACAAATTCCCCTAAAACACTGATTTTATTCCATAGATGCATCCATCTAGGTCTCCCCTAGCTGTAGGAGAAGTTTGGTGGAAATTCGTGTCAATTTGGTGTCCGTATCGGACACGTATCATAGCTTTTATGTAGGTGTTTGATGAAATGCCCAAGAGAGATTTTATTTCTGTTTTTCCAAAACCATTTAAACAAATTTATAGATCTGTGTATACTTTAATTTTCATAAAGGAATGTATGTGTTTTCGTGTCTATGTCGTGTCCTGAGCAACTGGACACGCTCGTGCACGAGCCGTACCGATGCCCTGCTGCTCGGGTTCTCTGTGGGATACGACACAGCACTTGGGGACATGAAACTTGGTGTGCGGCTAGGGCTAGTGACTGATACAACACCCCTAAAGTGTCAGGTCATGACGTGTCGTATCGGACATGATATTCCCCTTGTACTGATTTTATACACACGCGCACACACGAGCAGACACGCACTGATACTCATTTCGTGCACGGATACGAGGACACTTGGACACATATCAGGGTGCGTAACATGAAGCCCTATGTGTCACATACCTATAGACGTGAGCACGTGACACGAAGTGTCGTGTGTCGTGTCCATGATGACACGAACTCACTGCACGATGTTCTGGTATACAATGTGCACTGTGTGTGTTTAAATTGATTTGGATATGTTCGTGTCCACTTGGTAGGATACGAACAACCCACCTAGACACATATGCACTTGTGTGACACATGTGCACACACTGAATTGGTGTTTAATTGATTTTCATTTGAATTTGGGTTTATTGATATTGGGACTGATATGAAATCGGGTTTTAGCTGAAAACTGAGTTCTTAGACTCGATTTTGATTTTCAATGATAATGATTAGATGATAACATGACTGATAGATGATGATTCTTATTTAGGTTGTATGTGTGGGTTTAATTTTGCTATTTGGGTTGATTTCAAAGGAATGATACTCACTGAACTCGAAAACTGAATGGGGTTTTACCTATATGTATGTGTGTTATTGAATAGGATAACATGGTGTCATTTTTCCTGAGAACATATATTACTACTGCTGCACATGAATCTGATACACACACACACACCCATGTCACTCCCATCCCTCATACACACACACACACACACACACACACACACACACACACACACACATATGTACTGTTGCACTGAAACCTGAAAACTGAGAATAACTTGGACATGAGAACTGGGTTTGGATGAGCGATGCATGTATGTTAACTGACCCCAATGTAAAATCCCTAAATTTCTTCTATTTTTTTATATATAAATTTGGTACTGATTTTTTTTATTTTGTTTTGTACGTCGCGAAGTTGTATTATACGTCGCGCGCAAAATTTCATTTTTCGTAATTGCTCGACGAGTGCGAATATGTGCGAGCGTACATATTTTTTTGAAAAACATTTTTCTCTTTTATAGTTTCAAAATAATATATATAATAATTATTTTTAGCTATCGTACCAAAATTTCCAAGTTTATGATTTTATTTATGAAAAGCCTTTCATTTATACAGTTATAATAATAAATAATATTCTTATAAAATAGTATAATAGAAAAGTATATTTATATTTTGTGCATACATATATATTTTGTAATTATTTATTAGTTTATTTTTAAATAATAATGTATTTTTGAAATTATTATTATTAGTATTTTTGGAAAACATATTTTGAAATTATTGTGGCAATTTAAATCTGGATTTGATTTTATGGATTTATTTATATAGTTAAATTAATATCTATATTTGAAAGTTGATTTATCTTATTTGATTTTAAACTAAAAGATAGAATGTAATTATATTTAAATTGATTTAGATTTGGATTTAATTTTTTTGAATAGATTTAAATTAATAGATGAATTATCTAAGGGGATTTAAACTACCCTAGTCCATATCCTAATGGGATTCCCACCTCCTATAAAAGGAGATGTACTTGCCCTCTTTTTCCATGAATTCTCCACAATCATCCACAAAAATTCTCCACCACCACATCATTACGTGCATCGTGTCCGTGTCCGTCCTCTTGCCATTCATTATATTCCTATTTATTACAAATACAGTGATCTTCTTTTCTGCATTCGACAACCCCGAACGCTAACCCATCCCGTGTCTCACATGACACATTTTCCTCACATGCCGACCAACCCCGACACGACAAACATCAAATCCCTAATCTAACCCTATCCTAATCCCCGATGCCACCGCCACCCCACTGCCATCAACACCGACAGCCCCACCGCCGCCACCGTTAGCAACACCACCATAGACAGCCACCGCCATCCTCACCAGATCTCCTTCTTGGAGATCCCACCCTCGACAAAATCGACACCAAATAACTATCGTCTCCTCCTTGCCCCTGCCACCTCGGCCAAACGTCACCACCACCAGACAAACCCATACCATCGTCGTACCGCCCAGCCAAAAACCCAAAATCCAATACCACCACCGCGGCCATCGCCGCGGCAGCCCACACCTGTCACCACCATAAATAAGCAAACACACATCACCCCCACCTACCTCGCGGCCGGAGCTCCTTTCAGCGCCGTCAGCGAGGCCGGACTTGCGATGCCTCGTCCTCTTCGTTGTGCCTCCGCACCGAGCAAAACCCCACACCCGCAGATCTGACTCCGCCGCATCGTACGCCCTGATGAGGTCCCGACAACCGGCCGGTGGAACTCCTCCGCCGTACGGACCCCCGCTGGTAACCCACTTCTCCCCTCCACCTCTCCTTCCTTCTAGGTCTCTCCGACCACGCGGCCACGACTTCCCGACCACCACTGCGGTGCTGTCCGCTGCCCGTCGCCCGGGGAGTCAGCCTCCCTTCCTCACCGATCCGCCGCCCTCATCACGAACCGCCGTCTGCCGTACCCGCGCTCGGCTGCGGCCGAGCGAGCGACCCTCCGTCATCCGCCGGCGAGCCTTCCTCGTGGCCACCGACCGCGCCTTCCTTTTCCTCTCCGCCTACCGCCCCACGTGAACGTCGCCCTTCCAGCCGCCGGAAACCTTCTCCCGCAGTCCCGCAGCTCCACTCCTCTCTTCCGACCTCCGGCTTCCCTCACTTCCGCCGCCAAGTGCTCACGACCGCCCATTCCTCACTCTCTCGCTCTCGATCTACTTCTTCCCTCTTCCTCACTCATCTCCTTCTTCTGTTTAGTTTTTGTTTTTCTCTCAATCTCTCTCCTCTCTCTTTGTCCGATGTCCTTTAAAAAGAGTGTGGCAGCAGCTTTGTTTAGTTATTTTTGTTGTTGTATTTTATTATTTGATTTATTATTATTATTTATCATTATTATTATTATTATTATTATTATTCTGTTGTTTTAATAAGTATAATTCTCTATCATACAAGGATAAGTTTTCGTATCATCCTTTTATAAGCCTATATATATATATATATATATATATATATATATATATATATATATTTTATATATATATATATTACATACATATATACACAACTATGTTTAGATATTTACAGTATTACATATGATTATGAGTTTTGATATTTGTTACTACTAATTATATATGTATGATTCCTTAAAAGCTTCTTGAAACAAAACATTGTTTTGAACTTAGCTATATATTTTTGAATTTTGTTGTTACCCTAAAAACAAAACACTTTTAGATTTTTTTTTCTAAAAACTATTTATCTATAATTATTATTTTAGCCTTTTTAAAATAATTAATTTTAACTGGTAAAGTATAGCTTTCTACTTAAAAACGATATTTTCATAAAGGAGTTTTGCTTTAAAACGATTTTTATGTTTTCAATATTATCTACCAATTTATTTTACTAGTAAAAATATTTTCAAGTATTTAAAATAAAAGTATTTTTGAACTAATAATAATTTATTATATATTTTAAATATGGATATAAAATATTTTTACTAAGTAAATTAGTTTTGACATAAAGCGATTTTTCGTATCTACCTATGAATAACTTGGGATAATGAAACATTATTTTAGTCATCAAAATCATATATATATATATATATATATATATATATATATATATATATATATATATATATATATATATATATATATATATATATATATATATATATTATTCCTTCGACTATCCTTCCGTCCATAACTAAATCCCATTGCTCCTATACCCTCGCCAATTCTAGACTACCTTATGTCAAACCCAACTAATTTGACCCTTCTGGAGCCAATGGAACTGTCCGTGCCACCATCAGAGGTCACCATGCATAGTTGTTGCACCAAAGTTGCAGTTCATGCCACCTTGATTATTGCAGCACCACCTCAGGCGTCCTACCAGGCAAGACACCTTGCCATTTGCTGTTTATTTATTTAGCTCATATTTAATGCATTGTTCATTATTTTTTTATGTAAAATAAACTGTGATACAAGGCATAACCTGTTAGAACTTACTGTTCAGTTATAATTCCAGCTATGTATTATTTTTCTTACACATTAAACCTAGATTTAAGGGACCACCTTGTGTGTTACATTCATTGGCCTTGACACGTTGTACCACGAAGTTGTGTGTCGCATGTAGAAGACGGACGTGCGTGATTGGCTGGCCACCAGTACGTACAAGCCGTGCGATAGGAGTAACCGCTAATAGAATTGCATGCTAGTTTAACTTAGCGGTTATAGAGGTTTACTGTTATGGATACAACATAGTAGGCATTGGACGGGGAGGACAATTCCTTAGCGTATGGGCTTCGATGTACTTTCCCTTGTGACCCGGAAGCTCCGCTGGAGATACGGGGTTGGTGACCCATGATTACTGACGGCTACTGGCATTCTGCGGAACATTATGCTCTTATTGATTGGGCCTCTGGTGCCCCAAGGGGGGACTATGCCGATCCTATTTTAGCCAGGGCCCATGCGTAAGAAGGATTGTTCTTAACTATATTTTACATAGAACGGTTAGGCACCTTTATCCGTTAGGTATGAGTACTTTTGGTTTAGGTACTTGTATCTGGCCGTGGCTTGGAACAAAAACTTTGTCACAGATTAGTTCGTCACATCTTGTCCTTGTTTGTTTGTAGGTGTGACTTACTACTCCGATGAGAAGGTATTGAACCTTGTTGGGGTCCGGATACCATATTGGATTCATAGCGTGGAAAGATACGTCACCGTGAATTAGTTTACCATCTCCTGTCCTTGTTTGGTTGGGGGGATGGTAAACTAGTTCAATAGGTGTGTATTGGACCATGTTATAATTCAATTGACTTATTTATTTGAGCAATTTATATTCAGTTATATTGGCATGATATTATGTGTCTTGTTACGTCCCTCTGAGGACCTGGTTATCTCGCCAGGTGTGTGCTCTTGTCTTTCGCAAGTGTTCTAGCCATGGCCATGATCATCTCTATTTCTTTGAGGATGTTTGCACTTTGATCATCTTCGCTTTGCTCGCCAAACTCATTTCATTTCCATGTATTTTTCCCTTACTTGTTGGTAGTAGATTTGTCTCCGCCCAACATACTGTATCAAGACAATTCATTATCATTATATGATATCTTTTATTCATTTATTTTGTGTGGATGAGATTAGTCATGGTTCTACTGTATTTTACAGCTTATGTATTCATACGAGGTTTCTATATATTGGAGTATACTTCGTATGTATACAGCTGGCATGTCTACGTTCCTAGTCCTACGTATTTTGGGACTGGGCGTTACACCCAACCTGCCACATTATGTGAATATTGTAATGCCCCAGAACCAGAATACTGGAGAGCGGGGGCATACATAGCCAACTACGTATATTGAAGTGCAACCCACCTCGCTATACGGTCACGGCTGTCTAGATATATGAGGGTTTAACTATAAGCCAACAGTCTCCTATGGTCATGAACAAGCCTATTGTCTCAATCTCAAGCAAGCAATAATAGTTACAAGATGTCAGAGCACCAAATATACAATAGTAAGGCGTCCCATACATTACATATTCGGATGATCATGAAGCTAGTCGAACAAAATATGAGGACTAGCAAGAGTTTAGTCATACATGATCAACCCTAGGATTTGTTAATCATGTTACAGCCCGTAGGCAGACAGTAAATAAAGATGCAACCGAGCTAAATCGTGCTCGTCGGCTAAACGCCTCAAAAGAATAATTTACAATAAAGTGGTAGAACAAAAGAAACCCACTCGTTGCCAAGGTTACGCTTGGTGGCCACCATCTGGCTGGAAGGTAGGTAGAACCTCTGGAGCTGCTCCGATATCTGGCCACACAAAACCAGCTGGGTCAGACCCCAGAATGAGCAAGTGCCACAAAGGAGGCTTCACTTAGGAACTAAAACCAGCATATCATAATAGAGTATTAAAGATAAATAATAAATAAGAACTGATAATAATAGAGATAACAACAGTAGACTGAGTACGAAGAAACCATTCAAGTAGCCAGGTCACAACCCTTAAACAAACAAGGACCGGGGTTGCAGTCCTTCACCTGAATAGAAACCCGTCTCAAATACTATTGGTAAGTAAAACATGATTAGTCTTGGCATAGGGTAAAATAAAACAATAAACGAAGAGAGGATAAGGAACTGCTCCGGAAGCCAGGTTACAACTCTTAAACCAAACAAGGATCGGAGTTGTAACCCTTCGCCTGAACAGAACCTTGCCCCTGATCTTTATTATCATGGTAAGCATAAATAGTCATGGTATTAAGGTAAGGTAAAACATGACGAACGTGGCATGGGATTGTGATAAGACAATAAACAAAGAGAGGACACATAAATGCTCTGGGAGCCAGGTTACAACTCTTAAACCAAATAAGGACCGGAGTTGTAACCCTTCGCCTGAACAGAACTGGACCCCCGATCGTTATTGTAAAGGCAAGCATAAATAATCCCGTCATGTAACAATCTTGTACAGGATCAGGGCAAGACTAAGCTGGGCTAAATTCCATCCAATCAATCACGGCCAAGCAATGAGTACGGCTTGATACTTTAACTAACTAGGGTTATCACAGGCCTAGTTACTAACAAGATGCAATGAGATTATCCCAACAGCCACAAGCCCTGCAGACCATCTAGTTATCCAGGTCGAATGTCCGTTTATTAATGGTGCACCACATGACTGTATGCTGGAAATGTGCCCTACTCGTCGGTAGGCTACAAGTCCACTGAATGCGCCCAGATAACGGGATTGTCTGTAGCTGGGAATCTCTTCATGTCTACTGAATTATTCTAGTTAATTGGCCTTAGTCAATTTCAGTAGGTGCCCCTGACCGTGGTATTCAGGGGTGATGCAAGACAGTAATTGTTTATTTGTACAAACACAATCGTCTACGGTGTCCAGGTCAATCAATCTTGTCAGGTCGTGTCATGTCATATTAGCCGTCGCAACAGCAATTCGAGATGATCATGTCAGGTATAGTTGTCATACTATGCCATGTTCAATTATCATTTCCAAACATATTAAATAAATTCGTGATTTTCAAGTTCATGACAAAAGGCGTAAGGATATAAAATGGGCATAAAATATATATAAAAGGTAAAGGTGTACGCCATAGGAACTCAAGTTTCTACGTACGTACCACCGATTACGCTAGTAAAACTTTACGCGTGAGCTTTACGCTAGCAAGATTATACGCGAGCAAGGGAGCATACGGCTGGGATTTACGCTAGCCGGCTTTACGCTAGCAAGAGTGTACGTGCGTAAAATTTTACGCGCGCGAACCCTCGAGCAGATTTTACGTGAGTTAAACTTTACGCGAGGATAACTCGGGCAACTTTACGCTCGTGAAGGTCTGCTCGAACTAGGGATTTTATGCGAGCTTGATTTTACGCGAGCGGGAGAGTCCCGAGCGTAAAATTGAACAGCTCAGCGTAAAACGAAGTACGCTGGCACGCGACGCGTGTGCGTAAAAAGGGAACTACGCTAACACGTTAAGACGTGAGCGTAAAAGCTGAATACTACGCTGGCACGCAATGCGTATGCGTAAAAGACTGATATAACATGCTGACACGTAAAACGTGGGCGTAAGGGCTAAACACTACGCTAACACGTTAAAACGTGTGCGTAAAACTTCATCTTCTCCCCATGGCCAAAGCAAACACGCATAAAAGCTCAGGAACTCCATCTCGGCTAGGACTTGGTGAAATCCGGCCATCCCAAAACCAAACTTGTGCAAAATCAGGAGGCCTACTACATGGAACTCTTAGTTTTCGAAAACAAGTTATTTTAGTAGATCAAAACCAAGAAGATCGAAAATACTAGAAACTTAGATCTACGTAGAATGAGCCATGGAATTTGAAAACACTAAGTACTAAAGAGGCTTAAGATCTTGAGGAGAAGAAAATGGAACAACAAAATGGGAGTTCCTTCGTGAAGCAAGTTACACTTGCCTAGCTCTCTATCTGGTAGGTGAGGAAGTGTTGGTGGAGAAGAAGAAGTAAATGAAGAAGAGTAATGAAGAGAGAGAGAGAGAGTTGGGCGGCTATTAAAGGAAGGGGGAAGTGGTAGGTGGGAGTTTGCACTCCAACCCAAACCAAACCAAATCAAGCCGAACCTAACCGAACCCAGCCAAGAGACATGAAATACGAGTCAAGATACGTACACATATACCAGAATACGTAATACAAACCACAAGCATTACAACTCTACCCACCTTAAAAGAATTCTGTCCTCGGAATTTAATCAAGAGGCTAGAGATGCAAGGACAAGCTATATTAATCATAGGCAAGCTATACTAGTCAAGCAATCAGGCAATCAATCATGCAAGCAAGGAATCGAAGCCATGAGGCATAAGTAAGACATTATACCTTACGAGTTAAACAGGTCGGGATATTGCGATCGGATATCATCCTCACGCTCCCACGTTGACTCACCCAAAGAGTGATGACCCCAAGCAACATGGACTAACTTGATAGTCTTGTTCTTGAGTATCTTCTCTCTTCGGTCCAATATGGATACGGGCCTCTCCTCATACGAAAGGTTGGTACCAACAACCAATTCGGAATGATCAAGGACATAACTCGGATTCGGGATATACCATCGTAGTTGGGATACATGGAATACGTCATGTACCTCGCTTAGCGACGGCGGAAGAGCGAGACGATATGACACATCTCCTACTCGCTCCAGGATATCGAACGACCCTATATACCTAGGACTAATCTTTCCTCGTACGCCAAAACGAATGACGCCACGGTTAGGCGAAATCCTCAGGAATACATGGTCGTCGATAGAAAACTCAAGTGGGCGCCGATGAGAATCGGCCCAATGACGCTGGCAATCTTGGGCAACGCGAAGATGATCCCGGACTCTCCTGACCACTTCGATTGTCTGGGCAATAAGTTCCGGACCGAGCATCTGTCTCTCTCCAACATCATCCCATGCTAGCGGGGATCGGCACTTCCTACCATATAGTGCCTCGAACGATGCCATCTGGATACTGGCTTGGAAACTGTTATTGTACGAGAACTCCACCAGGTGCAGGTGATCTTCCCACGAACCACCAAAGTCGAGTGTACATGACCGCAACATATCTTCAAGAGTCTGGATCGTACGTTCCGATTGGCCATCTGTCTGTGGGTGATAAGCTGAATTGAACTGGAGACGGGTCCCCAAACTCTTCTTGAGACTTTGCCAGAAGTGCAAAGTGAATCTGGAATCTCGATCCGAGGTGATACTGACTGGTACTCCATGCATCCTGACTATCAACCTGAGGAACATCTCTGCTAGATGAGCTGTCGACTGACCTACTCTGAATGGAAGAAAGTAGGCCACCTTCGTGAGCCGGTCAACTATAACCCAGATAGCATCTCTATCAGCTGGGGATCTAGATAATCCAGTCACGAAATCTATGGTTATATGCTCCCATTTCCATTCTGGAATCGGCAAGGGCTGAAAAAGTCCAGCTGACCTCTGATGTTCAGTCTTGACTTGTTGGCAAACCAAACACCGAGAGACAAACCGGGCAATCTTTCGCTTCATGCCATTCCACTAAAAGTGCTGTCGGATGTCACGATACATCTTCGTACCACCAGGATGAATGGAATACTGCGAACTGTGAGTTTCTGCCATGATCTCCTATCTGATATCTCCGCTGGGTACACAAAGACGCTTACCATGTCGAAGTGTTCCATCATCATGAATGCATAACTCTGGTCTACGTCCCGCCTACACACTCTGCTCTGAGTCGCTGAAGCTTGGAATCTGCTGACTGCGCCATCCGGATCCTCTCGACTATAGTGGACTGAACTTGCATGCTGGCCATCAATGTCGCATTGGTAGGAAGGACAACTTCTATGCCCATTCTCTGAAGATCCGCTAACAACTCTGGTTGCATTGTTAGAAGATAAACTCCGGCTCTCCTGCTCAATGCATCTGCTACGACATTGGCCTTTCCTGGATGATACTGCAAATTGACATCATAATCCACAAGAAGCTCCAGCCATCTCCTCTGACGCATGTTAAGTTCCTTTTGAGTGAATACATACTTCAGGCTCTTGTGGTCGGTGAAAATCTCTACCCTATCTCCATACAAGTAGTGCCTCCACAACTTAAGCACAAACACTACTGCTGCCAGCTCCAAGTTATAGGTTGGGTAGTTTCTCTCATGTTCACGAAGTTGGCGTAACGCATAAGCTATTACCTTTCCATGCTGCATTAGAACACATCCTAAACCTCTACCTGAAGTATCACAATATACTGAGAATCCCCCGGTTCCATCTGGAAGCGTGAGAATGGGTGCCGTGATTAAGCCTCGCTTCAACTTCTCAAAAGAATCCTGGCACTCTGCTGTCCAAGCAAACTGCACATCCATGCGGGTCAACTGGGTCAATGGCGCTGAAATTCGAGCAAAGTCTGAAACAAATTGCCGGTAGTAGCCGGCCAATCCAAGAAAGCTATGAACTTCTGCAACTGTGCTAGGTACTGGCCATGATTCTATAGCCACGATCTTCTGGGGATCCACTTCAACTCCTTCTCGGGTGATGATATGGCCCAAGTACGAAATGCGATCGAGCCAGAACTCGCATTTACTAAACTTGGCATACAATTGGTGCTCACGAAGAATCTGGAGGACAACTCTGAGATGCTGCTCATGCTCCGTCTCATTCTTGCTGTAGACCAGGATGTCGTCTAGGAACACAATCACGAACTGGTCCAAATAAGGCATGAAGATACGATTCATGAGGTCCATAAATACTGCCGACGCATTAGTTGCTCCAAATGGCATCATAAGGAACTCCCAATGCCCATATCTCGATCTAAAAGCTGTCTTCGGGATGTCCTCCTCTCTGACTCTGATCTGATGGTACCCTGATCGCAAATCAATCTTCTAGAATACTGACGCCCCTTTGAGTTGATCAAACAAGTCATCTATCCTCGGGAGAGGGTATCTGTTCTTGATTGTCACTGAGTTCAAGGTACGATAATCAACACATAATCTGGATGTACCATCCTTTATTTTCACAAGAAGCATCGGGGCTCCCCAAGGCGATCCACTAGCACGAATGAATCCCTTGGTTCTGAGTTCTTCAATCATCTTGTACAATATCACTAGCTCTGACGGCGCCATCCTGTAGACTCTCTCTGACACTGGGGCTGTTCCGAGAATCCAGTCGATGGTAAACTCGATCTCTCGCTCTGGCGGAATTCCTGGAAGCTCTTCTGGGAAAACATCAGGGAACTCTTCGACGATCCGGGGTAACTGCACTGCTGCTACTGCCATCCGCAATACGGGAGGAGACGATTCAACTTCGCCTCGGGAGAAGAAAAACTCCGGCTCGCCTGGAATGCTAAAAACAACCCTGCCAAGATGGCAGTCTATCCTAGCATACTGGTCTCTTAACCAATCCATCCCTAATACCACATCATAGTCGGCCATCGGGAATTCTATCAATCTAGCGGAGAATTCTCTACTGCTAACTACGATCCGACACGAGGAAAACACTCTATCTACTCCCATAAGTCTGTTACCAGAGTATATTGAGCCTTACTGATAATGACTCGGGCTCCAGTCCTACCCGTGTCGAGAATCGTACAGACATAAATGAATGCGAGGCACCAGAATCAAATAATACTGAAGCTGGAAAGGTGTTGACGAGAATAGTACCTGCCACCACCTCACCTGGTGCCAATCCTTCCTCTCCCATGGTCAAAGCCAGCACTTGACCATGTCCTCTGGGTGCGGGATCCCTCTGCTGAAAACTTCTCTGCCTGCTCTGGATCAAGGCTTGGGCTTGGGCATACTGTTGCGGTCTCTGCTGCTGGAATGCCTGGGCCTGCATCGGCAATGGCCTCGGGAACGGGTACTGCAGCTGCTGCTGCTGGACTGGTGCTGGTACTCTAACTGAAGGACTAGAGAAGGCCGATGAACTCCCCCTGTTCGTGCAATTCCCAATCCTGTGGTCCGGGGCACCACAAACCAAGCACAATCCCTGTGCTCTACGACACTCTGATACCACATGCCCTGGCTTCCCACAGTGTGAACATCCCACTGTGGAAGACTGCTTCTGCTTCTGCGGCTGGGGGTACGTCGGGGTGGAATGCTGAACCGACGTCACTGAGGTCGCCCGCCTCGGAGCTCCAATGGTCAAGGCCCTGGCTGCCGGGCCTGGTGCTGATGACTGATTCATCTGGCTATAGGATCGCTTCCGACCTCCGGTCCTATCCACGATCATTTGGGAGGTATACTCGTGCCTCCGAGCTGCTCTCAAGACTATATCAAAAGTCTGATGCTCAAACTGCTCCACTGCCAATAGAATCTCCAGATGAAGCCCCTACTGGAACCGCTGGGCTCTATCGAACTCGGTTGCTACCAAGGTGGGAGCAAACCGACTAAGCCTGGAAAACTCGGCCGCATATCCATCGACCGTCCTGTCCATCTGCTTCAAATTGGTGAACCTCGTCTGTAGATCGTATCGAGCTACAACATCGAAATACTTGGTCTGGAATCTCTTCCTGAAGACTGCCCAGGCAATGGGTGCCACTAATCCGACGGCCTACGATGCCCACCAGCTGCGGGCAAGATCCAATAACTGTAGGCATACTACGGCTACCTTTTCGTCTTCTGGAGTCCTGACTGCTTCTAGAATCACCTCTGTGTCCTGAAGCCAAGCATTAGAAGCGATAGCATCTTCACTGCCATCGAAGAAGGGAGGGTTCAAGCGCTTGAAGCTGTTGGCCACGCTATTACCCTGATGACCTCCTCTAGTCAAAGCATCTGCCACCGCCTAGTGCAAGACATCTCCTCGACGATCCTGGGAGGCTAATAGTGACCTGATGAGACCCACCAAAGTGCCATCATCAGGCTCTGCAGGCTGGACGGGCTGAACCGGTGGCTCTCCTCCAATAGGCTCGACTCTGGAGGCTACTCCTGAATGCTGAGCTTGATCTCTGGGTTGCTTCTGGTCTACGGGAGGTGCTCCGCCTTGCTGATCGGCAGGTCCAGGAACAATGCCACTGAAGAAAATGACATAGGGAACAATAAGGAAGGACCAGGACAGATCAACGATACAAGCATATGATTAGGACAAGAATTTCAGGGATCAAGAGGATACGAGCAGAGATCAAATACGAGTACTGATTGAGATATCTATTCGGTAAACCCTCACATATCTTGATTTACAAGACCTGCATGGGCCACCACTTAAACCATGTAACGCCCTAGAACCAGAATACTGGAGAGCGGGGGCATACATAGCCAGCTGCGTATATTGAAGTGCAACATACCTCGCTATACGGTCACGGCTGTCTAGATACATGAGGGTTTAACTACAAGCCAAAAGTCTCCTATGGTCATGAACAAGCCTATTGTCTCAATCTCAAGCAAGCAATAATAGTTACAAGATGTCAGAGCACCAAATATACAATAGTAAGGCGTCCCATACATTACATATTCGAATGATCATGAAGCTAGACGTACAAAATGTGAGGACTAGCAAGAGTTTAGTCATACATGATCAACCCTAGGATTTGTTAATCTTGTTACAGCCCGTAGGCAGACAGTAAATAAAGATGCAACCGAGCTAACACGTGCTCGTCAGCTAAACGCCTCAAAAGAATAATTTACAATGAAGTGGGAGAACAAAAGAAACCCACTCGTTGCCAGGATTACGCCTGGTGGCCACCATCTGGCTGGAAGGTAGGTAGAACCTCTGGAGCTGCTCCGATATCTGGCCACACAAAACCAGCTGGGTCAGACCCCAGAATGAGCAAGTGCCACAAAGGAGGCTTCACTTAGGAACTAAAACCATCATATCACAATAGAGTATTAAAGATAAATAATAAATAAGAACTAATAATAATAGAGATAACAACAGTAGACTGAGTACGAAGAAACCATTCAAGTAGCTAGGTCACAACCCTTAAACCAAACAAGGACCGGGGTTGCAGCCCTTCACCTGAATAGAAACTCGTCTCAAATACTATTGGTAAGTAAAACATGATTAGTCTTGGCATAGGGTAAAATAAAACAATAAACGAAGAGAGGATAAGGAACTGCTCCGGAAGCCAGGTTACAACTCTTAAACCAAACAAGGACCGGAGTTGTAACCCTTCGCCTGAACAGAACCTTGCCCCTGATCTTTATTGTCATGGTAAGCATAAATAGTCATGGTATTAAGGTAAGGTAAAACATGACGAACGTGGCATAGGGTTGCGATAAGACAATAAACGAAGAGAGGACACAGAACTACTCCGGGAGCCAGATTACAACTCTTAAACCAAACAAGGACCGGAGTTGTAACCCTTCGCCTGAACAGAACTGGACCCCCGATCGTTATTGTAAAGGCAAGCATAAATAATCCCGTCATGTAACAATCTTGTACAGGATCAGGGCAAGACTAAGCTGGGCTAAATTCCATCCAATCAATCACGGCCAAGCAATGAGTACGGCTTGATACTTTAACTAACTAGGGTTATCACATGCCTAGTTACTAGCAAGATGCAATGAGATTATCCCAACAGCCACAAGCCCTGCAGACCATCTAGTTATCCAGGTCGAATGTCCGTTTATTAATGGTGCACCACATGACTGTATGCTGGAAATGTGCCCTACTCGTCGGTAGGCTACAAGCCCACTGAATGCGCCCAGATAACGGGATTGTCTGTAGCTGGGAATCTCTTCATGTCTACTGAATTATTCTAGTTAATTAGCCTTAGTCAATTTCAGTAGGTACCCCTGACCTTCAGGGGTCCCCGTCCTAGACATGATGCAAGACAGTAATTGTTTATTTATACAAACACAATCGTCCACGGTGTCCAGGTCAATCATTCTTGTCAGGTTGTGTCATGTCATGTTAGCTGTCGCAACAGCAATTCGAGATGATCATGTCAGGTATAGTTGTCATACTATGCCATGTTCAATTATCATTTCCAAACATATTAAATAAATTCGTGATTTTCAAGTTCATGACAAAAGGCGTAAGGATATAAAATGGGCATAAAATATATATAAAAGGTAAAGGTGTAGGCCATAGGAACTCAAGTTTCTACGCACGTACCACCGATTACGCTAGTGAAACTTTACGCGTGAGCTTTACGCTAGCAAGATTATACGCGAGCAAGGGAGCATACGGCTGGGATTTACGCTAGCCGGCTTTACGCTAGCAAGAGTGTACGTGCGTAAAATTTTACGCGCACGAACCCTCGAGCAGATTTTACGCGAGTTAAACTTTACGCGAGGAAAACTCGGGCAACTTTACGCTCGTGAAGGTCTGCTCGAACTAGGGATTTTACGCGAGCTTGATTTTACACGAGTGGGAGAGTCCCGAGCGTAAAATTGAACAGCTCAGCGTAAAACGAAGTACGCTGGCACGCGACGCGTGTGCGTAAAAAGAGAACTACGCTAACACGTTAAGACGTGAGCGTAAAAGCTGAATACTACGCTGGCACACAATGCGTATGCGTAAAAGACTGATATAACATGCTGACACGTAAAACGTGGGCGTAAGGGCTAAACACTACGCTAACACGTTAAAACGTGTGCGTAAAACTTCATATTCTCCCCATGGCCAAAGCAAACACGCGTAAAAGCTCAGGAACTCAATCTCGGCCAGGACTTAGTGAAATTCGGCCATCCCAAAACCAAACTTGTGCAAAATCATGAGGCCTACTACATGGAACTCTTAGTTTTCGAAAACAAGTTATTTTAGTAGATCAAAACCAAGAAGATCGAAAATACTAGAAACTTAGATCTACGTAGAATGAGCCATGGAATTTGAAAATACTAAGTACTAAAGAGGCTTAAAATCTTGAGGAGAAGAAAATGGAACAACAAAATGGGAGTTCCTTCGTGAAGCAAGTTACACTTGCCTAGCTCTCTATCTGGTAGGTGAGGAAGTGTTGGTGGAGAAGAAGAAGAAGTAAATGAAGAAGAGTAATGAAGAGAGAGAGAGTTGGGCGGCTATTAAAGGAAGGGGGAAGTGGTAGGTGGGAGTTTGCACTCCAACCCAAACCGAACCAAATCAAGCCGAACCCAGCCAAGAGACATGAAATACGAGTCAAGATACGTACACATATACCAGAATACGTAATACAAACCGATGGCATTACAAATACACACATTCCATGCCACTCCCATCTCTCTATACACACACACACATATATATTTGTTGTTTAACTAAAACCTGTGAACACACACCCTATGCAGCTGACACACACACACCACTCCCATCTGGCTATACACACACACACACATATATACTGTCACATTATGAACTGATACACCTTCACTTTCACTCTCATCCCACACACACAACCTGTCACACACACCATACATACCTCACTCTCTATCTCTCTAATATACATATGTAATATATTTGTTAATATAATATATACATGTAGATAGGTTGGTATATGTATACATATTAGCCTAGTATCCTAGTATACATTAGCCTATACATGATAGCCCACATATAAATTCCTATGTGTATGCCTATATACATTGAGTATATATATGTGCCTATATATGTAATGTATGTGGATGACTTGTGTGGCCCTGAAACTGTGCGTGAGTGCTAGCCTACGCTTGGTTAGGCTTAGTGAGACTTGATTGGACTAGGCTTGACCTAGTTGACCTAGTTTGACTAGTGTAGTTGACCAGAGCTGACCAAGAGTTGACTTTGGCCTAGATGACCTAGAAATCATATAGAATGTATTGTAATATTCAATATTACCATTCTGGACATGTTGTGACATGTGTTGCTCTGTTTAGGACTCATCTACTCTGTCTGGACATATATATATTCATCGAATACACAGGATACCAGGCGAGTACATTCTCTGACCGTTTCATACTTGATAGGATTTACATTTATGCTCTAGATTACTTCACTTGATGCTGTCACGTTGTTAACACGAATTGGTACTATATGGATCCCTTCATGATATGTTATCCCCCTCGGGAGCATCGGGTTACGGTATGTCATGTGTGTTTCACTTTCATCATGTACTCCGGTGCTTTTACCATTCATGTGCACTCTTGTGATGCATGTACTCTTATGTTCACAGAGCCCCCATGTATACATTCATGTGCACCCATTTATGGGCCTTCATGTGATATTATGTGCAATAACATAACTTGTCTGTATCCTTGTGTATTGATTGGGGTACGGAGGAGTATAAATGGTCATGTGAACAATTCCAAAGTAGTGTAATCATGTGCAAACTCCTTAGTATACACATGTGTAAATTCAAGCCGTTCACATGTCTATCTTGTACTCTACATCACTAGTCACTGTTAGCTCTTTACTTATAGTAGATATTTCTTTACAATCATCTCTTTTACTTCATATATTCTCCAACATTTCATGTATCTTACTCTATAGCATATTTACATATCCTATCATATTATGAACTACGTGAGATGTATTTTGCTCGTTCCTGTCCTGACTGGACCTATTGAAATATTACAGATGACATTAAGGAGTTCTGTCCTACATACTATGGAGCAGGCCTAGATGACACCTGTGAGCTGGACTCCCAGGAGGACCCAGCCCTTGCAGAGGACATTATCCCAGTAGTCTAGGCTAGTTAGCTAGACTAGTTAACTTACTTATTGTCTTGTCTTGTTTTGGATACACTTTTTGTACTTATTTGGGGATCTTGTTATTCTGGATATTATGGAGATGCTATCTTAGACTCCTAGATTTCTTCTCTTATTGTATTTTGTTTGGCGACTTTTATATCTAACTATCTTATCGTACTTTCTACCTTTGCTGTGATTGAGTTGTACATTTATATATTGTCCTCCATTCGGAGCGTATACATTGTATAGGTACCTTATAATGGTTAGATGTATGTGACCTAGGACATCGTTCTACTGCCGACATTGCGGCGTAGGCTGGACGTACCAACTTCTCGTGCCCCTATACTGGGTGCAGGTCATGACAGCTTGGATTGCCAGGCGAGTACATTCTCTGACCGTTTCATTCTTGCTTAGACATATATTTACTTGTTATAGACTAGTTTACTTGTTGTTGTCACGATGTTATCACAGATTAGTACTATATGGATCTCTTCATGCGATGTTATCCCCTCGAATACATCGGGTATATTGTGCTTATGTACTTTATCATGTGCATCGTCTACTCTTTGTATTCGTATTTATTTATGTATACTCATTTGACATTTATGTACACTCATGATCTTGTGAGCCTTCATGTATAACCCA
Source organism: Iris pallida (assembly GCA_029216955.1). Taxonomy (NCBI): domain Eukaryota; kingdom Viridiplantae; phylum Streptophyta; class Magnoliopsida; order Asparagales; family Iridaceae; genus Iris; species Iris pallida. The sequence continues at coordinate 2,239,352 of JANAVB010004797.1, read as the reverse complement.
GTGTTCATGTGGACTAGCTATTCATGTGACATACTACTTTCATATGCAATAACATAACCTGGACAGATCCTTGTGTACTGATTGGGATAGGGGGAGTATTTATTTGGTTATGTGATCTACACCCTTATCATGTGCAACTCCAAACTAGATTTTAGTCATGTACAACCTAAGCCAGTTTACATAACCAGATTGTGCTCTACATCACGTAGTTAGTTCAGTTCTCTTATTATATCATGTATATCTATTTCCATATATCAAGTTCTCTTTTACAGTCTCATTTCTTTACATCAGTTCATGTATATTATTCTATAGCTTGTTTCATATTTCCTTTCATGTTATGATTGTAGAAGCATGAAAAAGAAGGAATCTTTCTTTTAATCCCACATCGGAAAGGAGAAGAAGGGAGGCCTCATTCCACTCTATATATAGAGACCTCTTGCCTCCTTTGGAAAGGGCACCAAAATAAATAAAGAAGAGGGAGCCCATTATCCAGGGAGCCCGTTCGAGCCACAAAAGTTGCAGTATTCTTCTGGGTTGGCTGCAAGTTCTTCACTCGCTGTCATGGCGAGGATAATTTGGACTCTGAGTATTATGTGCCCTACGGGCTGGTACGAAGAAGTCCAAGGCGGCACGGGCCATGCGCCTCAAACGTGCTACGCCAGCAGTAAACCAGAAGCATGCGCTCATAATCATGCGCGCTGTTGATGGTAAGCTGTACAAGGTCGACTCGGGTGCTACGGCGCTAGAAACGAGCCGACCTTCAAAGTCCTTGTCTCACTTGGGCGCATCTATTGCGTTCACAAGCAAGTCGAGCAAGGCAAACCCAGTGGTCTTGAACTCCTGCACCTCCTCTGGTTGTGCGTCTGAGGTCCGTTCAAGTTACTTCAAATGCTGTGGTTCCCCCACTACTGATCGGGATGCCTGTTTGGTATTAGATCAGGGGGCGCAGCACTCACTTGACTACCCCGGCAATTGGCTTTGCCATGCGCCTGAAGGGGGTGCGAAGGTGGCACTCTCACTTGACCACCCGGCGCTTGGCCTTGCCATGCGCCTGAAGGGGGTGCGAAGGTGGCACTCTCCTCCAACGATCTGTGCAACGTGATCACTCACAAGCGTCGATCAGGAGAGCCGACCAACAAGCATAATGTGCCCCTCACAGGGCACACTTGTGCTACGGTCGTCATCAACTGCTGCTACCGCAAGACAGTGGCTCCACTACCAAGGCAGTCTGTGTTCCAACAGTTGCAACATGTTGTATATGTCTCCCAGCGTATCACTCTGCCCCGTCAGAGTGAATCACTTCTTCGTCAACGTACAGGCACATCTACCAGCCTGGGGCTCTTATCTTCTGAAAGAGTTCACCGTCAAAGCTTCTTTGAACAAGGAGAACCATCATCCACAGTACAATGTCTTGCCAAGGAGGAGGATCAGTCGAATCCATCTTCATCGAGAAGTCAAGGGAGAGACAACAAAACTCTCTCAAACTGTTGCTATTCATAGGCCAGGGCAAATCAAACCCATGCGCCAAGTGGCAACCTTCCCGAAGTTAGTGCAATAAACTTGTATTTATGATGATGAATTCTCCCCTTCAAATTTCAACAGACGGACCATTAAAGATGTGTCACGAAGCGGATGTGCCGGCCAAACCGCACACCATACAGACGCGCCCTTTAACATCAAGCGCATCAGCACAGACGCGCCCTTCAGTACCAAGCGCCCCCATGCGTCCCCATACGCCTAGTGGAACGCCAATCGATGCGCCCACTCAGCTGTCCATCGAATGTCAGAAATATTAAATGCTGAACTGACAGAGTTGGCAGCACACCTCCCAAAGTCTGAACAGTTGACAGCTTTTTCAGAAGACGAAGCGTCGACAACGTCAGCATCATCATTTCTTTTACTCCGACGGCTACTGCCACGTGGCCACCCAACCACTCGCATGCGCCTCCACAGCCATGCGCTCAAATCCGCATGCGCCTCAAAAGCCATGCACCTCAGACTTTTCACTGATCCCTAAAGATAGAAAAAAGTCTCCATTTGAAGCTCTGCATGCACCTCAAAAGCCATGCGCCCCAGACTGCTCTCTGATCCCAAAAGACAGAAGGAAGGTCGCCTGCATGCGCCTCAAAAGCCATGCGCCCAGAATAGTTCGTGACTCCTAAAAGTTACGAGCCAAAGTCTCCTCATGCGCCCAGTCCTAGGCGCATCCTACCAGATCACCCCCCCATCAAATCCGAGATCTTCGAGCCATGAGTCGACGACACGTGTCCTTTGACTCAACTCACCCAAGATTTCAGCAACAGAAAGATCCTCTTCTCTGCTACGTGTCGGCTCACAACAGCAGCATGAAGAATTCAACCCCTCGATCAGGGTGCATCGTCCATGCACCTCCATCAGCAATCACCACGTGGCATCTCCGCGTACAGGCGCATCCTATATGCGCGCATGAGCAGCCAGTCTGCAAAGCTATAAATAGAGGAATCATTTCCTTCTCACACACACAACGAACACACAAAAAACCAACGAACCACCAGAGAGGTAGATACAGACACTCAACGTCTTCCTCCTCTCAGCAAGCTCCAGCACCAAGAGCAATCCAAACCTTCAGAGAACCGATAATCGTCGTCAGATCGTCAACGAAGTCAACGCATTACCACTCACTCCATCGATACAAGGGACCCAGATAAACAAAAGTGTACTTCTAGGACAACATCTAAGTCCTATATTGTAACACTGTTCTGTTTGTATTAAAATTTGCAATAAAAGAATTTTAATGGCAAACAAGCTGGGGACTCTGCTGGGGACCTCTTTTTCCTCCACCGAGAAAGCTGTGTCACAATCCGACGATGTGAAGGTGGGCTCCTCCCACAAGACGCTAGTCGTACGCCTCAATCAACAGGCGCATGAGGAGTTCATCTCTGAAGGAAGTGCGAGTCCTTCGAAGCGGCTACCGAAGCCGAAGAAGACCCGCCGAGTCTGGGTGCGCAAGGTCGACGCCTCGGGCACCACCACTGAAGGGGATACGCCAATCCAGCCTTCCCTTCCTGCTGACGTCCTCAGCAACCAAGATGCGCCCACAGGTGCATCGCATCTCTCGGAGAAGCGTACGGCTAACCACATTTCCCAGCCATCTCCCTCTCAGGCGAGGAAGATGCGTCGACGGAGCAGGGGCGCAGCCAATGCCCCACGCATCACCTCTGATGTGCCACAGAAAGTCTCTGTCTTCGACAGACTCACTCACTGTAATGGCGAAGAGAATTTGGATTCTTAGTACTATGCGCCCCACCGGGCTGGTACGAAGAAATCCAAGGCGACACGGGCCATGCGCCCCAAATGTGCTATGCCAGCAGCAAGCCAAAAGCATGCGCTCACAATCATGCGCGCTGCCGATGGTAAGCTGTACAAGGTTGACTCGAGTGCTGCGGCACCATAAATGAGCCGACCTTCAAAGTCCTTATCTCACTTGGGCGCATCTATTGCGTGCACAACCAAGTCGAGTGAGGCAAATTCAGTGGTCTTGAACTCCCGCGCCTTCTCTGGTTGTGCGTCTGAGGTTCGTTCAAGTCACTTCAAATGTTGTGGTTCCTCCACTACTGATCGGGATGCATATTTGCTATTAGATCAGGGGGCGCAGCACTCACTTGACCACCCCGGCGCTTGGCCTTGCCATACGCCTGAAGGGGGTGTGAAGGTGGCACTCTCCCCCAACGATCTGCGTAACGTGATCACTCACAAGCGCCGATCAGGAGAGATGATTGACAGGCACGATGCACCCCTCACAGGGCACACTTGTGCTGTCGTCACCATTAACTGCTGTTGTAAAGCGGCAGTCCCACCAAGGCAGTCGGTGTTCCAGCGGCTACAATCATCGACACCTCTCCGACGTCGCCTCGGGAAGGTGTCAACAAAAGAGGAGCCAAGGGTTGCTTCACGCAACGTGATCTCCAACTCCTCGTCGGTCCGAAAGGCGACTGGCAATTCCTCTTCCTCGTCCAAAAGCCAGCCGAAGAAGACCAAGACAGCTGTCTCATCCTCCGGAGTGTTTGAAGGCACTTGAGGGAGGAAAAAGATCTTGGAGGAAGCTGGGGGTAGTCAGACCCTTGTCGAGCCTCCTTCCGAAGACGAGGGTGTCCAAAGCACATCTGGGGCGGATCCTCGAGGCGAAGTCAGCCTCCCAGAAGCTCTTGAAGACAAAGATATCCCCCAGAACATAGCTGGGGGTGGTCTGGCATCTGTGGACCCGAGTTCCGAAGACGAAGAGGCCCTTCGGGACGAAGCTGAGGGTGATCAGGCCCTTGCAGATGCGCCCGTGGTGAATGTTCTCCCGAACATAGCCGGGGGTAGCCAAGACGAGGCTCCAAGAGAGGCAACTCCCCTACAAGAGAGCGAGGCCGAGAGTGAGGCCTCAACCGATCCATCCACTCCCGGCCGTGTCATGACAGTAAACGTGACTGGGGCTGATATCGAGTCTGATGCGCCGCCAACAGACCTCGTGCAGCGCATAGATACCCTGGAGGGAGGACTCAAATCCCTCTCTGCCTCCATGTAAACACTGACTCAAGCAGTATTTGAGATACGGTCAGCTTTGGCCAGGACACCTTCTACCGGTCCCGACCCAGGGACCAATGGAGAATCGAGCGTACCCCTTCAACGGGTATCCTCGGACACTGATCGTCGAGAAGTACCTCGGGCGTCGGAGCCCTCAAATGCTCAACATCAGGTGGTACTACCTTCCCCGACTCCCAGCTCCACGAAAGACATGGTCGAGATGATCAGGGACTTGCACGAGCGCTTTGAGTCCAAGACGAGACAAGAGGAGCGCCAAAAGATGGGCATCCCCCAGCCCTATCCCCTCGAGTGGAACAAGGTGGTTTATCCTCCAAAGTATAAGCCATAAACACTGACGCCGTACGACGGGAAGGACTCTCCGCGTCGCTACCTGACGTACTTCCAGTCTCAGACGGGACATCTTTCGAAGGAGGACACGCTACTTACTAGCATATTTGTCGGGGCACTGAAGGGAGTGGCGTACAACTGGTACTGCAGCCTCCCCGACAATTCTATATCATCCTTCGACGACTTGATGCACCTCTTCCTTGACCGCTTCTACGACGGCGAAAAGGACATGACGATGGCGTCCCTCATAGAGATATGCCAGAAGGAGAAGGAAACGGTTCGGGTGTTCATCGAACGCTTCCGACAAGCCTGCTTCAAACTACCTCCGGATATGCCAGAACATGCGCTCCTCTCTTCCTGCATCATGAACATGCTGCCTGCAGTCAAACTCTGGCTCAACTCCACTCTTCCTCCCGACTGGAGTTTCTTGATCATTGAAGCCGAAGCCGCTAAAAAGAAGGCGGCCAATGCACGTCTTCTGGGAGTCAGCTTCCCCGCCTTTGATGACTAGGGGAAACGGCCTGCAGCCAACAACGCCGGACGGGAGACAAAGGGGAAACAGGCATTGACTGTCAATGCTTCAAAAGGTGCGTCAGCACCTACTCAGAAGCCTCCACTCGCACCAAGGCTAAAGGAGGTTTATTCGTTCAATGACGAAGACACCCTGCAACTCTTTGAGATACTGAAGCAGGGTGACAAGATCAAGCTTCAGGACCCGAAGCGTCCCGACGAAGTTGGAAAAGTGGACAACCCGAGGTACTGTCACTACCATCGGTTTGTCGGACACCCAACCAAGGACTGCTATGTCCTCAAGAATTACATCCAGCGCATGATCAATGCAGAAGTAATCTCCGTCGACTACGAGAAGAAGACGGTGTCGACCAACGTGGTGTCACTCCAGTTCGGCACCTTGCCGCCAACAACAACACAGGATGGCGTCGCCCCCATCCCCAAGGCGACAATAGAGGTGGTTAACTTACCACCTACCCATGACAACGTGAGTGGACTCATCCCACTCACCACATCTCGAGGAGAGGTCCTATGGGTTCATCCTGACCTCGTCTCCGAGGTGACTCAACCGGAGGTACGCCCTACCTCCAAATCCAAAGGCAGGAAGATCAAGTCTTGCCGCACGGTCTCTTCTTCAACGGAAGAGGCACTTCCTATGCAGACGCGTTCACAACAGAACGTCCAACCCGACGAAGCTGCCGCCGAGGTGGTGCCTCCTTGCACCGTCCCTGCTGCCCAGGAGGAGGGTCCATCTAAGCCCTCAACAGCCAATAAGCAGAAGCATGTGGAGGCTCGTTTCGACAGACCTCTACGAAAGGAGAATGCTTCGGGGCTAGCCAAGCCCCACAACTTTGACATACTGGCACAACCGGCCAGTACTCCTGCCCGTCTATCCTTGTTCGAGCTTCTGCGTCTTTCCAAAGACTCCCGAGAAGCTCTCTGTGAAGCTCTGAAGGATGTTGAATCCTTTCTCAGTCAGGTCAAGCAGCCTGAAGATCTCCCAACTACATGTGTGCACTGTCATTGTGCAGATGAAGTTATCCCGAACATAACTTTCACCCAACAAGACATGCTGCTCAAGCACAACCGACATAACCGGCCGCTGTATTATACCAGTTATATTGGTTCAGTTAAGGTGAAGCGAATTCAGATCGATCCGGGGTCTTCACTCAGCATCATCCCGAAGACGTTGCTCTCAACACTGGGGATCCTAATATACCGGCTGGCGCCCACTAACACAACAATCAGTGGCTTCAACGCCAGCAAAAGCGAGCCGCTGGACAAAATTCGGCTGAAGTGTCACTTCGGTAACCTCAGAACTGAGGTGACCTGCTACGTTGTGGATGCGGATGTCAACTACAACATCTTGTTCGGTCGACCATGGATGCATGAATACATGGTGGTGCCATCCACGCTCCACCAGTGTATGAAATATGTGTCCACCAACGGCGTCATCCGGACGGAGTTCGCAGACATTGACCCTTTCAAAGGGATTGAAGCCTACTTCACCGATGCCGACTTATACAAGTCACCTGATGAGGAGGAAGCCAATGATGCTGACGACGAAGCAGAAACGGCAGCAGAACCGGACATGGAGCCCGAGGTCACTCCCGACGCTCCTTTGAAGATCCGACTCAAAGGCAAACTGCCTCAGAAGTTGCCTCCCATGAGCATTAAGCTACCCGGGAAAGCACCAGCTGCTCCTGAAGCTCCCCTGAAGATACGGCTCAAGGTAAAGCCGCCTCAAACATCGGCTTCCCTCGTGGCAAAACTACAGGGAAAGGCGCCAATCACCGGAGGCACAGCGGAGGTACCTCTCAAGGTGTGTCTTGAAGGCAGGCCGCCGCCATCCCAGCCGCCAGAGAAAGTCCACGTAGTCCTCTCAGACTCCAAGACCAACACTGTGGTGGACGCTCACAATCCTACTCCAGTGCTTACAGATGAAGAGTTGGGGGACTATATCTCGGCTGATGTAGATGCCCCCTCTCTGGACAATGTAATCCCGCGGGATAAAATCTCGTATTTCATCAATAATAGGATGTCTTTTAATTATTCTTGTCTTCCACATTGGAATGCCATGTATACATTAGATAATGCTCTACGGTCTTTGCAAACACGAATAACGACCGTCCATCATGTAAATCGAGTAGTCCCACCACGAAGTCGAAACGAAGAATCTATTATCTTCGGCAAAGTCGAGCGTCATCAAGACCTCCCGCCATTCGAGCCAGAACCAGATGCCGGCAGAATGCAACTCTACCGGTACACGGATACGACAAAGTACCTCATCCAAAAGATGGGTTACGACCTCAAAAGCAACAAAGGCCTGAACTACGACAAGGGTCGACGTCTCCCTCTCCGGCTTCGAACACCTAAAGGAAGGCCGCAGGACTACTACAATCGAACTCGACGGGGGGTAGGCTATGTCACGCCACCATCAACTCCAGAGAGTTCAGACGCAGAAGAAGTAGAACATTCTCACTCGTCTGAAGCGTCAACATGGGACTCCGATACCAGTATCGGCTCAGTCTTTAAGAGAGTGCTGTCAGCCAATATGACGTTTGTACAATCTCAAGAAGAAGAAGGCGAAGACCAAGTGCCAGAATTCTTCAAAGAAAAACCCTGGGCTCAACGCCTAGAAGAACAATGGGAGTCTCGTTTTGAGTTACGTGAACCTCCCACCGAAGACGAAGTCGAGCAGATTGATCTTGGGGATGGATCTTCTTCCAAACCCATCTTTGTCAGCAAAAGCCTGAAAGGAGAAGACCGAGAATCTTTAATCCAGCTGGCTAAAGAGTATATCGACGTCTTCGCTTGGAGCTACGAAGATATACCGGGACTTGACCCCCAGATCGCGATGCATAGGCTGAACATCTTACCTGATGCCAAGTCAATCAAACAACAACAGCGACGCTTTCGTCCGGATATCATGAACGCCATCGATCAGGAGGTGGACAAACTCTTGACCAGCGGCTTCATCCGTGAAGAACAACACCCAGATTGGGTAGCCAACGTCGTCCCCGTCACCAAGAAGAATGGGAAGATACGAGTTTGTATCGACTTTAGGGATCTCAACTCTACTTGCCCGAAGGACGAATTCCCGCTTCCATTCACCGACGTGATGATCGACAACACATGTGGCTTCGAGCGCATGTCTTTCATGGACGGATATTCGGGCTATAACCAGATCAAGATGTTCCCCGATGACGCAAAACACACGTCATTTAGGACTCTAAAGGGCATTTTATGTTACACAGTGATGCCCTTCGGCTTAAAGAACGTCGGTGCGACATACCAACGAGCTATGAGCACCATTTTTCGTCAGCACCTTCGCAAGACAGTCGAATGCTATGTTGACGACATCGCAGTCAAGAGCCGTCTCAAAGGAGATTACCTGCAAGACCTCAAGACAGTCTTCGATCTCATGCGGGCGCATCAACTCAAGATGAACCCAGCTAAATCCTTCCTGGGGGTTTCTAGCAGAAAGTTCTTGGGCTTCATCATCACGGCGAAAGGCATTCATGTCGATCCCGAGAAGACCAAAGCTATCCTTGATATGGACCCTCCGAAGAACCTTCGAGAACTTCGAGGCCTACAGGGACGTCTGGCATACATCCGAAGGTTTACAGCAAACCTCTCCGGCAAATGTCAACCCTTCACCCAGCTCATGAAGAAGGGAGTCTCTTACGTCTGGACAGAGGAATGCCAAAAGGCTTTCGACGACATCAAAGCCTACTTGACGAGCCCACCAGTCCTGGTGGCACCCGTCGTCAGCAAACCGTTTCTCCTTTACGTCTGTGCCATGGATCTTTCCCTCGACGCTCTGCTAGCTCAGAATAGCGATACAGGCTATGAGCAAGCAATCTACTACCTCAGTCGAAAACTCATCGGGATCGAACACCGGTACAACCCCGTTGAAAAGGAGTACTTGGCTTTAGTATTTGCAATTCAGAAGACTCGTCATTATGTCTCGGGCCAGACAATTCATGTCATTTCCCGAGACAATCCGCTCATAGTCCTCATGACGAAGCCAGGATCATTGAACTCCCGGCTAGCCACATGGGCGATCTTGCTAACACCATACAATATGGTGTTTGTTCCGTAAAAAGCTGTTAAGGGTCAAGCTCTGGCCGACTTTTTAGCTGCACACCCCATCCCAGAGTCCTCAAAACTCTATGAAGATATCCCGGATGAGGTCCAAGAATCAAACGTCACTGAAGAAGGCTCCGTCTGGCGGATGTTTTTCGATGGTGCTTCAAGAACAGGCCCCAAAGGCCAAATCGTCGCAGGAGTGGGGGTGGTATTAGTCTCCCTCGATCAACTGGTCATCCAGCGTGCTTACTCCCTTTCGAAGCCGTGCTCCAACAATGTTGCCGAGTACAACGCGCTCATTATGGGACTCCAGCTGGCTCAACAGCTGGTGGTGAATCATCTGGAAGCCTACGGCGACTCAAAACTCGTCGTAAACCAGATCAGAGGGCAATACGAAGTTCGCCATGAAGATCTGATCCCTTACCACGAAGTTGCATTGAAGATCATTTCAACCTTCACTGGGTTCTTCATCGAACATGTACCCCGTCTACAAAACTTGGAGGCCGACGCTCTGGCTGGCCTCGCGGCCTCATTGGCAGCGCCCCTCGGGACTCAACACTATGTTACGGTAGTCGGAAGAGACTTGGTCTGTCCTAAAAACAACCTATGCTCACAGATGGCCCACGCCATGCCGACAAATACTGGTGTTAATGTCCGAGACTGGAGGTTCCCGTTCATCGACTTCGCTGTCTACGGAATTCTCCCAGAAGACCCGAAAGAAGCCGTCTCAGTTAGGAGACGCTCTCTTCGATTCTACTACGATACGGCCACTAAAATGCTGTACCGATGCTCCTACGATGGACTTCTCCTTCGATGATTGTCTAACGAAGAAGCAGCCGAAGCCCTTCGAGAAGCCCATGATGGAACCTGCGGGGCTCATCAACCTGGCCCTAAGTTGCAGGACCGACTGCGACGCATGGGCTACTACTGGCCAACCATGGCCGCTGACGCTGTTAAATATGCTAAGAAGTGCCATGCGTGCCAGCTTCACGCAGACTTCATACATACACCGTTAGAACCAGTACATCCTACAGTCGCCTCCTGGCCCTTCGAAGCTTGGGGCATGGATATTGTGGGACCGATCACCCCTCCTTCATCAAGAGGACACCGCTTCATCTTGGCCATCACCGACTACTTCTCCAAATGGGCAGAAGCAGTTTCGCTAGCAGAAGTGAAAAGCTCCAGAGTGATCAGCTTCATCAAGCACCACGTCATCTACCGTTTCGGGGTGCCCCGAAGGATTATTCACGATAATGGTTCTCAGTTCATCAGCCATATTTTTAGCAGATTCTGTGATAAGAATCGCATTCAAAACATGGCATCAACCGCCTACAATCCGGCAGCAAACGGATTGGCCGAGGCGTTCAACAAGACTATCGTCAGGCTACTCAAGAAAGTCGTGTCATTTAACAAATACGATTGGGACGAGAAGCTCGACGAATGCCTTTGGGCCTACCGTACAACGGTACGGACCCCAACAGGCAACACACCATTCTCCCTGGTCTACGGGAGCGAAGCGGTACTGCCTCTCGAGATTCAGATACCTTCACTTCGCGTAGCAATCACAAACCAACTCACAGAAGAAGACAATCAACGTCGTCGTCTGCGGGAACTGGAGGCACTTGATGAAAAGCGTCTCCTAGCTCAACAACGCATCGAACTCTACCAAGCCCGTATATCGCAGGCTTTCAACAAGAAGGTCAAGCAGAGGACTTTCCAAGTTGGCGACCTGGTTCTGGCAGTCAGGAGGCCGATGGTGTTAACTCACAAGACACCAGGAAAGTTCGAACCCAAGTGGGAAGGACCTTTCATTATAGAGACGGTATACTCAAACGGTGCTTACCGCCTCTCCAAACCTAATGGGGACCTGTTCATGATGCCCATCAACGGCAAGTTCCTAAAGAAGTACTACTCTTGACATCTTCCAGACATTTACTTCCATAAGGGGATCTGTAGATTCGATCATCAGGACTCACAGGCAAGTCCCTTCCAACGAAATCATACGCTTCAGGAACCCAGCTGTTCCGTAGCATCCTCCAGTAGAAGGACAACCACGTCTACATCACCTCTGAGTTGTTCTCCTACACCCTACAAAGCGGAATCTTATACCCCATAAGACTACTCTATCCTTCATGTTTACTACGTCCACATTACCTCTGAGTAAACATCCCGTACAGACAACCTCCTGCGTTGTCATACATTGATCGCAGAACTTCTACGTCCACATTACCTCTGAGTAGTTCCGCGTATCCCCTAGGATCATTCCTACCACGTCCATAACACCTCTGAGTAGGAAGATTCTATCATTTGAACCCCATAATTGCCACGTCCACATTACCTCTGAGCAAACATGTTGATTCTTTCAAACTTATTATCTGTACCTAAAAGCCAAGGTGCGCAAAAGATAATAGGTCCACACAAATCATCAAGTTTATGACAACAAAAATGAACACATCACAGAAAATTGTGTACTTCTTTATTTCTAAAAAGAGAGAGTGACTACACTATCCCCAGCAGAACTTCCATGTCCATATTACCTCTGAGTAGTTCTGCGTATCTCCCTCCAGAGTCATTCCTACCACGTTCATATCACCTCTGAGTAGGAAAGCTCTACCATCAATCCCATATTTACCGCGTCCATATTACCTCTGAGTAAATATGTTGGTTCTCTCTCTCTCTCAACTTATTATCTGTACCTAAAACCAAGGTGCGCCATGGATGATAAGTCCACATAAATTCCCCAGTAGAAGTACCCAAACCTATCACGTCCATACTACCTCTGATAGGATTGTCACACCTAAACAGCTCTACCATTCATGCTTCTTGTTCAAAGTATTTCAAAACTTGTCCAAAAGTTTTAAAAACTTTGAAGGGGGTCTTGTAGAAGCATGAAAAAGAAGGGATCTTTCTTTTAATCCCACATCGGAAAGGAGAAAAAGGGAGGCCTCATTCCACTCTATATACAGAGACCTCTTGTCTCCTTTGGAAAGGGCACCAAAATAAATAAAGAAGAGGGAGTCCATTATCCAGGGAGCCCGTTCGAGCCACAAAAGTTACAGTATTCTTCTGGGTTGGCTGCAAGTTCTTCACTCGCTGTCATGGCGAGGATAATTTGGACTCTGAGTACTATACGCCCCACGGGCTGGTACGAAGAAGTCCAAGGCGGCACGGGCCATGCGCCTCAAACGTGCTATGCCAGCAGTAAACCAGAAGCATGCGCTCATAATCATTCACGCTGCTGATGGTAAGCTATACAAGGTCGACTCGGGTGCTGCGACGCCAGAAACGAGCCGACCTTCAAAGTCCTTGTCTCACTTGGGCGCATCTATTGCGTTCACAACCAAGTCGAGCAAGGCAAACCCAGTGGTCTTGAACTCCCGTGCCTCCTTTATTTGTGCATCTGAGGTCCGTTCAAGTCACTTTAAATGCTGTGGTTCTCCCACTACTTATCGTGATGCATGTTTGGTATTAGATCAGGGGGTGCAACACTCACTTGACCACCCTGAAACTTGGCTTTGCCATGCGCCTGAAGGGGGTACGAAGGTGGCACTCTCACTTGACCACCCCGGCGCTTGGCCTTGCCATACGCCTGAAGGGGGTGCGAAGGTGGCACTCTCCTCCAATGATCTGCGCAACGTGATCACTCACAAGCGCCGATCAGGAGAGCCGACCAACAAGCATAATGTGCCCCTCACAGGGCACATTTGTGCTACGGTCGTCATCAACTGCTGCTACCGTAAGACAGTGGCTCCACCACCAAGGCAGTCTGTGTTCCAACAGTTGCAACATGCTGTACATGTCTCCCAGCGCATCACTCTGCCCCGTCAGAGTGAATCACTTCTTCGTTAACGTACAGGCGTATCTACCAGCCTGGGGCTCTTATCTTCTGAAGGAGTTCACCGTCAAAGCTTCTTTGAACAAGGAGAACCATCATCCACAGTACAATGTCTTGCCAAGGAGGAGGATCAGTCGAATCCATCTTCATCGAGAAGTCAAGGGAGAGACAACAAAACTCTCTCAAACCGTTGCTATTAATAGGCCAGGGCAAATCAAACCCATGCGCCAAGTTGTAACCTTTCCGAAGTTAGTACAATGAACTTGTATTCATGATGATGAATTCTCCCCTTCAAATTTCAACAGACGGACCATTAAAGATGTGTCACGAAGCGGATGCACCGGCCAGACCACGTACCACACAGACGCGCCCTTTAGTACCAAGCGCCCCCATGCGTCCCCATACGCCTAGTGGAACGCCAATCGATGCGCCCACTCAGCTGTCCATCGAATGTCAGAAACATTAAATGCTGAACTGACAGAGTTGGCAGCACACCTCCCAAAGTCTGAACAGTTAACAGCTTTTTCAGAAGACGAAGCGTCGGCAACGTCAGCATCATCATTTCCTTTACTCCGACGGCTACTGCCACGTGGCCACCCAACCACTCGTATGCGCCTCCGCAGCCATGCGCTCAAATCCGCATGCACCTCAAAAGCCATGCACCTCAGACTTTTCACTGATCCCAAAAGACAGAAAAAAAAAAGTCTCCATTTGAAGCTCTGCATGCGCCTCAAAAGCCATGCGTCCCAGACTGCTCTCTGATCCCAAAAGACAGAAGGAAAGTCGCCTGCATGCGCCTCAAAAGCCATGTGCCCAGAATAGTTCGTGACTCCTAAAAGTTACGAGCCAAAGTCTCCTTATGCGCCCAGTCCTAGGCGCATCCTACCAGATCACCCCCCATCAAATCCGAGATCTCCGAGCCATGAGTCGACGACACGTGTCCTTTGACTCAACTCACCCAAGATTTCAGCAACAGAAAGATCCTCTTCTCTGCTACGTGCTGGCTCACAACAGCAGCATGAAGAATTCAACCCCTCGATCAGGGCGCATCGTCCATACGGCTCCATCAGCAATCACCACGTGGCGTCCCCGCGTACAGGCACATCCTATATGCGCGCATGAGCAGTCATTCTGCAAAGCTATAAATAGATGGATCATTTCCTTCTTACACACACAACGAACACACGAAAAACCAACGAACCACCAGAGAGGTAGATACAGACACTCAACGTCTTCCTCCTCTCAGCAAGCTCCAGTACCCAGAGCAATCCAAACCTTCAGAGAACCGATAACCGTCGTCAGATCGTCAACGGAGTCAACGCATTACCACTCACTCCATCGGCACAAGGGACCCAGATAAACAAAAGTGTACTTCTAGGACTATATCTAAGTCCTATATTGTAACACTGTTCTATTTGTATTGAAATTTGCAATAAAAGAATTTTAATAGTAAACAATGATCTGTATGAGAGATATGTATTCGTTCCTGTCCTGACTGGACCTGTTGAAAATATTACAGATGATGAGGATTGCTGCGATACTTACTATGGAGCAGGCCTAGTTGACGCAGGTGACCTGGACCCTCAGCAGGATGCAGTAGTCGCTAATGACTTGCCATTAGCTTAGTCTAGACTTTTCTTATTATCTAGCTTTATGAGACATTTATGATTGTACTGAGATATTATTTATGGAGTTTTGTACCGAGACTTATTTATATTTGTGACTCTCTGTTGAGATTATCTTATCATCTTTTCCATCTTAGTTTGTGATTGAGATTACTTATTATGTTGTTCTCCATTCGGAGCATATTCTAGATTGTGTTAGATGTTGGACCTAGGACAACGTTCTACCGCCGACACTGTGGCGTAGGCTGGACATACCCACTTCTCGTGCCCTTACACTGGGTGCGGGTTATGATACGATGGCCCATGCAGGTATTTATCGCAACTAGTACAATTTCGTAGTGGTAATCGAACTAGAGTATCACTAAAGCCTGCAGTAGGATATAGAATATAAGTTAAGGTACTCAATCACATTAGGAAAACTCTTATCTAATTCTTGCTGCTAATTGTCTCATTTTGAAAATAAATTGTCCTTCTTTGATTATATCGCTTCTTTCTCAGTAATTGATTCTTTGTTTGATCTATCTTCTGGATGGTGGAGACACGATCGCAACGCTCTGGCCTAAAGGATACCGCTGAGTGGTCTTCCACTTTTTGCCTGACTCAGGAGGACCCTGGGACTACAGTACCTCTTGTTCCAGCTCAGGTGGGACCGTCTGCAGCTTTTGGGGGTGCTCCTCCACCGGTTCCGAGGACTACCCTAAGAGTTCAGGGGATGCTACCACCACCGCCACAGGGGACAGTTGATATGGCATAGTTCTTTGCCTTCATGCAGGAGATGATGGAGACTCAGCGGTACCAGACGGAAGATATGAGGCAGGGCATTGACAATGCCCATCAGCTAGCCATGGTGGCAGTAGAGAAGGTGGCTGCCCAACCACAGGAAAGACAGATACAGCCGTACCAGCCGAGGACTCCGGGCATTCAGGATTTCCAGAAGATGCGGCCGTGAGACTTCAAGGGTACCGAGGGTATCCTATATGCCGACTACTGGATCGAGCATATAGAGGAGACCTTTCGTCTCGCGGAGATACCAGCTAGGCTTCAGATAGAAGCAGCAGGCAGCCATATGCAGGACCTAGCCTGCACATGTTACCAGACCGACCCCAGGGTGGGTACAGAGGGGCAGACTTGGAAGGCTTTCAAGAAGCTTTTCAAGGAGAAGTTCTTCCCCGACACAGTACTTGGCACCTCGGATACGTAGTTCGAGAACCTGATTCAGGGGAACCAGACAGTAAAGGAGAACGTCGGAGAGTTCTGCCGCCTAGGTAGATTTGTGGAGGGCCTTAGCGAGACAGCGAAGGCTAGGAGGTTCAGGAAGGGCTTGGTTAAGGAAGTCAAGTCCTTGACCAAGAGCAACAGAAATGCTACTTTTGAGGAGATTTTGTTGGGAGCTATGGCAGCGGAGGACGACCTTGAACTAAAGTCGAAGAGAGGTCGTGATTCACATGGAGCCAGCGGCAGTGGGGGTCCAGCCAAGAGGCCCCATTATCAGTATCAACAGCATCAGCAGAAGCATTTTCAGCAGAAGCAGTTTCAGCAGGCACCTAGACAGCAGCAAGCCATCAGTTGCACTTTCTGCAAGAAGCCAGGACATGCGTGGAACGAGTGTTGGAAGAGGCTAGGTAAGTGCCTACTTTGTGGTGTAGCAGAGCATCAGTTGATGGATTGTCCCATGGCTGCGGAACGTACAGCTCAGGGAGCAGGAGCCAAGGTTCCGGCAGGACAGCAGAAGGGACCATTACCGACCCAGCAGCAGAAGTTTATCCAGCACCAGCAGCAGACCAGAGGAGGTCAGCAGGAGTGAGCTTTCGCCATACAGCTGAGGAGACCGAGCCAGTAGGAGATCTTATAGTAGGTTCTGTTCTTATTGACTCTTTTCCCGCATTCGCATTATTTGATTCAGGTGCTTCCCATAGCTTTGTGTCTGTATCATTTACTGTTACACCAGCTTTCTTATGAACCATTGCCTAGGACTTACAAGGTCACGACTGGTGGTGGTATTATCCTCGTCCATGATGTTTGCAAGGATCAAAAAGAAGTTTTGGGAGGCCAAGAACTGGATGTGAGTCTGCTCGTAATGTCATTACCGAACTACGATATTGTACTCGGTATGGATTGGTTGAGCAGGCACCATGCCAGTATAGATTACTACGGTGGTAGAGTTCTTTTTAGACTGCCAGGAGAGCCAGAGTTCGAGTTCACCAGACGGGAGGCGGAACAGAGCAGCAGAGATTTCTGCAGAGTTTCAGTAGAGGAGCAGAGCGTGCCACATCCAATGATAACTGAGTTTATGGATGTATTTTCGGAGGAGTTGCCAGGGTTACCTCCGGACAGAGATGTGGAGTTCTTTATAGACTTAGTGTCCGCCGCAGAGCCGATATCTCAGCACGTCTACAGAGTGAATAACAGCGAGCTTATGGAGTTGAAGAAGCGGGTGGATGAGTTACAGGACAAAGGTTTCATTCGATCGAGTTCTTCACCATAGGGTGCACCAGTACTCTTTTTACCGAAAAAGGATGGGTAGGTACGGATGTGTATCGACTACAGGGCACTCAACAACCTCACGATCAAGAACAATTACCCGCTGTCGAGGATCGATGATCTGCTCGATCAGTTGAGCGGAGCGAAGGTATTCTCTAAAATTGATCTGAGGTCAGGTTACCATCAAGTGAAGGTAAAGAAGGAGGACATTCCGAAGACAGCATTCAGGAGACGGTATGTCCAGTTTGAGTTCATGGTGATGCCGTTTGGGTTAACTAATGCCCCGACAGTGTTTATGAACTTGATGAACAAGGTGTTCCACCAGTACTTGGACAAGTTCGTAGTGGTGTTCGTCGACGATATCTTGGTGTATTCGAAGACCCCAGAGGAGCATGAGAAGAATTTGAGAGTGGTTCTGGAGACTCTCAGGAATGAGCAGCTTTACGACAAGCTCTCGAAGTGTGAGTTCTTCCTGGATTGAGTTGATTTCTTAGGTCATGTTGTGACCGGAGATGGGATCTCAGTCGACCCGAAGAAGAACAGAGCAGTTGAGGCATGGACAGCACCGAGTTCAGTTGGGGAGATCAGAAGCTTTCTGGGATTGGCAGGCTACTACAGGAGGTTCGTTCAGGATTTCTCCCAGATTGCAGAGCCATTGACTAGGCTGACCCCGAAGGACGCAGAGTTTATCTAGTCAGAGGAGTGTCAGGTTGCTTTTAATGAGTTAAAGAAGCGACTGACGACAACCCCAATTTTGACTTTGCCATCAGGATCAGGCGGGTTCACTATCTACAGTGATGCCTCAGAGAAGGGTCTGGGTTGTATCTTGCAGCAGCATGGGAAGGTGATTGCCTATGCATCCAGGCAATTACGTCCGCATGAGAAGAACTACCCTACCCATGATTTGGAGTTGGCGGCAGTTATCTTTACTCTTAAGTTGTGGAAGCACTATCTATACGGAGAGCGTGTGGAGATCTTCACAGACCACAAGAGCTTGAAGTATGTGTTTACACAGAAAGAGCTCAACATGAGGCAGCACAGATGGTTAGAGTTGATAAAAGACTTCGATATTTCATTGTAGTATCATCCAGGGAAGGCCAACGTAGTTTCCGATGCCTGGAGTAGGTATCCGATAGCTATGTTTTTGGCGATGGATCGTCACTTGGTAGCAGATTTAGAGAGCCTGGGGATTGAGATAATTGTGCCAGAAGTTCAGATGCAGATGTGGGGCCTTCAGATTCAGTCGGACTTGATAGAGAGGATCAAGTCGGCTCAGTTTGACGATGTTACTCTGCAGTATTTCCGAGAGCAGGTTCGAGCAGGGATGGTGGACGATGAGTTTATTCTTGCAGAGGATGGCACATTGAGGCACGATTCTAGACTGTGTGTGCCTAGTGGAGACCTTCGGGAGTAGGTTATGCATGAGGCCCATCGTTCTCAGTACTCTATGCATGCAGGTGCCAATAAGATGTATAGGGATCTGAAAGAGCATATATGGTGGTATGGGATGAAGCGGGAGGTAGCACACTACGTAGCTAGATGTTTAGTCTGTCAGCAGGTTAAGGCAGAGAGACAGAGGCCAGGAGGACTGTTACAGCCATTTCCTATTATGGAGTGGAAGTGGGAGCATATTACGATGGACTTTGTTTCTTGATTGTCACGTACACCAGGAGGAAAAGACGCGATTTGGGTCATCGTAGACAGGTTAACCAAATCAGCCTACTTTTTGCCATTTAAAGTGGGTACGTCTACTGAAAGGCTAGCAGAGATGTATATGCGACAGATTATCAAGGATACATAGAATTTTGGTGAGCATTGTCTCGGATCGGGATAGTCGCTTTACTTCCCATTTTTGGCGGAGTCTGCAGACTAGTTTGGGCACTCAGCTCAAGTTCAGTACTGTATACCACCCTCTGACGGACGGACAGTTAGAGAGGACTATTCAGACACTCGAGGACATGCTGCAAACTTGTGTTCTGGATTTTGAAGGATCCTGGGAGGATCACCTGCACTTAGTGGAGTTTGCATACAACAACAGTTTCCAAGCCAGCATTGGGATGTCACCATTCGAGGCACTGTACGGGCGTGGATGTCGTACACCCTTGTCTGGGGATGACGTTGGAGAGTGTCACGACCCACTCCCAAATAATCGGATATGAGTCGGACACATCTAGCCTTCGTCGTTAGACACGATGAAGTAAGCTGTACCAATCTCTAGGGAAAACTACAAGTCCAGATAATAATGAATGTAAAACACAGCATCTAATATCGAATCCTAGAATCAAGTACAAGTCTAAGAGTTATTACATTTCCAGCAAATGAAAAGTAAACTGATGTCTCTAATACAAGTCCAGACAAAACTAAAAAGAAGGGTACTAGGCCTCCTCAGCCTCTAAGTCCAGAGAAACATCAGCTGGCTCATAGGTGCCTCTAGGCTCTTGCCCGTAATAAGTGTCACAAATAGCCTCCAACTCACCTGCAACATATCCTAGTCAGGAGCGGAGCTAAGTATATCCAAGAAAATAAACATGAACATCATGATATGAAAATGAATACAGGAAAATATAAAGTACGAGAAATGAGAACATGACATGAAACCTGAACATGAATACTGAACATGAATACTGAAAAGTAAATACAGGGAATCCAGGGAACATGAAATAAAACCTGAACATGAAATACACCATGAATCTGAAGTGTGTAATATATCGAAATACATCCAGAGTGTGTGATCGGCTTGGGTAGATTCAGGGAACATGAAATGGTACGGCTTCGGTCCCGCGTGCACGATGCGGGGCCTAAGCTATTCACATAAATAGTAACTCGGGTTTGATCACACATCTGTAGTATTTTCCCTCCCAGACACAAGTAAACTCAAGGAACAAGATACCAGACAATCTCGTGAAATATCGTATCAACCAGAAGATACAAGAATGAATATACAAGACATGAAGAAATGGACAAGTCCGAGGAGTATACTTGCCTTGCTCAGGGTGATCAAGTGTGGGATGTACAGCTGGATATCCTCCTGTTTATAATTACAAGTTGATTAATATCTAACAAATCCTAATTAGTGATTTTCATCTATTATCCAAACTTAACTTGTAAAGTAACATGAATGTTAACTATATTTCATTTTAGCAGGTATCTATGTATTGGTTTGTAATAAATCCATCTAGCTACTTAGAAATACTTAGCTAAGGAAACAGTCCAATTCATCAAACTAACAATAGGACTGTAAGGGTCATGACTGCAATATAATAATCCAAAACTAATTCATTTACCAAGCTGACATACTAAAACATTCATAGAGTAAAACTTGAGATAACCCTAGATCAATGGTTTCAAGATAACAGCTGATCAAAGAGGTAGGAAGAGTTTCAATTTTAGGTTGCAATTAATACCCAGGTGTTAATTCAGTAGGTATTCCCAATATCCTGTTCAATAGGAAAAAGGTCTAAATCAAAATTAATAGATGGTTGCTAACTGGTATCATGAATCAGTCAAGTCCATATTCCTAGGTTTTTATTTCTAGAAGTATTATTATCTGATTTATCAGAACAATCCCCAAAGGAGGGTGTCAGTCCACAGGACAGATATCATTCAGTCCAATGTAAACTGATACAAACCAGTCTTAGACTACTGTATTTCCTAACCTGCAGTTCAACCACAATCCCAATTTTCTGAACAATCTACTATAGACAGGTTCTAGTGGAACCTGAGGTTGATTCAGGACAGTCCACATCATCAGGACAGTCCATATGAATCCAACACAAGCTGCAACTCCTCAAGAACATTGGTTTCAGACTATAGAACAAGGTAATGCAAAAGGTTTTTCAAAGAATACCTAACTAAGATATTAAATGCAGTCCAGGCTTCTATAATTCAGTGCTAAAACATTTAAACCAATAATGCATATAGGCTAGGTATAGTTCAGTAAGGCCACATTAATTCTTGTATCTCAGCCAGCCTGCTATAATCCTTCAATCACTGAGTCGAAGAGACCAACAAGACTACCCAACCAAGGTTCATGCAACACTGAAACACTGATACATAGAAGAGTAATGATTTCTAATTGTTAGCTGAACCCAGGACCCAATGAATCTAAACCTGAACCCCCCTCTTCCAGTATGACTGTCCCATAATCTTTAACTTACCATTCAATAGGCTTGCTCAATATTTTTGTTAATCACAGTTAAAGCATTCCTAACAAGCTCTTACAGGGAACCTAATGGAAATACTAACATTTAGATATCAAGACTCAAAGCTATCATACAGATTTCTTAGAGTTTAGTCTTAAATAGGACTGAAACATTCAGAACTTAAACTGGTTGGTAATATCCTTCTGTCTACTGTATTGCACAGGAGTTAACTCAGGTTACACTTGAAATATCAGTAAAAAATTCTGATAACTAGTTGTTCTCAGGTACCAATTGTCAACCAAGGATTGAGATCAACATATAAGGCCTAAACTCTATTCTGAAACATAATATTTCAACTGAGATCAATTTGATTTTAAGATCAAAAACCATCTCTTACTAGTCCAGGTCAGGATTCCTCCTCTATATCCCAGTGGTGCAGTACATGTCCAAAATAGGATACTCATATAGTGATTAAAACCAGTTGCCAATCAGTCAAATAGATTAGATCCATTCAATCATTAGAATTGGCAATCGAAGCAACATCATAGTATGGAACTGAAACTAATGTGGAGAACTCAGGAATCTGAACTGTAGAGAGTACTACATTTCTCCACATAAGTTTCATCTAAGGTTTTCCATTCTATAGTGATAGACTTGGATATACAGCCATCAACCAACTTGATTACTGCAGAATGAAAAATTGAGAATTCCTAAAGAAGAATTGAAACCTGACTTAGAGAACAAAATTTGCAATCCTTCTTTCGATTTGTACTGAGTCGATAAATAAGTATCCATGCAAATTGAACCCTCACATCAGAATGTGAAATACCACACAACCAACCCTAGCAACCTATTCAACCAATCAGCAGATGCAAAACTACAAGAACAATTCCCTTGCCAGCTACTTTCTTATTCTAATCACAGCATACATCTATCATGTATGCATAATCAAGGAACTAACCTACTAACCATTCAATTTCAGGAAAATTAATACTTAGATTCAGAATTTTACCTCTCTTCGAAAAGACAACACTGATAAGGGTTGGAGCTTAATTCCCTACTGTCCAAACTTCTTTCCTCTGTTCAAACATTAGACAAAAAGAATCCTACATAACTCAAGAACTCGATTCAAACAGAATTAGTCTAGTAAGAATTTGAGAATCTAGAATCAATTTACCTGCTCGATAATTGATGAGGAGGATCACAGTATCTAGGCTAAACTAAAATCCTTGATTCTCGATCTACAATTCTTAACACAAAATTTCAAAGAGAAATGAAATCAAACAATCAATTGAATCAAAGAAAAATAGAACAAAAATAATCCTCACCTCAACACAACGAATTTCTCTGGATCTCGACTCTGTCGTGATCAAGAATTTCTCGAATCTCTCATAGATCTGGAATTTCAGATCGATCAACATAGGAAAAGAAGGAATCATTCGAACATAGCAGGCAAAACGAAATAGGTGGAATGACTTACCAGTGACTCGATTGGTCAGAGAAAGAGCTCTCAAACCCTAAATTCGCCATGGCTGATTCAATTGAAGGTTGAAGGAAGAAAGCTTGGGGAAGAAGGAGTACTTCCTTCAGAATTTCATCATAATGAAGCAAGGAGGGATTTTCAGCTTTAAATAGATGATTAGAGAATTAATTTTTGAAAGAATTAGAAAGTACGAGAAGATCTGGAAATTTGGGAAATGAAATTGTACATGGAAGTTGTAACAAAAATTTAAAATGTTATACTGACCTCAATTGATCGACTAGAACTTTGGAGAAGGAGTTGATTTCTCCTGTACTCATTCTCTTCATGAGAACAAGTGATAGGCCAAGAAGGTAGGCTGTTTAAGAAAAGCTCAATAACTAAAAGAAGAAAAGAAAAAATAAAAGAAGAAAGGTTAACTAGCTTAGTATAAATATTTCAGGAATTAATTAATTAAAAGATTTAAAAAAATTAAGAATTTAGGAAGTAGAGTTACAGAGAGCCATCTTTATTGGGACCTGAGATGGTTGTTGACGCAGTCGAGAAGGTGAAGCTCATCAGAGATTGATTTCGCGTGGCGTAGGACAGACATCGGCATTGGGCCGACAGCTACAGAAGATGTCACGACCCGCACCCAAAGTAGGGGTACGAGCACGTGGGTACGTCCAGCCTATATAATGTCACAACTCAATCACAAGACATCTAAGGAAGATAGCACGAAATATGAAAGATATGATAGAAGGAAAATAACAGGAATAGATGGAAGATCCCACACAAGTTTAGTATTAAAAATATAACAGAAATCCTAAATAATATATATACTACAAGTCTGAAGTACTAGTTGGATCGCATTCCAGTCAAGCCTAACTAGTCTAAGTCTAAGCAGGCAGTGTGTCCTCAATGGACACCGGCTCCACATGGATGTCCATGTACTCACCGTCTATGCCAAACCCATAAAAGGTCGAGCAGTTAGCATCTATATCATCTGTAAACATCAACGGGGTTATCCTGTCAGGATATGAGCAAATACAAATGCTAACAGAAGTTTCATGTGAATTGACAAATTCTATAAGAGACAATTATAATAAAATACAAGATGAAATATCAAGACTAAAATATAAATAGGATATGTAAAACTGGATATCATGTCAGGGTATAAAATACTGGAATGTAGAATAATACAGGATATATGATGTATAAAGGTAAACAAAAAAGGTGCCATGAGATATTAGAGCATTATGTGATCGGCTTGGGTTAAGATCAGGCTGTACCATCTGACTAGCTATGAACAAGAAAAACAAGAACTCTCGATCAGGCCAGCCGGCATAGAAAGATATGAACAAACAGGGTCAGGCTTTACCCTACGTGAAGTAAAGGTATAGCTATGAACGTATATAGGAATACAAGTACGGTATTGATCATATAACCACTAACAAATCCCCATCCCCGAGTAGTATAACGGATCCGGATATGGTACGTTATGACACGGGATTCAAAAGCAGGGGGCCAGCCTACTCCCAAATCGGTGTCTCTACAAGTACAGAAAACAAGATCGACAATGTACCAATATACCAAGAAAGTACGGAAATAACATCTCATAGCAGGATCCGACGTATACTAGTCCATGTACCATCGTGTCGAGAATCAAGTAAAATACTACAACTGAATCGGATATAACAGATATCAAGACAATAAAAACTATCAGAGAATGTACTCGCATGCGTTCCTAAGCTGTTAGTGAGAATAGATGCTCAGAGTGATGTCACAGATCTAAAGATGAGATATCATGAGTTAATTAGGGTTTAACAGTGTATGACATGATTTCTAGTATATAATATGCAAATCTTGGTCAAACTCAGTCAAACTATGTCACACCAAGTCAACTAAGTCAAACTAAATCAAACTAAGTCATACTAAGTCATACTAGGTCTAACAAAGTCAAACTAGATCAACTAGGTCATGCTAAGTCAATCTAAGTAAATCTAAGTCATACTAAGTCATACTAGGTCAAACAAAGTCAAACTAGGTCAAACAAGGTCAAACCAAGTCAATCTATATCATACTAGGTCAAGGGTTGACCTACAGTTGACTTTTGGTCAACTGGTCATCTATGGTCAACTTCTAATCCAATCTAGGTCTAATGTTGACTTGTAGTTGACTTTGAGTCAAAACCGTCAACCTTAGTCAAACAAGGTAAAATCTAAGTCAAGTATCATATTCCTAACCATTACCTACCAAGATAACTCACTTTTAACCATTACCTACCAAGATGACCGACTACTAACCATTACCTAGCAAGATAATCCAAGTTTAACCATTACCTACCAAGATAATCCACTTCTAACCATTACCTACTAAGATAACCCAATATCTTAGATACTAGGTAATACCCTTACCTTAGTAATATATATAACCTTAGGTTAGTAGATAACTCACTAACCTAGGCTAATAGATCTACTAATTCTTTAGACTAGTATCTAACCAACTATCTCAATATCCTACCAATATCTTACCCTTAGACTATAGGTAATCCCTATTACCTTGTCAATACCTTAGACATTACCTTAGCCTACTAATTTACCCTTTAAGATACTGATTTGTATCTTAGGATATCCACTCATCTATATCCTAAGACACTAACGTAGATACTAGATACTATTAGATACCAACCTATATCTTACCCCAAGATACCATATACTTTAGTCCTATTGATATCCTAATACCAATACCTTAGTTGTAAATCCAATACCTTAGTCTATGTATAATACCTTAACTACCAAGATACCAATCTTAGATACCTAATCTCTATCCTAAGCTATTAGCTAACCAATAACTTAGATATCTAACCATAGTTACCTAGGTAAACCCAATACCTTATCTTGTAATAAGGTAAACCCATTACCTTAAGGTAAGATAAACTATTATATTGGTTGGAAACTAATATCTTAACCTCTAATACTAATACCTTAAATATCTAACCTCTAACCATCCACCCTAAATATTAGATAGTCAATACCTTAGTAGCTAATACCTTAGTATAAAGTAAATCTCCTCTACCTTGTAGGTAAGTCTCCTTTACCTTGTAGGTAAATACATTACCTTAAGGTAATAGGCAAATACCCAAAATATCCTAAGATACCACTATGGTATCTTAAGATATCACTCTATATCCTAACTTATATCTCTAATACAAGATACTAACCAACTCTAACATATAACTTCTAACCATCTATTCTAACTTAGAAACCTAACACAACTAACATCTACTAACTAATATCTAACCATAACATATATGTATATATATTCATCTCTAACTCTAACCAACTAACATATGTCATCTCTAACTAACAATAACATAGACTAACTCAACTAACTATCTAACTTATACAAGATATCACTATCTAACTTCTAAGATACCTCTAACCACTACATAGATTCTAACATAACCACTTTTAGTTTTCGCCTCGATGGTGATTGTTTTAAGGGAAAAGTCTTAAACAATCTGTCTTCACCAATCTTTCTTTTTTAGTTTTCGCCTCGATGGTGCTTGTCTTTCCGCATTGACGAAGAAACCTCAAAGTCTTCACTCTCTTCCCTTCCCATTCCATCCTTCTCTTTCACTCGATCGACGACGAACGAGCTGGAATGTATATAAATTGCTGAAAGTTGGTGATAGGTATGAAAAGACAGCAGCAGGTGGCAAGCTGCTCTTTTCTGAACGAGCGGAAATCTTCCGAGATCGAGAATCTCATATCAAGAAGAATTGGAAGAAGTCACATTTTGTGAATCTTTGACGTGACGTTCACGAGACAGACTTTAGAAGCCACCCGGAGCCTATGAAGCCTGTTAATCGAGCACACCTAAACGGGGCCCGCAGGACCGTGATCTTGATCGGTGTACCATCCGAGAACTAGTCCGATTGAGCGATGACTGTTGACATTCTAAAATATCCATACATACAACATCTAAATCTCTCTCTACTCCAACACTAACACACACAAACACATATACCAAATCTACCCCCTCTTTTCTAATATACCCATACACATCGATATACAAACACAATACCACTCAACCAAAACACAAATCACTCAACAAACCACACTAGTCTCAAGTCAAATAGGATGGCATGATCCTCCCAACTCTCTCACCTTCACAACACACACACTATACTACCATCTATACAATATCAAACACACACTAGCACATATCCTCTAATCCTCTATCAATCACACTTCTCTCCACTAACCACACACGTCCTTATCTCATTCAAACACACACTATACTAAAATATATTACATAACAATAATATATATATACATATATATACTATATCATACATATTTTTGATAACCTATGATACATACATTCACATGATATCCATACTAGGCTCAAAGTTTACACAAAATGCCTATATCGCATAGTCACTCTTTTACTTAAAACCAATACTGTACCAATTGGGCCTTCACTAAATTCTAGGATTAAAGTATGTTGTAGTCCTTCGTATTAGCTTTCCGAAACTTCAAACAGATCGCATTTTCGTGTCCGGAAGCTCCCGAAATCGCAAAAATACCGAAACACGTTCATCTTTCGGACAGCTGACACTCAAACAGTTTTACAGAAAGTTCTAGAACGAATTTGGCCTATTAATATATACATATTTGGAAAGCTAACTTCGATACGGTTCTTTTAAAAAAACGAAAGATTAATCGGAGTCCTGAGCTAGGAGTTATGGCATTTCTAAGTTGTTATGGCTACTAAAAATGTGGATAAAAATTATGACAAATTTGGGTTGTTTTGGACAAAAGAAACACATGTAGGCCAAGGTACTTGGATACCAACATAGCTATCCAAATAAAACTCATTCTAACCATCCTAACTAAGATCAATCCACTCTCTAACCATCATAAAACTGAAATTAAAACACAAAATAGCCTATTTGCATAAACACAAACACATGGGGTGTCCTATATTGGAAACTCCTCAAGTAGGACACCAAACCTATTCAAACTTCCTAAAGAGGACTCCAAAGAGCCTCAAATTAAAATCTAATGGTTGTACATGCATGGGGGTAGATCCTATGGATTCAAATCTAACTAAAATACAAGGGAAATTGAAATAGAGAGATGGTTATACCTATTGAAAGTGGGATCCCAATGATACACTCAAAGGACACGGTTCCGACACGAAAGCTCCTCCAAAATGGACACCCTTCCTTGCTCCTTGCTTTCAATCCTTGCTAGCACCTCCTCCTTGGTTGAATGAGAAGAAATTATAGAAGATTGGAAGAAGAATGGAGGGATTTGGAGATCAAAATCAAGAGGGAAGCTCTCAAGTTTTGGGAAGAACAAATTTGGGGAAAAAAGAGAGGCAAGTGTGAAATAAAAGAGAGGGACACCTCTCCCCCGATAGGTGGCTGGCCATACGTGCCCAAATGGGCCTATGTGAAATGTCCAAGATGCCCCTACAAGTCTCCTTTGGGTCAACTTAAGTCATGACAAGGTTTGTGGTCAAAAAGGTCAAGTTTAAGTCTCTAATTTAACCATTCTAAGCAAGTGGGATTAGTCTAATGACACTAACTTAATTAGTGGGGTTTGCGGGCCATGCCTAACTAATCTTGGGGTCCCGACTAGAGTCTAAGCTACCCGGGTCACTAACACAAGTCGAAACGAGATGAAAATCGAACCTGACTTAACAAATCCCATAAAATCAATATAAAAATATAAAAATTCTCAAAATATTAAAATATGACAAATGACCAAAATCACAATACATCAATTTAAATATTATTAAAATAATCAAAAATTTATCAATTAATCAAAATCCTAAATAATTCAAAAGTCACAAAATGACTAAAATATCCTTAGCCTAAAAAGTGATAATTAGCTAATCTAATCACACGGGTTAGGCCTCCAAGGTCATGGTTAGTCTCTAGGCTAAACAGTTCTAAGGTTACACCAGCAAAATATCAAAATTATAATACACTAATAATTTTAAATTAATTAAAATTCACCATAAATTATTATTTAATATTAAACGATAGATTTTTACAAAAGTTCAAAATTACCCTCATTTTATAAAAGTGGTGGTTACAGAAGACCTTTGTAGCTTGAGGTACAGCTTAGACTTAGGATTAGAATTTTATTTATTTTGTGATTTTTTATTTAATCATGTGATTGTTATAGTGAAGTTGAGACCATATTTGTGCTAGGTTGGAGATCTGGTATTCTAGAGGATATCT